>OY728155.1:1668601610-1669880976 GCA_963277665.1 Viscum album
ATATGGGAAGGGAAAATGGTATGGTTTTAGGAGGAAAATTAATTTTTAGGAGTTCCTTGAATGGGTGGTGAGAGGCCCCTTTTATAAGTAGTGAGAATAACATTTTTATAAATATTTCAACTTAATGTGAAGGGAGCATATGTTAAACAAGTAAAGTGGATCCAAAATTTATAAATAATTAATTTTTAAAGACATAAGGATGATACTAACCTCATAAACTCAAATAAAGAGATGTTTTAAACATTTTTTTAGATCTTTTACTCGTAGATAATTTATGTTTAACATTTAAGCTTTTGTCGTGGTAAATAGTTTTTACCTATGGAAACTTTTCCTTTATGCCCAAAAATAATGTGGTACTTATTAGATAATTTGGAACCAATGATTATAAATTTTAAATCCATGTAATTTAATTCAATTTATAAAAGTGAAAAATATTAATTTTGAAATAAAAATGCATAATTCTTTAAAAACAAATTTTCAGAAAATATTACTTATGTTTTAAAAGAACAAATATGGGTTTGGAAATTAAAAAATATATTTTTAAAAATATAAATTCGTGTATAAAATAAATATTTTTTCTTATAAAATTTCTTCAGGAATTTAAAATTCATACTTATATACTAATAATTTTATAAAAGTTATGTTATTTTAAAAAACGACATTTTTCAATATTCACCTAAAAATAATTCTTTTTATAAAAATATAAAAAATTCAACTTAAGATTATATTAATATGGTTAATATAAAAAAATTAATTTTTTCAAATTAAATTTCTAAAATTTTATAATTCAATATTTAAATAAAATCCTAAAATATAGTGGAAAATTATTCATATTGGAAAATAGATTTTTAAAATGTTAACTATTCTTTATTCTTATTTCACATCAATTAATAATTAATTTATTGGTAATATATTATTCATATTATCAATATATTATATTATTATATAATCATAATATACTTTTTTATTGAAATAAAAACACAAATTTTAGAAGAATATATTTTTAAACATAAAATGATTTTCCTAATTGTTTTAGCTCTACGAATTGAATTTCATTAATATTAAAAGTATCCATTATTTTATTTCTATAAATATTTAATATATAATTTACTCTTATTCCTTCCCAATAATTAAATTTCTATGTTTTAATGGTCATATATAAATATTTATATTTTATCAAAATATATCATGATTTCGTTTAAGTTTGGTGTTATGTGTGGAGAAAGCTATCAAAAACATTGGCTTATGTAAATGTAATAATATATTAAGATCTTAGGGTGTTACATTCTCCACCCCTAAAATAAATTGAGTCCTAATAATTTTAATTATCACTCATTGAATGAATTAGGTGAGGTTATTCTTAACATATTCATCATCTAGGGTATAACTTCTAATATGACTTCTACCTTACTCCCTTAGGCTATATCAAGTTACCTATATTACTTCAAACAACATTATCCATTCATATAATTATATACCCAAGTATTTATATACACTAATCATATATTCTACATAACATACCTTTCCCAAAACTATTTGAATCTCCATGTCAATAAGCCACAATGAAGTTACATATTTCTAAAAAATTTAACTCTATCTTTAACCCCCAAATGGTATTAACCATAAATTCATAAGGTCGCACACTAGTATATATATATCATAATCCAAAAAAATATATAAACATTACAAAAAATATACTGAATTATCATCAATACCAAGGATAATAATACTAAATAACTTACATTTTCAAAATCACCCAACCCTTTATTATCTTCGACATCAAGCATATACTAAACCTAAAAGTTATCCATACCTCAATCTTGTGTTCTACAATAATAATTACCAAAAATATAAAATTATTATAAAAACATTTTTAAAGGTTATTGAATCAATTTAATATATATTTTCAAACCATTAAAGAATAACCATTTAAGAACAATCCTTAGATGTTTCACATAACCCTCACAACTTTTAGAATATACCAAAATATCATCGATAAATATCACTCACTAATGAAAATAGATAATAGTATCAAGAATTAATTTCTATCAAGATATAAACCATTATAACTTAGTTTAGACCAAGAAACTCACATTTTCCATCATAATAAGCATAAACTAAAATTATTAACCATTTATGTATGCTTCTTATTTGATAATAGGGCATATTGGTTTATAGATACCTACATTTCTTAGATTTATCTTCGTTATCCCATTTAAACCAAATACTAAAACCAAAATGGTTATAATAACATAAAAAATATGAATATTAAAACATTAATTTAAATATGTCTTAACCTATGACACCTTCTTTTTTATCAGATGTTACTTTTGGATCAACCTATGACTCTATTTGTTTAATTTTTGGTTATCCATGGTAATTTTTTATTTATTTCTATAACCTAATTATTTAATATCATTCCTAAATCCTTAATAATTTTTCATAAATATATTTTTATTAGCCAAAGAATATCCCCTGGGAGTGTCTAGTTAGGTGTAAAGTCTTAGGCCCATTCATTGTGCACCATAATGAAGATCGAATCAACGCTCAATCATAATTTTTAGGGGTGATTACCCCAAGATGAATCTATTCCACAACCACATCCAATATCTATTATTTATAGAGGGATTTATTTCTAGTAAAATCCACATAATATCCACTTTACTAAAACATTAGGATGTTATCCAATACTTAGAATTATTCCTAGGGTTTTCACAAAAGTTCTATTATACTAATCCCCAAATAAAATGTACATTATTGTATTATAATTAAATCGTATACTAGTCCAAAGGTTTGTCTATTATGATGAAAATTAGATTATCAAACCTTAAATTATCCTCAAAAAACATCTTAATCACCAAATTTATCAAAAAAATTCATTTAATACCAATTGAGACACCTCAGACCTGCGCGCCCTAATCTGGTGGAATAAACACATACTTTACATACTCAATTTGATACCGAATATAAAATCCTAAATAAAACCATCCTTAATTAAAAGATTAATAATTATTTTTTTATCTCTTGCATAATAATGATATTTTTAGGTTTAGAGATTTTGATAATTAGGAGAGAATATAAAATAACAAAATATAGTGACTCATACTTTTTGTACATAAATATTACATCTTATTAGATGAATATTCAATACATAACATTACGATTCACATTAAAATTGTATAGGTTTATTGTCTTTGTAAAGTTGGATGCATAAATTGATTTTTTATAAGATATATATGTCATATACCACTGAGTTATTTATAACTAACACACTTCATAGACATATCATACTTAAAACCTTTCTTCATAACCCAAGGAAAGGAAACATAAGAAAGGGTGATCTCATATTCTTAGCAAGGGTAACAAGGGATATATCAATGATTACTTAAACGTAACATGAGCATAATGATAAGAGAATATGTGATTAACATTTTAAAACCATATCATATATATCATAGATCATAATCCTGATTCATGGCATAAATATTGGCAGTTCATAATATATGAATCATAATGGAATCAAAGAACATGATACATGAGAGCATAACATTGGAAAAAGATCATTTCATAAAAGAGTTCCATAAGTTTTACATAATCATAATCAGAGAAATCTTATGTCATGGATACTAACCAAGACATCCATATCATGTTAGTCTTGGGATAACCTCTTAGGTACTGGCTTTGACCTTGGGATAACCTCTTGTGCACCCTCTTTTGGGCTTGGGATAACCACCCATATACCTTCATTTTTTTTTGGCTTGGGATAACCTCCCATAAACACTTTGAGAACATATAACATTAATCTTTACCTAATTCATTAGAGAGATATATAATTATGGACCCACCCATCACATAATCATAATCCATTCATATGTATTCCACAAGATCATAAATTATTCATCCTACATCATAACCCATGAAAAAAAAAATTAGTTTCATAATAATTTAAATAATTTATCATAACATAACTAGTGGAAAATAAATAGATTTCATAAATATCTCATAATTATAATAATAAAATATCCTATGAAATAATAAGTGTGGTATACTTGTATCATATCCCCATTAAAGGATAAGTAACATCAAGGGTGTTATTATAAATAAAAATTCCTTTAAAATATCACTTGGAATATTTCTTGAGGAAAATACCCTTTTCATTTTGAAATAAATTATTTAAAAAATACCAAATATTAAGGAAATTATCTTCTTTGAAAATAACCTTGGAATAATTTAAATTAACCATTAAATCATTGATTAGTCATGATAATGGGAAATTCTATTCATGTTGTGTATATAAAAACAAATAAACCTTTTACATTTTCAATAAAAAGTTAAAAGTAACTTTTTTAGAAAATGACAAGAAGATTACATTTAAACAAATATATAGAAAATAAAACATGGGTAAAAATGAATTTAAAAAATCGTAGGATGATATTAAAAATATTCTTGAAAACATTTTTTTAAAACATATATAGAAAGAGAAAGGATTTTCGACTGAAGAGATAAATAAAGTCAGTTTTCCATTAAAATATTCATTTGATATCTTGAGTTATTAAAGGGATGAAAATAAAATGAAAACATGTAATCTATAAAAATAAAAATATAAGAATAAAATTCATGATTTTTATGATATTTTTATCATAAAATTCCATCATTGGAAACTTAATCATAAACAATCCTGATAAAAATGATATTATAACATAAAACCATTACCACTTTAGTAAATTTTGAATCATAAGCCCCATGAATGAATAAATTCAATTGAAATTTTAAATATCATAAACATAAGTACAATCATGATATAATATGTAAAAGGGGAATTATATGCACCTCATAAACATAAATAGGTGCATAACATAAAACATGTCTCAATGAAAAAAATTGAGATGAAGAACCCCTACCACTTTAGTAATATCTGAATCAAAACATCATGAAATGGATAAACGTAAATAGATATATATATATATATATATATCCATAATTTTCATTATAATCATAATAAAATCCCTCCATGGTTATTATATGCACCACAGAAAAGAAACAAGTGGTGAATATGGAATGTTTCTCATAGAAATAAAATTGAGACGCAAATCCCTTACCAGTTTGGTAACCTTTGAATCATAATCCCCATGAATGGATAAATTAAAATGAAGCTTTAAATAAAATTATAATAAGTAGAATCATGATATAACATGTAAAAATGTTGTTATATATACCTCATAAATTAATATAGGTTCATAACATAACATATGTCCTAAAAACGATAATTTGATATGAGTATCCCTTACCCCAAGTTTGACATGCTTCAGAGGTTATTTAACTGCATTTATAATAAATTTAAATTAATTATACTTTTATACAATAGTGATTTTTATAATTTTAATATAATTTATGACCCACTTATAACATTTTAATGTCCATTTATTAATAATTCCTTATTAAAATCATCGCTTTTAGGTGTTAACTGTTTCATTTTTCATGATAATTTCGGTACAGTAGTTCTGGTCCTTTTAATTTGATCATGGTTCAAAAAAAATAAAAAATGTTTATCATGATATAAATATAATATATATTCATTATGTATATATTTATTTTCATCCATAAAATTTTTAGATAGAAAAATTAATTACACCGTTCATGGATATGGTATGTCATACGTACCCATGAATACTGGTTTCACTTTTCGAAAGATTGAAAAAAGAAAGGTGAATAATAATTAACCTTTAAAGGATCAATATTATATCATATATATCATATTTATTTATTAAATTCATCCTTATTACCATACATGTAAATAATAAATGGAAAAATAGTCACATCGATTCATGGAGGTGGTATTCCACACGTACGCACGAGCGACATTATCATTTTCCAATATATTGAAAGGTAAAAAGGTAGAAATGATATAATAATTCTAGGATCATAATAATTTTTTAAATAAAATTTATAAACATTAAACTCATCATAATACTCATCCATTAAATATGGTAACGAAAAATGAATTGTATCGCTACATGGAGGTGGTAGTTCACACATACTCATGAGTGATAATTTCACTTCCCATTTAATGGAAAATAGGGTGGATAATAGTGTTTTCTTGATTATAATAACATTTAATAATATTTAGGATACTGTATTTATTATTTTATGATGAATATAATGGATTTAAAGGAGGTATAATAAGAAATTAATTGAAAGCGGCTGGGTAAGATGATTACCTCTTCTTCGGAAGACCTCCTTTAGATCATTTATTAAGGACTCTTGGAATGGTATTTTAAGGATAAAAACACAACTAATTTGTGTGTAGGAAATTTTATATGATAATTTTACATGGGTTGGTTGATTTATAATGCTCAAAGTGGTGTACAAAAAATAAATAAAGGGGTGTCCTTTTATAAGGGAGGGAAAGGACACACTTGAAATTACCAAAAAGATTAAAATATAATTAAGTCATTCTCAAGATAAATGATTCAAATGGACATAGATTTTAATAAAAATAGTTCAAGGTATAAATATCATCATAAAATGAAATTTAAACAGTTTTTTGTTTCATTTTAAACCTTATCTTTTGGTTTAACATCTTGGTTAACTAATTTTAATCTTAACCACAGCAATAACTTTTTGTCATTAAAGGGTTATAATTTAATTATAAGGTAAAAAGTTGATCATAAATTTACAAGGGATTAAATTTTCAACCATTTATAATTATAATTATCCTCTTGAAATATTTTTATATTTTCTAAATAATTTAATAAAATATTGTTATCATAAATACTATTAATGTCATTTTAAGAACTATTCACATAATTTGACTTTGAAAAGAACATGACAGTAATGGAATTAAAATATAAACCTTTAACACATCCATATAATATTATATTTATCTAAAAATTCATATAACACAATAATTCACCCAAATTGTATTATTTTTAATATTTTTAAAATAATTTATTTTATTTTTTCTACTAATTGAATAAATACCGTATTAGTGACGCGTAAGAATTTAGGAAACTTATTTGATAAATAAAAATTATAAATAAATTACCATAACAAAAAAACTAATTTTTATTTAAAATAAACATTTATAACCTAATTTATCCTCTTTTTATCCTTATGTAATAATTATAAAGATATTAAATTCAAGAGAGTGACCTTTTGGGATTTTCTTTACTTAAAATAATATAAATTTAATTATCAATGAAAAATGCCACAAAATGGAATATATTTGAATTTTGGATGTATATCAACGTATTTATTCAATAAAATAATATAAAGGTAGGTTTTTGGTTGATTTTGAGACCTTACCTCGTGGTTTTAACCCTATTTTACCCATTTTACCATTATCGAGGTGACAAATATTTATCATGGTCACTGTTCATTGTGACAAAAAATACAAGGGTCCTATTTAAAAAATTTGAAAATCATGATTCCAAATATGGTATCCATTTTAAAGATTTAATCTCTATAATTATTATAAATTAATTTTAATATAAATGCGTAAAACGCAGCAAAAAACAGTTTTTACAAAAAATGTATTTTAAGCATAAAAAATAACTTATATCAAATCATAAATATTGATTATTAAAATTTAATAATTTAGATTATTATAAATAAAATATATCATTTTTCACATTAATAAAAATTAAAAAATATAATTATACTTTTAAATTACTTTATTTAATGATTGTATTTGAATTTTTTTTATTTTTTCACTATTCACTGAAAAATCAATCATTTCAAAAGAAATACCAAAATTTCACCCTAATGGAATTATGATATGATTATTAAATAAATAATTTTTATTTTATAAAATTGGTAGAAATTAATTATAATTTTCATGCACAAAAACACAATAAAAATCATTTTTAAATAAAATGCATTTTTAAAGCATAAAATGACTTTGCTAAAAATTGAGTCCTCATTTTCAAATAATTAATCAATAAATTTGTATTGAGTTGGACCATTATACATATATTTCATAATATGGTTACTCTTATTCATACCCACTAATTCAATGGCAATGCGACAATGGTCATATTTAAATAATAATATTTTTATAATATATCCCAATTCGTTTAAAGCTTAGTGTTGTGTGTTAAGTAAGATATTGAGATTATTATTCTTATAAAATAAATTTTTTGGGGGGTTGAATTATCCCCCCCCCCCCTTAAATAAATTTCACCCTCTTGATTTTATCTCAGTTATCTAATGTTTAAGATTTGAAAATACCTTTATTGAAAATCCAAATCACATAGATGGATAATAAAACTTCTTTTAAAAAGTAAAAGTGGGAAAAATAAAGGTTACATGAAATAGAATATAATAGTGTTCCTAAATAAGGATAAAATTGGTGGGATGTTAAATTATATACCTAGAATAGAAAACTAGAGACTAAATATTAACGGGGAGTGATAAGGAACATGGTCTTGAGAAAGTGAACACAAAACCATAAATTAGTGAGGGATTAAAAGACCATAAATTCATCTAAAATAAAGGTAAAGGAATAAAAAAATTATTTCAAGATCATTTTCCTAAATTTTAGGGATTAATTTATTATCAAGATAGATGATATTATAAAATTTATTTACTTTATTTCATTCCATTTCATAAGAACAATTTCATTCTTTGGTCATTGTTTGATGAATTTCCACTTCATCTCTTACTCCAATAAATGAAAATTAAAAATTAATTTTCATGATAAAAGCACTAATATTAACTGTTAAAAGATCATATGATTCATAAAAGAATTAAAATTCACTCCTTCTATTTCTAGTGATCATCAAAACCAAAATGGATAGCCCAAGTTATCCAATCTAGATAAATAATACATTAATCCTTAAAACCAAAAAAAATAACACCCAAAGTTCAACTTAATCAATTTCATAAATAGTAAACCTTATGATTCCTCCGAAATATTTCTAACAAAATTCAAAACTAATAAATAGTAAAGAATTGATCATTTATATTTTTTTCAAGATCAACTTTTATATTTATCCCCAGAAAAAATGAAGTAGCTCATAATG
Organism: Viscum album; assembly: GCA_963277665.1. Classification (NCBI taxonomy): domain Eukaryota; kingdom Viridiplantae; phylum Streptophyta; class Magnoliopsida; order Santalales; family Viscaceae; genus Viscum; species Viscum album. The sequence goes on from OY728155.1 coordinate 1,668,610,634, forward strand.
TCACATACCAAACACGTGAATAACTTGATTCTCTTAAAACATGTAATAACATGAATCATAAAAAAATTTCAATGAAAACATATATGATTCTAAAAATCAGAACTATCATTATTCCTAAAATAAAATCATAAACTATTGAATATATTCCATAAATCCAAAAATGTAATAAACATCATCAAAGATGACCTAAGTCACTTTGTCATCAAATCGCTAACCACTTCCAAGGCTGTTAATTTATCTCATTAAATCCATCAATGTAAATCATCTCTTTATCCCAACTAAACTTTATTAATTAAACATTAGGAATATATTTAGGGTTATATTTCCCTTAATCATGTGTTCTCCAAAATAATCACCTTACCACTAAATAACCTTTTTTGGTTATCAGTACCATTCAACACATGTTTTTAAATCCTTAATGAAAAACTACTATGGAAAATCCTTATACATTTCATGACTCTTATAACCAGGATAGCATTGATATAACACCTCTAAAAAATGATTCTTGAGTCCTATTAAATATACACTTCAATCTTTTTACTTCAATGATTGGCATAACATTTTTCTTCCTTGGTATTGGAGTTAACACTTGGATTATGGCATTGAATCAAATAATAAACAAGTTTCGCACACATGATATGTTGTATTCCTCGTCAATTCATTGATCTATGAGATTCATTTCCATATAAAAAAACATTTTCCTATCTCTTTGAGACATTCTCCTAGGTGATCCTTCTGAAATTCTTGACATGAAGAAAATTGAACTTTATTTATTATATGGTCATTACCATATGAACCTTCATAAAATTCCATCTTCTTTTTATTTTAAATTTTAGGAAACTCATAGAAGGTTATTTCATTAATCATATATCATAATAGTTTATTAGGTATAACCACAAGGTTTCACATTCCAATTCCAATTTCCTTTAGTTACTCATGAGGACAATCATTCCATAGTCCATCACATTCACCATTAACATGAATCCTCTAAGATCAATCCATTTTCCAAAACCAAAAACCATAGTGTGATAAAAAGAATTATCATAGTTATATATCATGAAAACCCATTTCTAGAATGTCTAAATCATGGCAAATTCTTTCAAATCTATGACACCTTAGGTTTAACCTAGTCCATCCTTGATTATTATCTATTCAAATCCTTCATAATGGTTCATAAAGAAAATGTTAATTAACCCAAGAATACCCCCCAAGAGTGTCAAACCATATATGTAGTAAGGGAACACTCAACGTGCACCAGAATGATGATCGAGATATACTTGAAAAACTCTTTTCATGGTTATTAACCCTAGATAAATATATCCCAAAACCACATCTAATTTTATTATTCATATGAAGATATATTGCTAATAAAACCACATAATATATATCTTACAAAAAATTTATGATTTGATCCTATACTTAGGATTATCCCCATAGTTTTCACAAAATTTAAATAATATTAATCTCTAAATATTGAATAAACCTATCTCTGATACCAACTATAGCTACCCATACTTTTCATATATAAATATTACATCTTATTAGATTAATATTCCATAAATAACATTATAATACACTATATATTCATATAGGTTTAGTGAATTCAGATATTTGGATACATAAACCACTTTTTCATAATAGATATAAATTATCTCCCACTAATTTCTTCATAACTAGAACCCTTATTATACATGTCATACTTAAAACCTTTCTTCATAACCTTGGAATAGGAAACATAAGAAAGGGTGAGATCAAATGCTTGGTAATGGTAAAAAGGGAGATATTAATGATCACTTAAACATAAAATTAGAATAAGGGTATGAGAATATGATATTAATATTATAAAACCATTCTTTGAATATCATAGATCATAATGTTGAGTCATGGAATAAATATTGGTAGTTTATAAGACTTGAATCATAATAATGACCCAAAATTCTATCAACGAGATTTCCCTTCTTATGTTTATTTCATATAGTATAAATCATATAAAATCACTTAGATATCATAATACAAACTTTATAAATAAATAATTAATAAAATAAGAGGCATTTCTAGAAGTTGAGGAACCTATACCGATGAAATAGTTACTTAACCTTAGGAATAGTAATATGCCACTTATGAATAGTAAACTAGCCAAATGAATAGTAAACTCACCCATGAAAGTATAAAGAAAATTTTGGAATCTCATGAATGAAATTATGATATTATTAAATCATAGTATAATTAAATGAATATTTTAAAAATTATTAATTAAGTGTTGGTATTTTTGTGAGTCGTAAATATTTTATTACAATTTTATAATTAATAAAATGATTTAAAATAAAATTTCTTTTCATAAAATGTATTCATAAATAAATATTTATTTTTATTATGATTTTATGATAATTTAATTAGACACTTGTTTAATTTTACATAGTGTTATAAAATCTGTTATAATTTGAAAAACTGTATTTTTTGAGTAAATGATGATTTTAATAAAAAATTTAATTTATCATATTTAAATAAATATTTTCATAAAATGGAGTTCACTTTTGAATTCTACGCATAAAAATTGTTAGGGTTAATTTTTGTTTTTTCTCTAAAATACTTGAATTTTGTGAATAGTAAAATATGACAATTTACAATAAATGCTAAATACATGAATTATTGAGTCATAGGTGATGTATGGAAGATATAAGCCCATAATATCTAACTATACTTTATTATTTTAATATATTTGATTATAATTATCAAACTATTCATATTCTTGATCCAAAATAATAAATAAATGAATAAAATATTCAAAAAACACCCCTCTCCTCCACTATAAATACCACCCCTTCTCCTCACACCTTTTAAGCTTTGAGCCTTGTCAAATTTATACCCAATACTCTTCCCAATCCCCTTCCCCATGTCCAGGATCTATTGATCTCACCAAAATACCTAAACCTTTTCCCTATGGAGATTCTCAAAGAGGATAAAATCAAGAGGACATTAATGTCAACTATATAACACATTTGGACATAAGGTAAGGGATTATCCCTAAACTTCCATTTTTCATTCGAGTTACTCTTTCTCTATATATACCCCAATGTAAAAATTCCTTATTTTTGTGTACTTATTCTATATTATGTTTATATATTCCAAACTCATATATTCATATCAGTTCAACTTTCTTTTATGGGGAAATACATGTTTTACAAGGTTCCCTTCTCAATTATTCCTGATAAGAAAACCTGATTAAAGGTAACCTCCCAATTTATTACCCATTTTCAATTACCATCCATATTTTGTTTTAAGACTCCATTATTTTTCTAAAATCACTAATTTTTTCAGGAAGAACTATATTTGTTATTTTTTGGTTTTATGCAAACAATTATGACAAATACAAGTGATTTTTCCGAAAGAACTCTTATTTTCAAAGTAAAGGGGGTATTGTAACACCCCCGAGATTTCATAGTATGATATTTCTTCAAAGTAATTCAATAACTTGCGCTACATGCAACACTGAGTTAGAGCGCACCACGACTTACCAAACTAGACATTCAAAAAGCGGTTATGAATAGTATTAGCTATATTTTGAATTTTCTATCCTCCAAATAATTTTAACATCCATATAATGTGTTTCTTATATATAATATAAGAACAAATTCAATTTTTCAGATAAAGGAAGTATTTTTTTGAAAATGAAATTTTACCGCCTTTTAATGGAGAACCCTTTTTAAATCCAATATTTGACACTTTTATATATTCCATTTGACAAAATAAACTTCTTCCATAGAATCGAGACATAAAAATTTAGTTTCGATAATTTTTTGGGGTTTTTCTGATAACTTTCATATTTTGATGAATGGTGAATAATACTAAATTTTAATTGAAAACAAATTTTTTAATTGAAATAATTTAATAGTGTTAAATTATGAATTTTAATGTTTTTAAAGTATAATAATATTATATTTTTTATCATTTAATACAATTTACTTCATTATAAGTAATTTCACATTTAAATTTGACATAAACACATGTTACTCTTTTGATAGTTTTTACTTCTTAAAAATATGATTTTTGGTTTTGACAACGGGGATTAATTTTAAATTAATTACTACTACTACTATGTTTTTAATTTGGTAAAATAGAATTCATTTTTGAATTTAGAATATCAAAATTAGCTTAGGGATAATTTTTGGTATTTTTCTGAAAACTTTCAATTTTTGATAAATAGTGAAAAAAAACTTTGTTATTATTTAAAACTAACTTTTTATTTAAATAATTATTTGTTTTATTTAAATTTATTTTAAGTAAAAATAAATCTATAATACCTATATAATTTCAATTTAATTCATTGGAGTCATTTTATAATAAAATTAGATGTATAAAATTTTATTGAACTCTTTAACGTTTTTTACCCACCTTCTAGGCGCATTTGCAAATTTGCATAAAACTTAATTTTACCGCTTCTTTGAGTTGAATTTTGAAAATCCGAAAGACATGGTTAACATCATTAAGTAAAATTTGGTTCAATAAGATGAAAATAATTTTTGGTGAATAGTAACTTTTGACTTTTATTTACCGCGGTTAAAAGTAAATAGGGTAATTAAAGGTAAAAATGATATTATAATTACCCTAACACATTTCCTAATTCTATTGGATAAGTTTATTTCAACAAAAAACAACCTTAGGAATAAAATATGATCATTCAGGTCCAGTTGGATTAGATTAGGACATTTATTATTATTTTATTTAAAGAAGAGTTAAAAGTGCTAAATTCATAGTTTAATAAGTAAATTATTTTTAATATAGGGTTAAACATAAGAAAAATTTGACTATAAATATTAATTAGAAATATAAAATGATTTCCTACATAATGGTATTTTATTTATAATTTTTATACATTAAATAATTTAATTTATTTATGACACAATGATGATGCAATAATTACCTTAATCATGAAATATTAAAATAATTAATATTATAAATACCCAAATAAATGTTAATTGAGACTTTTGATAAATTACACAAATTTTATAGGTTAATATGAAATTTTAGAGTTAATTAAATGAATTTATTTATAAGTAATAAAGTTTTTAGGACTTTAACAAAAATAAATTACTAAATAGTGTCAAAATTGACATAAATGAGTTTTTAAAACCAATACTATATTATTAATTGATATAATATTACTAAAAATATAAGTTTTGTTCAAAAGTCTTAGATAATGTTAGATATATCAATAATTAACCACTTGGGGTTCTATTGGAAGTTTATAGTAAGTTTATTAACCATATAATAAAAAAATAAAAAGAGACATGGTAAATGTCAAACTATTTAACTAAGAGTTAAATCTAAATGATAAGGTTAATATGGTAACCTTAACCTATCTAAAACCTATTTGTTGAGAGTATTTATACCCATACCCACCTTATAATCGAAATAAATTATTTTGGAACCATTATAAACCAAAAATGATTTTATTTTAAAATAATATTTCAATCATTTCCTAAGGTGCCCCTCACCTCTCTTCTAAAAGGGCACTTCCCCTTCTCTTAATTTCACACCTCCAAATCCATTTGGCTCAGAAAAACCCTACCCAAATATCCTCCCAAATTCCCTAAATTCAACCAAGATGCCTTACTTTTATCGTAAAACCATCCTAAGGAGGTCTTTTGATCAACTCAAAAGGAAACACCGAAAGAAGAGATAATAATTTCACCACCCTCTTTCAAGTTATTTTTTCTTCCACTTCCCATTTCTTTGTTGTTTCCATAATAAAATAATAACTCTAGTACCTTCTACATACTATGATGTTATTATAAATATGGTACAACCATATTCTTTATTCTATCCATCCTATAATGAAAAATTCACCATATGTGCGTACGTATTGATTACCATCTCCACGTCGTGGTGTAGTTTGTTATTCAAACACTTCATTATTTGGATGCGTATAATAATGAGTATAATTGATGTAAATAATAAATATAACATGTTAATGATTCGTTTTATATGATATATTATCCAATTACATATGATTTCACCATCAATATAATGTTATTGTTGCTCGTGCGTACGTACGGATTACCGTCTCCCCAAACGCGATGAGATTCATTCCCCGTCATAATCATTCAAAAATAATTTTAATTTTATGATTAAAATAATGTTTAAGAACTTAATATAATTCTGGATATTAATCAAATATATTCTATCCATAACAAACATGTCTTACGTAACCAAGAATATAAATAAAAAGGAATCAGTTAACACCTGAAACGATGATACTACTGAGATATTATTAACAAAGCAATATTAAAGGAACATATATGATATTATATTTATGTATATGGTTCTTTTATAATTTAATAACAATGTTTTAACTATTAAACATTAGTTTAACATACCATCGACAAATTAAAAGTACAAGTTAAGGGTTAATTTCACAATCTCTTTATTATCTGAGGTTGTTTTTACATAAGTATCTACTGGGACCTCTTTATCATCCACATCTGTGTTTTATTAAAAATGTATTTCAAAACATTTTTACTATTTACTATACTATGGGTTAAATTCACTTATACCCTTATTTTACCTTATATGTTTTGAAAGGAATCTTTCCGTCATTTTCAAAACAAGGTACTTTATGACCGTTTCGACAAAATTAAGTTAAGAATGTTTTTTTAACTTATACGGCAGGTGCAGCTATTTTCCGCCATTATAACATCGTCGAATCTTCCCTTAAAATCTTATAAGAATATTTTCAAAATAAATTTTTTCTTTTAAAATTATTTGAATTATAAATGGGTTCAAAATAGAAAGATGTATTTCTTTTAAATAGTTTTCATTTCATCAATGTCAACATCCTTTGATGGATTTTGAACTTATTTGAAGTTGATTTATTATGATACAATATTTCATATTTTTTGAAGTTTTTATGATATTTTTGACTGTGGATGTATTATTTTTATACCATTCATGGTTTATGGTTAATGTATTAACATTTCGTATGCTAGTTTTAATACAAATTTTTATGTTATGTTTCAACCTTTTCATATGATGAATGTATTGGACTTAGTAAGTGACAGGTGGAGCCTGCTATAGATCCTAGATGCATCGGTGGGTCTCATGAGACAAAATAGTGTCTTGGCACAAGGCCTTTATAAAATCTTATTTTTAGTATTGGCACAAGGCCTTGACTATGTGGTTATGAAGTCTGGAATTATGCATTACATCATTATGAAAGTGGCTATTGATATTTCATGTGATTATTCGACTACTAGAATATCCGTGTGAATAAGTAAATGGAATTATTTTATTTATATTTTCCATATTATGAAGAATTTTATGTTTAAAGGTCTTATGTTTTAGTCTTATACATTTCCTTAAAAAATTTATGCTTATTTATGAAAGTTTCTTCTATATTGTTATCCATACTGAGCATTTGAGCTCATCCCTTTCTATGTTTTATTTTTTCCAGGATACAAATAAGTATATTATAACTGACCAATAAGGATAGTTTATTGGATATGAATGTGGTCAATGGAGACAATTTTGTTGTTGATTTTCCATTTTATAATGTAATGTAAAAATTATTAATGTATCCAGTACTTCCAAGGCTACTAAACTAATCGGTCTTTCGGGACATGATTTCCTTATATCATGACAATGTTATGTAATAATGCACCGACTCTGGGTAACTCGGGTCGAGGCCTTACAGTTGGTATCAGAGGAAGTTTAGTACAAACCTTGGAAACAATATTTAGAAAAACTCTGATTAGATAACACTACCCTAAGATAGACTTTGAGGATTAGTATAGAAGAACTTCCTAGAATTTTGGTAATGTAGAGATTTTGTGATTTTTCCAAGAAATACATCCTTGTCTAGATACGATCTGGTGGAGGCAGCTCTAGCACAAATATACCTAGTGGTAAAACATGAAAACACTGCTTTGGGATAGACTCAAATGGGAACTGGTGCACGACAATAGGCCTTACTACACTCTTGGTTACGACACTCCCGGGGGATATGCTTAAAATAATTCACATTTTCATTACAAGCCATTATGAAGGATTTAGGAGTAAATACTTCCTTAAAGAAAACATTTTTTTATGATTATATATTATATGCATAATCTTTTCAATTTATGTTAGGTATTTTAAAAGTTTGGAATTATGCATTTTGATTCATAAATTGACCTAGTGTATGCCATTATTTAGAAATGGCACCCAATAGAAGGAATGAGAACTCTAGAAATACACATGATCCAAAGAGTAAGAATTATCATATCTTTCATGGTATTAATCCATCATTTAGAAGGGAAGTAGTCTCTCATGTATTCTCATCATATGAAAAAATAGTATCATGTGTTAATAAAATAATTAAATAATTCTCTGAGTTATATGGATTTAAAGGGAAGCAAGAGAAGAAAAATATGGTAGAGAAAAATATGGATAAAGGGAAGTGGGGAAAGAAGGATTTCCCCATATGAGATAATTGTGGAAGGAATCACCTTGGTAAGTGCATGAAGGGAATGGGAGTTTGTTATAAGTGTGGAGAAAATGGACACCAATTATGTGATTACAAGGGTAAGAAAAAGGTTTCAAATGTACAATGCTTCATCTACAAGGAGTTGGGACACTATGAGAATCAATGTCCAAATAATTTGAGTATGCCCCAAATGATGCTATTGGATAATAATCAAGTTATGATACTACCACATATAAAGAGTAATGAATTGTTTTCTTATGTGGTTATTAAATAATTATTCCATTTGAGTGTTGTATCAACGATATACTAGTTATATTAATTATTAAAATAAATAAGGGTTGTACTGCAGTACTATTTCATTGAGGATTTGAGATTATATGGTACTAAGAAAAGTGACTCAACAACAAGTTAAACTTTTTGGAAAATACATGGTTGAAGGAAAGATAAACCTTAATATGGTCCTGATACTAAGGTAGTGATTTTGGAATAAGAGATGGTTTATTTGGATAAATTATATTGGATATTCTTGACTACTTTGAAACTAATTACTTGTTTTTTTATTCCATTATTGTTGGCGTTTACAAAATTTTTGGATATAAGGAGTATATCCAGTATTCTATAAGGAATAAGGTAGAATGAATGTAATTAATAAGGTTTTATGGTAATTCAGGGTGTTATCATGTTTTAAAATAATACATGATGAAGGTATTCACATGTTATTACGTGGAAAAAAAGATCTTCATTGTGTTTAACTTCCTTATAAATTTTGGACTGTGAGTTTGGACAGAAGTATTTTGGATATGTCTAAAGGGTAGAATAGACTAAGTTTTACATTGGATACTATTTTTAAGGTTAAATAATTTTTTAATATTATTTTTGGATTGTTATAAAAAAGACAACCTAGAGGTCAGGCGATAACCCGTCGCGTCTGGCAAGGCCGTGAGACTTGAACCCACAACCGAAGGGAGACAAGGGTGCATCACCTACTACTGGCCTACGTGATGTCTTGGTTTGTGTAATGTAGTTTTCTTTTAAATAGTATGAAAATTGAATTATAAATTCATTATTGGAACCCTATATGATTAGGATAAATAAAATATCTTTGAATTCTATTATCTTTTGGAGTGAAATATGAGTTTGTGGTAGGAATTAGTTGAAGGATGAAATTATACATGTAAAATTTATTTTTCCCTCTTATTCTATGAATAAATTAATTCTTAGACTTTAGGGAAGGGATCATAAAACTAAAAAAAATTATCATAATACCTTATGTTTTGTTTAACCCATGATATTTTAAATCATTATATATTGATGGGTTTAAGGCCCTCAATTTTACAATTTTTTGTGATTGATTACCTCAATCACTAACCATAAATATTTACAGTTTTCCTCCAATTATGTGTTTTTAATTTCCACCAATGTTCTCCTAATGGAAATTATAATTTTGTGGTGACTTTTTCATTTCCCTTTCCCTCTTATTAAGACTAAATTTTATTAACCCAATTTTTGATGTGGGTTTTCCACAAAGGTATTTTTCTATTTTTTAACCTTTTATTTTCGAAAAAAAAATTTAAATTGCGAGGACACAATTTATTGAAGGAGGGGAGAATGTAACACCCCAAGATTTCATAGTACGTCATTTCTTCAAAGTAATTCAATAACTTGTGCTACACGCAACACCGAGTTCGAGCGCACTATGACTTACCAAACTAGTTGTTCAAAAAGTGGTTATGAATAGTATTAGCTGCATTTTGAATTTTATATCCTCCGTATAATTTTAATATCCATATTATGTGTTTCTTAGACATAATATAAGAACAAATTTAATTTTTCAGATAAAGTATTTTTCAGAAAATGCAATTTTACCACCTTTTAATGGATAAGCCTTTTTAAATCCAATATTTGACACTTTTATATATTAAATTTGACAAAATAAACTTCTTCCTTAGAATAGGGACATAAAAATTTAGTTTCGATAGATTTTTTGTGTTTTTCTGATTACTTTCATATTTTGATGAATAGAGAATGATACTAAATTTTAATTGAAAACAACTTTTTTAATAAAAATAATTTATAGTGTTAAATTATGCATTTGAATGGTTTTAAAGAATAATAATATTATATTTATATCATTTAATACAATGTAGGTCATTATAATTAATTTCACATTTAAATTTGACATAAACACATGTCAATCTTTTGATAGTTTTTACTTCTTAAAAACCCGCTTTTTGGTTTTGACAACGGGAATTACTTATAAAATAATTAATTCTACTTATATTTTTTTAATTTGCTAAAATAGAATTCATTTTTGAATTCGGAATATCAAAATTAAATTAGGGTGAATTTTTTGTATTTTTCTGAAAACTTTCAATTTTTGATAAATAGTGAAAAACACTGTGTTATTATTTAAAACCAACTTTTTATTTAAATTTATTTTAAGTAAAAATAGATATATAATACCTATATAAGTTCAATGTAACTCATTGGAGTCATTTTATAATAAAATTATATGTATAAAATTTTATTGAACTTTTTAACATTTTTTACCCACCTTCTAGGTGCATTTTCTAAATTTGCATAAAACTTAATTTTACCGCTTCTGTGAGTTGAATTTTGAAAATTTGAGAGACACGGTTGACATCAGTAAGTAAAATTTGGTTTATTAAGATGAAAATAATTTTTGGTGAATAGTAACTTTTGACTTATTTACCACGGTTAAAAGCAAAATATGGTAATTAAAGGTAAACATGATATTATAATTACCCTAACACATGTCCTAATTCTATTGGATAAGTGTATTTCTACCAAAAACAACCTTAGGAATAAAATATTATCCTTTTGTTCCACTTAGATTAGATTAGGACATTTATTATTATTTTATTTAAAAAATAGTTAAAAGTGTTAAATTCAAAGTTTTATAACTAAAACATTTTTAATATAGGGTTACACATAAGATAAATTTGACTGTAAATATTCATTATAAATATAAAACAATTTCCTACATAATGTTATTTTATTTATAATTTTTAGACATTAAATAATTTAATTTATTTATGACACAATGATGATGTGGTAATTACATTATTAATGAAATTTTAAAATAATTGATATTATAAATACCCAAATAAATGTTAATTGAGACTTTTGATGAATTACATGAATTTTATAGGTTAATATTACATGTTAGGGTTGATTAAATGAATTTATTTTTTAGTAATAAAGTTGTTATAACTTTAACAAAAATCAATTTCAAAATAGTGTCAAAATTGACATAAATGAGTTTTTAAAACCAATACTATATTATTAATTGATATAATATTCCTAAAAATATAATTTTTGGCCAAAAGAATTATATAAGGTTATATATATAAATAATTAACCACTTGGGGTTCTCTTGGTAGTTTATAGTAAGTTTATTAACCATATAATATAAAAATACAAAGAGACATGGTAAATGTCAAACTATTTAACTAAGAGTTAAATCTAAATGATAAGGTTAAAATGGTGACCTAAACCTGTCTAAAATCTATTAGTTGAGAGGATTTAGACTCATACCTACCTTATCCTCAAAATAAATTATTTTGGAGCCATTATAAACCAAAATTTACTTTATTATAAAATAATATTTCAATCATTTCCAAAGGTGCCCCTCACCTCTCTTATAAAAGGGCACTTCTCCTTCTCTTAATTTCACACCTCCAAAGCCATTTGGCTCGCCTAAACCCTGCCCAAATATCCTCCCAAATTCCTTAGATTCAACCTAGAGTCCTAAATTTGATCATAAATCCATCCTAATGATCCATTTTGATCAACTCAAAAGGAAACACCCGAAGAAGAGGTAATAATTTCACCACCCTCTTTCAAGTTATTTTCTTCTTCCACTTCCTCTTTCTTTGTTGTTTTCATTATAAAATAATAACTCCAGTATCTTATACACACATTGATGTTATTATAAATATGTTACAACCATATTTGTTATTCTATCCATCCTATAATGGAAAAGTCACCATACATGCGTATGTACGGCTTACCGTCTCCACGTCGTGGTGTAGTTAAAATGTTTTAACTATTGTACAGGAGGTTAACATACCACTTACTAAGTAAAAATACAAGGTAATGGTTAATTTCACAATCTCTTTATTATCTGAGGTTGTTTTTATATAAGTATCTATTGGGACCTATTTATCATCCACATCTATATTTTCCTAAAAATGTATTTCAAAACATTTTTACTATTTACTAAACTATGTTTTAAAGTAATTTATACCCTTATTTTACCATATATGTTTTGAAAGAAATATTTTTATCATTTTCCAAACAAGGTACTTTATGAACTTTTTGAAAAAATTAAGTTAAGAATGTTTTTTTAACTTATACGGCGGGTGCAGCTATTTTCCACCGTTATAACATAGTCAAATCATCCCTTAAAATATTATAATAATATTTCCAAATAAATGTTTTCTTTTATAATTATGTGACTTTTAAGTGCATTTAAAATAGAAATAGGTATTTCTTTCAAATAGTTTTCTTTTCATCTATGTCAACATCCTTTGATGGATTTTACACTTATTTGAAGTTGATTTATTATGATACAATATTGTATATTTTTTTGAAGGTTTTGTGATTTTTTTAATGTGGATGTGTTATTTTTATACCATTCATGGTTTATGGTTAATGTATTAACATTTTGTATGATAGTTTTAATACGAATGTTTATGTTATGTTTCAACCATTTCATATGATGAATGCATTGGACTTAGTAAGTGACGGGTGGAGCCCGCTATAGCTCCTTGATGCATTGGTAGGACTCATGAGACAAACTAGTGTCTTGGTGCAAGTCCTTAACAAAATATTATTTGTAGTCTGGGCACAAGGCCTTGACTATGTGGTTATAAAATCTATCATTATGCATTTCATCATTATTAAAGTGGTTTTTGATATTGCATGTGATTATTTGACTAGTAGAATATCTCTATGAATAAGTAAATGGAATTATTTGATTTATATTTTCCATATTATGCATATGTTTATATTTAAAAGGCTTATGTTTTAGTCTTATACATTGACTTAAAATTTTTATGCTTATTTGTGAAAGTTTCCGCTATATTGTTATCCTTACTGAGCATCTGAGCTCACCCCTTTCTATGTTTATTTTTCCCAGGATGTGAAAATTATATTATGACTGACCTGCAGGGATAGTCTATGGAATATGAATGTGGTCAGTGGATAAAATTTTCTTATTGTATTTACATTTTATAATTTAATGTAAAAATTATGAATTTATCTAGTACTTCCAAGGATACTAAACTGATCAGTCTTCCAGGACATGATTTCCTTGTATCATGCCAATGTTATGTAATAATGCACCGACTCTGAGTAACTTGGGTCAGGGAATTATAGTTAGTATCAGAGGAATTTTAGTACAAACCTTGGAAACTAGATTTATAAAAACTATGAGTAGAGAACACTACCCTAAGATAGACTTTGAGGATTAGTATAGAAGAACTTCCTAGAATTTTGGTAATGTAGAGATTTTGTGAGTTTTCCAATTAATACATCCCCGTCTGGATATGAGATGGTAGAGGTAGATCTGGCACAAATTTACCTTGGGGAAAAACCCGAAAACACCGCTTTAAGCTAGAATCGAACGGAAACTGGTGCACGACAATGGGTTTTGCTGCACTATTGGCTACGACACTCCCGGGGGATATGCTTAGGATAATTCACATTTTCATTACAAGCCATTATGAATGATTTAGGAGTAAATACTTCCTTAAAGAAATTTTTTTATGATTATATATTATATACATAATCTTTTCAATTTACATTAGGTATTTTAATAGTTTGTAATTATGCATTGCGATTCATAAACTGACCTAGTGTATGCCAATATTTAGAAATGGCACCCAATATAAGGAATAAGAACTCCAACAATTTTCATGATCCAAAGAGTATGAAGGTTCATATCTTTCATGGTATTAATCTATCATTTAGAAGGGAAATAGTCTCCCACGTATTCTCATCGTATGAATAAATAGTATCATGTGTTAATAAAATAATTAAAGAATTCTCTGAGTCCAATGGATTCTAAGGGAAGCAAGAGAAGAAAAGGATAGTAGAGAGAAAGGTGCATAAAGGGAAGAGGGGAAAGAAGGATTTTCCAATATATGATAATTGTGGAAAGAATCCCCTTGGTAAGTTCTTGAAGGGAATGACAGTTTTTTATAAGTGTGGAGAAAAAGGACACCAAGTACGTGATTGCAAGGGTAAGAAAAAGGTTTCAAATGTACAATGCTTCATCGGAAAGGAGTTGCGACACTATGAAAATCAATGTCCAAATCATTAAATTATTCCCAAAATGATGCTATTGGATAATAATCAAGTTATCATACTACCACAGATGAATAGGAATGACTAGTTTTCTTATGTGGTTATTAAATAATTATATCATTTGAGTGTTGTATCAACGATGTACTGGTTATATGAATTATGGAAATAAATAACGATTATACTAAAGTACTATTTCATTGAGGATTTGAGATTATATGGTACTAAGAATAGTGACTCAACAGAAAGTTAAACTTTTTAGAAAATATATGGTTGAAGGAAAGATAAACCTTAATATAGTCATGATACTGAGGTAGTGATTTTGGAATAAGATATAGTTTATTTGGATAAATTATATTGGATATTATTGACTACTTTGAAACTAATTAATTGTTTGTTTATTCCATTTTTTGGAGTTTACAATATTTTTGGATATAAGAAGTATATCTAGTATTCTATAAGGAATAAGGGAGCATGAATGTAATCAATAAGTTTTTATGGTAATTTAGGGTGTTACTGTGTTTTAAAATAATACATGATGAAGGTATTCACATGTTATTGCATGGAAAAAAAAGATCTTAATTGTGTTTACCTTCCTTATAAATTTTAGACTATGAGTTTGGAAAGAAGTATTTTGGATATTTCTAAAGGGTGGAATGGACTAAGTTTAACATTGGATACTATTGTTAAGGTTAAATCATTTCTTAATATTATTTTTGGATTGTTATAAAAAAGACAACCCGGAGGTCTGGCGACAACCCATCACATCCGTCAAGTCCACGAGACTTGAACCCGCAACTGAAGGGTGACAAGGGTGAATCACCTACCATTGGTCTACGTGATGTCCTGGTTTGTGTAATGTAGTTTTTTAAATTGTCTGAAAAATGAATTATAAATTCATTATTGGAACCTTATATGATTAGGATAAATAGAATATCTATGAATTCTATTATATTTTGGAGTGAAAGATGAGTTTGTGGTAGGAATTATTTGAAGGATGAAACTATACTTGCCAAGTATATTTTTTCCCTCTTATTCTATGAATAAATTAATTCTTAAACTTTATGGAAGGTATCATAAAACTAAAAATTTATTATCCAAATACCTTATGTTTTATTTAACCGATGATATTTTAAATCATCATAGATTGATGGGTTTGAGGCCCTCAATTTTAAAATTGTTTATGATTGATTACCTCAATCACTCCCTATAAATATTTACATTTTTCTTCCAATTATGTGTCTCTAATTTCCACCAATGTTCTTCTAATCGAAATCATAATTTGGTGGTGACTTTTTCATTTCCCTTTCCCTCTTATTAAGACTAAATTTTATTAACCCAATTCCAGATGTGGGTTTTCCAGAAAGGTATTTTTCTATTTTTAACCTTTTATTTTTGAAGAACAATTTCAAATTGGGAGGACACAATTTATTGAAGTAGGGGAGAATGTACTACCCCAAGATTTCATAGTATGTTATTTCTTCAAAGTAATTCAATAACTTGCGCTACACGCAACACCGAGTTCGAGCGCACCACGACTTACCCAACTAGTCGTTCAAAAAGAAGTTATGAATAGTATTAGCTAAATTTTTAATTTTATATCCTTCATATAATTTTAACATCCATATTATGTATTTCTTAGACATAATATAATAACAAATTCAATTTTTCAGATAAAGGAATTATTTTTCAGAAAATGCAATTTTACCACCTTTTAATGGAGAACCCTTTTTAAATAAAATATTTGACACTTTCATATATTCAATTTTACAAAATAAACCTCTTCCTTATAATCGGGACATAAAAATTTAGTTTTAATAAATTTTTGGTGTTTTCTGATAACTTTCATATTTTGATGAATAGTGAATAATACTAAATTTTAATTGAAAACAACTTTTTTAATTGAAATAATTTATAGTGTTAAATTATGAATTTGAATGTTTTTTAAGTATAATAAGATTATATTTTTATCATTTAATACAATGTAGGTCATTATAAGTAATTTCACATTTAAATTTCACATAAACATATGTCAATCTTTTGATAGTTTTTATTTCTTAAAAACCCACTTTTTGGTTTGGACAACGGGAATTAATTTTAAATTAATTAATGCTACTTCTATTTTTTGAATTTTGTGAAATATAATACATTTTTGAATTCATAAAATAGAAATTATCTTAGGGTGAAGTTTTGGTGTTTTTCTGAAAACTTTCAATTTTTTGATAAATAGTGAAAAACATTGTGTTATTATTTAAAACCGACTTTTTATTTAAATAATTTTTTATTTTATTTAAATTTATTTTAAGTAAAAATAGATATATAATACCTATATAAATTCAATGTAACTCATTGGAGTCATTTTATAATAAAATTAGATGTATAAAATTTTATTGAACTTTTTAACATTTTTTACCCACCTTCTAGGTGCATTTGAAAATTTGCATAAAACTTAATTTTACCGCTTCTATGAGTTGAATTTTGAAAATAAAATAGACACTATTGAATCAGTAAGTAAAATTTTATTCAATAAGGTGAAAATAATTTTTTGTGAATAGTGACTTTTGACTTTTATTTACCACGGTTAAAAATAAATAGGGTAATTAAAGGTAAAAATGATATTATAATTACCCTAACACATGTCCTAATTCTATTGGATAAGTGTATTTCTACAAAAAAACAACCTTAGGAATAAAATATGATCCTTTAGGTCCACTTGGAATAGATTAGGACGTTTATTATTATTTTATTTAAAGAAGAGTTAAAAGTGTTAAATTAAAAGTTTAATAACTAAATCATTTTTAATATAGGGTTACCCATAAGATAAATTTAACTATAAATATTCATTAGAAATATATAACTATTTTCTACATAATGGTATTTTATTTATAATTTTTATACATTAAATAATTTAATTTATTTATGACACAATGATGATGCAGTAATTACCTTATTGATGAAATATTAAAATAATTGATATTATAAATACCCAAATAAATGTTAATTGAGACTTTTGATGAATTAAAAAAAATATATTTTAATATGACATGTTAGGGTTGATTAAATTAATTTATTTTGAAGTAATAAAGTTTTTTGGACTTTGAAAAAAATCAATTACTAAATAGTGTCAAAATTGACATAAATGAGTTTTTAAAACCAATACTATATTATTAATTGATATAATATTCCTAAAAATCTAATGTTTGGCCAAAAGACTTAGATAAGGTTAAATATATAAATAATTAACAACTTGGGGTTATCTTGGTAGTTTATTGAAATTTTATTAACCATATAATATAACAATACAAAGAGACATTGTAAATGTCAAACTATTTAACTAGGAGTTAAATCTAAATGATAAGGTTAATATGGTGACCTAAACCTGTCTAAAACCTATTTGTTGAGAATATTTCGACTCATCCCCACCTTAGAATTGAAATAAATCATTTTTTATCCATTATAAACAAAAATTATTTTATTATAAAATAATATTTCAATCATTTTCTAAGGTGCCCCTCACCTCTCTTATAAAAGGGAACTTCCCCTTATCTTAATTTCACACCTCCAAAGACATTTGAATCGGCCAAACCCTACCAAAATATCCTCCCAACTTCCCTCTATTTAAACTAGAGGCCTTAATTTTATCATAAAGTCATCTTAAGGATCCTTTTTTATCAAATCAAAAGGAAACACCCAAAGAAGAGGTAATAATTTCACCACCCTCTTTCAAGTTCTTTTCTTCTTCCACTTCCTCTTTCTTTGTTGTTTCCATAATAAAATAATAAATCCAGTACCTACTACGTACTATGATGTTATTACAAATATGGTACAACCATATTAGTTATTCTATCCATCCTATAATGACAAAGTCACCATACGTGCGTACGTAAGGCTTACCGTCTCCACGTCGTGGTGTAGTTTGTTATTCAAACACTTCATTATTTTTATGGGTATAATAATGAGTATAATTTATGTAAATAATAAATATTAAATGTTAATAATTCTTTATATATGATGTATCATCCAATTACATACGATTTCACCATCAATATAATGATATTGTTGCTCGTGCGTACGTACGGATTACTGTCTCCACGAACGCGATGAGATCCATTCCCCATCGTAATCATTCAAGAATAATTTTAATTTTATGATTAAAAATAATGTTTAAGAACTTAATATCATTCTGGATATGAATCAAATACATTCTATCCATAAAAAACATGGCTTATGTAACCAAGAATATAAAGAAAAAGGAATCTGTTAACACCCGAAACAATGATACTACTAAGATATTATTAACAAATAAATATTAGAGGATCATATATGATATCATATTTATGTATATGGTTCTTTTATAATTTAATAACAATGTTTTAACTATTATACAAGAGTTTAACATACCATCAACTAAGTAAATGTACAAGATAAGGGTTAATTTCACAATCTCTTTATTATCTGAGGTTGTTTTTACGTAAGTATCTATTGAGGCCTCTTTATCATCCACATCCATGTTTTCTTAAAAATATATTTCAAAACATTTTTACTATTTACTATACTATGGGTTAAACTCATTTATACCCTTATTTTACCTTATATGTTTTGAAAGGAATCTGTTCGTCGTTTTCCAAACAAGGTACTTTATGACCTTTTCGACAAAATTAAGTTAAGAATGCTGTTTTTAACTTATACGGTGGGTGTGGATATTTTCTGCCATTATAACATCATCAAATCTTCCATTACAATATTATAAGAATATTTTCAAAATAATTTTTTTTTATAATTATGTGACTTTTAAATGGTTTCAAAATATAAAGAGGTGTTTCTTTCAAATAGTTTTCATTTCATCTATGTCAACATACTTTGATGGATTTTACACTTATTTGAAGGTGATTTATTATGATACAATCTTCCATATTGTTTTGAAGGTTTTTTGATATGTTTGATTGTGGATGTGTTATTTTTATACCATTCATGGTTTATGGTTAAAGTATTAACATTTTTTATGTTAGTTTTAATACGAATTTTTATGTTATGTTTCAACCTTTTCATATGATGAATGTGTTGGACTTAGTAAGTGACGGGTAGAGCCCGCTATAGCTCCTCGATGAATCGGTAGGTCTCATGAGACAAACTAGTGTCTTGGCCCAAGGCCTTGACAAAATCTTATTTGTAGTCTTGGAACAAGGCCTTGACTATGTGGTTATGAAGTCTGACATTATGCATTCCATCATTATGAAAGTAGCTATTGATATTGCATGTGATTATTCAACTAGTAGAATATCCATGTGAATAAGTAAATGGAATTATTTGATTTATATTTGTCATATTATGCAAAAGTTTATGTTTAAAAGGCTTATGTTTTAGTCTTATACATTTCCTTAAAATGTTTATTCTTATTTATGAAGGTTTCTGCTCTATTGTTATCCTTACTGAGCATCTGATCTCACCTCTTTCTATGTTTTATTTTTTCCAGGATGTGAAGAAGTATATTATGACTGACCTGCAGGGATAGTATATGGGATATAAATTTGGTCAATGGAGACAATGTTGTTGTTGTTTTTCCATTTTATAATGTAATGTAAAAATTATGAATGTATCTAGTACTTCCAAGGCTACTAAACTAGTCGGTCTTTCGGGACATGATTTCCTTATATCAGGCCAATGTTATGTAAGAATGCACTGACTCTATGTAACTTGGGTTGGGGCATTACAAGTATTTCTATCAAGAATTTTGCGATGATCTTATTAGATTATTTTCATTTATTTCAAAACTACTATTTAATTTTATTCATTATTGAGATTGATCTCTTATGTTTATCATCCACCATATTTTATTAAATGGTTTATGATCAGTTTGACTATGGATGTTCTATCTTGATACCATTCACCATGCTAATCAGAATGGTTAGTGATTATATTTATAGATTGGGTAAAGTTATTTGCATTTCATATAAATTGTTTGTTTATGTATAACCCTATTTATTTGAGTAATGTATTGGACTTAGTAAGTGACATGTGGGGCTGTTATAGCCCCTTGATGCATCAGTAGGTCTCATGAGACGAACTAGACTAGGTTTTTTCTCATTATGTATGGTGTGTCCAAGGCCTTGACTATATGTTTATGACGCCCAACATTATGAATTACTTAATTATGAAACTAGTAATTGATATTATATGTGATTATTAAACTAGTATAATATTCATGGTTATGTTTTATCATGTAATTATTTAATTAGTTGTTATTCCTTCCATTTTATGATCAATGTTGTATTTTAATGACATGTTTTTTTAGTTATACACCATGCATTATTGTTTATGCTTATGATAGCTTCTACTATATTACTTACCCTTACTGATAATCTAAGCCTATCCTTTTCTTATGTTTTATTCTTTCCCAGTATATGAAGATAAATATTATGAATGACTTATAGGGTTAATCTAGGAGTTATGGATTTTTCCAATGGAATTTCTATATTGTATTTCCTTTCAAGTTGATATCTAAAGTTCATGTATGTAATTCAGATTCTAAAACTACTAAACTGATTGGTCCTTTGGGATTCGAGTATTGTGTATATGCCAATGTGTTAATATAAGGTACCAAATCTAGGCTACTGGGTTTGGGGTATTTACAGTTGGTATTATAGTAAGTTTCATATAAACTTTGGAAACTAGATTTAGAAAACACAAAATAGGGAACATAACCCTAAGATAAACTTTGATGATAAGAATAGAAGAACATCCTAGAATTTTGGTAAGGTATAGATTATTTGGGTATTCCTATAAATACATACCTATCTAGATAATACAAGTGGACATGGTTCTGAAATAGATATACCCAGGGGTAACAACTCCGACAATATAAGGCCCCAGCCTTAAACATTAATTAATCTTGAGTTATTTCAAGAATACACGTTGAGGATCTTTTCAGGTTTAGAGTTTTAGAGAATTAGATCATAAAACATGCATTACATTCCACATTTAAACAAAGTGGTTACATAAAAGATAGTACTCATTTTTTCCATCAACAGAAACATATTTAAAATAAAACATGGATTCTTTATTGACACTTCCTTGACACTATCATCACATCATGTACCTTTCCCTTGACCTGTGAAAAACATTTCAAAAACTTGGGATGAGCATAAAAAGCTCAGTAAGGGATATAAAATTACGAAAAGAAAACAGTAGTCCATGTATGAAATCATACTTTACTCATAAAACATAAGCATTTTAACATACCTCATCAAATCATGAATAAATCATAGAAATCATAAAACATAAAGGTAACTTGAGGCATTTATAACATTCTTACGTAGGGAGTAACCCTCTTGGTTGCGTTTGGAATACCCATCACAGTATATTCCCTAAATCTCTTCAGATAAACCTTAACGTTTAACTACTTCGCATTACCCAATGCATTGGAGAGCTATATCAGGCTCACCCGCCATTATTTTATCACAGAACCACCCATCTTCATAACAATTCCCAAGAACTATAACATAATCTTATCACATAAAAAATACGTAAAAAAATATAACATTTCCATATTTCAATCACAAGATATCAATAAAACACATTGATATAATAAAAACGTTATGAAAACCATTTTCAATACCAAAATAAAAGAAAATTAAAACATGGAATTTATTTTTTATTTAAAAAAAAAAGGTATGGCTTGTAGCAGAAGCCGAAACTCAAATAATGGTCATGGCGGCGGAGAAGTTCTTGTTGTCTCATACATACGACAAAAACATTCCCTTTTTCATTTAGTAAAATGCTTCATATAAAAATATTGCTTTTGAGTAAACATAAAAGTCAAAGGGTTTTATACACCTTATAAAAGAAAGTTGTGTATAAAACATAATATGCCTCAATGAAAGGAGATTGAGACGAAGTCCCATACCTCAGGTTCGACTTGACTCGATCGTTATTTAATGTCCTAAATATTAAACTTGAGTTAATTTATACTTTATTAATAACCTTTTTCAAGTTCATTATTCCTTTTATATCACTTATTACCATGTTATGAACATTATGTAATCATTTAAGTTAATAACGGTTGTTTTTTCACTATTTGGTACTTGAGTCAAAAGTGAACTTCTTATATTTACAAGTTGCCCACGTAGTCAAATATCCATTATCTCAAGAATGATATTAATGATTTAGATGTCATATATATCATATATATTTAGTATATACATGCATTCATAATATTACATAATCATTTAGAGGTATGAAATGAAATGCACCGTTCATGGAGACGGTAAGTCGTACGTACGCATGAACGCTACTTTCATTTATATGTCATATTAATGGAAATAAAACTAAATGAGAGATATATATATTTTAATTCCAGAATTATATTCATCATTTGGATGTAAGATACATCATATATATCCATTATATATATGTACTTATAATAGTACATTACATTTGGGGATAAGAAATGAAATGCACCGTTCATGGAGACGGTAAGCCGTACGTACGCATTAACGCTACTTTCATTTCTATCTCATACTTTAATGGAAAGAAATAATAATGATATAAAGGTATTTTATAATTCCAGCACAACATCATATATAATAACTTTAACTCCATCCTTTATACGTCCCACATATGTCATTAACGAATCAAATCCCTTTGAGGGGGCGGTAGTCTGCACTTGCTAAAATGAAGATATCACGTTTACCCATAATGGAAAACATAAAGGTATGCCATAAATGAAAAATACAGAAGATTAAGTAAAACATAAACATATTATATATCATATATAAATATAGTGACATCTTAATGGCCACCTTTGAAGGTGTTATATGAGTGTTGAACAATCATCGTTTCGTGAGGCAGAAATTCGCCATCCACAGAAACAGTATGTTCTTTAACCATTAGATGTAGGTGTTTGTAAGTGAAGCTCGAATAATTATTATAAAAATATAATAGTATATTGATTATATTTGTGTTTTTACAAAATAAATGAATAAAAAGAGTTTAGGGGGTTGGAGAAGAAAAATGAAACATAAGAACACAAGAAAAAACACTACCTTTAAAACAGGTAACTCTTTTTTATTTGAGATCAAAGGCTTCCTTGGGAAGACTTCTGCCAAAAGTGAGGCTTCTATGAGTAAGATAGGGATGTGTAGAGACGAAATGGGCAGGGGTTGGCCGAGCCAAATGCTTGAGAGGTGCTGGTAAGGTGGTAGAGGTGGGGGCCTTTTATAAGAGGAGAGGAGGGGCACTCTTGGAAAGTTATAAAAGGTTACTTTATTATAAAATTATTTTCAGATTAAAAAGGTCCCAAAATTATATATTTCGAGGATAAGGTGATAAGATTTATAAATCCACCCATCCAATAGGTTTTTGACAAGTTTAGGTCTTAAATTTTACATTATCTTTTCATTTTTTTTAAATCGTTAAATAATGAGGTAATCCCTGCATCATCATGATGTCATAAATAATCTAGTTTCTTTAATGTCTAAAAATTATAAAAAAACTAATATGATGTAGGAAATCATTTTAGATTTCCAATGACTATTTATAGTCAAAAATATGACTTGTATAACCCCATGTAAAAATTGTTTTAGTAAAACAATACATGTTTGTGTCATTTTTACTTTTACTTTAAATAAAAGGCATTAATGTCATTATCTTACCCAAGTGGCTCCATGGGGTCCCAAAAATCTACCCATGGGTTGTCTTGGTCGGACATGACTCATACAATAGGGTTAGTACAAGTTTCTAGGTCATTTCATATTATTAAAATATTATTTTTACCTTAAATTACACTAATTACCTCTAATAGTGATTAATAAATATAAAAGTTACTATTCACCAAAAATTATTTTAATCCCATTGAACCAAATTTTACTTCTTAATGACAACCATGTATGTAGGATTTTTGGAATTCAAAACACAGAGGTGGTAAAATTCCATTTAAACGAAAAATCAGTTTTTTAAGTACCACTTAGTGGTTTCACTATTCATCAAAAATTGAAGTTTTTCAGAAAAATACCAAAACTTCACCCTAAGCTATATTTGATATTACGAATTAAAAAATTATGTTTATTTTAAAAAATTAAAAACATATAAGTGACATTAATTAATTTAATAATTAATTCCCGTTGTCATGACAAATAGCGTGTTTTTATGAAACAATATATATCAAAAGATTGACACTAGTTTAAGTCCAATTTCAGATTGAAAATAATTTCAACGACCACTATTGGATTAAATAGTAAAAATATATTCTAATTTCGCTTTAAAACCAATTAAAAATATAATCTAATCATATAAATAAATTAGATTAAAAGAGATTTTGAATTAAAATACAACATTTTTCACCATTCATTAAAAAATGAACTTTATCGAAAAAATACCACAAAGTAAATTTTGATGTCCCAATTCTAAAGAAGAATTCTATTTGGTCCAATAGAATGTATAAGAGTGACCAAAACTATATTTAAATAGGGTTCTCCATCAAAAGATG
Source organism: Viscum album (assembly GCA_963277665.1). Taxonomy (NCBI): domain Eukaryota; kingdom Viridiplantae; phylum Streptophyta; class Magnoliopsida; order Santalales; family Viscaceae; genus Viscum; species Viscum album. The sequence continues at coordinate 1,668,635,908 of OY728155.1, forward strand.
ATAGTTCGACCTTTTAGTGAATATTAGAGTATCTATGCCTAAAATTAAATTCTTTTCGTATTTTAAGCCTTTATCCTTTATTGGATAAATGTAAAAACATTTAACAAACATATATAATCATATTTTAGTTATTTCTATTCATTCCCACCAATACAACGGTTACGTGTTAACTACCATTTAAAATAAATATTATTATATTACTAGTGCGCAACGTAATATTTCAAAGAAACTCGTTGTTGCGTATCGAGCACGATATCGAACATATAAACCCCTTTAAAGTAAAATTAATATTTAATTAATAAATATTAATAAAAATGAAAATGCTTTATTATTTATCTACCTGGGATGTTACATCCTTCCCCCCTTTTGGGAATTGTGTCCTCGCAATTTTATTCACTTATCAAAATAAGTGGGGGTATTTCTCCTTCATAGCATTTTCAGATTCACATGTTGCCTCTTCAACAATATGGTTTTTCCATAAAACCTTTACCTAGTGAATTACCTTATTTCGTAACACTTGCTCTCTGCGGTCAAGAATCTGGACTGGTTTTTCTTCATAAGAGAGATTCTCTTCCAACTGAACTACCTCTGGGCTCAAAACATGAGATGGATCTGGCATGTATTTTCTCAACATCGAAACATGAAAAACATTGTGTACCTGGGATAAACTTTGAGGTAAAGCCACTCAGTATGAAACTGATCCAACTTTCTCCAGAATTTCATATGGTCCAATGAACCTTGGACTCATCTTTCCTTTCTTACCAAATCACATCACACTTTTCCACGGTGAAACTTTGAGAAAAACATGATCACCTACCTTGAAAGATAGATCCTTCCTCTGGTTATCCATATAACTTTTCTATCTGCTCTGAGCTGTTCTCATGTGTTTCTGAATCAGCTGAACTTTTTCTGCCATATCTTCTACCAATTTTGGTCCCATCAGCTTCCTTTGACCTACTTCATCCCAAAAATCTAGAGTTCAACACTATTTGCAATATAATGCCTCAAATGGTTCCATCTGTATACTGGAATGAAAAATGTTATTATAAGAAAACTCAACCAAAGAAAGATGTTGGTCCCAACTTCCCTGATAATCCATCAAACAATCACGTATCATATCCTCCAAATTCTAAATTGTTCGTTCTGATTTCCCATCTGATTGAGGGTGAAAATCTGTACTAAAATTTAACTCAGTACCCAACGACTTCTGAAGACCTTTCCAAAAGTTAGAAGTGAACCTGGGATCATGGTCAGATACAATGGAGAGAGGAACTCCATGTAACCTAACTATCTATTTAAGATACAAACGGTAAAGTTGATCTAGGAAAAAAGTATCTCGTATAGCATGGAAATGAGCAGATTTAGTCAAGCGATCAACAATAACCCAGATTTCATTATTACCTCAAGGTGTGTTCGGCAATCCCACAATGAATTCCATGGATATATTCTCTCATTTCCACTCTGGCACTGGTAAAGGCTGAAGCATACCTTTACATAACTTCCACTCTACTTTAACCTATTGACATGTCAAACAATTCATAGTAAAATCAGAAATATCCCTTTTCATTTCTTCCCACCAGTAATACTCTTGAAGATCTCTATACATCTTAGTACTACCAGGATGAACTGAAAACAGAGAACTATGAGCTTCACATAAAAAATCTCTCTTCAACTTTGAATCACACGGCACACACAATCTCTTCCCAAATCTCAAAAAAAAAATCATTATCATTGTTAAATGCATGCAACTTACCCTTCTGAACCAGCTCTACCTTTTTCTACAACTCTCTATCTTGCTTCTGTGCTTTCTTAATTCTGTATGATACAGAAGATTTCACTGATACCTGAAACAAAACAGAAGGACATCCTGCACCAACAACTTCTATGCCAATGTTCATAAAATCCTTAACCATAGGATCACGTTCGAGATGCAACATTGTTAATGAAGCATTACTTTTTCGACTCAAAGAATCAGCCACTTTATTTTCTTTTCCCGGATGGTAATGAATTGTACAATCATAATCCTTGATTAATTATAGCCATCTCCTCTATCTCATGTTCAATTCTTTTAGAGTGAATATATACTTTAAACATTTGTGATCAGTATATATTTCACACTTTAAACCATACAAATGATGCCTCCAAATTTTTAGAGCAAAAACAACAGCAGCTAATTCCAAGTCATGTTTAGGGTAATTTACCTCATGAGTTTTCAACTAATGTGAAGCATAAGCAATTACCTGATCATTCTGCATAAGGAAACAATGAAGTCCCTTCAACGAAGCATCACTGTATATAACAAACTCACCATTCCTGGAAGGAAGTGCCAAAACTAGAGCATTCACCAATCTTCTTTTCCACTCCTAAGTCAACTGAGCCATCACTACAACAAACTGTTTAGTTCTGATTCTGACCATCTCAGGATACTAATTTGAAAGGTTATTTCCCACTGTATGCCTTCCCAAAAAAGCTGTTTTATTTCCTCTACGAAAAACCATTCTTAACACAGAAATATCTTAGGTGAATCAACATGGTAATCTTTAAATGCTATATCATTTCAATCATACCATAAATTAATTTATAATTTAACAATTTTCTAACTCCTAAAGTTGTCTAAACCAACCTCTGATACCAACTATAAGTCCCCATCTTTAAACATTACTTAATCTTGAGTTATTTCAAGAATACACGTTGAGGATCTTTTCAGGTTTAGACTTTTAGAGAATTAGATCATAAAACATATATTACATTCCACATTTAAACAAAGTGGTTACATAAAAGATATTACTCATTTTTCCCATCAACGGAAACATATTTAAAATAAAACATGGATTCATTATTGACACTTCCTTGACACTATCATCACATCATGTACCTTTCCCTTGACCTGTGAAAAACATTTCAAAAACATGGGATGAGCATAAAAAGCTCAGTAAGGGATATAAAAGTATGAAAAGAAAACATTAGACCGTGTATGAAATCATACTTTACTCATAAAACATAATCATTTTAACATACGTCATCAAATCATGAATAAATCATAGAAATAATAAGATATAAAGGTAACTTGAGTCATTCATAACATTCTTACATAGGGAGTAACCCTCTTGGTTACGTTTGGAATACCCATCACAGTATATTCCCTAAATCTCTTCAGAGAAACCTTAATGTTTAACTCCTTCGTGTTAACCAATGCATTGGAGAGATATATCGGGATCACCTGCCCTTAGTTTATCACGGAACCAACCATCTTCATAACAATGCCCAAGAACCATAACATAATCGTATCACATAAAACATACGTAAAGGAAACATAAAATTTCCACATTTCAATCACAAGATATCAATAAAACACATTGATATAATAAAAACATTATGAAAACCATTTTTAATACCAAAATAAAAGAAAATTAAAACATGGAATTTATTTTTCATTTAAAAAAAGGTATGGCTTGTAGAGGAAGCCGAAACTCAAATAATGGTCATGGCAGCGGAGAAGTCGTTGTCGCCGCATACATATGACAAAAACATTCCCTTTTGTCGTTTAGTAAAATGCTTCATATAAATAGATTCCTTTTGAGTAAATGTAAAATTCAAAGGGTTTTATACACCATATAAAAGAAAGTTGTGTATAAAACATAATATGCCTCAATGAAAGGAGATTGAGATGAAGTCCCATACCTCAGGTCCGACTTGACTCGATCGTTCTTTAATGTCCTGAATAATAAACTTGAGTTAATTTCTACTTTCTTAAGAACATTTTTCAAGTTCATTATTCCTTTTATATCACTTATTTCCATGTTATGAAAATTATGTAATCATTTAAGTTAATAACAGTCGTTTTGTCGATATTTGGTACTTGAGTCAAAAGTGAACTTCTTATATTTACAAGTTGTTCACGTAGTCAAATATCCATTATCTCAAAAATGATATTCATGATGTAGATGTCATATATATCATATATATCCAGTATATACATGCATTTATAATATTACATAATCATTTAGAGGTAATAAAATGAAATTCACCGTTCATGGAGACGGTAAGCCGTACGTACGCATGAACGCTGCTTTCATTTATATGTCATATTAATGGAATTAAAACTAAATGAGAGATATGTATATTTTAATTCCAGAATTATATTCATCATTTAGATGTAACATACATCATATATATCTATTATATATGTGTACTTATAATAGTACATTACATTTGGGGATAAGAAATGAAATGCACCGTTCATGGAGACGGTAAGCCGTACGTACGCATTAACGTTACTTTCATTTATATCTCGTACTTTAATGGAAAGAAATAATAATGATATAAAGTTATATTATAATTCCATTATAACATCATATATAATAACTTTAACTCCATCCTTTATACGTCCCACATATGGTATCAACGAATCAAATCACTTTGAGGGGGCGGTAGTCCGCACTTCCTAAAATGAAGATATCGCGTTTACCCATAATGGAAAACATAAAGGTATGCCATAAATGAAAAATACATAATCTTAAGTAAAACATAAACATATTATATATCATATATAAATATATTGACATCTTAATGGCCACCTTTGAAGGTGTTATATGAGTGTTGAACAATCATCGTTTTGTGAGGCAGAAATTCGCCATCCACAGAAACAGTATGTTCTTTAACCATTAGATGAAGGTGTGTGTAAGTTTAGATCGAATATTTATTATAAAAACATCCTAGTATATTTATTATACTGGTTTTTTTACAAAAGAAATGAATAAAAAGAGTTTAGGGGGTTGGAGAAGAAAAACAATACATAAGAACACAAGAAAAAACACTACCTTTAAAACAGGTAACTCTTTTTTATTTGATCTCAAAGGCATCCTTGGAAAGACTTATGCCCAAAGTGAGGCTTCTAGGAGTAAGAGAGGTATGTTTAGAGACGAAATGGTCAGGTTTTGGCTGAGACAAATTCTTGAGAGGTGTTGGTAAGGTGGTAGAGGTGGGGGCCTTTTATAAGAGGAGAGGATGGGCACTCTTTGAAAGTTATAAAAGGTTACTTTATTATAAAATTCTTTTCAGATTTAAAAGGTCCCAAAATTATATATTTCTAGGATAAGGTGATAATAGTTCTAAATACACCCATCCAATAGGTTTTTTACATGTGTAGGTCTTAAATTTTACATTATGTTTTCATTTTTTTAAAATAGTTAAATAATGAGGTAATCGCTGCATCATCATGATGTCATAAATAATCTAATTTATTTAATGTCTAAAAATTATAAAAAAAATACTATGATGTAGGAAATATATTAAGATTTCCAATGAAAATTTATAGTAAAAAATATGACTTGTATAACCCCATGTAAAAATTGTTTTAGTAAAACAATACATGTTTGTGTCATTTTTACTTTTACTTTAAATAAAAGGCATTAATGTCATTATCTTGCCCAAGTGGCTCCATAGGGTCCCAAAAATAGACCCATGGGTTGTCTTGGTCGGAAATGACTCATACAATAGGTTTAGGACAAGTGTCTATGTCATTTCATATTATTAAAACATTATTTTTACCTTAAATTACACTAATTACCTCTAATCGTGATTAATAAACATAAAAGTTACTATTCACCAAAAATTATTTTAATCCTATTGAACCACATTTTACTTCTTAATGAAAACCATATATGTCAAATTTTTGGAATTCAAAACAAAGAGGTGGTAAAATTCCATTTAAACGAAAAATCAGTTTTTTAAGTACCACTTAGTGGTTTCACTATTCATCAAAAATTGAAATTTTTCAGAAAAATACCAAAACATCACCCTAAGATATATTTGATATTCAGAATTCAAAAATGATGTCTATTTTACAAAATTAAAAACATATAAGTTACATTAATTAATTTAATAATTAATTCTCGCTGTCATGACAAATAGCGTGTTTTTATGAAACAATATATATCAAAAGATTGACACTAGTTTAAGTCCTATTTCAAAGTGAAAATAATTCCAACAACCACTATTGGATTAAATGATAAAAATATATTCTAATTTCACTTTAAAACCGATAAAAAATATAATCTAATCATATAAATAAATTAGAATAAAAAGAGGTTTTGAATTAAAATACAACATTTTTCATTATTCATTAAAAAATGAACTTTATCGGAAAAATACCACCAAGTAAATTTTGATGTCCCGATTCTAAAGTAGAATTTTATTTGGTCCAATATAATGTATAAGAGTGACCAAAACTATATTTAATGAGGGTTCTCCATTAAAAGGCGATAGTTTGACCTTTTATTGAATATTAGAGTATCTATGCCTAAAATTGAATTCTTTTCGTATTTTAAGCCTTTATCCTTTATTGGATAAATGTAAAAACATTTAACAAACATATATAATCATATTTTAGTTATTTCTATTCATTCCTGCCAATACAACGGCTACGTGTTAACTACCATTTAAAATAAATATTATTATATTACTAGTGTGCAGCGTAAGATTTCAAAGAAACTCGTTATTACGTATCGGGCACGCTATCGAATATAGAAACCCCTTTAAAGTAAAATTAATATTTAATTCATAAATATTAATAAAAATGAAAATATTGTATTCTTTATCTACCTGGGATGTTACATTCTTCCCCCCTTTTGGTAATTGTGTCCTCGCAATTTTATTCACTTATCAAAATAAGTGGGGGTATTTATCCCTCATAGCATTTTCAGATTCCCATGTTGACTCTTCAACCATATGGTTTTTCCATAAAACCTTTACCTGGTGAATTACCTTATTCCGCAACACTTTCTCTCTACGGTCAAGAATCTGGACTGGTTGTTCTTCATAAGAGTGATTCTCTTCCAACTGAACTTCCTCTGGGCTCAAAACATGAGATGGATCTGGCATGTATTTTCTCAACATCGAAACATGAAAAACATTGTGTACCTTAGATAAACTTGGAGGTAAAGCCACTCGGTATGAAACTGATCCAACTTTCTCCAGAATTTCATATGGTCCAATGAACCTTGGACTCAACTTTCCTTTCTTACTAAATCGCATCACAGTTTTCCACGGTGAAACTTTGGGAAAAACATGATCACCTACCTTGAAAGATAGATCCTTCCTCTAGTTATCCATATAACTTTTCTGTCTGCTCTCAGCTGTTCTCATGTGTTTCTAAATAAACTGAAATTTTTTTGCCATATCTTCTACCAATTATGGTCCCATCAGCTTCCTTTGACCAACTTCATCCCAAAAAGCTGTAGTTCGACACCGTTTTCCATATAATGCCTCAAATGGTGCCATCTGTATAATGGAATGAAAACTGTTATTATAAGAAAACTCCACCAAAGAAAGATTTTGGTCCCAACTTCCCTAATAATCCATTGAAAAAGCTTGTAGCATATCCTCCAAAGTCTAAATTGTTCATTCTGACTATCCATCTGATTGATGATGAAAATCTATACTAAAATTTAACTCAGTAGCCAATGACTTCTGAAGGCCTTTCCAAAAGTCAGAAGTAAACCTGGGATCACGGTTAGATACAATGGAGAGAGGAACTCCATGTAACCTGAATATCTCTTTAAGATACAAACGGGAAATTTGATCTAGGGAAAAAGTATCTCGTATAGCAAGGAAATGAGTAGATTTAGTCAAGTGATCAACAATAACTCAGATTTCATTATTACCTCGAGGTGTGTTCGGCAATCCCACAACGAAGTCCAAGGATATATTCTCTTATTTCCACTCTGGCACTGGTAAAGGCTGAAGCATCCCTTTCGGTAACAGCCACTCTACTTTAACCTGTTGACATGTCAAACACTTCATAGTAAAATCAGCAATATCCCTTTTCATTCCATCCCACCAGTAATACACCCGAAGATCTCTATACATCTTAGTACTGCCAGGATGAACTGAAAATGGAGAACTATGAGCTTCACATACAAAATCTCTCTTAAACTTTGAATCACACGGCACAAACAATCTCTTCCCAAATCTCAAAACAAAAACATTATCAATGTTGAATTCAGGCAACTTACCCTTCTGAACCAGCTCTACCTTTTTCTGAAACTTGTTGTCTTGCTTATGTGCTTTCTTAATTCTATCTGATAGAGAAGATTTCACTGATACCTGAAACAAAACAGAAGGACATCCTGCACCAATAACTTCTATGCCAAAGTTCATCAAATCCTTAACCATAGGATCACATTCTAGACGCAACATTGTTAATGAAGCATTACTTTTTCGACTCAAATCATCATCCACTTTATTTGATTTTCCCGGATGGTAATGAATTGTACAATAATAATCATTGATTAATTCTATCCATCTCCTTTGTCTCATGTTCAATTCTTTAAGAGTGAATATATACTTTAAACTTTTGTGATCAGTATATATTTCACACTTTCACCATACAAATGATGCCTCCAAATTTTTAGAGCAAAAACAACAGCAGTTAATTCCAAGTCATGTGTAGGGTAATTTACCTCATGAGTTTTCAACTAACATGAAACATAAGAAATTACCTGATCATTTTGTATAAGGGCACAACCAAGTCCCTTAAACGAAGCATCACTGTATATAACAAACTCACCATTCCTGGAAGAAAGTTCCAAAACTGAAGCATTCACCAATCTTCTTTTCAACTCCTGAGTCAACTGAGCCATCACTACAACAAACTGTTTAGTTCTGATTCTAACCATCTCAGGATACTAATTTCAAAGGTCATTTACCACTGTATGACTTCCCAGAAAATCCGTTCTATTTCCTCTATGAAAAACCATTCTTAACACAGAAATATCTTAGGTTAATTAACATGGTAATCTTTAAATGCTATATCATTTCAATCATTCCATAAATTAATTTATAATTTAACAATTTTCTAACTCCTAAAGTTGTCTAAACCAACCTCTGATACCAACTATAAGGCCCCAGCCTTAAGCATTACTTAATCTTGAGTTATTTCAAGAATACACGCTGAGGATCTTTTCAGGTTTAGAGTTTTAGAGAATTAGATCATAAAACATGCATTACATTCCACATTTAAACAAAGTGGTTACATAAAAGATAGTACTCATTTTCCCCATCAACAGAAACATATTTAAAATAAAACATGGATTCTTTATTGACACTTCCTTAACACTATCATCACATCATGTACCTTTCCCTTGACCTGTGAAAAACATTTCAAAAACTTGGGATCAGCATAAAAAGCTCAGTAAGGGATATAAAAGTACGAAAAGAAAACATTAGTCCATGTATGAAATCATACTTTACTCATAAAACATAATAATTTTAACATGCCTCATCAAATCATGAATAAATCATAGAAATCATAAGACATAAAGGTAACTTGAGGCATTCATAACATTCTTACGTAGGGAGTAACCCTCTTGGTTACATTTGGAATACCCATTATAGTATATTCCCTAAATCTCTTCAGATAAACCTTAAGGTTTAACTCCTTCGTGTTACCCAATGCATTGGAGAGATATATCGGGCTCGCCCGCCCTTAGTTTATCAAGGAACCACCCATCTTCACAACAATTCCCAAGAACCATTACATAATCGTATCACATAAAACATACGTAAAGGAAACATAACATTTCCACATTTCAATCACAAGATATCAATACAACACATTGATATAATAAAAACATTATGAAAACCATTTTCAATACCAAAATAAAAGAAAATTAAAACATGGTATTTATTTTTCATTTAAAAAAAGGTATGGCTTGTAGAGGAAGCCAAAACTCAAATAATGGTCATGGCGGTGGAGAAGTCGTTGTCGCCGCATACATACGACAAAAACATTCCCTTTTATCGTTTAGTAAAATGCTTCATATAAAAAGATTCCTTTTGAGTAAACGTAAAATTCAAATGGTTTTATACACCGTATAAAAGAAAGTTGTGTATAAAACATAATATGCCTCAATGAAAGGAGATTGAGGCAAAGTCCCATACCTCGGGTCTGACATGACTCGATTGTTCTTTAATGTCCTGAATAATAAACTTGAGTTAATTTATACTTGCTTAAGAACCTTTTTAAAGTTCACTATTCCTTTTATATCACTTATTGCCATGTTATGAACATTATGTAATCATTTAAGTTAATAACGGTTGTTTTGTCGATATTTGGTACTTGAGTCAAAATTGAACTTCTTATATTTACAAGTTGTTCACATAGTCAAATATCCATTATCTCAAGAATGATATTCATGATTTAGATGTCATATATATCATATATATCCAGTATATACATGAATTTATAATATTACATAATCATTTAGAGGTAAGAAATGAAATGCACCGTTCATGGAGACGGTAAGCCGTACGTACGCATGAACGCTACTTTCATTTCTATGTCATATTAATGGAATTAAAACTAAATGAGTTATATGTATATTTTAATTCCAGAATTATATTCATCATTTAGATGTAACATAAATCATATATATCCATTATATATATGTACTTATAATAGTACATTACATTTGGGGATAAGAAATGAAATGCATTGTTCATGGAGACGGTAAGTCGTATGTACGCATTAACGCTACTTTCATTTATATCTCATACTTTAATGGAAAGAAATAATAATGATATAAAGCTATATTATAATTCCAGTATAACATCATATATAATAACTTTAACTCTATCCTTTATACATCCCACATATGGCATTAACGAATCAAATCACTTTGAGGGGGCGGTAGTCAGTACTTCCTAAAATGAAGATATCGAGTTTACCCATAATGGAAAACATAAATGTAGGCCATAAATGAAAAATATAGAAGCTTAAGTAAAACATAAAAATATTATATATCATATATAAATATATTGAAATCTTAATGTCCACCTTTGAATGTGTTATATGAGTGTTGAACAATCATCGTTTCGTGAGACAGAAATTCTCCATCCACAGAAACAGTATGTTCTTTAACCATTAGATGTATGTGTGTGTAAGTTTAGCTATAATCCTTATTATAAAAAAATCCTAGTATATTGAGGATACTGTTTTTGTTACAAAATAAATGAATAAAAAGAGTTTAGGGGGTTGGAGAAGCAAAATGAAACATAAGAACACAAGAAAAAACACTACCTTTAAAACGGGTAACTCTTTTTTATTTGAGCTCAAAGGATTCCTTGGGAAGATTTCTGCCCAAAGTGAGGCTTCTAGGAGTAATATAGGGATGTGGAGAGACGAACTGGGTAGGTGTTGGCTGAGCCAAAGGCTTGAGAGGTGTGGGTAAGGTGGTAGAGGTGGGGGCCTTTTATAAGAGGAGAGGAGGGGCACTCTTGGAAAGTTATAAAAGGTTACTTTATTATAAAAATCTTTTCGGATTTAAAAGGTCCCAACATTATATATTTCTAGGATAAGGTGATAAGAGTTCAAAATCCACCCATACAATAGGTTTTTGACATGTGTAGGTCTTAGATTTTACATTATCTTTTCATTTTTTAAATCGTGAAATAATGAGGTAATCGCTGCATCATCATGATGTCATAAATAATCTAATTTATTTAATGTCTAAAAATTATAAAAGAAATACTATGATGTATTAAATCATTTTAGATTTCCAATTACTATTTATAGTCTAAAATCTGACTTGTATAACCCCATGTAACACTTGTTTTAGTAAAACAATACATGTTTGTGTCATTTTTACTTTTACTTTAAATAAAAGGAATTAATGTCATTATCTTACCCAAGTGGCTCCATGGGGTCCCAAAAATCGACCCATGGGTTTTCTTGGTATGACATGACTCATCCAATTGGGTTAGGACAAGTGTCTAGGTCATTTAATATTATTAAAACATTATTTTTACCTTAAATTACACTAATTACCTCTAATCGTGATTAATAAACAAAAAAGTTACTATTCACCAAAAATTATTTTAATCTCATTGAACCACATTTTACTTCTTAATGAAAACCATGTATGTCGGATTTTTGGAATTCAAAACACAGAGGTGGTAAAATTCCATTTAAACAAAAAATCAGTTTTTTAAGTACCACTTAGTGGTTTCACTATTCATCAAAAATTGAAGTTTTTCAGAAAAATACCCAAACTTCACCCTAAGCTATATTTGATATTCTAAATTCAAAAATTATGTATATTTTAAAAAATTCAAAACATATAAGTTACATTAATTAATTTAATAATTAATTCCCGCTGTCATGACAAATAGCATGTTTTTATGAAACAATATATATCAAAAGATTGACACTAGTTTAAGTCCAATTTCAAAGTGAAAATAATTCCAACGACCACTATTGGATTAAATGGTAAAAATATATTCTAATTAAACTTTAAAACCAATTAAAAAGATAATCTAATAATATAAATAAATTATATTAAAAAGATATTTTGAATTAAAATACAACATTTTTCACTATTCATTAAAAATGAACTTTATCGGAAAAATACCACAAAGTAAATTTTGATGTCCTGATTCTAAATAATAATTTTATTTGGTCCAATGGAATGTATAAGAGTGACCAAAACTATATTTAAAGAGGGTTCGCCATCAAAAGGTGATAATTCGACCTTTTAGTGAATATTAGAGTATTTATGCCTAAAATTGAATTCTTTTCATATTTTAAGCCTTTATCCTTTATTAGATAAATGTAAAAACATTTAACAAACATATATAATCATATTTTAGTTATTTATATTCATTCCCGCCAATACAACGGCTACGTGTTAAGTACCATTTAAAATAAATATTATTATATTACTAGTGTGAAACGTAAGATTTCAAAGAAACTTGTTGTTGCGTATCGGGCACGCTATCGGACATAGAAACCCCTTTAAAGTAAAATTAATATATAATTCATAAATATTAATAAAAATTAAAATGATTTATTCTTTATCTACCTGGGATGTTACAGACAAGGTGTCCCAGGCCTGACTCGAGGTAACCTCGTATATGAAAATGAGCCTTACTGCTCACATGGGTTTGACACTCCTAGGGAATATGCTTAAGATAATTTATATTTTATTTACCAACCATTATGAAGGATTTAAAAGTAAATATTTCCTAAAAGAAACCATGTTTATGATTATGAGAATATCTATGAATAAGATTTCAATTTATGTTATGTGTTTTTTCTAGTTCGAGATTATGAATTATGACTCATAACGTAATTTAGTGTATGCTGTTATTTTAAAATGGTACCAAGTGGAAGGAATGGAAATGGTATCAACATGCCTATCCCATGTAGTGTTTTACATCATATGCAAGATAATGATATTGGTACTAGAGTTACGATAGGTGCAGAGAAACTTATAACTATATTGGGACACCTGACTCGGGTTATGAACAATAACCATACTCATATAGAGCATCCTGATCCACAACGTGGAGGAGAAATGTTAGACCACTTTATGCGACAACAGCCTCCATCATTCAATGGGAATAAAAACCCATTTGTAATAGAGAAATAGATAAGTTCCTTGGATAAGATATTTCTTGATTTGGGAAGTGATAAAAGAGATAATGTTATCATGGAAGTTTATCATATCTCAAGATATGTTGATAAATGGTGGTTGTTGATTCAAAACACAAATGAGGAGGAAGAAATTGAAAATATGGAATGGAAATATTTTAAGAAAATTCTCCTAGAAAAATATTTTCCTCACCTATAATGACTGGATATGGAGAGGAAGTTATTAAGTCTGAAACAAAAAGATGATTAAAACATAGTGAAGTATGAAGATAACTTTAAAAGGTTAGAAATGAATGTTGTGGACTACATATGTAATCTAAGGAATGATATTGATCGATCATTTTATTATTTAAAACCATTCCTCTAAAGGGATCTGGTCTCCCAAAATCTATCATCATATGAAGATATAGTCTCATATGCTATCAATATAGAAAAATAATTCTTTGAGTATAATGAATTTAAAGTAAATCATGAGAATAAGAGGGTTGTTGAACACTATAGAAGAGGAAATAAGGAAAAGGGGAAGAAGGGAAGAGTTGATTTCCTATCTTGTGATAATTGTGGGAAGAAAGACCTTGGTACTTTACTGAAGGGTATGGGTGTTTGTTACAAGTGTGGAGAAAAGGCCACCAAGCCCATGTTTGTAAGGGAAAGAAATAATCTATCAATGTTCAATGATACAATTGAAATGATATGGGACATTATGAAAATGATTGTCCTAAGCGTCAAGGAAACTTTCCCCAAATAAGGATAAGGGAGAAAGGACAAGCTTATGTGATCACAACTGTTGAGGTTGAAGTTCCTAAGGATATAGTGATAGGTAATTTAATAAATTCCTCAAACATAGCCAATGATTTATTTGATTATAGATCATCACATTCCTTTATATCTTCCCAGTTTTCCAAGAAAATTAGACATTTCCCATTTGATTTAATAAAATTTTTGTCAGTAAAAACTCCTAAGAAAAGTATCATTTCAACAAATATATGTCAGTCAGTCCCCTTTATGATGCATAAACATTCTTTAGTTGAAAACATTATCATCATACATATGGTTGATTTTGATATAATACTAGGTATGAACTAGTTTTCAAAATATGATTCAAAAATATATTGTTAGAAGAAAAAAGTAACAGTTTTTGAGAAAAAATGTAGAATCCCTTATCTTTAGAGTGGAAACATCATCATCTAGTTCTTATCCAGATCCACCTTCAGTAGCTCTTCTAAATAAAATTCTTGGTGAGGAAGAAAAAACATTATCTATGGATTGTAAAATTGAATATGTACCTATTGTTCAAGAATACGTTGATGTATTTATATAGGATTTACCTAGAAATCCTCTAGAGTGGAAAGTTGAGCTATCTATTGATTTAATTCCTAATGAAAACCCTATATCAAAGACTCCCTATAGAATATACAATGAGGAAAAAGTAGAGTTAAAGAAACAACTAGATTAATTGAGTAATAATGGATTTATTAATCCTAGTGTTTTCCAGGGGGATCCCCTATTCTCTTTATCAAGAATAAAGATGGATCCCTAAGTTTTTGGATTGACTATAGAGAAATTAATGATATTATAATAAAGAAAAAGTATCCACTTCCTCGCATTGATGATTGATTTGTTAAAATTCACGGAGCTCAATATTTTTCAAAGATTGACCTTCGGTCTGGATATCATCAATTACGTATGAGGAAGGATGATATTCTAAATACAACATTTCAAACCAGGTATGGACATGACAAGTTTATAGTAATTCCATTTGGACTGACTAATGTACCCACTATTTTTATGGATCTAATGAATAGAATTTTCAAGGAATAACTTGATGAATTTTTTTGGTATTTATTGATGATATCTTGATATATTCCAAAAGCTATTAGGACCATGAGAATCACTTACAGATTGTTCTGAATACTCTTAGAATAAATGAATCATATGGTAATTTTAGCAAGTGTGAATTTTGGATTCAATTGGTTTATTTTCTTGGCCATATTGTCTCTAAGGATGAAATCTCAATTGATCCTATGAAGAAAAATGTGGTTCAAGAATGTCCTGCACCAATGAACATAACTAAGGTACATAGCTTTATTAGTTAAGAAAATTGTTATCAACATTTCATTCAAAACTTCACCTGATTAGCTAACCCATTAACTAAGAATCCTCATAAAGGGATTAATTTTTTATGTACAAAAGAATGTGATGAATGTTTTGAATAATTTAATAGGATATTAGTGAATGCTATGATTCTGACTCTACTATCAAGAAATTTTGGATTTGTGATTTATAGTGATGTATCCAAAAAGGACATGGTTGTGTCCTTACGTAAAATGATAGAGTTATTGTTTATGCATCAAGGTAGTTAAAAAATAATGAACAGAACTATCCAACTCATGATCTTGATTTATCAACTATAATATTGTCTCTGAAAATATGGAGACACTATCTCTATGGAGAAATATGTGATATATATTATGATCATAAGATCTTTAAATATATCTTCTCATAGAAAGAACTCAACATGAGGTAAAGTATATGGCTTGATCTACTCAAGGATTATGATTGTTCAATACACTATCACCCACGGAAGGTGAATAAAGTAGCATATGCATTGAGAATGAAGGATCATAGAGTTCCAAACAAAATGAAAATTAATAAGGACCTTATTTAAATGGATATAGAAAAGATGGATATGGGAATTATCAAGGAAGGTGAAACATCATTAATTTTTCAATTGGTTGACTAACCATCTTTATTAGAAAGGATTAAAATTTCTTAGTCTAATGGTGAGAATATTTAAAATAAAATTAAATCTTTGAATGATGGGAAGTTTGAAGAATTCATGTATGAGGATGGAATTCTAAAATTTGGGAAGAGGCTTTGTGTTACCTCTATAACCAAGATAAAAAGGGAGTTATTGGATGATTGTCATAGTTCTAATTTCTTTATACACCCTGGTACCACTAAGATATATAGAGATTTGAAGTAATGTTTCTGGTGAGATAATATGAAGTAGGAAATTTCTAATTATGTATCAACATGTTTAGTCTATCAACAAGTGAAGGATGAAAGAAAACATCCTAGAGGATTCATGAAACCTCTACCTATTCCTACATAAAAATTTGATGAAATCACCATGGATTTTGTCACTGGATTACCAAAAACTCCAATAAAGAATGATATAATATGGATAATTGTTGATCAACTTACCAAATCTTCACATTTCTTCGCTATAAAGAAGGATTCCCCACTAGATAACCTTACATGACTCTATATTAACGAAGTTGGAAGACATCATAGAGAACCTCTATCAATTGTGTATGATCATGATCCATGATTTACATTAAAATTCTAGAAAAAGTCTCTAGAAATATTTGGATACTGAGCTTTATTTGAGTACTACTTATCACCCTCAAACTGACGAGTAGTCGGAAAGGATGATCCAAACTTTAGAAGACATGTTGAGGTCATGATCACTTGACTTTCAAGGTATGTGGGGTCATTATTTTTATTTGGTAGAGTTTTCCTATAATAACAGTTTCCATTCTAATATTCAAATGGCACTAGATGACGCATTTTATGGCAAGATATGTCGTACACCAACTTTTTGGGATTAAGTTGGTGAAAGGAAGCTTGTGGGCTCCGAGCTTGTGGAGGAAACAATAGAAAAGGTAAAGGCTATTCAAACCATATCAAAGCAACTCAAAGTATTCAAAATATTTATGCCAATAATATAAGGAAGGATTTTTAATTTCAAGTGGGAGATTATTTTTTCTTGAAATTATTTCCATGGAAGGGTATTATAAGATTTGGGAAGAAAGGGAAACTGAGCCCCAGGTACGTTAGTCCTTTTGAAATTATAGAGAGAATTGGAGTTGTGGATTATCATATGGCAATGCATACTATCCATTATAAAGTACATAATTTGTTCCACATCTCTTTGTTAATAAATTACATGCCATACCCAACTCATGTCTTCACTTATGAAGGAATAGATTTGGAACTTGATTTATCTTACTCTAAAGAGCCTATCCAAATTTTGGACACTAAAGAATAGATGTTGAGGAATCATATGACTCGACGGGTAAAGATATTTTGGAAAACTCAAAAAATTTAAGAGGTGACATGAGATCCTAAGGAACTTATGATGAAGAACTACACAAATCTTTTTATGAGGTGACATTCTATAAATTTTGAGGATGAAATTTTTATAGGAGGGGAGAATGTAATGAACCAAAATTCTATCAATGATATTTCCCTCCTTATGTTTATTTCATATAGTATAAATCTAATAAAATCACATAGATAATACAATACAAACTTTATAAATGAAGAATGAGTGAAATGAGAGGTATTTCAAGAAGTTAAAGAACCTATATCGATGAAATAGTAACTTGAGCTTAGGAATAATAATATGACCCTTATGAATAGTAAACCAGTCAAATGAATAGTAACCTCATCCATAAAATTATAAATAAAAATTTAGGTATCACATAAATGAAAGTATGATATAGTTAAATGATAGTATAAGTAACTAGATATTTTAAAAACTATTAATTAAGTGTTGGTATTTTTGTGAGTAATAAATATTTAATTAAAATTTTATAATTAATAAAATTATTTAAAATAAAATTAATTTTCATAAAATGTATTCATAAATAGATAATTTTTTTCTTATTATTTAAGGATAATTTAATGATTTCTTAGTTAATTATTCAGATTGTTATAAAATCGGTTGTAATTTTAAAAACTTTATATTTTCGAGTAAATGGTGATTTTAATGAAAAATTAAATTTCTCATATTTAGAAAATTATTTTCATAAAATGAAGTTAATTTTTTAATTTTACACATAAAAAAATGGTTGTGGTGAATTTTTTGGATTTTCCTAAAAAATTTGAATTTTTTTGTGAATAGTAAAATATGATAATTTGCAATAAATGGTAAATACATGAATTATTGTGTCACAAGTGATGTATGTATGATGAAAGCACATAATATAGAACTCTCTAACATTATTTTAATATATCTGATGATAATTATCAAACTATTCATTGTGTTGAGCCAAAATAATAAACAAATGGATAAAATATTCAAAAAACACTCCACTCCTCTACTATAAATATCACCCCTCACCACACCTTCTCCTCACACCTTCCAAGATTTTAGAATTGTAAAATTTCTACCCAATACTCTTCCCAATACCCATCCCCATGTCCATGAGATCTTGGTCTCATCAAAAGACAAAAACCTTATCCTTAAGGAGATTCTCAAGGAGGAGAAAATCAAGAGAACATTAAGGTAAAGTTCAGAACACATTTAGACATAAGGTAAGAGATTCTCCCCAAACTTCCATTTTCATTCAGGTTACTCTTTATCTATATTAACCCAGTATAATGCTTCTTTATTTTTGTGTACTTATTTTATATTCTGTTTATATGTTCCAAACTCATATATTCATATCAGTTCATCTTTATTTTATGGAGAAATACACGTTTTATAAGGTTCCCTTCTCAATTATTCCTGATAAGAAAACTAGGTTAAATGGAAACTCTCGATTTCTTACCCATTTTCAAGTACCATTCGCAATCAGTTTTAATATTATGTTATTTTTCTAAAATAAATAATTTTTTCATGAAAAACTATATTTGTTCATTTCTAGTTTTATAGAAACAATTATGACAAATACAAGTGATTTTTCCAAAAGAACTCTTCTTTTCAAAGTAAAAGGGGTATTTCTCTCAAGGATTTCTTTATGATATTATTATATTATTATCATTTATTTAAAATAATATGTTGAATTTTATTCTTTATTATTATTGATCTCTTATTTTTATCATCTACTATATTTTATTAAATGGCTTATGATCAGTTTGGTCGTAGATGTACTATCTTGATACCATTCATCATACTACTCAAAATGGTTAGTGGTTATGTTTACATATTAGGGAAAGTTGTTTACATTTAATATGTTTATGTTGTTTATGTTTAACCCTGTTTATATGAGGAATTCATCGGACTTGGTAACTGATGTGTGGGGCCCACTATATCCCCTCTATGTATCGATAGGTCTCATGAGACAAACTAGAGTGGGTTTTTACCCATTATGTATGGTGTCTTGGTCGAGGCCTTGACAATATGTTTATGATGTATAGAATTATTCATTCCAACATTATGAAACTAGTGATTGATAGTCCATGTGATTATTTTACTAGTATAATATCCTTGGTTATGTTTTATAATGGAATTATTTAATTAGATGTTATTACTTTAATTTTATACACAAGATTATGTTTTAATTACATGTGTTTTTAGTTATTCACCATGCATTATTGTTTATGATTATGATAGCTTCCTCTATATTACTTACCCTTACTGAACATCTGAGTTCACCCATTTCTTATGTTTTATTTTTCCCCTGGATATAAAGATGAATATTATGAATGACTTATAGGGATAATCTAGAATTTATGGATTTTTCCAATGGAATTTCTATATTTTATTTACTTTCAAGTTGATATGTAAAGTTCATGTATGTAATATGGATTCCAAAACTACTAAATGGGTCGGTCCTTTATGATTCTAGTATTTTATATATGCCAATTTTTTAATATAATGCACCGACTCTGGGATACTGGGTTCAAGGTATTTACAATTATAATAGAATCAAGGAACATGATCCATGAGAAAATAACATTTTCATAAGATCATGTCTTAAAAGAGTGGAATAAGTGTGGAATAATCATAATCGTAGAAATGTTATGTCAAGTATACCCACGAAGAAATTTATAACATGTTATGATTGGGATAACCACTGATGTACCTACTTCAGACATGGTATAACCTACCGTGTACCCTCTTTTGGGGTTGTGATAACCTCCCATGTACCCTATTTTTTCGGGCTTGGGATAACCTATCATTTACCCTTCGATCTCATGGAACATTAATATTAAACCAATTAATTGTAGAGATATATAATTATAATACCACCCATCACATAATCACAATCGATTCATATGTGTTCCATAAGATCATAAATCATTTATCATATATCATAACTCATGGAAAAGAAATTAGTTTCATAGACATTTCCACAATTCATCATAACATAACCCATGTAAAATAAATGTTTTTCATAAAAATATCATCATCATAACCTACTAGATAAAAAATAAATATGGTATCTTTGGACCATATCCCCAGTAAATCATAAGTAACATCAAGGGATGTTATCATAAACAAAAATTCCTTTAAAATTTCAATTAAATGTTTTTTGAGGAAAATAATCTTTTCATTTTAAAATCACTTATTTAAAAAAAAATTCCCAAATATTAATGAAAATATTTTCTTTGAAAATAACCTTGGAAAATTTTAAAGTAATATTAAAATTATTGACTGTTCATAATTATGGTAAATTTTGTTCATGCCATATACATAAAAATAAATATTACTTCCACATTTTCAAAAAAATTTAAAAAGTACCTTATTTGGAAAAAGAGAAGAAGATTCTATTTAAAATATTTTTTGAAAATTAAAAAATGGTTAAAATGATGTTAAAATTCATAGGTGAATATAAAAAATATTTTTAATTTTTTTTAGAAAACATGGACTTAAAATAAAAATGATTTTCAACCATGGAGAGAAATAAAGTCTGGTTTCCTTAAAAAAAATATTCCGGTCTTTTGAGTTATTAATGTGAGGAAAATTAAATTAAAACTTGTAATATCTATAAATAATTATAGGATAAGAAAATTTATGATTTTATTAGGAGTTAGATCATAAAATTCCATCATTGGAAACTCAATCATAAACAATCCTGATGAATAATGAGATTGGAAAATTAATCCACTACCACTTTGGTAATTTTTGAAACATAAGAATAATGAAAAAATAACTTCAATTGAAACTTTAAATATAATGAAAATAAATATAATCAGGATATAACATGTCAAATGGGAATTATATAAACATCATAAACATAAATAGGTGTATAACATCAAACATATCTCAATGAAACAATATTGAGAAAAAGAACCCTTACCACTGAATCAAAACCTCGTGAAAGAGATAAAATTAAATGTATATGTATATACCCATAATTTTCATTAGAACAATCATAAAACAAATTCATAGGTAGTATATATAACACCTAAAAGAAACAAGTTGTGTATATGGCATGTGTCTCATAAAAATAAAAGAGAGACAAAAATCCATTACCATTTAGTAACTTCTGAATCATAAGAGACATGAATGAATAAATTCAAATGAAACTTTAAATGTCATTATAATAATTAGATTCATTATATAACATGTATGAAGGTCTGTATATACACCTCATAAAGTAATATAGGTTCATAACATAACATATATCCCAAAGAAGTCATTTTGAGATGATAAACCCTTACCTCAATTTTGACTACTTCAAATCAACTCTAACCCCATATAAAATAAATTTAAATTTACTATAATTGTATAAAAGTGTCATTTAAATACTTAAAATTTCATATATTTTCAAATTATAACATTTCATCACCCATTTATTAATAATTCCTTTTTAAAATCATCATTTCTGGGTGTTAATTATTTCATTTTCAGGAGAATTTTGGTTTGGTAGTTCTAATCCATGTACATTGATTATGGTTCCATCATTTAGAGAATTTTAATCATTATATAAATATCATATATATTAATTATTTATATATTTATATTCATCCACAAAATTTATAGATAGAAAAATGAATTACATCGTTCATGGAGATGGTAGATCGTATGTGCACATGAACATTGTTTTCACTTTTTAAAAGATGGAAAGAAAGATATGTAAATAATAATTAAACATTAAAAAATAATTACTATATCATATATATCATATTTATTCATTAAATCCATCCATATAAACTGGAAATTAAAAATGAATCACATCGCTTCATAGAGGTGGTAGTCCACACATATGCACGAGCGACATTATCATTTTCCAATGGATTGAAAGGTAAGAAGATAGATATGATATTATAATTCAAGAATCATAATATTATCATAAATATCATGTATAAAAATTAAACCCATCATAATACCCATCCATTAAAGATAGTGATAAAAATGAATTGTATCGCTATGTAGTGGTAGTAGTCCACACATACGCAAGAGTGATAATTTTACTTCCTATTTGAAGAAAAATGGGGTGGATAATGGTGGTTTAATGATGATAATAACATTTTAGTATTTTTGGCACCAAAATTCCACCTGAAGGTACACATGGAAAACTTTGGGAAAACCGAATCCATCATCCAACTCGAAGGACCACTCTGAGAACAACAAGGGTGGTGTGCACAAGTTTTAGAATGTACGCACAAGATTAGAATCTATGTGCAAGATCCTTGTGTAGAAAATATGAAGAAATTTTTAAGTTCCTTCCTCAAAGTTAGGTCAAATAGCCAAAGAAACCGCACACAATATATTGGAATTTATCACAAGGAACCCTATCTGCGAGCAAGGATCTTTCACTCCAAAGGCAATGTCAAATCATTGTCTTTCGTAATGGGTGTTGGCTTGTTAGGGTTTCCCCTATCGCCTCCAATATCGCTCTTCTTCGGGTCGGCATCGAACCACCTCCTTGCTCCTTCTACGGTGCTTCTGCAACAGCGGATTATTTCAGGGGCGGCAGCTTCTTCGTGGGCACGACCAGTGTGGAATTTTCTGTTTGCTGGCCTCTCCTCGCTCTCCCCCCTTCGCTGGGTAGGGTTTCATCTGGAGGTGCGGTGGAACCTGTGGTCATGCTCAAGCTTCTTCTGTTGTTGATTGATGTGCGGGTCTGTGTCGAATGAGAGTGTGTGCGGTGGTTCGAGGTTGTCTCTGAGTGAGTGTGTGAAGGCAGCGATGAGATCTGGCCTGGTTTGCGACAATAACTACGGCTATTTTCGGGTTTTTGGTTTTCTCATCTCTGTTTTCCTATCCTCTTTTTCTATTTTTTATGCTTTGGGACTTCTGTATTTTTTGGTTATGGTTTTTTGGCTTGTATTGGATCCTGGAGTTTGGATGTGTATTTTTTCTTGAAGTGGTTTCGAGGATAAAGGATGTGGATTTTGTGTTGTGGTATTGCGGACCAAGGTCACTCTGATTTGGTTCAGTGGCATTGGCGGGTTGTGGAACCAGGAACTCCTCATGGCATTGTTATTTTTGTATGGTATGACTACATTTAGGAGAAAGGGAAGATGCAATGAACTATGGTCTTCTCTGCAGGGATTCATCTTTGATTTCTTACGATTTGGTGAAAGTTGATGTGTTGATGTGCTTTGATGAGGTTTTTATGGTTTGATTTTGTGATTTTTCTTGTGGCATTGTGGCCTTGTTCCATGAGACAGTGCATCTAGTTTACTTTCAAGGGAGTGTTCCAGATGAGTTTAAGAGCTGATAGCATTTCCCTCTTCATCATTATCTGGAATTGGAAGTTTTGAGAGGGTATGGTGTTTGCCATCGGTACCGGGCCTGTGCAACTTTGCACAGGACAGCTAGCCGAGGAGCGATGGGAAGGTGGACGTTGTTCGTATTGTTTTTTTGCTGGGTGGGGATACTTCTTGCTCTTGAATTGGATTGTCTTTTGTCTTGATGAACTTGGACCATGGAGGTATGATTGTGTTTTAAGTATTTGATGTCATTCTGGTTTCCCACTTTTGCATCAAAAGTGCTTTTGAAATAAAAATTTAATTTTCATTCAGTCATGGAAAAGGATGAAGATGCATGAAATACCTATTCTAAGATGGTAATATTGAATTCCCATCACCAAATATTTCATTTATAAATATAATCCACCCCTCCTTCTTCGGGGTGACTCCATGGAATTTGAAACGTCGCTTTGGTAGGTGTAAATACCATCTTCTACGATATCACGAAGCATGGATCACCCAAGGTAAAAACTCTTGAGAGACAGGTTCCCTATGGTCCCACCACTGACTGGGCCAACAATTGGGTAATCCTCACCCAACCATTTTTATCCCAAGTGATGTGCGTACAAGGAATCCTCTTGCACGCAACCCTACTCTTGCACGCAAACCTCCAATATTTCATGCACCCCTCTTTGAGACTCCATGGAATTCCCTTCTATTCGACCCTCATTCTTGGGAAACCCTTGTGTGAAAAACCCATACCTTGCATGCACCTCCTGTAGATTCCCCTCTAAACTTGCGTGAAAAAATTTCATGGTCCCTCATGAGATGTCCCATATGCCTCTATTTCATGTGTTTCCATACCTTTTGATTCTCAGCATAGGTATGCTAATGACTTTTGCTTCTCAGTATAGGCATGCTAACATGGAACTCATGATTTAACACTCATCCCCTTCGTTAAAACCTATCATTGATAAAGTCATGCCCCTCAAATAGGTGCATGAGCTATTGTCATGCAATCCCAAGGGGTTAAGCATGAGTCCCCCATGTCCGAGTTGCATAATGTAAAACTGCCTAGTCCCAATGTCCTCAAAACATATTGTTAAACTATGTCTTTACCCTATACAAAAAACACAGTATTCCCCATGTACAATCATCATGGGATTCCACCTCCTCCCTCACCCTTGATTGATCCTCTTAGATCAGGAAGCTTCAATGCATAAGCCCAACTCATAGGGAATGAGATCCTCCTTGGGAAGCTTCCACACGTAAGCCCCACACCATCTCTTGTTGATGCTTTTTTCATGACATGACAATTAATTATACTACTTCCTATTGTTTCTCACATTGAGCATGACTCATGTGGGATTAGTGTTTAGAGGAGATCATGACATCCTCCCCATCTCCTCCATGGGCCTCCTATACGGTATAAGTCCCAATCACATCTCCTCCATGGGCCTCTTATATGGTATAAGACCCAATCTAATCATATACATAGTCCATGTCTATAGATATAAGCCCCAACCACTACTCCAATGGGCCTCTCCTATGCATATACCCCATCCATATCCGCCACATGGGCCTCCTCCTTAGGTTTAATCCTTATCCCATTCCAAACTACATGGGCTTTAATTACAAACTAATTGGGATATGTAGGAAGCCTCCTTGAGGTCCAAACCCAACATCCACATCCATCCTGATCTTTTTCGGGTCACATCCCGGGTAAGATCATGGCCTTCACTGTAACACCCCAAGTTTTTTAAAATAAATTATAATTCATGAAACATTGTTTTAATTAGATATTTATAACTATCATTTAAACATATTTTTTCAATTCTATGTTTTGAATTTTGAATAATGGTCATCTACAATTGTGATCAGTAAGTTATTTAGAGTCTAATGAAACCAACTGGATTTTTTGTGAATAGTAATATACCTTATGAATAGTAATATGAATAGTAATATGACCCTAATTAATAGTAAATTTTTTTATTATTTTATTTTCTTATGGCTTTATGATAATGACAACTTGATTAATTTTAAAGGTGTTAAAAAATGAGTTATAGATTTTAAATTGTTATTTTTAAATAAATTATGATTTTATTTAAAAATTAAATTAATAATATTTAGAAAATTATTTTCAAAAAATGGAGTTCATTTTTGAATTCTACACGTTGAAAAATGGTTAGGGTGAATTTTTGGTATTTTTATGAAATTCTTAAATTTTTTATGAATAGTGAAATATGGTAAAATACCGTATATTCAAATTATCAATTAAATACACTATTTATGAAATAATAAGTGATGTAAGCCCAATTTTTTAGAACTCACATTCCATTATTACTATTTGGGATCACATGAATTAATATTATTCATAGACTTGAGAAAAAATATTTTAATAATGATTAAAATAATGTAAAATACCTCCTCTCCTCCACTAAAAATACCACCCTCATTACCCTCTTCCTCCCACACCTCTCAATCCTTGAGCCTTACCTAAGTTCTACCCAATACTCCTCTTAAGTCTCTTTCCCACTCCCTAGAGCTTCTGGTCTCACCAAAAGGCTAAAACCAAGGTCCTTAAGAATGATCTCAAGTAGAAGATATCTAGAGGTAAACATCCTCTTTTGTTTTCTTTCTTTTCATTTCATTTTCTTTTCTATTCTTCTTATATATTTACATAACCTTATACAATAGTCATGAATGATAAAATATATTACATATTATTTATTTCATTATGTTTATGGAAGACTAAGCATTATACTTCTTCTCCTCTCCCACTTATTCAAGAAATTGAAACACCGTCTGTGATGTGACAATTTATCGACATCATGGATGATGTGATTTAAATTTATGAAACAATTTTTATGGTTGAATCAGAATATAATATATTTATTATATCTTATATAATTTTCTAGAATCATTTTTTATACATGTTATTAATTTATGAAACAAAATGGGTTCTTTACGATCGAAGAATCGCCAAAATGACCTAAATAAATATCAATAATGTTCTAACTTATGAATCATCCTCATGTTAGAATTAAAAAAGATAAATGATATAATTTATGGTAATGGAAATATTTAAATACCAATCCATTTCAATTCTGTATTTTCACTTCCAAACGAAAAGAATATCCATCATGAACCAATCATGGAAATCATGTAAAGAACGCACCCAAAACAATGCAAGGAACAATTAAAGAGTGAAATGAAGTAATGAAATGATAATTTAAGGTGTTATAAAGGTGAATATGTTTCTTTAATATATTAATAAAACTATTTTAACCGTTATACATGAGTTTTAAATGAGTTTAAAGTAATGCAAACCCAATGTAAGGGAATTCATAAACCGATTTCCATTCTTTGGGCTAACATTCTACTTCATTATTTATGTGGTATTAAAATTGTTTGTGTGATTAATTATGATTATATTATGTTTAATTATGTGTATTTACATTTTATATACATATTCCATCCACTCTATTAAGTCTCACTTCAACTATATGATTTTTGTAAGGGTTTTATCTTTTAAAATCCTCTTTTAAAATTCTATTTTACAAAATTCAAAAGAAATGTTTTTATACAGTTATTCATTTTTTATGATTATGTTATAGTAATTGGGAATTTATTATGATGAATTGTGGGACATATATCTCCCTCCAATTAATTTTTTATGTGTAATTTTGAGGTCGGTCGTATGGCTACTCCAATTGTAACTGTGATAGTTACACAAATTGTAAGGTAGTCGTGAGGGTTACAAATTATAAGGTAGCCAAGATGGTTAAAAGATATGTAAGTAATGCACCAAGATGCCTTTATGGTTCTATTTATGTTCTTGTGTTTTGTGGTAATCTTTTTGAAATCTCATGTTTCACAAAAAAAAAGTATATATGGGTGACAAGTATGTCTTTTGAAAATGATTTCATATGTTATACGTATTCATAGAATAATGTGTTATTTACTTAGTTTTATATCCCTTAATGAGATTTTTGTGCTCATCCCAAATTTTTAATGATTTTCACGAGTTATAAGGATTTTTAAGATAAAGAAGGAATCCAAGATAAATGTTTCAATAATTGTCAAATAAATCATGTTTTATTTGAAAAGTTTTATATTTTAGAAGAAATGAATACTATTTTTATGGTATCCACTCTGTATTAATGTGTAATGTTATGAATGTATTATGTACCAATTATCTCAAGATAAAAACTAGAAAATATCCTCAATGTGAAAGTAAATGATTTCTTGAATAAATTCAAGATTATGTAATGTAATAAGGCCGGGTCCTTATAGTTCTTATCAGAGGATGATTTAGAAAACATTAGGGGTTAGGATGATGTTAATAGAATACCATAAATGATTTTTACTTTATGGTTAATTTGAAATGTTATAGAATTTAAATATTACCATGTTTCTTTGACTAAGATATGTTTGTTCAAAATGGTTGTCTGCAGAAGAAACAGGGAAACTGAAGAGGAGAGGCACCGACAGAATGATATCCTTCCAAATCTTCATCCCAGAATGGTAGGGATTGGAACTGAGGAGTTTATGATAGTAATGGATCACCTAACGCAAGAAATAAATGTTGGTGTCATCCATGCAAGAAAACAACCAGAGGTACCACAATGGAACATGACGATAGTAGAACATTTTATGAGAAAACACCCTCATGATTTCAATGGATCTTCTGACCCAATAGCAGCTGAAGGATGGATTAAATCCCTTGAAAAGATCTTTAATTTTAAGGGATATTCAGATAATCAAAAGGTAAGTCTTTCCATATATAGTTTTGAAGTTGAAGCTAATTAGTGGTGGTCAATGGTAAAAAAATATCAGGGATAGAGATGAGATTGATGCCATAGAGTGGGATGAATTTATAAGTCTTTTCATTGAGAAATATTTTCCTAAGGTGGTGCGACATAGGATGGAGAATACATTCCTTGAATTAAATAAAAATGAGGAAGATTCAGTGGTTGTTTATGAAGTAAACTTCACTCGACTAGTGAGGTATGCTCCAAATATTATTCTGGATCTTGATAGTAAAATCAACTACTTTTACTCTGTATTAAATCCATGGTATCAAAGGGAATTGGCCTCTCGTGAATTCAAAAGTTATGAGAAACTTGTCTGATGTGATGAGAGGGTAGAGATGGAGTTTTTTATTGATCACATGCACTTTGAAAATAAGGAGGAGAAGAGGTCCAGATGGCAAGAAATGGGTAAGAATCAACCAAAGAAATCTGATGGTAAGAAAATCCAGTTCCCAATTTGTGAAAAGTGTGGCAAGAAGCACCCTGGGGAATTCCTTAACAAAACTGGGATGTGTTTTCGATGTGGTAAGTTTGGACATATGGCCAGATATTTTAATGAAAATGATCCTATGACTAATCCTGATAAGCAAACTATTATGTGTTTTAAATGTGGTGAGATGGGTCATTATGTAAATGTCTGCCCAAAGAGAGATATGAATGATGAAAAGAAGCCATAATATAAGTAGAAAAGTGTAGTGAGATCCTTTGTGACTATGTTAGTAGATTTCGGGCCATCCAATAAAGTTGTATCAGGTACCTTTTTTGTTTACTCAAATTTTGATAAAAAACAATTGATACAGGGTTTACACATTCCTTTATTTCTGAGGAATTGTCTAGTAAATTGGAAATAACACCTCAACAAATGAGACCAGAACTTATTATTAAAACACCAGTGGGAAATATTATATAAAAGAGTAATTATAATAATATTTCTATTGTGGTATGTGGAAAGATTTTACCTATAAACCTTTTTGTTTTTTCCTTAGTACAGTTTGATGTCATTATGTGAATGGATTGACTCTCTGTTTATCATGCTAAGAATGATTATAGAGATAAAGAAGTTGTTTTTCATAAATAGTTTCAGTTTTTATACAATAACGAAGCCATAAAATTGATAACATATTAGGAATATGAGAAAATATTGAAATATTCAAATGAAAGTTATCTTACTCATATTGTTGAAAATAAGGGAACTGTTCATATTAATGATGTTCTAGTGGTAAATGAATACCTTGATGTTTTTTCTGATGAGTTACCCAGTATTATACCTGATCGGGAAGTCGAATTCAAAATTGAATTAGTTCCTTATGTTAATCCAATTTCAAAACCCTCATATCAAATGGCTCAAATATAACTTATTGAATTGAAAAATTAGTCGTAGTATTTTCTTGATAAAGGCTTCATTCATCCTAGAACATCACTATGGGGTGCCCCTATTTTTTGTTAAAAAGAAAGATGGTTACATGATACTTTTAATTAATTATAGACCCTTGAATAACATCACTATTAAAAATAAATATCATTTTCCTCATATAGATGACTTGTTTAATCATCACTAGGGATCACATTACTTTTCCAAGATTGACTTGAGATTCGGATACCATCAGCTGAAGGTGAATGAGGACAACATCCTGAAAATAGATTTTTGTACTAGATATGGGCATTATGAATTTTTTGTTATGCTATTTGGGTTAAATAATGCACCTTTCGTATTCATGAATCTTATGAATAGAATATTTCATGAGTTCTTGGATAAATTTGTGTTTGTATTTATTGATGACATTATGGTATTTTATAAAAGTAAAGAGGATCATGAAAGACATCTAAGGGTTGTTTTTCAAACATTAATGGAAAAGAAACTTTATGTAAAATTCTAAAAGTGTGATTTTTTGTTACAATAGATTTCTTTTCTTGGGTACATTGTAAATAAGAATGGAATAACAATTGATCCTGCCAAAAAAGTGGTTGATGAATGGCCAAGACCCACAAATGTTATGGAGATTCGTAGTTTTATTGGATTAGCAGGTTATTATCGACAGTTGGTTAAAAACTTTTCACGGTTATCTAGCCCACTGACTAAGTTAATACGAAAAGGGGTTAAATTTATTTGGATAGAATAATGTAATGTTAGTTTTTAGGAACTGAAGAAAGATTCGTGAATGCTCCAGTTTTGGCCTTGCCTTCTTGAAATGGTGAGTTTGTCATCTATAGTGATGCTTCATTAAAGGGACTTGGTTGTGTTATGATGAAAAATGATCAAGTAATTACTTATGCTTCAAGACAAATAAAACCTAATGAGTTAAATTATCCCACACATGATTTGGAATTGGAAGTTGTGATTTTTTCTTTTAAAATTTGGAGGCATCATTTATACGGAGCCAAATATCAAATAAATACTGACCAAAAAATTCTGAATTATATATTAACTCAGAAGGAATTAAACATGAGGCAGAGAATATGGCTTGAACTGATAAACGATTATGATTTCATGGTCAATTAACATCCAGAAAAAGAAAAAAAAGTGGATAATTCCTTGAGTCTAAAACATCATGCATCATTAACCATGTTACATTTGGAACATGATCCATTGATTAATGATTTGATGAATTTTTCCTTAGAAGTTGTTTGTGCAGGAAATACCTCTTTTTTGTTTTAGGTTTCAGTGCAGTCATCATTATCAGATAGAATTAATAAATCATATAAGGAAGACTCTGAGCTATAGAAAAAGGTATAATTGGTTAAAATGGGTAAGTTTTCAGAATTTAACCTTGATAATAATTGTGTTTTAAGATTTGGTAAAAGTTTGTGTATACCTTTTGATTCCCAATTCAAGAAAGAATTGTTGTTTGAAGGTCATAGTTATCCATTTTTAGTTAATCCTAGTAATACTAAGATGTATAGAGACCTTTGAGAGTATTACTGGTGGGATGGAATGAAAATGGATATTGCTGATTTTACCGGGAAATGTTTGACATGTCAATAGGTTAAAGTAGAGTAGCAGTTACCAAAGGGGATGCTTTGGCCTTTACTAGTGCCAGAGTGGAAATAGGAGAATATATCCATGGAATTCATGGAGGGACTACCTAATACTTATCAAGGTAACAATGCGATTTGGGTCGTTGTTGATCGGATGACTAAATCTGCACATTTTCTTTCTATTCGAGATATAGTGTCTTTGGATCAGCTTTCTCAACTGTACCTCAAAGAGATTATTGGGTTACATGGAGTTCCTCTTTCCATTATATCTGATCAAAATCCCATGTTCACTTCTAAATTTTGGAAGGGGCTTCAGAAGTCGTTGGGCACAGAATTAAATTTCAGTACATCTTTTCATCCTCAATCATAGGGGCACTTAGAACAAATGATTTATACTTTAGAGGATATGCTTAGAGCTTGTTCCATGAACTACAAGGGAATTTGGGATCAACATCTTTCTTTAGTTGAGTTCTATTATTATAACAGTTTTCATTATAGTATATAGATGGAACCTTTTGAGGCATTGTATGGGAAGCAGTGTCAAACCCTAGATTTTTGGGATGAAGTTGGGGAAAGGAAGATGATGGGATCAAAATTAGTAGAGGAAGTGGTTGACAAAGTGAAGATGATCTAACAACACATGAGAACTGCTTAGATCAGGCAGAAAAGTTATGCAGATAATAGAAGGAAAGACCTCTATTTTTAGGTAGGTGACCATGTTTTCCTTAAAAGATCTCCTTAAAGAAGTGTGATGCATTTTGGTAAGAAAGGAAATATAAGCCCATCGTTCATCGGTCCTTTTGAAATCCTGGATAAAGTTGGACTAGTCGCCTACTGATTAGATTTTCCTCCGAGTTTATCTCAGGTACACAATGTTTTTCATGTTTCGATGTTGAGAAAGTATGTGCCAGATTTATCTCAAGTCTTGATCCCAGAAGAAGTTAAAATGGAATAGAACCTTTCTTATAAAGAGAAACCAGTTTAGATTATTGATCGAAGGGAAAAGGTATTTCAGAATAAGGAAATCCACTAGGTAAGGGTTTTGTGGAGAAACCACATGGTTGAAGAAGGAACATGGGAGTTTTAAAATGCTATGAGGGAAAGGTACCCTTACTTGTTTAATAAGTAAATAAAATTATGAGGGTGAAATTTCCAGATGGTGGGGATAATCTAACACCCCAAGTTTTTCAAAATAAATTATAATGAATTAAACTTTTTTTTAAGTAAATATTTATAACTAGCCTTTAAACATAATTTTGTCACTTCTATGTTTTGAATTTTGAATAACGGTCATCGACAATCATGATCAATAAGTTATTTGGAGTCTAATGGAACCAACTTAATTTTTGGTGAATAGTAACATAGCCTTATGAATAGTAATATGACCCTAATGAATAGTAAATAGTATTATTATTTTATTTTCTTAATGATTTAAGATAATGACAACTTGATTAATTTTTCAAGGTGTTAAAATATGAGTTATATATTTAAAATTATTATTTTTGAATAAATTATGATTTTATTTAAAAATTAAATTAATAATATTTAGAAACTTATTTTCAAAAAATGGAGTTCATTTTTTAATTCTAAACATTTAAAAAATGTTAGGGTAAATTTTTGGGATTTTTTAGAAATTCTTGAAATTTTGATAAATAGTGAAATACGGTAAAATACCGTATATTCAAATTATTAGTTAAATACACTATTTATGACATCATTAGTGATTAAATACCACTTTGTTTGAAATAATATGCCATTATTACTATTTTGGGTCACATTAATTAAGATTATTCATAGTCTTGAGAAACAAATATTATAATAATGATTAAAATCATGTAAAATACCTCCTCTGCTCTAATATAAATACCACTCTCATTCCCATCTTCCTCACACACCTCTCAAACCTTGATCCTTACCTAAGTTATGCCCAATACTCCTCCCAAGGCACTTTACCACGTCCTAGAGCTTCTGGTCTCACCAAAAGGCCAAAACCAAGGTCTTTAAGAAGGATCTCAAGGAGAATAGATTAAGAGGTAAACATCCTCTTCTGTTTTCTTTTTTTCTTTTCATTTTCTTTTCTATTATTATTCTTTATTAACCTCCCCTTATCCAAGAGGCATGAATGATCTAGTATCTTACATATTCTATATTTCATCATGTTTATGGAAGACTCAACATTATACTTCTTCTCCTCTCCCACTTGTTCAAGAAATTAAAACATTGTCCGTGATGTGTCGATTTACTGACATCGTGGACGATGTGATTTAAATTTCTTTTAATTCATTCAATACTGGTCATGAAACCATTTTTATGGTTGAAATATAATATAATTTATTTATTATATCTTATATAATGTTCTGTAATCATTTTTTACACATGTTATAAATTTATGAAACAAAATGAGTTCTTTACAATCGAAGAATCGCCAAAATGACCTAAACAAATATCAATAATGTTATAACTTATGAATCATCCTCATGTAAGAATTCAAAATGATAAATGGTATAATTTATGGTACTATATATATGTAAATACCACTTCATTCCAATTCTTTAGTTTCAATTCCAATTGAAAATAATATCCATCATGAACCGATCATGGAAATCAAGTAAAGAACACACCCAAAACAATGCAAGGAACAAAATCCTAACAATTAAAGGGTGAAATTATGAAATGAAATGATCATTTAAGGTGTTATAAAGATGAATATGTTTCTTTAAGATATTAATAACACTCTTTTATCCATTATACAGGAGTTTTAAATGAGTTTTAGGTAATACAAACCTGGGGTAAGGGAATTCATAACCCGATTTCCATTCTTTGGGTTAACATTATACTTCATTATTTATGTGGTATTAAAATTGTTTGTGTGATGAATTCTGATTATATTATGTTTAATTATTTTTATTTATAGTGTATATACATATTCAATCCACTCTATTAAGTCTCTATTTAATTATATGATTTTTGTAAGGGGTTTTTCTTTTAAATTATTCTTTTAAAATTCTGTTTTACCGAATTCAAAAGCAATGTTTTTATGAAATTATTCATGTTGTATGATTATTTTCTAATTATTGGGAATTTATTATGATTAATCATGGGAACTATATCTCCCTCCAATTAATTAGTTATGTGTATGTTGGAGATCAGTTGTATGGTTACTCCAAGTGTAACTACGATGGTTACACAAATTGTAAGGTAGTTGTGAGGGTAACAAATTATAAGGTATCCAAGAGGGTTAAAAGATTGTGTAAGTAATGCCCCAAGATAAATTTATGGTTATATTTATGTTATTATTTTTTGTGGGAATCGTTTGGAAATCTCATTTTTTACAAAGTAAGTATATATGGGTGACAAGTATGTCTTTTGAAAATGATTTCATATGTTACAAGTATTCATGAACAAATGTGTTCTTTCCTTTTTTTATCCATTACTGATGTTTTTGTGATCATACCAAGTTTTTAAATGATTTTCATAGTTTATAAGGATTTTTAATACAAATAATTAATACAAGATAAATGTTTTAATAATTTTAAAATAAATCATGTTTTATTTGAAAAGTTTTATATTTTGGAAGAAATGAATACTGTTTTTATGGTATCCACTCTGTATTAATGTGTTATTTTATGAATTTATTATGTCCCAATTCACTAAATATCTAAACATGAAAATATACTCAATTTTAAAGGAATTTATTTCTTGACTAAATTCAAGATTATGTAATGTAATAAGGTTGGGTCCTTATACTCACCTAGGATACCACATTTCCTCTAGGTCCCTTAGACAGCTCAATGTGTAAGCCCCACACCAACTCTAACCAATAAAAATCCTCTTGAGAAGGAAATATTACATGTGTAAGCCCCACACCATCCCTCATAGATTATCCCTTCATGACACGAGTGTCCTTACCACATGATTCTAAACTACATGTACTAGTCCTATCACACAACCTTAAACTGCAACATCAAACTACATGGGTTTTGATCCCTATCTTCTAAATAGGGTACATAGGATTCCTCTCTGAGGTTCAACGTCAACCAATGGTAAACCAAGGTGCTCCATCCTAGTGAAATACATATTTTATCCACCTCTAAGGGTTCTCTAATAAACCTTAATTGTGTGACATCTTCCCTTTATAGGACACACCTCCTAGATCCTCCTCCATGAGCGTTCTAATCTATCCATATAGGGTTCACCTTTATGGGGAATTCTCACCAACCATAAGTTCCCCCTTATAGGGACATACCTCCCTAATACACATCCATGGGGAGTCCTAGTCAATAATCTCTATATGACATTAAACCCTGGATCCACCTCAAGGGGTGTGTCAGCCCAATCATCCATCGGTGTGACATCATCCCTCTTAGGGACACACCTCCTGGATCCACCTCCATAGGCATTCTGATCCATCCATCTAGTTTTCACCTCTATATGTAATTCTCACTAATCTTAGTTTCTCCCTCCTAGGGACAAACCTCCCTAATTTTCCTCCATGTGGAATCTTGATGAACCATCTTTATAGGATGTTAAACCTTGGATCCACCTCAAGGGGTGTTCTAGCCCAATAATCCATCAGTGTGACATCATCCCTCTTAGAGACACACCTCCCTAATATATCTCCATGGGACATCCTGATCATCCTTTTCCCACATCCAAAAGACATTAAACTCATGGCCCCAAATTCATACCTCATGAAAAACATGGGATGTCTAAGGTGAAAGCCTTGGAATATAAGTGCATATGATGTCAACTAACTCATGAAAAATATGTTATGACTGAGGTGAAGCCCTTGGAAGATATATTCCTTAAGAATTAGATACCTCTTGATCATCATGAGATGACTTGAGTTCCACACCTAATATTCCTTCATGAGATGCCCTCCCAAGAGGAAGAAAATATGTGACCAATGTTCCCCAGTGTTCGTGCATGCCGGTGATTCCCAATGTGACTACTCTCCTGACTGAAGGTTGCTACCCTATCAAGTACCAATGGAATGTATAGGGATTGGTAGTGTAATTAACTGGAATCCACAAAGATATAGTATTGGGAGAGAGTTCCATGAACATGACTTAACATTATGAGGGAGACCTAGATTAGGAAACAATTTTTAAATAGGAATCTCTAGAAGAAGGAACCGACATCCGATCATCTCATTTTGATCGAGGAGATGACATCACCGATGAAAGTGATGAAAATTTCCCACCTTTGGAAAGTGGTAATTTGGGGAAACAAATCATGATAGCGCACATTAACACACATGGAGGTGTTACTTGGAGAAAGAACCATAAATATAACTTTTGAAACTAACATGAAACTCTTCTCCTCAATATGGGGACTAGTATCATTTGAGACACCAGCATATTATCATGTCACTAGATCCAGATATCTGGAATCAGGTACCACCAAGAAAATGGTGGGCCTGACATAGAATTCTCCAGAAAGTGGTGCAATTAAATGTTGGGCATTCTGTTCTATTACATTGTTAGTGTTAATCTCTCTCCACCTTTGGATGATTGGATGACACTAGGGCATTGGACATTGCTTTCCTTGTATCTATAATAGTGGATGAATCCACCTACTTTAAAGGAACCCGACCATAGGAAACCAACCACACAATGATCACAGGCACCAGGGAAAAATAAATGTTAATGAGGCAATCTCACACAACACCACCTCCACCATGACTTCCACTACGATCTCAGCTACCAGACACCCACGCCCCATCTCACCCTCAAAAATCATTAATAGGAAGGTGATGGACACCCTTGTATGTCGGTACGAGTAGAAGGGGGTTATTACCACAAGGGATATAGCCCACTAGGACCTGTAGGATTCAATAACTCACTGACACTACCACCCCCAAGGGCAGCATAGGAAGAAACCCTTCCCTGTTCTAATAGTGAACCGCTTTGGAAGCCTCTCCTCGAAGAAATCCTATGACTCGCTCCCCTACACCAAGGAGGTGGGGGTGTATAAGTCACCTCAGTCATGACTATTTTCCTGGATCTATCAAGGAGGGATCTCACTAGGCCTCGTTAGTGCTAGAAATGATAGGTTCTTCATGGTGAAGAACAGGTGGATTATACACCTACCCCAACAGCCCTAGTTTGTACCACCCGACGTCAACATCGGGCACAGGACTAGGAGAATCCCCATCAAGGGGAATCATCTTCTATAGCTACAGTGTCCCCTACCACCACCAATTCATTATGACATATCCCTATTATAGATGATAAGGGACCCATCTTCACTCAGTTGGGATCGAGACCTCAACTGCCTCATGGGAAGGATGTGTTGACTCTGTCAACCTCTTCCGCTACTAGAATCCATTAAGATCCAACCCATGATGATGATTTTTAGTGAAGAGGTTCTCCCTATTCCATAACCAACCCAATCATAGGTCCTCCCCACTCTCACAATCAATGTGAATATCCTCCTCATATCATTCCTAGTTCAATCGGAGGTCTTCCCCACTTCGACAAACAGTATAGAGGTCCTCCCCATGCCTCTACCACTATTTGACATGGAGGCCCTACCCATGTTGCATCCAATTAGTGTGAAGTTCCTACTCACGCCATTACTAGCTCAAGAATAGGTCCTCCCCACTCCAGCATCAATCAAAAAAAAAGGTCATCCTCGCTTAATCGACAATCATTATGGAGTTCCTCCTTGTGCCACAACCAATCAAAGTGGTGGTCCTCCCCACTCCTTCAACGGTAAACATGGAGTCCCTCCCCATGTTTCCACAAACCAAAATAAAGGTCCTCCCTATGTTTTCATAAGCCAATATGGGGGTCTTATTTGTATTTTATCCTCTCAACATAAAGGTCATCCCCGTGTCGATTTTGATCAGGGTGAAGTTCCTCCTCATGCTTTGACTCCCCAGTACAGAGTTCCTCCCCATTCTATTACTACTGGTCAGTATAACATTCCTCTCCATGTCCACATCAATTAAATAATAGGTCCTCCCTACATCAAAAACCAAAGTAGAGGTCCTCCCCACTCCTACAATAGTTAATGCGGAGGTCCTACCTACTCCAAAAACAACTGATACAAAGGCCATACCCATATCCCAACCAATCAAAGCGGAGTTACTACTTTCACTACCACCCACAATAACAGAGGTCCTACTCATGATGAAGAACTACCCTACACTAAAAAATATTCCTAGGGCATAAGGGAGAACCACTACCACCGAAGGTAAGATCCTGGGAACTTCCAAGCCATCGTCAATCTTTTAAGGAAGAATGTGATTCAATGATGGAACCTTCACCACAATCATCAGAATCATAGTATGGGTCAGGATCCCAGTGGGTGAAGTTTATCATCCTATAAGGTGATATTCATAGGATCCCCAAATCCCTTTGTAGGTACATGCATATGGAGAAAGTCATGGTTCCCTTCTAGGGAATCATAGTATAGTTGTGTCTATCATTGCCAGTTTCCCTCTCCACCTCTTCCTAGGATCATAGAGAACTATTATAGAATGGGATAGATTATGATCATCTAGTTGAGCAACCAAAGAGCCCCAATTCCCTCACACATGAGGTGGTGGTGAACTCCCAGTCCTATAAGGGTGTGATGATGTGGTTGTTACCGCCTACAAGAGAAGACCCAACATGTAGCGAATAGGTCACCCACACAGTGGATACTCTATTGTCCAACCAACCACTGCACTAATCCACATCAGTGGCTCTACCTATCTCTTGTCCAGCACCAAATGAATCTTGGTCCAACAAAGCGAAGGTCCCAGATTCTAATCAAGAAATCCTATAGGAGACTATGGAATTTAATCAGTTGTCAGTGGTATTCTGTAAAAATGAAACTTCCAAATTTGATATCTCGGAATACCTAACTGAGGTAAAGGTCACATGTTTTCACCAAACTATATAGGTGACACTTCATCACCTCTTTGGTCATTAGTTGGTATACCTAGGAAGTTGGGAGCAATTCAAAGACAATAATCAGCAGTGTCTCATGGTTGAGTTGGGAGTACTCCCAATGGCTCATCACCCTAAGTCACCCAGCTACCACTGGATCCTCCAAAAAATATGAATAAATAGCCTCACAATGCTCTTTAGAATCATATAAGAGGCATCTCTTCATGTGCAGATCGGGATTTGGGGATAGTATGTTGTGTTTTACTTTATCCCAATCAAGCGATAGCCTGTCCTACCTATTGATATTAAGGAAATTCCTTCAGGTATCGTAATGGTAAACATGGTCATTCCTAAGTTACATGAAAATAGGGAATTAAGCACAGGGTATAACAAGGATAATCCACCACTTGGGGAATCACAGTACAAAGTGGACCCTCATATAGGTGTTCCCACTCACCTACAAATGCAGACACTCGGTCTCGGGGAACCCTTTGCATAGTTGACCTCTAGTTGGAACATCAAAAAGGGTAAAGAGAATATTAGGACTTCTAATACTTTATATCCATATAATATTTCAATGAATATAGAGGTAGAACCCATGATTTATTCCTTGATTCAGTAGGTCGTAAGTTAGAAAAGGATCATCGATGATCTCCTTAGTGGGAAGCGCCCGGATTATGGCGCTTTTGGATGGGATCCCATTTCTCATTCACCAGGGCATCACCAATTCTTCCTTAGCCTATTTCTCTTAGTCAATCCCAGTAATCCATCATATCCTGATAGATAAGAGGAGGTAGTTAATGGAAAGCAACCTAGATATGAGTTGCTTAATCTTCCTAAGAAGCGTAATCATCTCCCTCAGGACCCAGATCGAGCTGCTCTATGAGTTACTGAGCCTGCTTACCAAGTTGATGATCCAATCAATGCATTGGGGGTTAGGAATCCTCTTTAAGATAGGGACCCTCACTAAGATGATTTGATATGTTCTCTCATTGATCACCTCAAATCCCTGGAGACGCGATAGGTGGTGATCCAACCTGATGGCAATCCATACCCACCATGGGTGGATGACATGAGATCACCCCCATATTTTGGGAACCCTAGTTTTTCCCCTTTAAATGGGATGAGAAACCCACTATAGCATTTTTTCCACTTCATCTCAAGATATGAGCCCATGTTGGGAACCCCATATTAGCAAGAGGCCACTAAGCTCGGATGTTTTGTTCATACATTGGAAGGTTCTACATTCCTCTAGTATAGCCAGCTACCCATAGGTTCTACTACAAGTTGGAAAGACCTCCACATGCATTTTCTCTACCAGTTCTGCTGCACCACATATAAGAAAATCCTCACAAACCTCTTAAAGTTCAAGAAACTACCTAATGATCATGTCACAAAATTTTTTTATCGGTGGAAGGGCCTCACATATTCACTCTATATGTCGCTGACCCAAGAGTAGCTGCTGATGATGTGCATGGGAAATGCCAAGACTAAGCTGGTACCTGCCATCATCACATAGAATTGCCTAGGTGGGTTTTGGGATATCTCTAACAAAGACCAAAACCTATAGGAAGACTTGTAACAGGATAATAAGATTCACCCACGTCCACTTATAGTTCCTACGAGAAGGGATTCCAAATATGCTATTTCCACTATCATACAAGTAGAGGACCTTGATCCTCTATATCCATTGCCCCATTTTCCAACAAAGACTCATCGAGTGCATTAACCTCATCAAAATTAGCATCACCCAGTGCAGAATCAGAAGGAACCTCCCCACAAAGTGAGACTGCCTAGAATATAGAATGTGGATTCGTCCCCTCGTTAGGCTCCATCCCCTCATCGGCATCAGGCTCCCAAAGTTCCCTTTCTGAACATGAGGAACCAGAATTATTCCTTTAAGGATGCACAAGTTCTTGGTTATTTCCTTAGTTCTCTAGATTAGGGGATTCTGAAGCTTCCAGAGTGTAAGAAACCCAATTAAGTCTAGCATACTAATCGCCCTAATCATTTCCCTTACCACAAGATCCTTGGACATACCATCAAAAAAGATATGTGTTTAAGGATTGGATCCAGGACTAAGTAGATAATGGTTTGGTCAAACTGGGTAATGTACCAGAATGGTTGGTGCACATCTCCACTGATCCCAATAGTGATA
Organism: Viscum album; assembly: GCA_963277665.1. Taxonomy (NCBI): domain Eukaryota; kingdom Viridiplantae; phylum Streptophyta; class Magnoliopsida; order Santalales; family Viscaceae; genus Viscum; species Viscum album. The sequence continues at coordinate 1,668,677,545 of OY728155.1, forward strand.
GTGAAGGTTTTGGTGAATGGAAATGGGATTTAAATCATGGGACTCTAAAGTATTATGTCTGGTTGACCCGGAGAGCAATTGCTCTCACCCACGGCGTCATCCGTACCCGCTTAGGCTGGCTTAAATTTCCTGAAGTCTCCATTCCTTCCCTAAATACCGCTTCTTCATCCACATTGTATCTTTCTAAGTCTCAGAAGATTATGAACCAATGATATAGTGGAAATAAAATTCCCCCACCGCTGTTGAAGTCGTCCTGCACTCTCAGTGATTTCATGCCTCTAGAGTTAGAAATGGCCCCAGGGTCTGTCTAGTATTGGAAAACCCATATGATGATGATTGAAAGTAGGTATCCATGAATACTATTAAGTTTTTAGATCCCTTCATGGTCCTTGATGATAAGGAATGCCCTATAGATCCTTCGGATGCCTCTAGCTGACATTGTCGAAGGAATGTTCAAAGGCATGTAAACTGCTATAGTGCTCAGTCCAATGTCTCAAGATAAGCAGTACATGCTACTAAGACTAGGAAATAGGTATTTCATAGAGATCAATGGGAACAATCCTCCCAACATGCTCTATCATACACACTACCACAGTTAACTATGTTAATTAATTGGGTATAAAAGTCATAGCCACATCATGATCAGCTGCATCCAGCTAAATCCATGCCTCAGTCATCCAATAGTCATCAAATAGTAGTTTTAGTCAAGTTAACTAATGATAAATAGAATATTTACAACACCAGGTAGAATCCATTATTATAGCTAGAAACACCCGTTATGCTTCCAGATAAAGAGAGACCCCTTATAGGTTGAAATACGCATCTAGAATAAAAGTACAATATGATAAAGCACATCGCTAGTAAACCTATGAAAATATTGATCCTCGACGCCCTTCACCTATTATAATAGATGTAAGAGGCTCTAGAAGAGGCCTTGAAAATCCAAATCCAGTTTGAAATAGATGTAGTGTCTATAGAGACCTTCTATGCAAAAGAGGTTGAGTGATAGGAATGTCAATTCATCATCTCATTCTCTGGATAAGATGATGGCTCCCTCTTGTAGAGGCATATTCTCTTGTTGTACATCAATATACAGTTCATTGGCGTAGAATTCCACCACTTCCTTGTGGAAATAGGTTTCAAGATTCAAGGTTACGTTTAAATGAATTGATTACTAGGCCCTTGTTTAATCAGCATGCAGTAGTTCCCTCTTTATATCACTAATTTATAAAGTAATCCCTCAATGGTATAGTAGGTGTTCTTCAGGGTGATTCATCCCCCTTTGACTCTTGTGAATCCCACTATCTAGATTTCAGCTGTTACAAGTGTAAGGAAAAGAAAGTTCATACCAATGAGGTTTAGAACGCTACTATTGCAGCTATCCCATGTGAAGATTTGGACGATGGTTTCATCCTCCCTATTCACGAGTTGGAATCCACAACACCAAAATTGGGAAGTTACTTTTTAATTTCTTAGAGTAAAAGGTGTTGTGTCCCAAAGTACCAGGAACATCGAAATATTACCTCATATTCTAGCACAGGTCAGGACCGGGTGATACAAGAGGCCCCTACCCCTATGAGGTACCGATACATTCTTCCCATGGCTACCATTGTATGACACTCCTATCTATTCCAAAGAGCCGGGTTGAATCTCCAGAATCCAACCCGCCACCATTTCTTTGACATCAAGCATAGGCCCTATGATTGAAGGCCTGATGGAATTGGTTCAACAACCTCTGTCACCATAGTCTTAGCAGATCTGGAATCCCCGAGTAAGGATTTCATATCCACCCAATTAGGCACCAGCAATCCCTTAGAATTAGTTGTCCTATAAGAACCTACTCCCACAAATTATTTGCTTCCGATGATGTAGAGGATTTGGAATATGTTCCTCCTTCATTCAAAGAGTGTGTTTCCACCACTATCAATGAGTTAATTCTGGTGAATCTCAGCACTGAGTAAGATCCAAGGCCAATGTTGATCAGTGCTTCTATGCCTCCAGAAGAACTGTATAAATATTTAGATTTCCTAAACCATCACCATGATATCTTCATCTAGAGTTATGATGATATTCCAGGACTAGAATCTCAGGTCTCCATCCACCATCTAGGCCTTCTAGTGAGTCATCGTGGGTTCAAGCAGCCTCCAAAAAAAATTCACCCATCCCATGGTCAAGGCCAAGGTTGATAAGATTATTAAAGAAAACTTCATTAAGGATGTTCAGTACCCCAAGTGGCAAGCCAACATCGTTCAAATCATGAATAATAATGGGAAGATAAGAGTCTATATGGACTTTTAGGATCTCAATTTTTATTGTACAAAGGATGATTTTTCACTTCCAATGATAGAGTTGTTGATTGATGCTACAATCAAGTTCGAGGCTCTCTCCATCATGGATGGATACCCTAGATATAATTAGATCTATATGGCCCCGGAAGATGAGGATTATACCACCTTTATAGCACTATAAGTAACCTTTTGTTATTAGGTAATGTCTTTTGGTCTGAAGAATGCAGAATCTAGTAAATAGTAGGTTATGAATCACATCTTCAAACCAAACCTCAGGATGTTGGTATAATTCTACATGGATGGATTGGTGGTCAAATCATGCCAGCATCAAGGCCATCTCAGAGATCTTGGGAATGTGTTCGAATTCCTCCACTCCTAGAATTTGAAGATGAACCCCTTAAAGTGTGCATTTGGGGTTACCTCTAGGAAGTTTCTCAACTTCATCATCTGATACGAAGGCATCAAGATTGAACTGTATAAGATCAAATCCATCGGCCAGATTCCTCCTCCGAGAAACCTTCAAGAGCTCTAATGTCTACAAGACCACTTATCCTACATACACTGATTCATCAAAAATCAGGCAAGAAAATGTAATCCCTTTTCTAGGATCATGAAGAAAGGTACTTCCTACCAATGGGATAAAGAGTGTCAGACTGTATTTGAGGAAATCAAGCAATATCTACTCCAACCTCCAGTTCTGATACCACCCATTTCAAGGAATACTCTTCTCCTTTATTTAACAACCCTGGAGTGATCCCTCAGTGTCTTCCTTTCATAGAAGAATAATGAAGGCAAATAGAATAGTTTACACTATCTCATTCACATGCTCCTCGACATGGAGGCCAGACACTATCCTATCAAGAAGAGCTACCTTGCACTAATTTTTTGAAGTAGAGAAGTTGTGGCACTATCTATAGCATCATGAGATACATAAGGTTTTCTAAGTAGACCCACTAAAGTATATCCATAATCTCCCCATATTGAAAGAATGACTAGAATGTTGGGAGGCGATCCTTCCTCAGTTCTACATCAGGTTTATCTCACATAAATCCATCAAATTCTAGGCCTTTATCAACTTTTTGGCCTCCCATCCAGCCCCTAACGAAATGCCTATAGATGTCAATTTCCCTAATGAGTCCATACTTTCAGTGGACCAGGTCATGCCACTCTGGTAGATTCATTTTGATAGTGCCTCTCGGAGCCCAACCGGTTGAAGACTCAATGATCCAAAGATCAATAGAGTAGTCCTGGTAATCATCTTCATCACCCCAACCCAGGTTGTATTCCCATATTCGTTCCTACTGTCAAAAGGTTGGACCAAAAATGAGGCATAGTATTAGGATCTCATTACTTCAAGATTTACCTTAAGATTTTTGTTCCTTATTTACATGTCAAAGGAGCACTAATACAAAATATACCTTTTACAGTGCTAGAAATAGCCTTTATTAGTGCTAGAAAAGTGCTGACTATATGAGAATGGTTAAAAGACCTAGTCTTTTATCATCATTTATAAATGCACTGATAAAGGGTATTTTATCAGAACTTATAAAATCATGGATAAAGTATCACTTTATCATCACTTATATAATAACTAATAAAGGACCTTTTATCAGCACTTTTAAAAGCACTAATAAAGGTCCATACTATAGTGTGTTGTAATAGAACACTACAGCACCACTACAATGTGTTGTAAGAGCACACTACAGCACCAAAAACACACCAGATATCAAAAAAAACAAGTCCCAATACATGATTTAAATGAAATTAATTTCACAACACAAATACAAGAAACAACACTATATTATAGATATTTCAAACATTGGTTTATACAATTACATGAATACAATTTATTAAATACATCCAAAAACATCAATGTTCCTTTGTCATTTAATCCTAACCCAACTCATGCTATTTCTGAAAAAACCACCCCTACTCAAGAAAAAATAACGCACCTATATAAGAAAAAAATTCTTATGTTAGTAATAATATAAAGAAATAAATTAACATAAAGTGTTAATTTTACTAAAATTGATGTCAATTTTAAATAAAAAGATGCACTTGGAGTCATACCGGTCACACTATGAATCAGATTGAAGTAGGAATGATTCCTAAATGTCCAAAATGACTTTTGGATTATTTTACAAAATTATCAAAACAATCTGAATGTGTTTTATTAGTTTTGAGTATGTTAGTTTTCTTTTTTACTAAAATGTCATTTTAAACTGGAAACACTTCTGACTCATTTCGATCACATAGTGTATTGATTTGATGTGAAATGGATTACTACATGTAAAAATTAATTAGGAATCATTGTACTAAATTATCAAAAAAATATGAGCATGTTTGATCATTTTTCAGTGAGTAACACTTTTTGAACTAAAATATCGATTTTAAACTGATAACGGACACTTTGAGTCATATTGAACACATCGTGTATCGGATTGAGGTGAGGTTGATTAATACACATCAAAAATTACTTATATATAGTTTTAGTAAAGTATAAAAATAATATGAATGTGTTTTCTCAGTTTTGAGTAGGATAGTTGTCCATTTTACAAAAAAATGATGACAATTTTAAATAAAAAGATGCACTTGGAGTCATACCGGTCACACCGTGCTTCTGATTGAGGTGTGGTTTATTCCTACACATCCCAAATGACCTTATGGATAGTTTTACTAATGTATCAAAACAATTTAAATGTGTTTTATTTGATTTGAGTATGTCAGTTTTCTTTTTTACTCAAATGTCATATTAAACTGGAAACACACACTTTTGACTCATTCTGATCACACCATGTATCAGTTTGAAGTGAAAAATATTCCTACACATCAAAAATTACTTAGGAATAATTTTCCTAATTTATCAAGAAAATATGAGCACATTTTATCAGTTTTTAGTGAGTAAAACTTTTTGAAATAAAATATCAATTTTAAACTGACAACGGGCACTTTGAGTCATACCAGGTACATTGTGTATCGGAATGAGGTGCGGCTAATTAATAAATTTAAAAAATGACTTATGGATCATTTTAGTAAATTATCAAAACAATATGGATCTGTTTTCTTAGTTTTGAGTAGGACAGTTGTCCATTTTACTAAAATTGATGACAATTTTAAATAAAAAGATGCACTTTGAGTCATACTGGTCACACTGTGTGTTAGATTGAGATGAGGCTGATTCATACACATAAAAAATTAATTATGGATCATTTTTTATAAATTATAAAAATAATATGAATGTGTTTTCTTGGTTTTGAGTATGTCACTTGTCTTTTTTACTAAAATTTCATTTTAAAATTTAAACACACACTTTGACTCATATCGATCACATTTTATATCTGATTCAGGTATATCTGATTCCTACACATAAAAAAGAATTATGGATAGTTCTCCAAAATTATTTAAACAATTTTAATGTGTTTTCTAACTTTTGAGTAGGCCAGTTGTCCTTTTTACTAAAATTTATGTCGATTTTATATAGAAACACGCACTTGGAGTCATACCGGTCACACCTTGCATAGAATTAAGGTGCGAATGATTCATGAATGTCTCAAATAACTTATGGATTGTTTTACTAAATAATCAAAACAATATGAATGTTCTTTTTTGGTTTTGAGTATGTCGGTTTGTTCTTTTTCTAAAATTGATGTCAGTTTTAAATAAAGATTCACTTTGAGTCATACCGGTCACACCAAGCATCAGATTGAGGTGCGGCTAATTTATACACGTTCCAAATAACTTATGGATTATTTTCCTAAAGTATCAAAACAATCTGAATGTTTTTTCTTAGTTTTGAGTACATCACTTGTCTTTTTTACTAAAATTTCATTTTAAACTTGAAGCATACACATTGACTCATACGGATCACATAGTGTATTAGTTTAATGTGATACCAATTCCTACATGACACAAATTATTTATGAATCGATATACTAAATTATCAAGAAAATACAAGAATGTTTTATCATTTTTCAGTGAGTGGAAATTTTTAAATTCAATTATCGATTTTAAACTAATAACAGACACATTGAGTCATATCGGGCACATCGTGTATTATATTGAGGTGCATCTAATTATTACATGTCACAAATGACTTATGGATCATTTTTTAAAATTTTAAAAACAATATGAATATTTTTTCTCAGTTTTGAGTATTTCAGCTGTCATTTTTACTAAAATTAATGTCAATTTAAAATAGAAATAAGTGCTTGGAGTCATCTCAGTCCATTGAATTTCTTTATTAAACTGCCAACACTTCATGGGTATCTTCAAACAAACCACATAAACTTGGAAAAAATAATCCACCTATATAATAAAACAATTATTATGAGTAATACTAAAAAGGAATAAATTAAACATAAATATGAAATAATACATTAATTCTATGGACAATGATTTTACTGTACAAATATCAAGAATAAATTTATGATTGAGTAGTGGAGGGATCTTGAAGGAAATTGATAAATGTCAACACTATAGGGGTGAAAGGTTTTGAGGGATAAAAATTTTGTGGAAGTTTTAGTGTAGAAAAGCATAAAATATGGACAGATCACCCCAAGTCAAACTAAAGAATCCACATATATAAGAAAACAATTATTATGTGAGTAATGCGAAAAAAATAAATTAAACATAAATATGAAACAATACATTAATTATATGGATAATTATTTTACTATGAAAACATCAAGATTACCTCTGTAATTGAGCATAGGCAGTGTTGTTGCTCTTCCTACAAAGTCAGTGGAGATAACTTAAAAGAAAGTGATAAATGTAACACTATAGGGGTGAAAAGGTTTTAAGGGAGAAGAACTCTATGGAATTTTTTGTGTATAAAGGTACAAAAAATGGACATACCACCCCAACTCGAAAAAAATAATCCACCAGTATAAGAAAACAATTATTATGTGATTAATACTAAAAAGAAATAAATTAAACATAAATATGAAACAATATATTAATTCTATTGATAATGATTTTACTGTGAAAACATCAAGATTACCTATGTAATTAAGTAGAGGAAGCATCGTTTCTCTTATTGAAAAGTCAGTGGAGATAACTTGAAAGAAAGTGATAAATTCAACACTACAGGGGTGAAAAGGTTTTGAGGGAGAATAACTCTATGGAAGTTTTGGTGTAGAAAGGCATAAAATATGGACAGACTACCCTAACTCGAACAAAATAATCCACTTGTATAAGAAAACAATTATTATGTGAGTAATACTAAAAGAAATAAATTAAACATAAATATGAAATAATACATTAATTCTATGGTCAATGATTTTATAATGAAAATATCAAGATTACCTCTGTAATTGAGCAGAGGCATCATTGTTTCTCTTCCTACAAAGATAGTGGAGATAACTTGAAAGAAAGTGATAAATTAAACAATGTAGGGGTGAAAAGGTTTTGAGGGGGAAGAATTTTGTGGAAGTTTTGGTGAAGAAAGTCAAAAAAGATAGACAGACCACCCCAACTCAAACAAAAGAATCCACCTATATAAGAAAACAATTATTATATAATTAATACTAAAAATAAATAAATTTATCATAAATATGAAACATTATATTAATTCTATGGATAATGATTTTACTATGAAAAAATAAATATTACCTCTATGATTGATCAGAGACAACATCATTTCTCTTCTTGAAAAGGCATGACACATGGACATAAATCTTCTAAAATAAACAAACTTGGCAAGGAATAATGAAATTTAAATCAATGTTTCATTATATAATTTTTTAGTAAAATAGTGAAAGTATTTCGAAACATTACCTTTAAATATTTCCAAAGGGGTTCCTTTATTATAGTTTGTTCTTCCGATGGATTGGTAACATCATCATGTGTAGAATACATTGTCGGTATGAGTAGTCAAACATTAATTTATATTATGTTAATATAGTAGAGAACATATAATATTACAAAAAAACATAATATATTAAAAAACATTTTTAACTTCTCATTGAACTCTCTTTATTTTTTTAAAGATTTCAAGTATTTGGTTCCTCTATCGAGAATCAAAATCCCCTCTTTTTGGTCCCCTATAACATACAAGACATTGTATATATTGGGACTAGAATGAACTGATTATGATTTCCTAATGAAAGGTTAATCCTCAATTTAATTTTCAACTGAATTGACATTTGTTTTAGTCACCAGTAGGATAATCGACCAATTCTTGTTTGTTAGATCAGAGACAGAAAATAATTACACTGCTTGTGATGGAATTATGAACAGCTCGTCTTTTTCCCCTTCCACATTGAAATTCACCTTCACAGATCCCATTTCATAAACTCTCACTCCATTTATATTGTCAACCCATTTTCAATAAAAAAGTGTAACTTGAAATGTTGTATAATCCAACCCATATATCTATTCGATAATGCCAAAATATGACATATTTTTATAAGTTGGATTTCTATCCTTGTAACCAGATATGTGCATTACTTCAACCACAAGTTTAACACCACTATTTTGCATCATATTGAAGTCATAGTGTTCTTTTGTATAGAACATATAACCATTTATTACAAAACTAGTGTAAGATATAGCATTTTCATTTGGTCCTCTAGCTAGCCATTGAAGTCGTTCAGTAATTGAATTTGGATTTTCAGGTAATTCCTTATAAATTTTATCTTTCCACCATCCTATAAACTGTTGATTATGTGTATTTTATATCCATCCTTTATCCATTGATGGATTCAAATCTCTAAGAATTTCTTTGTTTGATTCAATGTATGGATCAACTTCTTTACTATTATGTAATATGTAAATGTGTGCTTGATCCCACTCTATCAAGGTAATTGTAACAACATCTCTTCCTAAAATACCTTTTCCCAGAAGGTGTTCGTTGTGACAAGACTTTGAGAGACCGATGATTTCAACATATGATATGTAATCAGTATAGAATTCAATAGCTTCTTCAACAATATATCATTCAATAATACAACCTTCTAGACGACTTATATTATTGACATACCCTTTCAAAATCTTCATATATTGTTCAATGGGGTACATCCATATGTAATGGATAGGACCACATATTTGAACCTCTCTAACCAAGTGAACCATCAAGTGGACCATTATATCAAAGAATGATGGTGGCAAGAACATCTCTAATTCACATAATATGACTGCAATCTCCTTATTCATGATGGTAAACTTTGTCGGTTCTACAACTTTACTGCATAAGGCTTTGAAAAAGAAGCAGAGTCTGGTTAATATATGTCATACATTTTGAGGTAGAATGAAATGAAAAGAAACGGGCATTAAATCTTGTATCAAAACATGATGGTCGTGTGATTTTAGTCCATGTAACTTCAAATTAGTCATTGACACGAAATTCTTGATATTTTATAAATACCCTTGTGGAACTTTTACACTAGTAAGGAAAAGGAAAATTTTCAATTTTTCTTGTCTTGATAGAGTGAAAGATGCTGGAGGAAGAAAATTCCGCCTTTTACCCTTCACTAGTGCCAACTCGTCCCAGATCCCCATTTCAATAAATTCCATCCTAGCCTTGATGCCATCTTTTTTTTCCAGGAACATTTAGTATGGTAATTTGTGACATAGAAAAAATTATAATATGGTAATTTGAAGAAAATTGATCTATTCTTGCAACCTGATTTTATAAGGTTTTTCAAAAATGGTTTACTGAAAATAGTGTCAATATTTTTTACATTATTGTACAGTTGATTTCCACTACTGTAAAAATGACATATACCCATGGTTCAAAACCATGTGTATAGTATATATCCATAGTTTTGGGAACCGTGGGAAACCGAGGCATTGGTATAGCTCCACAGCCTATACCCATGGTTTTCCAAACTGCAGGTATAGATTTTTTCCACAGTGTCATAGGCTTATACCCACTAGCCACTGTGTCATAGCCTTACACCCACTGTTTTAAAATCATGGGTATAAATATTAGAAAAATGGAGTGCCAGAATCGATCCCACGGCCAGATCTCCTAACATGAGTCATCTCACCACTCCAGCTGCATCACTTACATATATATATAGTTACATTTAGAAAATATATTAATCTGATCGTTGTATTAGAAAACAAATCCGTCTGTAGGGTTTGATCTTATGACCTCGCCTTCAAATTTATAGTGCCTCACCACTCCATCTATTTTTGTTATGTTAATATATATATATATATATATATATATATATATATATATATATATATATATATATATATATTAATCTAAATCATCGGAATTAGAAAAGGTTTAGAAGCACGTTTCGAACACGAGACCTTCGATACTAGCACGGAGTGCCTCACCAACTGACCTATCTAACTTTTGTTTATTTAAATCTGTATCTAACTAAATACATTAATCTAAATCGTGGGTATATGAGGAAAAACCATCGGTATAGGTTTTTCCCACCCTAATTTTTTCCCCCACATTCACACAGGAAACCTATACCCATGGTTCTAGAAAACTGTGGGTATAGGGTTTTTCACCCAAACCTATACCCACAGTTTTGGGAAAACCATGGGTATAGGTTCGGAACAGACCCCTATCCCCATGGTTTTGGGGAAACCATGGGTATAGGTTTGGATATAACTCTATAAAAATGATTTTGTACAAAGATATGGGTATATAGGCTTTTTCCAGTAATGGGCCCATTACTACAGATTGTGTTGTACCTTGTTCAATATTCCCATTGAATGTTTTCATCTAGGATTAGTATTTATGTTGTCTAGGTAAAAATTTATGATGTCCTAAAAACACTGCCTTTGAGAAATGTTTTAAATGAACTGAGTATTTTCATTTTTCACAAATGGGACACCCCAACATTCCTTTAATTCTATAGCCTGATAAATTTTCATAAGAGGGGAATTCATTTATCGTTCTGTACAACATTTCCCTCAATGTAAATTATTCACTTCTATGAGTATCATACATTGTAACATATGTATCCCACATCAATTTCAGATCTTTGATCAATGGATCTAAATAGAAATCAATATCATTACTAGGTTTCTTTGGTCTAGATATAAGCAAAGACAACATAATGTATTTGCACTTCATGCATAACCATGGAGACAAGTTATAATTTACCAACATGAAGGGACATGTACTGTGAGTACTACTCTTTACTCCAAAAGGATTTATTCCATCTATAGATAATTCAAGACGCAAGTTTCTTAGATCATTTTCAAATTCAGGAAACTCATAATCAATTTTTTTTTCCACTAAGGTTAATCTAATGGATGATATAGGTTCTCATCTTTAATTTTTGTATTTGCATGCCATGTTAATTGTCTCATGATTTCCCAACATCCATATAGTCTTATAAAACATGGAATGATAGGAAAGTACCATACATATTTCAAAGTACTTGATTCATTTTTCTTTTATTGATTTGCGCCACACTTAGGGAACTTTATGAGTGATTCGTGGTCCTTGCAAAACAATATGAAATAATTTATACAATAAAGTATTTTTTAGAGATTATGCCCATTGAACATAAAATTCATTTAGAGTCATATGTTTTGAAATGGTAGTTCATTTTCCTCTGATAGCATATCATTCAGAAGACCAAGTAGTTTTATAAAGCTGGTGTCACTCCATCCATTGCCAGCTTTCAAATTATATAACTTCAATACAGCTGACAATGTTGTGTATTTAGTACAACCGGTATACAATGGATTCTTGGAACATCTATTTAACTCCTCAAACAACTTTCTTAAAATCATGAAGGTAATATTTAATTTCCATTGTCATATATTCCATGTGATCTCCATCATCATTTACAAATGTATTCATATAAAATGATTCATGAATTGTGGTATCATCCCAATTGGTGTCCACATTCGTTTTTCCCCATGTTTAGTCCAACATTTATAGCTTTGATCTATTCTGTGACAAATCAAATGTTCTTATAACTCTTCCAAACTAATTTGTCTTCAATAAAAACAATGTAGACACTGATATAGGATTTTAGAAGGGCCATTTTCATGCTCTCTTACAAACTTGATGAAATCTTTAACTCCATCTTCATACTCATTTGTCAAATGATTAGCGTTCATCCATTTTTTATTCATATCCATCCTATTGGGTTCATAAAAGATTAATTTTGTACAATATATAAATAAATTCACATAAGATATTCATTATCAAAGGTGAAAGGTATATAAAATTCTAATAAGGGAAACTCAACATTTATATATTTTTTTCAAAGAATTCTAGTATGTTGATAAAAATGGGTAATTGGATTTAAGAAAAGAATTACTCCACTGTGGAAGGTGTTAACCTATGAATTCATTCAAAGGTGACAGTTATAGACAAATCATCCTCATTTCATTTTTCAGTATTCATACCCACCCTTAATATTTATAGGTAATGCACAAAACATATCTATTATTTCTTCACATTGGATCCACATGAGAAGTATATTTTTATTTATCACACATTAAGGAATGGGTATTTGAGAAAATGACACTCCTTCTCCATTATATAGAAACCCCTCTACCACCCTTTCATAACAAAAATTAAAATTATGATCCCTCAATATAAAATAAAAATAATATTTATAATATTCATCCATTACACTTTTTAGAGGTCCTAGTCTCAATAGGATGTTCTAAATTATTCAATAAGAAGACGTATTTCAATAGAAGATATGATTTTATTTATGTAATTAAAAATTTATTATATATCTTTTTCATTTAGCTTCTTCAACTACTTATTCCTAATACTAATTTACCACTTTAATAAAATAAAATAAAAATAATTATACTTCTATAATAAATATAATACATTAAAATTAACTTCATATTAATTCTCAACCATTGATTATTACATGTTATTTTTTTGGGCCAATTTAACCACCAACATGAAGGATGATATAAAATGATATTATGGATTGTTATGAAAAAATAATTAATTTTTTATTTGATATTTATAATGAAAGTATTTTTGTTTATGGTTCTATAAAGGTAACATGAAAATTTAACTCTTTCTTAATAAACCACCTTAGGTTATTCAAAAATTACTAAAATAAGCATGTTATAGATTCTGTGTTGGGGAACCATACCTAAAACATCCATGGAATGAACATGGAACATATTAACTCATAATGGAACTATAATTATAATACCATTAGTATTAAGAAGAATATGAAATCTTGAATAGAGATCAAATACCAAGATCACTATATAGAAATAGATAAAAAATAATTGTAAATATTATCAACCAATGATCAGTATAAATTAAAAACTAATAATTAAGCTTGTAGAGCAATATGGGGAACAGATATAGATAGTGCATAAAATTATTTCAAAATAAAAATTTAAAAATACCAAAAAAGGATATCTAAATCATTATTCAATAAAACAATATATCATAAACAAATCATTCTATTCATAATCTAAAAGAAAAATGGTATAAAAGGACAAAACCAAAAATAACCCATGACATCATCAAACAAGAAATCAAAAATGAAATAAAAATAAACAAAGAAATTGTAAGGCCTACCTACTAGGTTGAAGAAAATCCTCTTCAAAAACCCTAACTGCAACTAAACACAAGATTTCCAATGATTTTTGAACAACTGGAGGTAGTCAAGTGGTGTGATTTGAGCTTTGATTAACCGAGCAGGAGCGTTGATAGTGGGTGGATTTCATGGAAAGCTTCTGATATCATGACGGGTTCGCAAATGGTTAGGTTTTTTATATAGATCGTGACACTTATATCAACGCTTAAAAATAAGCACTGATAAAGAGTCCTTTTATCATCGCTTAAGTAATAATCAATGATAAAGGTATGTCTTTATCAGCTCTAATGTTTTATCACTGATAAACATTAATTTTATCAGTGCTTTTTTTAGCGCTGATAAAGCCTAATATTTATTAGAATGAAAAAAAGTGATAATAAAGACCTACCTTTCTCAATGTTTATAACTTAATAACTGATAAAATATTTATAATTATAATTATAAATTAAAAAAAATTATATATATATACTTGATAAATATATATAAATATAAATTTAGTAAATATATTCATTTTTAAATATATTTATTATAATTTTATAATTAATTATTTATAATTATAGGAATTTATTTTGAAAAATATTATTTATATCTAATTTTAAGTGCATGAGTATGAATATATGTTAAAAATGAGGGAAATTGAATAAATTAAAAATAAGTACACTTTGACAATATTGAAAAAATGGATAATTTTTGTGTGTGTGCATTGTATATAAAAATTCATCAATTATGTATATGTGAAATCAATATAACACACATTTGATCTATGTTAAATTGAAAAATCAAATGATACATTCAATTATATATTCATTGCACTATGCAATTAGTTAGTATTTTTAATTCATATTAATTTTTAATTATAAATCATTATTCACTAAATATATGACTATTTAATGTAAAGTGCATAAATATATTGTAATATATAAATCATATTTGTATACATTAATATATATCTATATATTTAATATGTACAATTTATTAACATTAATTATCATAATTATCTAATTAATAAAATGTTTAATATTTAATAATGTATAATCAGTTTATTCATTTTTATCAATAATTATTTAATTAATAAAATTTTTAATATTTTTTTAATAAAAACATTTTTTATTTATTATTTATTTAATTATTTTATTTTATTTATTTAAACCTTTATCATCACTAAAAAAGCACTGATAAAATCTATCTTTATCAGTACTAAAAATAAAGTGATGATAAAGGGTTCCCTTTATCATTGCTAATGAAAAAGCGCTGCTAAAGGGTACCATTTATCATCACTAAAAATAAAGTGTTAATAAAGGTTTAATTTATCAGCATTAAAAAATCAATGATAAAAGGTTAAATTTATCAGTGATTTATTTAGTGCTGATAAAGATGTCATTTATCAGTGCTTTTTTACAACACTGATAAATACTAGCGCTGTTGAATTCTAGTTTTGTAGTAATGGAGACTTTGAGTTGGTCATCAAATAGATCAATAGTGACTATACCATTAGGAAGACAGAGCTCATGCCCTTGTTGGAATACACTCTCCAGTTGATGGCCCCATTCCTTTTTTTGGTCAGAAGTGACTCATGTACCCTAGTTGTAGAATGGTTGAGTTGACACCTTGGCCATTCTAGATGCATCTATTGCAGAGCCTGATTGGGACAACCTTTTCATTCATGTGGCTCATCTTAGATTCATTTCTCCCATCACCCAAGATTATAATGACAGTCAATAGGTAAATTATATAAATATTGGTGCTTCTACATCAGGACCACCATATCCCTCTACAATAGAGGAAACATCTGATTGGAAAACCCCTTTTGTCGAGTATCTTCAGCATGGTATCCTGCCACTGGAAAGAGCTGAATTTGAGAGAATTCGTCAGCAAATATCATAGTTCACCCTCCAGAGTGGGTCTAACTTCAAGTAGACTCTCTACAAACATAGATTTGATAGAATTATCCTTCATTTCATACAAAGATATGAAATTCTCTAGGTTATGCAGAAAGTTCATGTTGGGTCCTACGATGTCCATCAAGAAGGATTCAAGCTCTCTCACCAGATTTTGAGGTTGAGATACTTCTGAACCACCATGGTTCATGATTGAATCAAGTATGATAAGAGGTTTCATGCATGTTAGATTCATGCCAATTTTTTTCATAGACCACCAGAGCCACTCCACACCACCAAGTATTCTTATCCCATTGTAGTCTAGGAACTCAATGTCATGGGACCCTATCCACCAGAAATATCTCTCCAATGCATGTTCATTATAGCTGCAATGGATTTATTATCCAAGTGGGTAGAACTAACTCCTCTCAAGGAATTCAAGGCCCGATCAGTTATCAAATTCATGAGCTTCCACATCATCCACCAATTTAGAATCCCTCACACTATTCTCACTGAAAACGGAAAAAGATTCTGGGTTGCTGAGCTGAAAATATTGTATTCCAAGTACAATATCTAATCTAACTATACTTCCTTCTATCACGTGCTGTAAAATGGACAGATCGAAGATTTCAACAAAACCCTCTCTAATATTCTGTAAAAGATTGTGGGATAGAATAATAAGAGTTGTCAAGAAAAGCTCCTTAACACCCTTTTGGCCTATTAGACAACAACCCATAATTCCACCCAGGTGACTCTATATTCCCTAGTATACATAAGAAAGGAAATCCTACCCATTGAGATTCAATCTCTATCACTCCAAATAGTTTTCTAGGACCATCAGACAGCAGAGAAAAAGCATAAATAAATCTAGTGGATTTGGAATCCCTCGAACAGAATGGGATCCAAGCCTTGAACAATATATATAGGCACTAGAACATGATAACAAGATCATTCAAGAATAAAGTTCACCTCTTCTCCTTTCTCCAAGGTGATATGGTACTGGCTCTCAGAATTCCAATGATTCTTGGAAAGAATCCTCCAGAGTTGGAGTGCAAATGGGAGGGACCCTACATAATTCACAAGGTCTATTTCAATGGTGTGTACTCTTTAATCACCATAGACAGATGGCACATTACTCCTCTAACTAATGCCAAGTTTCTAAAAAAATACTTCGCGTAAGGAAAATACGTCTTAGTTGCACAAAGATAAACTGCATAGCATCGGTGGTCTTCTCTTCATGACCTTAAAAGGCACATACCATCATCCTAGCCACACATCGATAAACTACATAGTTCCAACATCCTAGCCACATTACTATAAACTACATAGAACCAACATTCTAGCTTCATGGCATTAAACTATGTAACAACCAACATCCTAGCCACACAATGATAAACTGCATAGATCCAATGTCCAAGTTTCATGACGTTAAAATATACACTGATCAATGTATTCACTGCATGATGTTAAATCATGAGTCCACATCCCAGGAACATGACATTAAAATGTGTTCTTGGTCCATGCAACATGACTTTAAACTGTTCTCAAGGGTTAGAACTCTGTGACCTTAAACTAGGAGTCCAATCCCAAGCATCATGAATTTAAATTGTATGTGTGTTTTCTCTAGAATGTGGTGTGTGGTGTTGGGCATCCCTAGCTATCATTCACATGGAGTTTGTCGTAACACCACACTACACATACCCATTTAAGACCTTCCCCTCATTGTGGTCTGAACTCTATAACCTTAAACTAGGAGTCCTCAATGCATGACGTTAAAACTATGATCCTACACTGAACAAGTTCTGGATGCCTCTTAAATTCATAAGGTTTAAATATCGTACATGAGCCTATTTGTCTCCATTTACATCGAGTTATGCCTCTCCTTTTCCACACAGATGCCCTGTAAATTGACATTTACCCGTCCATACATCTCAACTTTAAACTGATCATCCCTTTGGTCTAGAACACATGACTTTAAATTGTGAGAAACCTGTATCAAGGTCACTTCATGTGGTGCATAGCCTCCTCATCTCATTCACGTCAGGTTTTAACTCTCATGCTACATGAACATCCTTGAATTACCCTTTTCCCCATGGTCTGAATTCCATGAACTTAAACTAAGGGCCCCATTCTAAGCATAATGACTTTAAACTATGTGCAATCCTCCTTATGAAAGTGTGGTGTGGCATTGGGCATCCTAGGCCCTCATTCATGTCATTTTTTTCACTCTGCAGCACCACATATGCCCATTTTGGGAAGCCTCCTTTTCTAGTTCCAAACTCTATGACCTTAAACTAAGATCCTATGGTCCGTGAAACATGACCTAAAACTATTATAAAAAGTTCCAAGTTTTATGATCTTTAACTAGGGATCCTAGTCCAAATATAATGACTCTAAACTGTATGTGGTTTTTCTTTGGGATGTGTAGTATAGAAGTGAGCCTCATATCCCTCACTCATGTCGGGTTTGTTGATCCACCACCTTACATTCATTACTCTGAATTAATTCCCCTCTTTGGTCTAAAATCCATGGCCTTAAATCGAGATCCCTCGGTCCAAGTATCACGACTTTAAATTTCTTGTGGGTTTCTCTACAGACTTTCTTGTGTGTTGGTGGGCCTCCTTGGACCTCATTCATGTTAGTTTTTTCATTCCACTAAATGAAACATGTCCGTTTAGGTTAACCAACATCATTGGTCCAAGATTTAATACCATAAACTAAAATTAATTCTCAATCCAATCATTACGACTTTAAATTGTACGTGAGTTGGTCCAAGAAATATTACCTTAAACTATTGACAATAGATCCAGATTCTATAACCTTAAACTTGGAGCCTATGTCCTCAACCCATGATGTTAAATTGCGATATTACCCTGTATAAAATTTGGATGCCTCTTACATCTGAATAATAGATTATTTTTACCCTGTTTTGAATTGGGATTCCTCTTAAGATAAGTATGAGATAGTTAAAAAATGTTACCCCATGCTCTAAACATGGGAAGACTCACAAAAACCATGAGATGCCTCATTTCCATCTTTAGAGTGGATCATCTCTACCGACATTGGTATTTTACTATTCCATGTTCAAGAACTACATGTGTCTTGATTACCATCCTTATAGGATATGTATCCATGCTTGGAATTATCATCTATAGGCCCAGCCACAAATTCATCGAATCTTTCTCCCCCTTGGACCCATC
The DNA here is from genome assembly GCA_963277665.1 of Viscum album. Classification (NCBI taxonomy): domain Eukaryota; kingdom Viridiplantae; phylum Streptophyta; class Magnoliopsida; order Santalales; family Viscaceae; genus Viscum; species Viscum album. The sequence goes on from OY728155.1 coordinate 1,668,696,420, forward strand.
TTGGTCCAAGATTTAAGACCTTAAACTAACATCCTCCCTCAGTCCAAGCATCATGACTTTAAACTATGTGTAATTATTTTAAGGAATGTGTGGTGTGGTGTGGTGTTGGACCTCCTTTTCCCTTATTTATGTTAGGATGGTCACTCTACTACATTATGTATCTCGCATTTTTGGGACACTCCCTATGGTATAAACTTTATGACCTTAAACTAATATCTCATGGTCTGAACTCTAAGACCTGAAACTAGTATCCACGGTCCATTAAATATGATGTTAAACTATTTTCAAAACCCGTATTTGAATCTCACTTTTTGATACACCCCATTCTAGACTTCAAGTTTTTCTCGATTTGGATTTCCATTATCTTTCAAATCCAGATAGACCCCCTAACAGTGATGGTGTATGGCCAAGGCCCACCTACCATATTGGGACAATTCCCTAATAGATATCTAGTATAAAAAATCATATCCTATGTTTCAAACTTGGTCAATAGTTTATCTTATACTTTCTCACCCCATTCTCAACTGGTATGGTTTTGGTCTCTGTGTTTCAAACATGGTCAATAGTTGATCCCTACTCAACAGTCTCCCCCTTTATCCAAGTCTTAAAAGTATTTATTTACCTAATTTACACCTCCCTATATCTATGTGGAATTACAATACCTTTGGTGTCTCCTCTTTGTTCATTTTCATATGTCAAGTAAGAAGTTTGGCGTCACTGGGAAATTCTCAACCCTGTATCTCCTCACCCCTAAAGTGCGCTTCTGAATGTCTGGAAAACCCCCTTAACATTCCTTGTTTCCCAAATTGATCATGACTGATAAAAAAAAATTTTATGGAACATTTTATTGATAATAAAAGACATAATTTCCTCACAGTGTTTTAAATATGTTTATTTATAAAATATTTGGTATTAGATCATTCATTTGAAAAATTGATGAAAATTCTAGTTTTTCCCTTTAAAGTGTACTGTAGAATTTGGACCATAAATATTTTTATGTGTATTATTTGAACTTAAATATTTTTAATTATGTTCCTAAATTAATTATATACAACTTTCATTCAGTACATCAAATCTAAATCATGCATTTTATTGGAGTAAAAGGTTCATGAAGTCAAAGATGGGATGGACTCGCTGGATTGGAAACTAGTTCCGTATTTGGACCTTAATTTATTCATAAGTGCTTGGATTTAGAAAAAATTTGGAGATTAGATAGAGAACAAAATTTATCCTGAATCGTCATTTTGTAAGGATAGATTTTTCATGAGATTTTGAGGTTAAACAGTCAGTGAAATTTGGTATAAAGTATTTGGATGAATTTCCTCATTCACACTTGAAACCTCTTAAAACCTAGCCTCCCCTATACTCTATGAATTAGTTTTTTTCTCATTTGGAGGTGGTTGGACGTTCCATATAGTATTTTTATCATATGATAATTGGTTCCTTACCATTTTAATTCATCGTTGGTGGAGTTAATCTATCAAGCTAGTATCTCCTCCAAAATGCTCATCTTTTCCTATTATTTGTTGTAATGTTTTTGTTCTTGTAATAAACTTCTTTGTCCATCTTTAAATTATTATATTTTTTTATATTTTATTTTTATATAATATTCCTGTTTTTTTATAAATAAAGAGTAAAAATGATATTGGGTTATACCCTTTCTAAACCTTTTCACATGAAAAACGTTTCTACGATGACTACACTGCCCATAGAAGAGTAATTTTTATTAGTAATCAATCTACCTATTACCTTATTCATTTATTTATTTTGAATAAATGAGATAATTTTATTCACATAATATTATCCATGAATTTATTTTTTTAATTATAATAAACTAAGAAAAAATTAAACAATTAACATAAAACACATGAGGTCAATATTTTTGTAAATTGTGAGAGTGCGATCTTAATTGGAAAAATAAAACCACATGGGATAAATCATTGGAGTTAAAATATAATCCATAAAATAAATTAATCATTATTTATAGAATGGATATATTCCCTAATATATCACTAACCATAATCTATCCTTATAATGACAATCAAAGTAGGGTGTTGTGATTGTATGTTCTGAAGCTAGCCTGGAGTTTAATTCTTTTCATCATTGTGGTAAAGTTAATTATCATAGGGTTCAAGGGTTAAAAAAATAGGGGATCATAATTAAGTGGATATTAATTTAAATGATAATAATTTGTATGTAAGTTAATAGTTATAGTTATATCGATTACACATTTTGAAATATTTTTCAAAAAAACATATTCTCATTGTGTTTTCTCGATCTCATTTAAAAAAATAGAAAAATACAATCATATTTCAGCATACTTATTCTAGTTTTATAAATGATAAAAAAACCCATAATATTAAGTAGTGTGCTTAGTTTATTTTATTTTATTTTTAAAATATCATTAATATATTTTTTTAAAATTATTTCCCCCTTTGAGAGACGACATTGGTCAGCCACTCTGTTGCACCTAAGTACCCAAAAAACCACACATCATTTGAGACCACCCATGATAATGCCTTTAAAATTGGCATCATTGTTGGGGAGACAAGTAATTTTTTTCAACCAATTAGAAGCATTTATTTTATTTTTAATTTCATTCTCTTCTTCTCTTCTTTCTTTTTTCTTTTACCTTTCTCAAGTTTTCTTTTTTATTTATTTCTTTATTTTTTTAAACCGTTAACTTAAACTTATTTTCTGTTTATTATGACCCGTTTTTCTCAATTTACTTTTTATTTTTAATTTATTTATGACATTAAATAATCATGGGTATATATTAGATCTTGATCCTAATATTGAACATAGCCTTAGGGATCGAATCAGATAGTCTTAGACTACAGGAAGTTTCAACATTCAACCAGTTGGATAATTTATCCATTCTAGGAACATTGAAATTAAAAAAACTTCTGAATCAAACATAAAACAAGAACCAATGGATGAAATAAATGACAATTAACTTAATATAACCATTCAAGAATTGGTTGCACCAAACATTAACTATCATCCAAATTGTATTTCATACCCAAATCTCAAATCAGACTTTGAACCAAAATATAGGTTAATTCACCTTCTTCCAAATTTTCATAGATTATATGGTGAGGATCCAAAACAACATTTAAAATAATTTAATGTGGTTTTTTAAACCCTTAAACCAAGAAATGTCTCTAAAGATCAAATAAATCTAAGAGAATTCCCATTCTCACTTGATGGGACTGCAAAACATTGGATTTATTATTTACCAAATGAAGACGTAACATGTTATAATGATTTGAAATGTCTTTTATTGTAGATATTTTTTCCATCATTGAGGACCACTTCCATTTTTAAGGATATCTCAGCGATCAAGTAAGCACAAGGGGAGTCAATTTATGAGTACTGGGATTGATTCAAGAAGTTGTGTTCAATATACCTGCATCACCGAATTAGTGAGAAACTACTCATCCAATACTTCTATGAAGGCCTCATGTCTATGGAGAGGAGTATAGTTGATGTCGCGACTATAGGTTTATTGGTCGAAAGAACGCCAGAATCTATGCATCATTTTATTGACATGATGGAACAAAACTCCCAAAAATTTTGTGATCGAGGTACACCACATGTTACAGGAGTACATCAAGTAAGTTCATCTTCTCTTGAAAATTATTTAATTGATACCAAGTTGGAATAATTTAACATTATAGTGAGGAAGATTTCTTTGGCTCAAAAGAAATCCCAACCAACTCCTATGAGGCCTTGTGGCATTTTCACTGAAATAGACCACCCAATTGATTGTTTCCCCCCAACTACAAGAAATGGAGGATCGTTCAGTAGTATTTCCTAGGATACCATATCAGCAAAAGAAACAACCACATCCCTATAAGAAGTATGATTAATTTTCATAAACAAACAATCAAAGGTGGAATGATAAATTATACATGAGGTATGGCTCTGGAAAAAAACAAATTCCCCCTTTTCAACAAAATTTCAACCTGCCTCCGCCTTACTAGCAGGGTTTCCAACAACCCCAAAGGAGATTTGAAGATCAACATAAACAATCCAACAATAATGGATTTCTCAACCAAATGAAGATTATAATACTAATGAAATTTTGAAAAAAAATCTTAATCAGAATAATGAACTGAAGAGTCAAATTTCTGAGTAGAGGGAGTTGAAGACTCAAATGAGCCAGATTGCCACCACCCTCCATGAACGGGTAAGTAAGAACTATGGAAATCTACCTTCCCAGCCTACTCCAAATCCAAAGGGGAATGTCAGTTTATAGAGGTATTATTTTCAACATTTATTATATGTTTTTAAATGATTTAATCCCTTCCAATTTATCAATTTTATTTTATTTTCATGATTTTTGTAATTACGGTGTGTTTTGAGCTAAATTGTAAAAATTGCTTCATTCTGAAATTTTAACAGATTTTAATCGCTTTGGTATTTATTGCATAAATTTTAACATATATATCCAATTAAAGTGATTATTTTTTTAGTATTAAAATATTCATTGGATATATGTTTTTCTTTTGAACTAAAATCTAATTTGTCTATCTAAAATCCTAAAAATCAATCAAGTTGGAAAACCTTTTGGGTGGATAGAGTGGAACCCAGCTCGGGAAATAAGGAATAACTCATGTTATACACCTCAAACGAAGGTTATTTCACCTTGATTTGGAGTAGGACTCATAGGAGAGTTTCACAATTAAATAACATGGAGTTATTAACTCATTAAAGAAGTCAATAAATTCTCAATATTCAAGGAGGATTTTTGGAAATATCATCTAGAAAAAGTCATGCTTGTTAATTTTTGTACAAGTTACTCAATATGAGTCTAATTAATGTTATATTTTGAGGGGATAAAATAAATTAAATTTTAAACAACCTATAATAAGGGAACTTGTGGTGACTCGAAGATATGGGGTGACAAACAGGAATAAAATTTTGGAGGACAGATTATGGAGGGGAAGTTGTTGCACCTCTTTCTTTTCTTATTTTTTTTATTTTTTTTATTTTTTAATTTATTTTTATTTCAAATGTAATTTAAATTTATTTATTTTAAATAAATTATAATTCATGCATGGTTTTTACTTTTGGGTCTTCTTCCACCCATCCACCCTCTTTTATTATTATTCTTCTTCTATTTTTTTATTTTTTTATTTCATGTGTGTGTTTTTATTATTATTTCCTAATACTTATTATTTTTATTTTATTCACTTATTTTATGGTTCTTATATATACCATGAACTCTTACCCTCAAAAATTATGGTCTAACCCAAGGATTTTCCCATAGGAGGTAAGTGGAAATTTAATTTATTCAGTGCTTAAATTCTTATGTTATATTAAGTTTGTGATGAGTAAGAGAGATGTGCACAGGTGCGACGATGGGCCACCATGACACTAATCTCAAACTCATTTCTATTGTTTTATTATATATTTTCCCTCCCTTCAATTTTATACAAGTTCTTAATATGATGGAGTTGATAAATTCAATGGATGAAATGGTATATGATGGAGCCAGGTCTTGAAAGATGTCACACTCTCGATCAAGGTGTGTCATCAGCCATCATTATAGGAGGATGTGGAATTGAGATTTCAAAAAGGAATTCAGGATTTCACAAAAATAAATAAAAGAATGGTAATTCATGAATGAGATATCAGAATTGAATTATCAAACTTAATCTAAACACCAATAAGGAGAATGATGGAACCCATAAACCAAACCACAAATTCCAATTCCTTTATTTACTAATCACATTCTATCATTGCATGTTAGTTTAATTTTTTTAGAATTTTATTTATATTCATAAAGCTCATTTTATTCATAAAACATAAAACAAAAAAAATAATTAGTTCTTAGGAGAATTAGATTAATTAGGTGAAAAAACTGATAAAGTTCCTCAAGTGAGACAACCCTGGTCAGCCATTGTATTATACTAGGAAAACAAGGAAATTTTCTTTTTCATGACCTATGACAGGTTCACATCAACAAATTCATGTTTTCCATCATTTATTATATGTTTTTCAATGATTTAATCCATATAAATTTATCAATTTGATTTATTTGAATCAATTTTAGATTTATGGTTTGTTTTGGGATAAAATATGAAAATTGATTAATTATTGAATTTTAGTAAATTTTAATCACTTTGGTATTTTGGGAATAACATTTAAAATATTATTCCAATTTTAGTGATTCTTTTTTATAAGATTCCTTGATTTATTTTATCCAACCTTTTCATTTGAACCAAGAGATGATTAGAACAACTAGAGGCCTAAAAAATTGAATCAATTTTAAAAACTATTTGGTTGGATAGGGTGGGCCCCACCTCTAGAAATTAGGCACAAATCCTGATACACACCTCTAATTGAGATTCAGGAAGCATTCGGATAGAATAAAATTCCTGAGTAATTGGGCCATAACTTTTTCTACACATGATGGATGGAGATAAAATTTTGGATTAAAATGAGAAAGACAATTTGGAACAACTTTACAGGTGACTAAATTTTCAAATTCGGTTATTAATGGGGTCAAACATGCACAATATTTTAAAGAAATAATTCTGGTGCCAAAAATATCACCCCTTTTGCCTATAAAAACGTATCCCCTCTCCTTCTCAAAATATTGTCACTCTTGGTGGCCATTTTCTGTAGTTTTATAGTTTCTTTCTTTATATAATTTTCTTATTAATTTTTAATATATATTATTATTATTCTCCCCCTAATTCTCATATTTTTATCTTTTTTACTTCCACCCCGTTCTTCACCACTATGATCTCTAAAACTCATGATCATGAGTAACTAACCTGAGGAAGTTCTCGGGGGATCAATCCAATGTTGAACCCAATTAATTGAACATTCATGGTTATTTTTTCTTATTTTATTAGAGTTATGTCAAGTTGTGTCTTAGTGGTTAAGGCACCTTTGCGTCTCCACTTTCCACCTGAGACTTAACTTTCTCTTCTGCAATATTTTCCCTCGGTCGAGGAGGTAGATGTATGGTCTCTCAGTGATAGTTAGGTCCAATATATATTAAAAAAAATTATAGAAGAAGATATTCATGCATATTATGTAGTATGTTCATTAAGAAAATTTGAAACTAATAAAGAGGTGATGAATTTTCACTCTGGGTGTTCTCCTAGGAGGATCTCCTTTTTATCAAACATCGTTTTTTTTTTTGCATTCATTTTTTACACATTGCATTATATATATATATATATATATCAGTATTTAATTCATATTTCAAACTCATACACTTTATATTATTTAGTTTTATATTAGTTAAAATAGAAATTCAGTGTTGTGTGAGCAGCCTCCTTGAGACCGACCCTAAGTGTGCACTATATTGCATGCTTAGGTAAATAAAATATTGACTAGAGATTCAATAAAAATCCTCATGTATCAATTTTGACTATTTATGGGGAGGCTCAACACTTTCACGAACCATTTTTCGTAAAAAAATAAATTTCAAAAATTCAAAAAAAAACTTCTGTCATGATGTTTTCAAATGATTATTTCATTAATTCATGAAATAATTACCCACAGGTGAAAGAACCAAGTAATATCTCACCATTTTCCATAAATTATGGTGTTTCTATTATTTTTATACATGTGAGGTTATTTTGTAAATCAAATAATGGGGAGTATACATTCAAGCAATTCATAGATGGATGGAGGGAGGACATGAACAAACAAATTATTGAAGTGATGGCCTGAGAGCTAACTGAGTTCTCCCATTTCTTTCTGAAATTTTATAATGTTTCCAAGGTATAAAAAAATTATCCCTTTGTCTTACCTAATTTTTCTAATGAGATCCAAGAAATTTAGGATCCTGACTACCTACCTCCATCTACTACAACTCACCTTTAAGAGGCACTTATCACTAAAGAAGAGATTGAACCAGAACCAACTCAGGGAGATGACACTTTCTTGAACTATTTCTTTTTTGATTTCATTCCATCTGATTTGAGTATCACTCCTTATGATTTTTAATTTTTAGATTTGTTAAATCCTTGCTTTTTCTTAGAGTAAGATGAAGAAACTAGACCTTTACCCATTGAGGAATATATGGAGCTCCCTGGATAAGTTGAATATTTGTTGGAGTAAGTTCATAAGGATATACAAATGGATTTTTATAAGGAAACTATAAGGACCCAAACATTTTAATAATTTTTTGTTTCCTAATCTTGTGTGTTATTTTATTTTATACTCAATAAAACTATTTCATTTAATGAAATGAGTATAATTAAAATGAGACTGTTGGGTTTCTACTGTTATATGGCCATTGGTCAATATGACCGTTGGAAACTAAACTCTTAACATTACAATTATTGTCGATAAATACTAGTGATCTTGGTTAATTAATATAGAAAGAAGATTTGATGGCCTCATCTAGTAGTATCGGGCCATTCGAATCCCATCTGATGAAACTTAGGAAGGAGGTAGCACCAGTGGGCTTTGTTCTGGACCAAACCCAAACCGAACTTCATCGTGTAAAGATGGAACGGAATCACCTATGGGAGAAGTTCAAGCTGATAGAAATCACCACTTGGGCAATGTTGGCCGATCCGCCCCCATATTTTATCACCTTACCACACCTTACACTTAGGTCTTATGCTGGTGTTATAAAGGGCTATGTAGCGAGACCTTAGCTGCTTTGTGTAATCCTTTGATATTAATAAAATTATTATTATGGTAAAGTTTGAAAATTTCAAATGTCCGGATAAATATAGGATGTATATTATTGATGAATTTTGGAAAAGAAAAAGGGGTATTTTTAAAATATTTATGTAAACCTTAAATAATTAATAATGTGTAATGATTTTCAAAAAATGGTCTTCTACAGTTGTATTCAGTATGAAATTTAGAGTCTAATAAGATCAACTTAATTTTTGGTGAATAGTAAATTATGAATAGTAATTTTACGCTTATAAATAGTAATGTGACCAAATGGATTAGTAACCTCACATAAGAATGTATTAATATAATTTAGACACCTTGATTAGGTAATTTGATTCAATAAAATAAGTAAATAACTGTTTCAGATTTTATTAGTTAAGTACTAGTTTTTTCAGATGAATAGTGTTTTTATTTAAAAATTAAATTAAAAATATTTAGAAAATTATTTTCATAAAATGGAGTTCATTTTTTAAATCATATCATCGATATTAGGTTAAGGTGAATTTTTGGTATTTTTCTGAAACAGTTGAATTTTTTGTGAATAGTGAAAATACAGTTTTTGAGTTTCAGGTGTTTAATGACATCATTAAGGGTGTAATAATTATGTAATAATTATAGTAGACTTATGAATAGTAAGATATGATATGATGTGTCCCAAGTGTCCAATACCATGGGAAAGCCCATGGTTTTTCCAATACCATCGATGAGGTGTCCCTTAAAAATTAATGCTCTGTTCCCTCACTTCTCCAATAAATACCAAGACATTCCCTCATCCATTTCATTCCAAAATCCTCCTAAATGAAGTTCTGGTCTCTTTCTCTCCCAGGGAGTCCTCCCAAGGTTACCTCAAGACTCTCAAGGTCCTGACCTTCAAGCATTCGAAGTTACTCTTCAAGGTAAGGGATCCTTTCACCCTCCTCTTTTAAGTCAAGACTTCCTTTATGTTATGTATTATAGTTCCATTTTATTATGTGATATATTGTTCTTATATATCTTTAATACTATCCATTTCATGTCCAAATTATGAGAGACCCTTTCCTCTCTCATCAATTTATTTTCTGAATTTTTAAGTGACGTCGTTAGGCTGCCGAATTTCTTGTAAAAGAAATCGCATCTTCTCTTTCATTTCATGTTTCCTTTTCTTGTGGTATGTCATTAAAATATCCATACCATGTTCTTATCTCCATTTTATTCTATATTTATATTTTAATATGATTTATTTATGATTGGGTTACCCTTGTACCCTCTATTTATATTGTTTTCTAAAACCATGTTATATAGCCGTTACGTTGCATAAATTTCCCCTCAAAATTTCTCTCTCTTTCTCTCAAGAAATTATCTTGTTTTATTTATGTGAATACCCAGACCTATTTAATTTTTATGGGTATTAATAAATAAAACAGAAGATATATTTGATTCTGTAATTTACATACATATAACTCTCACTCTCTTTTCATGGGTTATAAATAACATAATGATCTTATTTTTAAGCACTTTTAAAACGTCACGATTTTGAAATGAAACCCATTTCTTTTATTCTCTATGGGTTATTTATGAAATTTTTTATTATGATCTATGTGGATAACATGAAAGAAAAGACATATTAATGGTTTTCCCTGATATTTCTCCAATGCATTAGTTAAATAATTAATCTCTAGAGATGACAAGTTTCACGATATCTTGGTGAATAACCTTGGTAAATTTTTATGACACCTTGGGGATGGACCTTGGTGATATGTTCATGAATGTCTAAATGAAATGTTGTAGCCACATATTCAAGTATGTTTAAAGTTGTTTTCATTATGATATTCCTATACATCCCTTGATCATGTCTTTATGTTTTTAATCAAGTTTTTATTGATATCACAAGTAAACTGATTCTTTGTTTACCCTTACTAGGCCTTCTGCTCACCTTTTACTTTGATGTATGTCTCCAGGATATGAGATGCAATAATTGTACATAGGATGAACATGTGATTAAGACTTACAAGTGTATTATAAGAATTTTTTATGTTGTTTTCATGTTTTATGTCCCTGATTTACAAGACACTAGACTTTAAAGATCCTCCATTTGAAAAATGTAATTAAAAGTTATGTAATAAAAAGGCAGGATGTCATAGTTGGTATAAAAGGATAGTATAGTTATTTATGGAAATTAGGATATGAAAAATTTTGGAATAACCCTATAGAAACGTTTAAATATAGGAAAACTTCCTAGTATTTTGGTGAGTATTGAGTAAGTGGTTTATCAAACAAACACATCCTTGTCTGCATACGAGAAGGTAGAGGCGGCTCTGGCACAGATGTACATAGGGGTAAAACCTGAAAACACTGCTTTGAGCTAGACTCAAATGGGAACAGGTGCATGAAAATGGGCCTTTCTGCACTCTTGGTTATGACACTCTCGGGGGATATGTTTGGTTAATCGCAAGATTTTTATGAATCATTATGAAGGAATTATAGATAAATGTAATTGTCTAAGGATGAAGTTTTAGTACATATAATACTTTATAGTTAAAAGATTCATAAATGAAATAATTTTCTCGTTAAGGATTTATTCTTTTATATAATGGAATGAAATATGAGAAACTTTGCAAATGGTGACCGTAATGGACCATGCACTGACGGCCCTCTGATGGAAGTCGGAATGGAAACATTCATGCAAATGATGAACCAACTGACTCAAGTTATGGGAAATAACTTGAATCAAGATGATAGGCTAATCTCTCCGTGAAGGGAACAAAATTTTGTTGAGTCCTTTATGCATCAATGACCACCAACCTTCAGTGGATCGACTAACCCATTGACTGCTGAGCAGTGGATCAACTCCATCAAGAATATATTTTATGTTCTCCACTGTTCAAATCAAGAGAAGGTCACAATGGTTATCTATCACTTAGAAGGAGAAGCTGATCAGTGGTGGGTACTAATTGAAAACATGAGGAAAAGAGTGGAAGTTTAAGATATAGAGTGGGAAAAATTCAGATGGATCTTGTTCAGTAAGTATTTAACTCGTTCCATGAGAACAAGAATGGAGAAGGAGTTTCTCAAGCTGAAGAAGAAGGAGAATAAATCCGTGGGAAGCTATGAGATGAGCTTCACAAGGATTTCACGTTACACCTCTATATTTTTCATGGATCCAAATGGGAAGTTTGATAGATTCTTCGGTGGATTGAGACCTCATCTATGGAAGAATCTAGCCAACCGAGACTATGATATCTATGAGGAGATCGTGCGGAGTGTGATGAAAGTCAAGCTGGAGTTTGGTGAGATGCAATGGTATCATAAATCAAATGATAAGAAGAGATCGATGGAGCCAAGCTTAGGGAGGAGCTTCAATCAAGGAAGAGGAGTCAAGAAAGTACAACTCCTCATGTGTAATAAATGTGGGAAGAAGCATTTGGGGAACTGCCTGCTCGGGGGTGGGAAGTGCTAAAAGTGTGGTAGAGATGGACACATTGCGAGGAATTGTCGTAGTGAGGTGAAACCTCAACTTCCTAACACTAACGACAAGGGGAAGATGGTTCAGGCCCTACTTGATGTCCAGTGCTTTAATTGTGGACAACATGGGTACTTTTCCAATCATTGTCCAAATCCGAGGGCAGTGGAGGGGAACCACCATCAGCCTCAGCAAAGGCCAAGGGATAAAGGTCATGCTTTTTCTATCACGACAACTGAAGTTGAAGCTCCTAATGATGTGGTAGAAGGTACTCTTGTTGTCCTCTCAAATATATCAATTACTTTGTTTGATTCTAGTTCTATGCATTCCTTTATTTCCTCCAAGTTTGAAAATAATTTATATTCAACCCCCAATTTGATAAAAGTAGAGTTATCAGTCAAGACTCCTAGTGGAACTATCCAAGCATCTTCAGTGTTTAGAAACTCTGGTATTTACTTTAGTGAGCACAATCTTATCAAAAATCTAGTAGTCATTCCCATGTTGGAATTCTACATTATACTAGGGATGGACTGGTTCTCAAAGTATAATGCTAAGATCAATTGCAGAAGTAAGGAAATATCAGTAGTCTTGAATGGAAAACCTACAGTTATCTTCCAAGGAGAGATATCTCAACCTGATCTTTGTTTAGAATAACCTCTTATATCCTTCTTTATGGAGTTGATTATTGAAGAAGAAAAATGATATGAGAGTTTAAGGATAGAAAATTTCCCCATCGTCCAGGAATATATGGACGTATTTCCTGAGGAGTTACCCGGACCTCCCCCAGAAAGAGAGCTAGAGTTATCCACTGAACTCATACTTGGATCCCATCTGATATAAAAGACCCCATATAGGATAGAAAATGTGGAGATGGAGGAATTAAAGAGACAACTCCAAGATATTTTGGAGAAGGGGTTTATCTGACCGAGTGTGTCTCCTTAGGGAGCACCAGTTCTCTTTGTGAAGAAGAAGGATGGATCAATGCGGATATGAATTGATTATAGAGAACTGAATGGGATCACATTGAAGAATAAATACCCTCTTCCAAGAATTGATGACTTATTTGACCAACTTCGTGGGGCTCAATTCTTCTCTAAGATTGATCTGTGATCTGGTTATCATCAATTGAGGGTGAATAAATAAGATATTCCAAAAACTACCTTCCGATCAATATATGGTCATTATGAGTTTGTTGTTATGCCATTTATATTGACTAATGTACCTGCTATTTTTATTGATTTGATGAATAGATTCTTTAAGGACTACCTTGATAAATTTGTGGTAGTTTTTATTAATGATATTCTGATATATTCCAAAAGTCACGAGGAGCATGAGGATCATCTAAGGGATATTTTGAAAACTCTACAGAAGGAGAGGATTTTTGGGAATTTCAGCAAGTGTGAATTGTGGTTACAACAAGTTGATTTCTTGGGGCACATTGTAACCAATAAAGGAATCATAGTTGACCCTACAAAGACAAAAGTTGTAGAGGAGTGGTCTCAACCTACAACAATAACTAAGATTTGTAGTTTTCTTGTATTAGAATGATATTATAGGAGGTTTGTGAAAAACTTTTCACAACTTTCTGATCCATTAACCAAGTTAACTCAAAAAGGGGTCAAGTTTATCTGGAAAAAGGAATGTGAGGAAAGTTTCCAAGATCTGAAGAAGAGATTGGTTACTGCACCCGTGTTAACTCAGCCCTCAAGTGGATAAGGATTCATTATTTTTAGTGATGCGTCTCTGAAAGGGATTGGGTGCATCCTCATGTAAAATGACAAAGTAATTTCTTATGTATATCGATAGTTGAAGACTCATGATCAGAACTATCCTATGCATGATTTGGGGCTGATTGCGGTCTTTTTTTCTCTGAAGATATGGAGGAACTATCTTTATGGGGAGATTTGTGATATATACACAGACCATCAAAGTTTAAAGTATATTTTCACACAAAAGGAATTGAACATGAGACAAAGGATATGGTTGAAACTTCTTAAAGACAATGATTTTTTAATTCATTATCACCTCAGAAGTGAAAACAAATTCATTTATGCATTAATTAGGAAAGACCCAATTGTTCAATCCATGATGAGGATTCAAAAAGATCCTTTGATCAATGACCTAGTAAATCTGGACATGGAAATTATAAGGGAAGGGACATCATCAACCCTAACCCAAATGATCTCTCAACTGTCATTACTAGAGAAGATCAAGAAATCTTAGAAATAATATCCCTTATTACAGAAGAATTTTGAGGCTATGAAGGATGGGAAGTTTCTGGAGTTCAATATTGATCAAGAAAGTGTACTGAAATTTCTTACCATACTATGTGTTCCATCTATTCAGGAAATAAAGAAGGAGCTGATGGATGAAGCTCATAGATCTACTTTCTCTATACATCCTGGAAGTAAAAAAATGTATAGGGACCTTCGTGATCATTATTGGTGGGATAATATGAAAAGGGAGATTGCTGACTACACTTCAAGGTGCCTAATATGTCAGCAAGTGAAGGCAGAGTGACAACTTCCTAAAGGGGTATTGTAACCACTACCCATACCAGCATGGAAGTGGGACAATATCACTATGGACTTCGTCCCTAGTCTGTTAAGAAATTCCAAAGGAAACAATGCGATATGGGTTATTGTGGAACGTCTCACCAAGACTGACCATTTTATCTCCATTCGAGAAGATTTATCTCTTGATAAACTTTCTAGGATTTATGTGAAGGAAGTGGTAAGGCTACATGGAGTTCCACTTTCTATCATGTCTGATCGTGATCCAAGGTTCACATCAAAATTCTAGATAAGTCTTAAACATGCTTTGAGCACTGAATTAAATTTCAGTACGTCCTATCACCCCCAAACTGATGGTCAATCTGAAAGGACTATCCAAACACTCGAGGACATGCTGAGAACGTGCTCAATGGAATTTAAAGGTGGATGGGATCAACATATCCCTTTAGTTGAGTTCTCTTACATCAACAGCTTCCACTCGAGCATTCAAATGGCACACTATGAAGCTCTATATGGGAAGCGATGTAGAACTCCTACTTATTAGGATGAAGCTGGTGAGAGAAATCTTCTTGGTCCGAATCTTGTCCAAGAGATAACTGAAAAAGTCCATGCCATCCAAAAACACATTAAGGCTACTCAGAGTCGACAAAAGAGATATGTCGACAACCGTCGAAGGGACATGGAGTTTGATGTTGGTGACAAGGTCTTTCTTCGATTTCACCTTGGAATAGATTAATGAGGTTTGGGAAGAAAGGAAAGCTCAGCCCTAGGTACATTGGCCCCTATTAAATCATTGATCGTGTAGAAGCAGTGGCCTATCAGCTTGCACTTCCTCCAAATCTAGCACATGTTCATGATGTATTCCATGTATCCCTCTTGAATAAGTACATACATGACCCTTCACATATACTAAACCTAGAGGTGGTATAAATGGAACATGACCTATCTTATGAGAAGCAGCCGGTGGAGATCTTGGATCGTAAAGACAAGGTTCTACGCAACAAGACTACCCACCTTGTTAAGGTGTTATGGAGGAACCAAAAATGTGAAGAAGCCACGTGGGAACCAGAGGAGTCTATGAGGCAAAAGTACCCACACCTTTTCTCTTTTGAGGGTACAAGTTAAAAATTTCGGGGACAAAATTTCTTAATGGGGGAAGAATGTAATGACCCGAACTTTTTAATAATTTTTTGTTTCATAATATTGTGTGTTATTTTATTTTATACTCAACAAAACTATTTCATTTAATAAAATGAGTAAAATTAAAATGAAACAGTTGGGTTTCGACTGTTATAAGACTGTTGGTCAATATGACTGTGGGAAACTAAACTCTTAACATTACAATTATTGTCTATAAATACTAGTGATCTTGGTTAATTAATATAGAAAGAAGATTTGATGGCCTCATCCAGTAGTCTCGGGCCGTTTGAAGCCCATCTGACAGAACTTGGGAAGGAGGTAGCACCACTGGTCTTTGCTTTGGACCAAACCCAATCTGAAATTCATCATGTAAATCTAGAATGGAATCGATTACGGGAGAACTTCAAGCTGATAGAAATCACCACTCAGGCAATGTTGTTTGAGCCGCCCCCAGATTTTATCACCTTAGCACACCTTACACTTAGGTCATATGTTGGAGTTATAAGGGGCTATGTAACGTGACCTTAGCTTCTTTGTGTAATCCTTTGATATAAATAAAATTGTTATTATGGTAAAGTTTGAAAATTTCAAATGTTCGGAAAAATATAGGATGTATATTATTGATGAATTTTGGAAAAGGAAAAGGGGTGTTTTTAAAATATTTATGTAAACCTTAAATAATTAATAATGTGTAATGATTTTCAAAAAATGGTCTTTTACAGTTGTGTTCAGTATGAAATTTAGAGTCTAATAAGATCAACTTAATTTTTGGTGAATAGTAAATTGTGAATAGTAATTTTACACTTATGAATAGTAATGTGACCAAATGGATTAGTAACCTCACTTAAGAAAGTATTAATATAATTTAGACACCTTTATTAGGTTATTTGATTCAATAAAATAAGTAAATAACTATTTCAGAAATTATTAGTTAAGTATTAGTTTTTTCCGGGTGAATAGTGTTTTTATTTAAAAATTAAATTAAAAATATTTAGAAAATTATTTTCATAAAATGGAGTTCATTTTTTAAATCATATCATTGATATTAGGTTAAGGTGAATTTTTGGTATTTTTCTGAAACAGTTGAATTTTCGGTGAATAGTGAAAATACAGTTTTGAGTTTCGGGTGTTTAATGGCATCATTAACGGTGTAATAATTATGTAATCATTCTGTTATACTTATGAATAGTAAGATATGATATTAGGTGTCCCAAGTGGCCAATACCATGGGCAAGCCCATGGCTTTTCCAATACCACCGATGAGGTGTCCCTTGGAAATTAATGCTTTGTTCCCTCACTTATCCAATAAATACCAAGACATTCCCTCATCCATTTCATTCCAAAATCCTCCTAAAAGAATTTATGGTCTCTTTACCTCCCAAGTAGTCCTCCCAAGGTTCCCTCAAGCCTCTCAAGGTCCCAAACTTCAAGCATTCGAAGTTACTATTCAATGTAAGGGATCCTTTCACCCTCCTCTTTTAAGTTATGACTTCCTTTATGTTATTTCTTATAGTTACATTTTATTATGTGAGGGATTGTTCTTATATATATTTACTACTGTACATTTAATTTCCAAATGATGAGAGACCCTTTCCGCTCTCATCAATTTATTTTCTGAATTTTTAAGTGACGTCATTAGGCTGCTGAATTTCTTGTAAAAGAAATCGCATCTTCTCTTTCATTTCAAGTTTCCTTTTCTTGTGGTATGTCATTAAAATATCCATACCATGTTATTATCTCCATGTTATTCTGTATTTATATTTTAATATGATTTATTTATGAGTTGGTTACCCTTGTACCCTCTCTTTATATTGTTTTCTAAAACCATGTTATATAGTCGTTATGCTGTAGAAATTTCACCTCAAAATTTCTCTCTCTTTATCTCAAGAAATTATCTTTTTTTATTTATGTGAATACCCAGACCTATTTAATTTTTATGGGTTTTCATAAATACAAAAAATATTTTTTTTTTATTCTGGAATTTACATACACATAACCATCAATCCATTTCCATGGGTTATAAATAACATAATGATCTTATTTTTAAGCACTTTTAAAACGTCACGATTTTGAAATGAAACCCGTTTCTTTTATTATATATGGGTTATTTATGAAATGTTTGATTATTATCCATGTGACTCACATGAAATTAAAGATATATTAAGGTTGTTCCCTGATAGTGCTATAATGCATTGGGTAAATAATTAATCTCTAGAGATGACAAGTTTCATGATATCTTGGTGAATAAACTTGGTAAATTTTTATGACACCTTGGGGATGGACCTTGGTGATATGTTCGTGAATGTATAAATGAAATTTTGTAGCCACATATTCAAGTATGTTTCAGGTTATTTTTATTATGATATGCATATACATCCCTTGCTCATGTCTTTATGTTTTTATTCAAGTTCTTATTGATATCACAAGTAAACTGATTCCTTGTTTACCCTTACTGGGCCTTCTACTCACCCTTTACTTTGATGTATGTCTCTAGAATATGAGATGCAGTAATTTTACATATGATGAATATATTATGAAGCCTTAAAAGTGTATTAAAATAATGTTTTATGTTTTTTTCATGTTTTATGTCCCTGATTTCCAAGACACTAGACTTTAAAGATCCTTTGTTTATAAAATGTAATGAAAAGTTATGTAATAAAAAGGAAGGATGTCATAGAAACAAATCCAAAATATGCTTAATTTTATGGGTAATAATTTGATATTGATAATTTATTTTTTAATTTTATTCAAATATAATTACACTTTGACTTTCCCTTTAACTATTATTTTGATGCAGTGTTCCTTGAGAAACCATTGGATAGAGAATAAGATGTTACAAAATTATCAAACAAAGAGGAGGAGGTTCCATACTTCATCCAACCCCCACCATGAAAACTATACCATGTTGCAAAATGGGTGGATCTGGGGAACTCTATACATGTAATTCTCCTAAACAAAAATAACAAAGAAATGCAAGTTGGGAAGAACAACATGTGGTGGTTCAAGTACAAGAAAATCAACCCACCATTTGATTATGGATAACAGTTGGTACTTCCCTCTGGAGGTAGTAAAAATTCAGTGCCTACTTAGGGTATTATACCAAGATTTATCCATTACTTTCTTTCTATTATATTCAATTTCAATATTAGGAATTTAGATTTCAATTTCATTTTTTGGGTTAGTCCAGCATGCAACTTACTCCATATTATCTTTTTTAGCTTAAATGACATGATCCTTATGATTAATTTAGTAATTTTCTTTTATAGTTTCATAGTTTCATAAGGGAACCCCCAAATATTGGAATAAAAAAGACTACTCTTCATTTCAAAGGGAGTTAACTTTTAATGTTTATCTTTTAAACTCCTTACATTTTTTTTCAACAACATGATTCAGGCTTTAAACTAGAAATTGCATGCACATTCTTGAAGTATGATTTACTTGACTTATCTAGGATACATGATTTTATTAGGATTAATGTGATTACATGTTTTAGATTTCAATTTTAATGAAATTTAATGAGTAAAATGGATAATTGGAAGATTAAATTGAATCATGGATATTAAAATGAGGACTTGTGATTTGAGGGAATTAATTGATTCATGTAAATGAAATTTCCCTAACATTTTTAATGCTTTGAAATTTTGAAATTCATGTGAATTGATTTGTTATTATTAATCATTCCATTAGTGATTTTCCCAAATCATATGTCTTATTCCTGATAGGATTTCTAGACTAAGTACTTCCAATTTATCTTGAGCATATTCCTTGAGTGATCCTAGGAAATGTCCCCTACCATAACATGCATGTGAACTTGTAAAAGATATGACTATAAAAAAACACTTTCAAAATGGTTGATATGTATTTTAAAAAGACCTTACCTTTAAAATACCACCTTTACATCAATCCTTCTTTAGACCATAGAGACTATGAATGACATTTATAGGTATGATCCATGTTTCAAGCCATTTTTATCCATTCCTACCCTACTCTTGGTATTTTCTTGATATTTTAAATTTTAATTATGGGGGTGAAGGGATTAATGGTTTAAGGGATGAAATGAATTGTAAGTATAAATTTTGGTGGTTCTATTGTGAGAATAAGGAAAGTTTTTTGATTCATTCAATGTACTTAATAGTTTTCCCTTCTTAAAAAAATAAAAAAAAATGGTTTATGACTTAGTAAAATAAAAAATCACCACCACTGGACCGATGATTTTTATCATATGTGGTTAGGTGGGGTATTTAAGTTTTATTCTAAGCATAACTTTCTAAAAAGTAAAAAAATAAGAAATGACTTTGAAAAGGAAAAAAGTAGATAAAATTCAAGAAGGTTCACATCATTCATTATGCTTTCATTATTCATGACCTTTGCTTTGAGCTTTGTGGAAATGGGAGTTTCTAATTTGAAGGGATAATTTCATTACACATTTATTTTTGATATAATTAATTTTACTTAAGAGATAAAACTCCTCCTTGAGCCTTAATTTTTAAATCATTAAATCCTACCAACCTTAAGCCTCATAGTCATTTTAACCTTTATTGAAAAGTCCTCATGATTTTATGTGTCTTTTTTCTTTACAAAGTGGAGTAATTAGTTCCTTTATAATACTATGGATAAGGATAAGGTATTCATGATATGATAATAACTCTACTTAAATTTTATCATGATTGATGAGAGAAAAGATTGAAAAGTGTGGTAAGTCCTGATTTGGAATGTTTAATAATAATGAATTGAAGAGCATTAATAAATGAGAAGAGAAGTTCAAAAAATTTCAAAAGGGGGAAATTAAAATACATGAGTTGATTCTTTATTTAAAAAATAGGAAATTGAATTGATATTTTTATGTGAAATTTGATAATATGATTTGATGTTGAAAATTGTTTGATTTTATTGCTTTGGAATTTGAATATTTGTAATATTGGTGCCCTCTAATTTTCAATGTTGAGATTTTATGCTTGACAAAAAGAATGGTTTAAGTGTGTGGGAATTGGTAGAGCTAATATTTTCATCATTTATTATATGTTTTTAAATGATTTAATCCCTAAAAATTTATCAATTTGAGTTATTTTCATCAATTTTTTATTTATGGTATGTTTTTGGATAAAATGTGAAAATTACTTAATTCTAGAATTTTGGCAGATTTTAATCAATTTGGTATTTTGGTCATAACATTTAAAATAATATTTCAATTTGATTTATTTTTTTCTATAGGATTACTTGATTTATTTTCTCCAAAATTTTATTTTCGACTAAGATCTCATTTGAACAACTAGAGGCCTGAAAAACTCAATCAATTTGACAATTTGTTTAGGTAGACAGGGTAGACCCCAACTCTATAAATTAGGCATAAATCATGTTACACAACTCCAATTGATATTTAGAAATCATTAATCCAAAATAAAATCTCATAGTAATTGGTCCATTAAAAGGTGATGTTGTGGGTGCTTTCAAATGATATGTGATTGTTGGGTACTTAGGTGTAGTAGAGTGGCTGGTCAAGGTTGTCTCTCAAAGAATGAAGTAAATTTAACAACAAATTAAAGGTATTTTGAAAATAAAATAAAATTAAATAAGAACACTAATTAAAGGGATGGGTTTTTTTATCATTTATAAATCTAGAATAAGTTTTCTGGAATAAGATTGTATTTTTTTCTATTTTTTAAATGAAGTTCGATTAAAATTATACAACAAGAAGATGTTTTTTTAGAAAATATTTTAAAAGGTGTAATCGATCTAACTCTACCTATTCACTAAATTATTTATTATTATCATTTAAATTTACATCCACTTAATTGTAATCCCCTAATTTTTTAACCATCAAACCCTACAGGAGTTAACTTAACCACAAAGATGAAATTACTTAAACCCAAAGCTAGCTTCGGAACATGCAATCGCAGTACCTTGCTTTGATTGGTGTTATTGGGTTAGCTTATGGTAAGTGGTTAATTAAATAAAATATCCACTATATAAATGAGGATTAATTGAGTTTAGGGATTATATTTTAACTCTAAAAATTTATCCTATGTGGTCTTGTATTACCGATTAAAATCGTGCTCTCACAATTCACACAATTCCTGACCTTGTGTGTTTTGTGTTAATTATTTAATTGCTTGCTTAGTTTCATTTAAATTAAAAACTAAATTCATAAATCATATTAATTGAATTAAATTAGCTCATTTATTCAAAATAAATTAATGAAAATGTTAGAGGAAGATCAATTACTAAAAATAACTACTCTTCCATGGGCGGTGTAGTCATTGTAGAAATGTTTTGCATTTGAAAAGGTTTAGAGAGGGTAGAACCCAATATCGTTTCTAATATTGAATTCCAGGCCAAGGAGGAAAAATAATGAGGAATAGAAATTAACAAAACATAGGAAAACAGAATAAATTAAAGAATAACTAAGGATTTTATTATGCAAACAAAAGTATTACAACATGAAGAAGAAGAAGAAGAAGGCTTCGTCGAAGGGATCCTTTCTTCAAGAGCTACCCTTATTGAAATGGTTTTATAATTGGAGTTTATCCACTTTTACTCTACCCTCAAATTCAAAATTCACGTCTCAACATCTCCAAATGATAAAAAAGCCAATTTATAGAGTGGTGGAGAGGCTAGGTTCAAAGTGGTTTCAAGTGTGAATGGAGAATCTCGTCCAAATATTTTAATTCAACTAGAACCACCCATTTGACCACCAAAACGCGTTAATCATCTGTCCTTATAGAAGGTCTATTTGTAAGAAAATGAGTTCTAAAGCTCCTCTAAAAATTTGGGCCTAATCCAAGTACGGATTAAGAAGTTATGGCCCAAATATAGAACCCATTTCCAATCTGGTGAGTCCAACCCAACATCGACTTCATGGTCCATTTTCACCAAACAAATACATGATTTAGCTCTAATTTCCTAAATTAAAGTTGTATCCCATTAATTCAAGAACATATTTAAAAAAATTTAATTTCAAATAATATATATAAAAAATATTTATTTCTGAAATACTAAAATGAATTTTAAAGGGTAAAACTAGAATCTTTATCAAATTTTCAAATGAATGATCTAATCCCAAATATTTCATAAATGAACACATTTACCATAATGTGAGGAAATTATATCATTTATTATCAATAAAATATTCAATAAAAATTTGTTTTATCAGCCATAAATACTTTTAAATATGCTATATGAAGCTGAAATTTTGGTTGCAAAAGAGCAAGACAATTTGGAATAACTTTAGAAAATACTAAATTTTCAAATTCAGTCATTAATGGGGCCAAACACAAAAAAAAAGTTTAGGAAGAATTCTGGAGCCAAAAATCTCACCCCTTTTTCCTATAAAAATGTGTCCCCTATCCTCAAAATATTGGCACATTTGGTGGCCTTTTTCTATAGTTTTATAGTTTCTTTTCTTCTGTAATAGTAAAATTAATTTTAATATATATTATTCTACTTTTTTCTATCATTCTCATATTTTTATCTTTTTTTTCTCCACACCATTCTTCTTCACTATGATCTCTAAAACTCATTATCATGATTAAATAACTTAAGGAAATTCTTTAGGGATCAATCCAGTGTTGAACCCAAGTAATTTCATATTAATGTTTATTGTTTCTTATTTTCTTAAAGTTATGTCAAGGGGGATCTTAGTGGGTAAGGCACTTTTGGGTCCCCACTTTCCACCTGAGACTTAACTTTATCTTCTGTAATATTTTCTTTCAATCAAGGAGGTGGAAGTGTGGTCTCTCGAAAATCATTGATTCCACTGTATATTCAAAACCATAAGTAGAAGAGGATATCCATGCTTATGATGGAGCATGTTCAGTAGTAAATTTGAAAGTAATAAAGAGACAATGAAGTTTAACTCTGGGTGTTCTCCTAGGAGGGTCTCCTTTCTGTCAAACATCATTTTGTTTGCATTTATTTTTTTCACATTTCATTATATATATATATATCAATATTTCATTCATATTTCAAACTAATCCAATTTATATTATTTATTTTATATTATTTAAATTATAAATAGTGATTCATGAGGATTTTTCATAAATCTCCAATCAATATTTTATTTACCTAAGCATGCAATATAGTGCACACCCAGGGTTGGTCTCAAGGAGGCAGGTCACACAAAACCAAATTTCTATTATCACTATTTAAATTTTAACTAATATAAAACTAAAAAATATAAATTGGATGAGTTTCAAATATGAATTAAATTTTGATATATATATATATATATATATATATATATATAATGTTGTGTGGAAAAAATGAATGTAGACAAAATTATGTTTGATAGAAAGGAGATCCTACCAGGAGAAAACCCAGAGTGAACCTTCATCGTCTCTTTATTAGTTTCAAATTTAATTAATGAACATGCTCCATTATATGTGTTAATATATTCTTCTACCTATGGTTTTGAATATATAGTGCACTCAACGATCATTGAGAGACCACACATCCACCTCCTCAATCGAGGGAAAATATCGCAGAAGAGAAAGTTAAGTCTTAGGTGGAAAGTGGAGATACAAAGGTGTCTTACCCACTAAGATCCCCCTTGAACTAACTCTAAGAAAATAAGAAACTATAAACATGAATGTGCAATGACTTGGGTTCAACACCGAATTTATCCCCTGGGAACTTCCTTGGGGGATCAATCCAATTTTGAACCCAAGTCATTGCACATTCATTTTTATAGTTTCTTATTTTTTTAGATTTAGTTCAACGAGGGTCTTAGTGGGTAAGGGGACTTTGTGTCTCCACTTTCCACCTGAGACTTAACTTTCTCTTCAGCAATATTTTCCATCGATTGAGGAGTTGGATGCATGGACTCTCAGTGATCATTGAGTGCACTATATATTCATAACCATAGGTAAAAGAGGATATTCAAGCATACGATGGATCATGTTCATTAAGTAAATTTGAAACTAAAAAAGAGACATTGAAGGTTCACTATGGGTTTTCTCCTTATAGGATCTCCTTTCTGTCAAACATCATTTTTTCTACATTCATTTTTTCCACATTTCATTATATATATATATATATATATATTACATTCATATTTAAAATGTATCTACTTTATATTATTTATTTTTATATTATTTAAAACATAAATAGTGACAATAGAAATTCAGTGTTGTGTGAGTTTCCTCCTTGATATCGACCCTAGGTGTGCACTATATTGCATGATTAGGTAAAAAAAATATTGATCGAGGATTCTCAAAAAATTCTTGTGCATCAAAACTAGTTCTGTTTTCAAGGATCTAATTTGTGGTTTACTTATTTTTTCTATTTTCACATTGTAGATAGAATTTGGTTTTTTATTTAAAAAAAATATAAAACCCCCTATTTCCATGATTTATTCAAATTCATATTATTATTCATGGGTAGATTACTCACAGGTGTAGCAACAACAACAACAACAAAAACAAGAAGAAGATTATAATAGTGCTCAAGTGTAAGACTTAGAGAAATCATATAATAACTAATAATAAAAGCTTAAAGATCATTTGAATATATTCATGAATTAATGGAGAAACCCGACCCTTAGCCAGAGCAAGAACCTAAGGAGGTAAAAGTGGAGGTACCTAGAGATTCATTCCACCTCTATCAACCATTACTATAGGAGATAGATGAAAGATTATTTTATATTGATTTACAAGAGGGAGATCATGTAAATTTGGATAAATTTTGGAGAAAATGGGTAGAAATAAAAATACAACATAATATCCTAATTACTTATAAAGCAGAAGAGCCACTGTAACGCCCTGACCCCAGTTACCCAGATTCGGTGCATTATTACATAACATTGGAATGATCAAAAAAGATGAAGTCTCTAAAAACCGATTACTTTAGTAGCCTTGGAAGTACTAGATACATTCATAAGTTTTACATTATATTATAAAATGAAAGACTACAACAACATTGTCTCCATAGACCACACTCATATCCCTTAGACTATCCATGTAGGTCAGTCATAATATACTTCTTCGCATCCTGGGAAAAATAAAACATAAAAAGGGGTGAGCTCAGATACTCAGTAAGGATAACAATATAGTGGAAAATTTCATAAATAAGCTTAAATATTTTAAGGCAATGTATAAGACTAAAACATAATACTTTTAAACATAAAATTCAGCATAATATGGAAAATGTAAAACAAATAATTCCATTTACTTATTCACATGGATATTCTACTAGTTGAACAATCACATGCAACATCAATAGCCACTTTCATAATTATGGAATGAATAATGCCAAACTTTATAACCACATAGTCAAGTACTTATGCCAAGAATTCAAATAATATTTTTTCAGGGCCTTGTGACAAGACACTAGATTGTCTCATGAGACCTATCGATGCATCGAGGAGTTATAGCGGGCTTCACCCATCACTTACTAGCTTGATCCTGCTTAATTTTTGTTTCCTTTTGACTTTTGGATCTTTGTATGGTCGTGTGCCTAGTTTTGTTTGAGGTTCTTCGTGTGTGTCTATAATGGGTTCCTCCTTCTTCCCTTCAAAATTATTCTCTTTCTTTCAATAAATGGGGGTTATCCCCCTTTACCTTTAAAAAAAGGTTTAAACATAACATAAACATTTTTATTAAAACTAGCATAAAAAATGTCAATAATTTATCCAAAAACCATGAATGGTGTAAAAATAACACATCCATAGCCAAACATATCACAAAACCTTCAATACACTATGTAATTTTTGTATCATAATAAATCAACTTCAAATAAGCTTAAAATCCATCAAAGGATGTTGACATAGATGAAATCAAAACTTTTTTTAGAGAAATATATTTTTCTAATCTGAAATCATTTAAAAGTCATATAATTATAAAAGAAAAAAAATATTTTGAAAATATTCTTATAATCTTTTAAGGGAATCTTTGACGATGTTATAATGACAGAAAATAGTCGTACCCTCCGTATAAGTTAAAAAAACATTCTTACCTTAATTTTGTCGAAAAGGTCATAAAGTATCTTGTTTGGAAAACGACAGAAAGATTCCTTTAAAAACATATAAGTTAAAATAAGGGTATAAATTACTTTAACCCATTGTCTATTAAATATTAAAAATGTTTTGAAATACATTTTTAAGAAACACGAATTTGGATGGTAAAGAGGTCCTAGTAGATACTCACGTATAAAACAACCTCGGATAATAAAGAGATTGTGAAATTAACCCTTACCTTGTACTTTTCCTTAGTCGATGGTATTTTAACCTCATGTATAATAGTTAAAACATTGTTATTAAATTATACAAGAACTATATACATAAAAATTATATCATATATAATCTTATAATATTGATTTGTTAATAATATTTTAGTAGTATCATCGTTTTGGGTGTTAACTGATTTGTTTCCCTTTATATGCTTTGTTACGTAAGTAATGTTTTTTATGGATAGGATTATATTATTCATATTAATAATGATATTAAGTCCTTAAACATTATTTTTAATCATCAAATGGAAATTATTCTTGAATGGATACGATGGGGAATGAATCTCATCGCGTTTGTGGAGACGATAATCCGTACGTACGCACGAGCGACAATATAATTCTTTTGATATTAAAATAATATATAATTGGATGGTATATCATATATAATGAATAATTATCATGTTATATTTATTATTTACATCAGTTATAATCATTATTATACCCATCCAAATGATGAAGTGTTTGAATAACAAACTACACCACAACGTGGAGACGGTAATCCGTACGTACGCACGTATGGTGAATTTGTCATTTATAGGATGGATATAATAATGAATATGGTTGTACCATTTTTATAATAACATCACAGTGTATATAAGATACTGGATTTATTATTTTAGAATGGAAACAACAAAGAAAGAGGAAGTTCAAGAAGAAAATAACATGAAAGAGGTGATGAAATATTTACCACTTCTTCAGGTTCTTCCTTTTGATTTGATCAAAAGGACTCTTTAGGTTGGATTTATGACTAAAGGAATGCCTCTAGGATTAAGGGAGGACAGTTTATAGGGTATTTGGGTAGGGTTTGGTCGATCCAAATGGCTTTGAAGGTGTGAATTTGAGAGAAGGGGAAGTGCCCTTTTATAAGAGGGGTGAGGGGTACCTTAGAAAAAGATTGAAATATTATTTTATAATAAAATTATTTTCGGTTTCTAATGGATTAAAAATGAATTATTTATAGGATAAGGTGGGGATGGGTCAAAAATCACTCAACCAATAGGTTTTATACAGGTTTGGGTCTCTATATTAACCTTATCTTTTAGATTTAACTCTTAGTTAAATAGTTTGACCTTTACCATGTCTCTTGGTATTTTTATAATATATGGTTAATAATATTACTATAAACTTCCAAGATAACCTCAAGTGGTTCATTAATGAAATATATAATATTATTTAATCCCTTTTTCCAAACCTTAGATTTTCAGGAATAGAATTTCAATTAATAATATAATATTTGTTTTAAAAACTCTTTTATGTCAATTTTGACACTATTTGGTATTTTGTTTTTGTTAAATTCATAACATAATTATTACTTTAAAAAAAATTCATTTTGTCAAAAATAACATGTCATATTAACCTATAAAATTATTTGAATTTATTAAAAGTCTCAAATTATATTTATTTCGATATTTATAATATCAATTATTTTAATCTTTCATTAATAAGGTAATTATTGCATCATCATTGTGTCATAAATAAATTAAATTATGTAATGTGTAAAAATTATAAATAAAATACCATTATGTATTAAATATTTTTATCTTTCTAATTAATATTTATAGTTGAATTTATATTGTGTGTAACCCTATATTAAAAATGGTTTAGTTATTAAACTTTGAATTTAACTCTTTTAACTCTTCTTTAAATAAAATAATAATAAATGTCCTAATCTAATCCAAGTGGACCAAAGAGGATAATATTTTAATCATAAGATTTTTTTAGTCGAATTAAACTTATCCAGTAGTATTAGGACATGTGTTAGGGTAATTATGATATCATCTTTACCCTTAATTACCCTATTTACTTTTAACTGCGGTAAATAAAAGTCAAAAGTTACTATTAACCAAAAATTATTTTCACCTTATTTAATCACATTTTACTTATTGATATTAACTGTGTCTCTCGTATTTTTTAAATTCAACTCATAGAAGCGGTAGAATTAATTTTTATACAAATTTGCAAATCCTCTTAGGAGGTGGGTAAAAGACGGTAAAAGTTCAATAAAATTTTTATATATATAAACTTATTATAAAATGACTCCAATGAATTACATGGAACTTATATAGGTATTATGTATCTATTTTGTCCTAAAATAAATTTAAATAAAATAAATAATTATTTAAATAAAAAGTCAGTTTTAACCAACAACGCATTGTTTTTCACTATTTGTCAAAAATTGAAAGTTTTCGTAAAAATACCAAAAATTAACCCTAAGCTAATTTTGGTATTCATAATAAAAAAAATGAAGTCCATTTTTAAAGATAAAAGTTATAATATTTCAAAAACTAGGTATTACTATTCATAAGGGCTAGTTTGATTGGTCGCGGTGTGTTAGAATCTCGAAGTTGCGTACGATACAAGCTATTGCATTATTCAAAGGGAAACGTACCGTGGAAGCTTGGGGTGTTACATTCTCCCCTCATTAAAATAATTTCATCCTCGAAATTTCTTGAATACTACCACATAAAAATATTCGGATGGTTCTTCATCATAAGTTCATTGAGTTCCCACGTTGCCTCTTCCATCTTATGGTTTCTCCATAGGACTTTTACTAGATGAGTTTTCCGGTTTCTCAACACTTGTTCTCTGGTATCAAGAATCTTGACAGGCACTTCTCAATAAGAGAGATCAGGTTCCAGTTCTAATTCCTCATAGGTGAGTACATGTATTGGGTCAAGCATGTATTTTCTCAACAGTGATACATGGAACACATCATGAACTTTGAAGAGACTTGGCGACATTTCCAAATGGTAAGACACAACCCCAATTCATTCTAGAATTTCAAAAGGTCTAATGTACCTTGGACTTAATTTACCCTTCTTATCAAATCGTATAACTCCCTTCCATGGAGATACCTTCAAGAAAACATGATCTCTTACCTGAAATTCCAAATCCTTCCTTCGGTTATCGGCATAGAACTTCTACCAACTTTGAGCTGATTTGATGTGGGTTTGGATAACCTTCACATTTTCCATCATTTCCCCAACAAGTTTTGGGCCTACGAGTTTTCATTCACCAAAATCATCCCAACAAGTTGGTGTGCGGGATCTCTTTCCATATAACACTTCATATGGTTCCATCTGAATACTTGAATGGAAGCTATTGTTATAGAAAAATTCTACCAGAGGTAAATATTGATCTCATACACCATGAAAGTCATGTGATCAAGATCTCAACATGTTTTCTAAGTTTTGAATTATTCGTTCTGATTTTCCATCAGTTTGAGGGTGGTAGGAAGTGCTCAAAAGAAGTTTAATATTCAGGGATTTCTGAAGACTTTTCCAAAATCTTGATGTAAAACGAGGATCACAATTAGAAACAATCGATAAGGGTACTCCATGAAGTCTTACAAATTCATTAATATATAGTTTTTCTATATGTTCAAGTGGTAAATATTCTCTTATAGTAAGAAAATGTCCTGACTTGGTAAGACGATCAATAATGACCCATATTACGTCATTTCTTCTAGGAGTCTTTGGTAGCCCCATGACAAAGTCCATCGTGATATCATCCCATTTCTAGTTAGGTATAGTAAGAGGTTGCATGAATCCTCTAGGATGTTCTCTTCCAACTTTCACTTGTTAGAAAACCATACATCTTGACACATAATCAGCAATCTACCTCTACATGTTGTCCCACCAAAAATGTTCCTTCAGATCTCTATACATCTTTTTGCTACCATGGTGTATAGAGAAATTGGAGCTATGGGAATCATCCAATAATTCCCTTTTTATATCAGGTATATTGAGAACACAAATTCTCTTCCCAAATTTTAAAATCACATCTTTATATATGAAGTCACTCAAATTCCTATCATTCACAGCTTTAATCTTCTTTTGAAATTCCTCATCATCAGTCTAAGAACTTTTTATCCTTTCTAGTAAAGATTGATTGGAAATCATTTGAAAAGTATTGATGTTTTACCTTCCATGGTTATTCCCATATCCATCTTTACTAGATCCCTGAATATAGGATCCCTTTCAATACTCATCTTGTTTAAAACTCCATGATCCTTTCTGCTCAAAGCATCTACCACCTTATTTTCCTTCCTCAGGTGGTAGTGTATTGTGAAATCATAATCCTTTAGTAGTTCAAGCCATCACCTTTGCCTCATGTTGAGTTCTTTCTATGAGAAAATATACTTTAAACTCTTTTGATCGGTATATATCTCACATTTTTACCATAGAGATAATGTCTCCATATCTTCAAAGAAAACATTACAGTTGATAACTCAAGATCATGAGTATTATAGTTTTTCTCATAAATTTTTAGTTGTCGTGATGCATAGGTAATAACCCTATCATTCTTAATAAGGACACAACCAATTCCTTTCTTTGATGCATCACTATAAATAACAAACCCATCATTCCCTGATGGTAGAGTCAAGATAGGATCATTGACTAATCTTCTATTAAATTCTTCAAAACATTCTTCACACTCTTTTGTCCAAACAAATTTAACCCCTTTACGTGTGAGCTTGGTTAATGGGTTAACCAATCGGGAAAAATTCTGGATGAAATGCTGATAATAAAGTGTTAAACCAATAAAACTGTGTACCTCAGTTATACTCGTCGGTTCTAGCCATTCTTGGATTTCTATCGTCTTATAAGGATCAATGGAGATTCCATCCTTAGAGACAATATGGCCAAGAAAAGAAATATTCTAAAGCCAGAATTCACACTTGCTAAACTTCCTGTATAATTCATTTCTTCTAAGGGTTTTCAGAATGGTGCGCAAGTGATTTTCATGATCTTCATAGCTTTTGGAGTATACCAGGATATCATCAATAAATACCACTAAAAATTCATCAAGATATTCCTTGAAAACTATATTCATTAGATCCATGAAAACAGAGGGTGCATTAGTCATCCCAAAAGGAATTACTGTAAACTAGTAATGCCCGTACCTAGTTCAAAATGTTGTTTTTGGAATGTCTTCCTTCTTCACACACAACTAATGATATCCATATCGAAGTTAAATCTTTGAAAAATATTGAGCTCCATGAAGTTGGTCAAATAAATCATCAATGTGAGGTATGGGATACTTGTTCTTTATTGTTATAGCATTGATCTCCCTGTAGTCAATGTAAAACCTCATAGACCCGTCTTTCTTCTTAACAAAAAGGACAGGGGATTCCCATGGAGAAACACTAGGGTGAATAAATCCCTTATTACTCAATTCCTCTAGTTGTTTCTTTAGTTCCACTAATTTCATAGTGGCCCTTCTATAAGGGGTCTTCTATATGGGCCTTGAACTAGGAATTAAGTCAATGGAAAACTCAATTTCTCGTTCTGGAGGATGTCCATGTAAATCCTCTGGAAACACATCAATATATTATTGCACAATGGGTACATCCTCTATTTTAACATTCCATTCCTCACCCACAGTTATTTCATTCTCTTCTTCCATAATAATTGAATTTAGTTGAGCTATTAGGGGTGGATCTAGATAATAATCAGATGGTGATGTTTCTGCTCTAAAGATAAGGTACTCCTTATCATCATCGAAAATTTTAACCTCCTTATTCTTATAATAAATTTTTGCATCATGGTCTGAAAGCTAATCCAAACCGAGGATTATATCAAATTCAATCATGGGTATGACGATGAGATCAGCAGATAAATAATGTTTATATTCACTAATGGGAACTGATTCACAAAACTTTGTTGCAATGATACATCCCTTAGGAGTTTTGACTGACAACTCCCTTGTTAAATAAAATTGTAAATATCTAATTTTCTTAGCAAACTGGGAAGATATGAAACAATGTGATGATCCAGAATCAAATAAAGCATTGTCTAAACTTGAGGAAACCATTAAATTACCTGCCACCGCATCTTTCGGAGCTTCAACCTCAGCAGTAGTGATCGCATAAGCTTGGCCTTTCTCCCTTGGCCTTTTCTGAGGTATGTTTCATTGTCTCTTAGGACATTCATTTGCATAATTTCTCTTTTCTCTATAATTTTAGCATTCAACATTGACAGCCTCTCTCTTCCCCTTTCAGTCATGAGCTTGGTGGCCTTTTTCACCACACTTGTAACGGACTCCCATTCCCTTCAGGAAAGTACCGGGGTGTTTCTTCCTACAATTACTGTAGGATGGATATTCAAATTTTCCCTTATTCCCCTTATTTACATTTCCAGAGTGTTTATCATATCTCTACTTCTCTTGCTTTGCTTTAATTTCATAAGACTTAGAGAATTCCTTTTCTGTCTTGATAGCACATGAGAAAATGTTTTATATGACGAGAAGGATTGTGACACTAATGCTCGACAGAGAAATGGTTTTAACCCATTAAAGAAACAATCAATATTACTTCTTGGGTTACGTATATAATCTGCAGCATGCCTTTCTAACCTTGTAAAGTTAGCCTCATACTTTGTGACATTCTCATCTTATTTTTGGCCTCAGACTCAGAAAATGTATTTCTATATCCTCTTGATGGTCACGAGGAAAGTATTTTTCTAAGAAAATACCTTTAAACTCCCTGCATTCCATACTTTATACTTATTCATCTTCCTTTGTGTTTTGAATCAATGATAACCATTGATCTGCATCTCCAGTGAGAAGATAAACTGTCATGACAACTTTTTCCCTTTCACTACTCCCCAAAGCATGAAATATTTTCTCTAAGGAACTTATCCATTGCTCAGCTACTAATGGTTTTTTACTCCCCTTGAATGTTGGTGGTTGTTTCCTCATGAATCGTTCTAACATTGATCCTTCGTGTTGTGGATCAGGGTGCTCCATACGGGTAAGGTTATTATTCATAACCTGAGTGAGTTGTCCTAGTAAAGTGATAAGCTGATTAGAACCAGTTGCTTCATTAGCTCCACTATAATTATCTTGAGTAGGAGGGAAATCCCTACATGGATTACATGCATTGATACAGTTTACATTCCTTCCACTAGGCACCATTTCTAAATAATGGAATACACTAGATTAGTTTATGAACTGTAATACATAATTCCAAACATGTAAAATAGTTAACATAAATTGAACAGTTTAGGGATATAATCCATAATCATAAAAATGTTTTCTTTGAGAAAGTATATACTCATAAACCCTTCATAATGGTTTTTAAATAAAATGAGAATTATCCTAAGCATATCCCCCGGAAGTTTCATAACCAAGAGTGCAGCAAGGCCCATTGTCGTGCACCAGTTCCCGTTCGAGTCTAGATCAAAGCGGTGTTTTCAGATTTTACCTCTAGATACATATGTTCCAAATCCGCCTCTACCTTCTCATATCCATACAAGGATTTATTTCTTAGAAAAATCACAAAATCTTTACATTACCAAAATACTAGGAAGTTCTTCTATACTAGTCCTCAAAATCTATCTTAGGGTAATGTGCTCTAATTAGAGTTTATCTAAATCTAGTTTCCAAGGTTTGTACTAAACTTCTTCTGATACCAACTATAACGCCCCGACCCCAGTTACCCAGAGTCGGTGCATTATTACATAACATTGGCATGATCACAAAAGATCAAGTCTCGAAAGACCGAATATTTTAGTAACCCTAGAAGTACTAGATACATTCATAAGTTTTACATTAAATTATAAAATTAAAGACTAAAAAAACATTATCTCCATAGAACACACTCATATCCCTTATACTATCCCTATAGGTCATTCATAATATACTTCTTCGCTTCCTGGGAAAAATAAAACATAGAAAGGGGTGATCTCAGATGCTCAGTAAGGATAACAATATAGTAAAAACTTTCATAAATAAGCTTAAAAATTTTAAGGTAATGTATAAGACTAAAAGATAATCCTTTTAAACATAAACTTCAGCATAATATGGAGAATATAAATCGAATAATTCCATTTACTTATTCACATGGATATTCTACTAGTCGAATAATCACATGCAACATCAATAGCCACTTTCATAATGATGGAATGCATAATGCCAGACTTCATAACCACATAGTCAAGGCCTTGTGGAAAGACTACAAATAATATTTTTTCAAGGCCTTGTTCCAAGACACTAGTTTGTCTCATGAGACTTACCGATGCATCTAGGAGCTATATCGGGCTCCACTCGTCACTTACTAAGTCCAATTCATTCCTCATATGAAAAGGTTTAAACATAACATAAGCATTCATATTAAAAATAGCATATGAAATGTCAATAATTTATACATAAACCATGAATGGTGTAAAAATAAAAAATCCACAGTCAAACATATCACAAAACCTTCAATACACTATGGAATTTTTTTATCGTAATAAATCAACTTCAAATAATCTTAAAATCCATCAAAGGATGTTGACATAGATGAAATCAAAACTTTTTTTAGAGAAATATCTCTTTCTATTTTGAAATCATTTAAAAGTCATATAAGTATAAAAGAAAACATTTATTTTTAAAATATTCTTATAATCTTTTAAGTTAAGCTTCGACGATGTTATAATGGCAGAAAATAGCCTCACCCGATGTATAAGTTAAAAAAACATTGTTACCTTAATTTTGTCGAAAAGGTCATAAAGTACCTTGTTTGGAAAATGAAAGAAAGATTCCTTTAAAAAACATATTAGTTAAAATAAGGGTATAAATTACTTTAAAACATTGTCTATTAAATATTAAAAAAATCTGAAATACATTTTTAAGAAATACGGATTTGGATGATAAAGAGGTCCTAGTAGATAATCACGTATAAAACAACCTCGGATAATAAAGAGATTGTGAAATTAACCCTTAACTTGTAATTTTACTTATTAGATGGTATGTTAACCTCCTGTATAATAGTTAAAACATTTTTATTAAATTATATAAGAACTATATACATAAAAATGATATCATATATGATCTTATAATATTGCTTTTTTAATAATATTTTAGTAGTATCATCGTTTTGGGTGTTAACTGATTTGTTTCCCTTTATATGTTTTGTTACGTAAGTAATGTTTGTTATGGATAGGATTATCTTATTCATATTAATAATGATATTATGTCCTTAAACATTATTTTTAATCATCAAATGAAAATTATTCTTTAATGGATACGATGGGGAATGAATCTCATCGCGTTTGTGGAGACGGTAATCCGTACGTACACACGAGCGACAATATCATTCTTTTGATATTAAAATCATATATAATTGGATGTTATATAATATATAAAGAATCATTATCATGTTATATTAATTATTTACATCGGTTATACTGATTATTATACCCATCTAAATGATGAAGTGTTTGAATAACAAACTACACCACGACGTGGAGACGGTAATCCTTACGTACGCACGTATGATGACTTTGTAATTTATAGGATGGATATAATAATTAATATGGTTGTACCATTTTTATAATAACATCACATTATATAGAAGATACTATATTTATTATTTTAGAATGAAAAAAAACAAATAAATAGGAAGTGGAAGAAGAAAAGAACTTGAAAGAGGTGATGAAATATTTACCACTTCTTCAGGTTCTTCCTTTTGATTTGATCAAAAGGGATCTTTGGTTGGATTTATGACTAAATTAAGGCCTCTAGGATGAAGGGAGGACAGTTGAGAGGATATTTCGGTAGGGTTTGGCTGATCCAAATGTCTTTGAAGGTGTTAATTTGAGAGAAAGGGAAGTGGCCTTTTATAAGAGGGGTGAGGGGAACCTTAGGAAAAGATTGAAATATTATTTTATAATAAAATCATTTTCGGTTTCTAATGGCTAAAAAATTAATTATTTAAAGTATAATGTGGGTATAGGTCTAAAACCACTCAAATAATAGGTTTTAGACAGGTTTGGGGTACTATATTAACCTTATCTTTTAGATTTAACTCTTAGTTAAATAGTTTGACATTTACCATGTCTCTTTGTATTTTTATATTATATGGTTAATAATCTTACTATAAACTTAAAAGAGAACCTCAAGTGGTTCATTAATAAAATATATAATATTATTTAATCCCTTTTTTCTAACCTTATATTTTTAGGAATATAATATCAATTAATAATATAATATATTTTTTAAAAACTCTTTTATGTCAATTTTGACACTATTTGGTCTTTTGTTTTTGTTAAATTCATAACAACATTATTAATTAAAAAAAATTCATTTAATAAACCCTAACATGTCATATTAACCTAGAAAATTATTTTAATTCATTAAAAGCCTCAAATTAGATTTATTTGGATATTTATAATATCAATTATTTTAATTTTTCATTAATAAGGTAATTACTGCATCATCACTGTGTCATAAATAAATTAAATTATATAATGTGTAAAAATTATAAATAAAATAACATTATGTAGGAAATATTTCTATATTTTTAATGAATATTTATAGTCCAACTTATATTGTGTGTAACTCTATATTAAAAATGGTTTAGTTATTAAAATTTGAATTTAACACTTTTAACTCTTCATTAAATAAAATAATAATAAATGTCCTAATCTAATAAAAGTGGACCAAAGAGGATGATATTTTAATCCTAAGGTTATTTTTAGTCGAATTAAACTTATCCAATAGAATTAGGACATGTTTTAGGGTAATTATGATATCATTTTTACCCTTAATTACGCTATTTACTTTTAACCGCGGTAAATAAAAGTCAAAAGTTACTATTCACAAAAAATTATTTTCATCTTATTGAATCAAATTTTACTTACTGATATTAACCATGTCTCTCATATTTTTAAAATTCAACTCACAGAAGTGATAAAATTAAGTTTTATACAAATTTGCAAATGCTCCTAGGAGGTGGGTAAAAGACAGTAAAAGATCAATAAAATTTATATATATCTAAATTTATTATAAAATGAATCTAATGAATTACATTGAAATTATATAGGTATTATGTATATATTTTTACCTAAAATAAATTTAAATTAAATAAATAATTATTTAAATAAAAAGTTGGTTTTAACCAATAACGCAGTGTTTTTCACTATTCATCAAAAATTGAAAGTTTTCAGAAAATTACCAAAAAATAGCCCTAAGATAATTCTGATATTCTGAATCTAAAAATGAAGTCCATATTGAAAGATAAAATTTATAAAATTTTAAAAAGTGATTATTACTATTCATAACATCTTGTTTGATTGGTCGAGGTGTGTTAGAATCTCGAAGTTGCCTATGATGCAAGCTATTGCATTATTCAAAGGGAAACATAACGTGGAATCTTGGGGTGTTACAAACACCACCATTACATATATTGTTATCCTTGGAAAAATAATAACACACCTAAGTGGTGGAATTTGAAGAAAGGATAGAGGAACCTGACTACCTTCCTTTATCTAGTGAAGATCTACTCCAAGTGGCACTTTCAATTGAAGAAGAGATTCAAGATGAACCAATTCAAGGAGTTGACCCTTTGATTAACTCTTTATATTCCAATTTCATTAAAACTAAATTGAGTATCACTCCTAGCTATTTTGATTTTATAGATTTGACTTACTCACATTTTTCTATGGAGGAAGATGATGAAAAGGAATATGCACCTATTGAGGAACACATGGAGATCCCTAAACATGTTGAACATATACTAGAGGGATCCCATGAAAAGATCCCAGTGGATATGAATGAAAAACTAGAGACACGTGCTGCCTATATAAAAGGGAAAGAATATGATATAGAATTTTCAAATTTGAATTTTTTTAAAATAAAAATAAACTCTCACTTTCCACTTAAATATTATTTTAATGCAGCGCATCTGGAACAACCACTTGAAAAAGATGATATTGCACATGTAGAAATGAAGGAGGATTAGGTTACATAATTCATATTACCCACATCATTCAATTTGTACCACATTGTGAAGGGGGAAGATCTAGTGTACTCTATACATGGAATTGTCCTCAACAAGAATAAATAAGTGGATGCTGGGAAAATTCACATGTGATGGTTTAATTCAAAGAATCCACAACCACCATCAAAATTTGGATAACAGCTAGTACTACCCTCTAGACGTAGTAAAAATTCAGAGTCCAATTTGGGGATCATACCAAGATTCATCTTTACATTCTTTCTAGAAATTTAGATTTTAGTTTTTTTATTATAATTAATCTAGAATGTTGTCCACTCTCTCTTATATTTTTTAGCTTAAATGAAATGAGTCTTGTGCTTAATTGAATAATTTTCTTTTATAGGTTCATGATGGCCCAAGGAATCCCCAAATAGCCAAGAAGGAAAGAGGACTAAGCTTCATTTTAGAAGGGAGTTCTCTTTTAATTTTTTTTAACTCCCTATATTTTTTTCAAACAAGATGTTTTGATCCTTAATATGAAATTGTATTCCCACAATTGAATTTTTTCTCTACTTAACTTATCTATGAGACATAAGATTCTTAGGAATCCAGTGATGTTATGTTTCAGATTTCATTGTTAATGATATTGAATGAGTAAAATGGATAATTGTGTCACATCCATGACTTATTTTAAAGTCATTTTTCAATTAATTTCCATTCTTTCTTTGTTTTGGGGGTTTCCCATGCATTTTGGTGGAAATGGTGGGTTTTCAAAATTTGGGCCAAACCATGAGCCCATTT
Organism: Viscum album; assembly: GCA_963277665.1. Classification (NCBI taxonomy): domain Eukaryota; kingdom Viridiplantae; phylum Streptophyta; class Magnoliopsida; order Santalales; family Viscaceae; genus Viscum; species Viscum album. The sequence continues at coordinate 1,668,735,898 of OY728155.1, forward strand.
CCATATTTAAAAATAATTTTTTTTTTCTTTTATAACTCCTTAATTTTTTAACATTTTACACCTATTCCACTTCCCAATTTTCATCCCTTAGTATATTAAAATCACCATATCCATTTGGACCACATAGGAATCTATAATCATGATGGATTTGGGTTTTTTATTATGGTATTGGGACTGCTCGTAATCTCATTTCCTACTTTAAATTATTTTTTAATTTTTCAATATCTAATTCATTTTTTTACATTCTTTCACTGATTCCACCTCCCACTCGAAGCCAAAAACCTAAGTCGCACCCCCATTATCGAGTTTGCCTCTTTGGAGCTCATCTTCCTAGCGAATGAGGGCAATATTGCTCAGTCTTTATCAAATCGCCTAGATTTTAAGAGGTAAAATGTTTCTTTCATAAATCCTTCATTTTTTACTCTTTTTCCCCCATTCTAGTTCCTTCATGACCTACACGACCTTATTAGAACATCATTTTCATTTTTTCTATTTGAAAATTCAGATACTGGTGTATTTAGGGCATTTTATTCCAGATCTCTCAATTAAGTGAGTTTCCTCTCATGTTCCTCTAATTTTTTTAGGGTTTATTTCACTTTTCATGAGTTCTAAAATGTCCAGAAGCTAGGTTTCATACCTAGGGTTTAAAATTGAGTCCTTTTGGTGAAATCTTGTAGTCTAGGGCTTGATTTATCTTCCTTGTGGTGCGGCGGTGGTGCGATTGAAGTTTCACACAACGGTTTGGAGTTTTTGCCACAAAATTTAGGTGGTTCCATGTGTAATCATCCTAAGATGAGATATCTTTGCTTAATTTATATTTTTAGCATGTTCTTACTACATTATTTTTTGTGGGGGGACCATTTTTGGTAGTGTTGATTTAGTGTTTAATTTCAAAGTTGCATATTCATTTGAAAATGTATGTTTTTCATTTGTATCTTTTGTGGTATTATTTGAGGTAATTTTATAGCACTTGAGAGTGATTTGATAAATGTTTCTAGGGATTCCAATTCTGCTTTGGATTGGTATTGTTATGATTTTTTCCTTGAAAGAAGGTTTTTAAAATGGGTTATGTGTGCAAAACATGGTTATACTCCCTGGGTTTGTTTTATGAAAATTGAAAATGATTTAGTGAGTTAAACAAAGTGGTAAAATGATGTACATGTTTTGGTGTTTGTATTCACTTAAAATGGGTTTTTGAAAGGTAAAGATGTGGTTTAATATGTCAAAAAATAAAATGTTTTATAAATTTCTGAATTGTTTTATTAAATTTAATGAAAGGTGTGAAACGCGTTTGTGGGATGTTTTGTGTGAGTATGATGTGAAAAATGAATTTTGTTTATGAAAGAAGTATTATGTGATATGTGTGTGGGATGTTATGTGAATTTTACTATATTGTAAAGGTTTTATAAAAAAAGTTAAAGGATTTGTTTAAGTGTTAAAGATATGTGAAAAGTGTTGTGGGCTATTTTGGTGTGAGTATGATTTGAAAATGAATTTGAATGAAAAGGGGGATTATGTGACTTGTGTGATATACATGTGGGATGTTTGGTGAATGAGTGATGTGGAAGTGGTATTTTCATGTGGAAATTATATTTCATGGCTTGTTGAACTTTTTTGATCACAAGAGGGAAACCCAGGTATCTAGGTGGGTGGACGTGTACTAGTATGCTAGTGATCCCGTGGGGTTTTTCCCCAGTTTCACATAGCAAGTTTGACGATAACAACACTAAATAAACTGTTATGATGATGATGATAATGATGGAGAACCACTAGGTTATGGGTATGATCCCTAATATTATATCGTGTGTATGAGAACAGATATTTGTATGGTTACTTTCACTGAGATATGAGGTACCTGGGACCCACAATGAGCTAGTGCCTGGGGTTTATTTACCATTGCTTGTGCTCATTAGATGATTTATGATTACTGTTTTCATATGGTATGTTTGTCTGTAAATTCAGTAGCTTTGGTATTTTATAAGTGTTGATTTTTTAAAATAGCCCACTTGAAAATTGTTTTTATTCAAAATTTCATCTCTCTAAAATTCTTATTAGCATTCCATGTTTATGAAAACTTGCAAGCTTTTCGTCTTTGAATGTTTATCACATGGAATATATTATTGGTGGTATCCTACTGGACTTTTTCTCACACCCTACTTACACCTTTTAGTGTAAGTAGACTTGGTTGTTTTTTTCGCAGGTTTGGGTATAGCTTCTTGTGCCAATGGTATGGATTTTTAGCGGTCTTTCGTGATGTAGTGTTGTGGAGATGGCTTGAGGGTGGTGCCTCTTGACGTGAAGAGGTTCTTGGGATATCCATTTTTGTTTTGTTACCATTTCATAGTCTTTGGGTATTATTTTAAACTATTTAACTCAATTATTAAATTTTTTAAATGATAATTTGGTTTGAAAAAACCAGATTTATTTTATTGGATTTGTTTGTTGTTGTATGTTTATAAATTCAGGTAAATCATTCCCAAATTTAATTTCATGATACCCGGGAACTTGTGACAGCATGTGGTGATCGGGAACGCCCTTCTAGACTTGTCGCAGGCTGGGTGTGGTGGTGGTTTTGAGGGCGACCATATTCGTTTTGTGAAAAATTTAATGTTTAAATTGAATCATGGATATTGAAATGAGGACTCATGATTTAATGGAATTAGTTGATTCATGTGAATAAAATTTCCCACAAAAAATTAAAAACTTTTAATCTTTGAAATTTATGTGAATTTATTTGTTATTATTAATCATGCCTTTAGTTTTTACCCAATATTATATTCCCATTCCTGAGAGTATTTCTAGACCAAGTACTTCCAATTTTATTCTTGGTCATATTTCTTGAGCGATCTTGGAACATGTCATCAACCAGAACTTTCATTTGAACTTATCAAAGCTATGACTATGAAAAAAACATTTAAAATGATTGAGGCATCTTTTTCAAAACCACTTATCCTTAAAATGACACCTTTATATCAATACTTGTTTATCCCATAGAGACCATGAATGGCCTTTATAGGAATGATATGTGTTTCAATCCATTTTTATCCATTCCTACCCTACTCTTAGTATCTGCATGATATTTTTAAGTTGAAGTGTGAGGGTATATGGATTAATAGTGGAAGGGATGAAATAAATTATAAGTAAAAAAGTGTTGGTGTGCTACATTTGGGTATTAAGAAATATTTTTGATGCATTCATTATACTCATTATTTTTTCCCTCTTTAACAAAAAAATAGAAAATGACAAAAAGAACCAAGAAAATGAAAAGAATGGGTTGTGACTTAAAAGAATAAAAAATCACCATCACTGGACTTATTATTTTTATCATATGTGGTTTGGTGGTGGATGGGAGGTTTATTCTAAGAATAACTTTCAAAAAAATATAAAAATAAAAAATTTCTACAAAAAATTATAAAAGTATTGAAAAAATCAAGAGGTGCATAAATCATTCATTATGATTCACTTTGATCATGACCTTACTTTGAGTTTTGGGTGAAATGGGAGTTTTTGAATTGAATAGGATATTTCCATTGAATAATAATTTTTGATATCATGCACTTTAATTTAGATATTAACCTCCTTTTTGAGCCTTAATTTTTAAACATCAATTCCTACCAACCTTAATCCTTAGAGTCATTTGAACCTTTAATGAAATCCCTTGTAATTTTATGTGTATTTTTCCTTTATAAATAAGATAAATTAGTTACTTTACAATCCTATGGATAAGGATCATTTTATCATGATATGAGGAGAACTTCGCTTGAATTGTATCATGAGAGATGAGATAAAAGATTCAAGTGAGGTAAATAATGACTTGTCTTGTTTAATAATAATGAATTAAGGAAATTAAATGAATGAAAAGAGAAGTACCATCATTTTAAAATGAGAGAAAGTAAAATACTTTGGTTGATTATTTATTTGAAAATTGAGAAATTTAATTAACATTTTATTTGAAAGTTGAAAATTTGATTCGACAATGAAAATTGTTTGATTTTATTTCTTTGAAATTTGAATATTGTTAACAATGGTACCCTTTGAAATTTAATGTTGAGATTTTATGCTTGAGTACAGACATGGTTTAAGTGTGGGGGAATTGATAGAGATAATATTTCCATCATTTATTATATGTTTTTCAATGATTTAATTCCTACCAATTTATCAATTTGAGTTTATTTTCATGAATTTTGAAATTAAGGTGTGTTTTGGGCTAAAATGTAAAAATTACTTCATTCTGTAATTTTAACATATTTTAATCACTCTAGTATTTCACACATAACTTTTAACATATTGATCCAATTTAAGTTATTATTTTTTTAGGATTACAATATTCATGGACTAAGTTTTCCTTCTATGACAAGAGATACTTAGTCCATCTAAAGGCCCAAAAAAATCAATCAAGTTGGAAAACCATTTGGGAAGATAGAGTGGACCCCACCTCTAGAAATGAGATATAACTCATGATAGACACCTATAATTAAGGTGATTACACATGTACTTAAAAGAATAATCATATGATCATTTCAAAATTAAATACCATAGATTTATTCACTCATTAAGGCAGTCATTGAATTCTCAACATTCAAGAAAGATTTATGGAAATATCTTCAGAAAAAGTCATACTCATTAAATATTCCATAACTTCCTAAATAAAAGTCCAATTAATGTGAAATTTTTAGGGGAGACATGAAATTAAATTTTAAACAACCTATAAGAAGGGGAATTGGGGTTATTCAAAGATATAGAGTTCCAAATAGGAGAAAACTTTTTGAGGATAGATTCTAGAGGGGAAACTATTACACCCGTTTCTTTTCTTATTTTATTTTTATTTTTATTATTTTTAATTTAGTTTTATTTAAAATGTAATTTAAATTTATTTTATTTTAAATAAAATAAAATTCATGCATGGTTTTTACTTTTGTTTATTCTTACACCCATCCACCCTCTTTTCTTCTTCTTCTTCTTTTATTTTTTTATTTTGTGATTTCATGTGTGTATTTTTCTTCTTATTCTTCCCTCATCATCGTTATTTTTATTTTATCCTCTTATTTTCTTCTTATTCTATCAACTTCTAACTCTTACCCTAAAAAAATGAGGGGCTAGCCCAAGGCTTGGCCTATGGGAGGTAAGTGGAAATTTTATTTATTATGTGCTTAAATTCTTATGTTTTATTAAGTTTGTGATGGGAAAGAGAGATGTGCATGGGTGTAGTTATAGTCAACCACAACACTAATATCAAACTCATTTCTATTATTTTATTAAATATTTTCCCTTCCTTATATGGGATACAAGATCTGCATAATGGATTTGAGTCATTTAATGGATGAAATAGTATATGATGGAGTCAGGTCTTTCAAGATGTCACACTCTCGATCGAGGTGTGCCATCAACCTTGATTATAGGAGGAGGTCGGATTTATATTTATAAAAGTCATTAAGGATTTCACAAAAATAAATAGAATAATAGAAATTCATGAATTAGATCTCAAGATTGAATTAGAAACTTAATTTAAAAACCAACAAGGAGAATGATGGAACCCATGAACCAAACCACAAAGGCTAATTCCTTTCTTTAATAATAACATTCTATCATTTCATATTAGTTTAATTTTTTTTAGAATTTCATTTATCTTCATAAATCCCATTTCTTTGATAAAACATAAAACAAAAAAATAATTAGTTCTTAGGTGAATTGGATTAAATAACTGAACAAACTGAGAAAGCTCCTCAAGTGAGATGACCCTGGTCATCCATTGTGTTGTACTAGGAAAACATAGAAATTTTATTTTTTCTTACCATGAAATTGGTGTGAGTTATCATTTCCATAACATTGGAATTGGGAATCAAACAACTGATGCTTCTACACCTATCGTTCCACCAGGATTCACCTCAACTTTAAAGAATCCCCATTCAAGACCGGTTGATCCGAAACCCAAGGAGGAAGAAAAGGGTAAGAAAAATATTGATGATGTTCCTCCTAACCACCTTCCATTTCCAAATAGATATGTACAAACCAATAATATGTATGAAGAGGTGATGTAAAAGGAGGTTTTGGATACATTCAAGCGTGTTGAGATCAACATACCTCTACTTGAAGCAATTAAGAAAATCCCAAGGTATGCCAAAATCTTAAAAGAACTTTGTACCAATCTAAAAGGGCTCAAGGGAAATGAGAGGATCAACCTTTGAAGTAATGTGTTATAACTCATTACACCAACTCAAGCAATTCCAACAAAGTGCAAGGATTTGGGGGCATTCACCATCCCATGAACTATAAGGGAGTTACATTTTTTAGATGCTTTATTTGATTTAGTATCTTATATAAATATGATTCCTCACTATGTATTCTCTTCTTTACAGGTTGTGAGTTGAATCTGATGAGATTAGTGGTGCATTTGGTGAATAGAGCTATAGCATATCTAGTAGGAATCCTTGAGTATGTACTTGTTCGAGTAAGGGACACGATCTTTCTAGAAGATTTTAATGTTCTTAACATGGAGTATGATCAGGTAAATTCTCATGATCCCATTATATTTGGTAGTCCCTTCCTTAAAACTGAAAAAACTATCATAAATGTCCATGAGGGTATACTTTCTATGGAGTTTGGAGATGAATTTCGGATAATTAATTTTATGGACTCCATGAAATACCCCCTCACAGGACCATTTTTCTTTTGTTATCTCCCATTTTGAACCACAAAGTAAAAACCCCATGGATTTTTATTATCTTATTCTTAAATATATTATGATCATTGGTTATAGTTATATTTCTAATATAACTTACACACATGTTTTTAATGTACAAACCACTCTTGGGTTTGATTTTTTTTGTGGATTCATATTTTGATTTTGATAATGTTCACTCTGATTATGACATGGTTGCTGAGTATGCTGATGTATTTGATTCATTATTCGATGATTTTTATTATTTTTATTATAATAATGATGTTATATGTGCACATTTTATAACCTTGAGTTTTTATGGACATTTTTTTTCTTGAATAAATTAAATTTTCATTTATGTATTACAATGCACTAAGTCAAACATTCATTTCACATAGAACCAACTTGGCATATGTTACATAGCACCAAATAGATGTACGATACATGAAACATCGACTAGTCATATGTTACACACAACACCGACTTGGAATATGTTACACGCAACACTGACTTGGCATACATTACACGCAACACCAATGTTTCTACGAAACATCATATTATTGTTATAATTATTTAAAAGAGATAATTATAACCTAGGTGTTAAAATTAGTTATATGATTAGTAATAACTAATTTTCAAATATTTTTTATAAATTTTTTATATAAATAAAATATATTTATAAAGAAATATATGATTTTTGGTAAATTTCTTATATTTTAAAAAATATTGTTTTCTAGAATGAACTACTTTTAATGTCTTGTGAAAAATAATAAAATTAATTTTAGACCCATTTATAAATTTAATTTGATAAAATAAAATTTATTTTTGAATTTATAATGTTGAGATTATATTAGGGAGAATTTTTGGGATTTTTCTGAGAAACTTCATTTTTGGATGAATAGTGAAAAATACCGGATTTTAATTCAAAACAATTTTTCCATATAATTTATTTATAAGGTTAAATTATTTTTTAATTTTGTTTAAAAGTTTAATTATATTATATTTTTATAAATTAATCCAATTTAGGTAATTAGAACCAATTTCACATTGAAATTGGATATAAAAAACTTAGAAAACTTTTGATCATTTTTACTTTAAAACCCCGCATTGTCGACCCGACTACGAGATTAATTTTAAATTAATTTCTTCCAATTATATGATTTGAATTTGGAAAAATGGATTAAATTATTTTAATAATAATAAATTATAATGTTTAATAATGTCAAATTATTTTTGACCAAAAATATTAGTGAAAGTGATTAAAATTAATTACATCGATTAAGGTTAAATTAAGCTTAATAAAGGACTAAACCGTAACCTTAAGGCCCAAAAATACCTATAAACTTTTCCAAAATCCATTTTTTGGGCATATTTTGACCCAATCCTCCAATTTATTAACTTTGGATCATTATTGGATCCACTTGCAACATGAAAATTGTGGGTGGAATTCTCTCTTCAAATATTTACAAGAGTGCCACTCCTCCTTCCCTATAAAAGGACACCAACTATCCCTCTTCATCACACCTCTAAAAACACTTAAATTTAGACAAGACCTGACCAATAAACTTCCCAAAATACCTCCCTTATTTCTTTAAGCTTCCATTTGGTCAGAAAGTATTCCAAGGAAGCCAATTGGCAGAAACCAAAAGGACTTACTCGATTAAGATGTAACACCTTCTCTCAAGATCCTTTATTTTATTTTCCTTATCCACCCCATATGTTTTATTTATTCAATTATTGTATAAAGATGCCATTATCCTAAATATACTAGTATTTTTTATGATAAGGTTTAAACTTTCACTTACACTCACCTTCATCTAATGGGTAACGAACATATTGTTTACGTGTACTGCAAACTATCGCCTCACTAAACGATGATTGTTCATTTTTCCTTTACCACCTCTCATGGTGGACATTATGATGGAAAATATATTTATATATGTTATATATTATATTTCTTATTTATTTAATCTTATATATTCCTTTTACAACACATATCTTTTTTACTTTCCATTTTGTGTAAATATGATAATTTTGTGTGAGGAAGTGTGGACTACCGCCCCCTCAAAGTGATGTGATTCATTCACACACTATATGAAATGTATTAAGTATGGGTTTAGTGAAATTATATGATATATATAATATCATAATTCATAATATAATTATATATATACATATATACATATATTTCTTTAAATTTCTTTCTTTTAATATGACAATAAAAACAGAAACAGTATTCATGTGTATGTACGACTTACCATCTCCATGAACGGTGTATTCCATTTCATACTTATATATTATATATATTATTATAATAAAAATATAATGAATATAAAAGATATTTATATCATGGTTTACATTATGTAATCATGATATAATTATAAGGACCAATGATATAACAAACAAAGACGCATACAAAAAACAAAGTGAATATTACCCGAAGTGAAACCTTAACATAGGATTATTAACAAGAGGGTAATATAAGGTCATGATAAAACTGTATATGGTATTATATATAAGAATATTGTACTGTAAAATATTTATAATAAATTTATATTTATTATACAGGTGTTTTGAATGAATACGACGAGATTCAAGAAACATGGTAAGGGGATTTCATTAAACTTTTTATTTCTAGGAGATACATGATTTATTCACTACCCATTTATTTTGTGTGTTGTGTATACTGCACATGTATTTATTCAATTATTCTTATAATTAAATTTATGGGTATTTAAATATCCATTTTATGATCTTTCTTTCATGGTTTTTAGGTTTCAAAAGTTACCAAATCAGTAAAATATTTTTGTCTTGATTTTCCTTCTTTGAGGCTCATGTTTTGTTATGCACCTAAATTATTTTTTGAAATGTATATACTTCCATTTTACATGTTATATCATGAATATAATTCTTTTCATAATATTTTAAGCTTCATTTAATTTTTTTCTTACATGGAGAGTATGATCCCAAGTAACGAAGTGGTAAGATTTCATTGAAATAATTCCATCTCAAGATTGTTAATGATTATGATTCTTTGATGAAATATTATGATCCGTGTATCAATAACACTAATGAATTTTATTATCATCTGTTTATTCAATATGTCCTCATGAATTAGTACCATTTTTATACTCTTTGTTACTTAAGATGAAGGTTTTAAGTAAAATCTGATTGTCTCTCTCTTTGGTCGGAAATCTATTGTATTCAAAAATGATATTTTCAAAAAAAAAATTAAAATTTTTTTCAAAAGATATTTGAATCCAATTTTCAAGGGAAAATTATTTTAAAAAATTTGTATGGTTTTCAATGCTTCCTTTATAATTTTTCAAAGCTTTTTCCAAAGAAAAATGTTTTCAAAAGGTTTTATGTTTTAAAAAATAATTTTTCAATGTAGAAAGGATATTTTACTCAAGAAATATTTTTAAAGGATATTTAAAAATTATTTACCATATAAGATAACATATATTAGTGTTAATCATTCTATTATGGGGAAATTATTCAATGTTTCCATTCATATTATTTCTCTAAATGGATTATGTTTTGATGGCATGATGTTTATGAAACTCGTTTCTCTTTCGTGGGTTATATGCTTTTGAATCCTACTTCTTTTCATGGGTTATTTTTATAATTAAATGATTATTAAACCTATCTATTTCCATGGTTTATGATATGATTGCATGTTTATAATACCCATTTCATTTCATGGGTTATGATATGGTTATTTATGATCTTTTAGAATATGTATTTATGATTTCACTATGAGATGGGTGGGAACTATATCTCCCTAAAATGAATTGGGTATAGATTTATATCTCATGAGATATACATGGATGGAATGGGAAATAAACTCAGTTTAGTGTTATAGGGTTGGAAAAGGAAATGAACTTAGTTCAGCATTACAGGGCTGAAACGGGGAGTGAACTCGATTTGGTGATACAAGGCTGGAATAGGGTGTTAACCCAGTTCAGTAAAGAACTTTATCCACTAATATGGTCTCGGCAGCAATTCCTTGACTACTATGTAAATCATTATATATGCTTATGTTTCTTCCACAATTTCATGTTTTATTATTATATTATGCTTTCATAGATTATGTTCTTTATTTCCTTATGATTCGTGTCTTATAGACTTCCTAGCTTTATGACATGATTTATGTATATGATCTTTCTTATTCGGTTTATGATCTTATATTTTCATGATCATGTTCTCATACCCTTATTCTCATTATTATGCTTACATACCTCTCTTGATTACCCATACTGAGCATTTGACCTATCCCCTTTTTATGTTTCCATCCCCAGGTTATGAAGATATATATTATATTTAATGTGTCTAAGAAGGGTTATAGTCAAGAAGAACCTAGTAGGAGATAATGTAGCTCACTTATGTATCAGTGTTTATGTTTCTATGTTTCTAAATGAACTAAACTAGTACGGTCTTTGGGTGTCTCTTTGTATAATGTTTTAAGTATTCCACAATTATTATGTAATGTTAATGTATGAAAAGTGAGGGTCTCTATAGTTGGTATCAAATCAAAGGTTTAGTTAATATTTGGAATCTATGATTATAAAACCTTAGTGAGAACCCTAAGGACATGTCTAAGGATAAGTATAAGGATAAGGAAAAGTATGCAAAAATGTCTTGGAATTTTGGTAAAGGATAGAGTGAGTGGTTTCCTAGAAATACATCCATGTCTAGATACTACAAGTAGATGTGGCTCTGACACAGATGTACCAAGGGGTAGTAACTCCAAAAAGATGTTCTGAGCTTGAATTAGGTTAATTTGGTACATGATAATGGGCCTTAATTCATGCCTGGTTTGACACTCCCAAGGGATATTCTTTAGAAATTCACAAACTCTTCACGAACCATCATAGAGGATTTAAATAGAAGTTGGCTATAAAAAACCTAGGACAAACCTAGGGTGTCATGGATTAAGGAAGGTGTTATAATTTAGACATCATATAAATGACTTTTCATGATTATGTGGATCCTCAATATAATGACTTTTTCTTACTCTATGCTTTTGGTTTTAGTCAATGGCTAGAACCTAAATGAACTGAGTTAATGGTGATTGTGATGGACAATGAAACGATTTTACTCCTGAGAAACTGAATGCTATGGGATACGGAATTAAAAACCTCATTGTTATGATCACACAGATTTCTCAATCTATGAATCATGATGGACTTCCAAACAAGAAAAGGAGGGAACAATATTATGTTTAGTCCTTTATGAGGCAATTTCCACCTTCTTTCATAGGATCTTCTGATCCACTTGTTGTTGAACAATGGATCAGTACTAATGAAAATATATTTTATGTTATCTAGTGTTAGGATAATGATAAATTTATTCTTGTTGTCTATCAGTTAGAAGGCAAAGCATACTAGTGATGAATCTATTGGTACCTATGAGGCTAATTTCATGAGACTTGTAAGGTATGATTTAGGAATTATCATCCAACCTAAAATTAAAGTTGATAGGTTCTTCAGTGGATTAAAGCTAAGTATCAGAAGAGAGTTGTCCATAAAAGACTTTAGTAGCTATGAAGACATTATGCATTGTGAAATAAAGGTTTAAATGGAGGTTGGATTCATGTATCAATCTCACGGTTTTGATAAGAAAATTAATATTGAGTTAAAAGGAAACTCTAAAAACCATGGATAAAGGAATATGAGTTTTCCATTATGCTCTAAATGTGGGAAGAAGCATGAATGAATTTATCTTAATAAGTCTATAGAATGTTTTAAGTGTATAAAGGAAGGTCACCAGGAAATTGATTATTGAAATAACGGGAAGAAGTTAACTCAAAATTATAATGTAGAGAAATCTAAACAGAATACACCTCCCGTGATTTAGTTCTACAAGTGTAGGTAAAATGGGAATTATTCTAAACACTTCCCAAAACCCAAGGTCTAGTGATGATGATTGATTTCAGAAACCTCTTAATCCAAGGGACAAGGTAAAATCTCAAGCAATCGCTATTTCTAATTAGGGGTGTGATAAAGACGTGATAAAAGGTACACTTTCCATCCACTCTAGAACTACTAATGTCATATTTGATTTTGTATCTACCCACTCTTTTATATCTAATGAATTTATTAAGGGTGTTAAGATTCCACCAAAACAATTAGATGTGGAATTAGCCATGAAAACCCCTAATGTTATGATGATTGAATCTCAAGTCTATGATTCCCCTATAGTTGAAGTTTGTGTGAATTTTCTTCCTACAAATATTTTTATTATTCCTTTGGTTGAATTTGATGTCATCTTAGGCATAGATTTGATTTCTTGGTATAAATCCCACTTCAATTTTCAAGGAATGGAATTTATTTTTTATATTTCAAACCCTCCTATAATCATCCATCAATGTGACGATAATAATAAACTTCCTATGGAGATTACATCCAGTGTATGGGCCTTAATTTCCATTCAAAAGGGTTTTTTATCACAGATGGTTGAGGAGAAAATTGGAATAGATGATATGCCTATTGTTTAAGAATTTGTGGATGTATTTCAAAACGATTTTCCTAGTCTTCCACCAAAACATGAAGTTGATTTATCAATTGAACTCATACCTGGTTCCCCACCAATTTCAAAGAATCCTTATAGAATGGCTCCGATTAAGTTGTTGGAATTGAAGAAGTAACTCCAAGAAAACCTTGATAAGGGATTCATTTATCCAAGTGTACCACCTTGGGGTGCACTTATTATTTTCTTGGAAAATAAATATATATAAATGAGACTCTGGATTGATTATCGGTAGTTGAACAAGAACGTGACCAAGAATAATTATTCTCTCCCCCATATTGATGACTTGTTTGGTCAACTACACGCAGATCAATACTTTTCCAAGATTGTTCTCTATTCTGGATATCATCAATTGAGGGTCAAGAAATAGGATATACCCAATACAACATTCCTTACAAGTTATGGACACTATGAATATATAGTAATGCCTTTTGGTATTATTAATACCCCTGTTATCTTTATGGATTTAATGAATAAAGTCTTTAGAGATTACCTAGATCATTTTTTGGTAGTCTTTATAGATGATATTCTTATTTATTCAAATAGCACCAAAGAGAATGAAGATAACTTATGAATTGTACCAAAGACCCTAATGAAGGATAATTTATATGAAAATTTTACAAAGTTTGAATTTTGGATGCAGAAGGTTTCATTTTTGGGCCACATAATCTCAAGAGATGGTATAGTAGTAGATCCATCAAAGATAGAGGCTATTTAGTGTTGGCCTAGACCAACCACAATGACTGAGATCTATATATCTCTTGGTTTAATTATATATTAACAATGATTTGTTGAAAAATTTCACGACTATATAATCCTCTAACCAAGTTAACTCAGAAGTGTGTCAAGTTCCTCTAGACAGATGAATGTGAGGAAAATTTCAAGGAACTGAAGATAAGGTTAGTCAGTGCACATGTGCTTAAAGTACCCTGTAGTGGAGAAGGGTTTGTAATCTTTATTGATGCATCCAAGAAGGTTTTGTTATGTGTTCTTATGTAGAATAAGATGGTTATAGCCTATGTCTCATAACAGTTGAATATTCATGAGAAAAATTACCCAACTCATGATTTGGAATTATCAGCGGTAATTTTTTTCATTAAAAATATGGAGGCATTATCTTTATGGAGAAAAGTATGATACATATACTAATCATAAAAGTTTGAAATATATATTCACACAGAAGGAGTTGAACATGAACTGTAGAATATGGTTAGATTTGATAAAATATTATGAATTCTCAATACATTACCACCCTAGGAAAGCGAACAAGGTGGACGATGCTTTGAGTCAGAAGGATCATGCTAGCTTATCCCTGATGAGGATCAAAAAAGATCCAATATTTAAGGATTTGTAAAGGATGGATCTAGAATTCCTAAAGGAAGGGGAAAATATTATATTTCTAAAAATAATGTCCAACCCTCTATCCAACTGAAGATTAAGGAGGCATATAAGGAAGATGAGGAGCTGAAAATAAAATCAGAAATGTTCCTGAGTTTAACCTTGATCATGATGGAGTGATAAGGTTTATGAACCATGTATATGTTCCTTCCATACCAAATTTTAAGAATGAGCTATTAGAGGAATCTCATAGTTCTTCATTATCTATTCATCCTGGAAGTAAGAAGATGTATAGGGACTTGAAATAATACTTCTAGTGGGATAGAATGAAGAGAGATATCGTAGAGTTTGTATCTCGGTGCTTGGTAATCCAACAAGTTGAGGCTAAAATAGAAAATTAAAAGGGGATGTTGCATCCATTACCCATACCAGAATGGAAATGGGAGGACATCACTATGTATTTTTTCATTGGACTACCCAAAACCTCTAAATGGTTTAATGTTATAATGGTGGTAGTCGATCTCCTTACTAAGTCATCATACGTCATTACTATCAAATAAGAATTCTCTCTGGATCATATTTCCAGGATATACATTAAGGAATTGGTAAGGTTTCATGGAGTACCACATTATATTATATCATATCAGGATTTGAAGTTTACCTCAAAGTTCTAGAAAAGTTTTCAGTAAGAACTTAATATAGAACTATGTTTTAGCACTTCTTATCATTATCAGATGGATGGTCAATCTGAAATAATAATTCAAACCCTAGAGGATATTTTGATATCTTGTTCTCTAGATTTTAAAGGTGGTTGGGATCAACACCTTACTCTAGTTGAGTTTTCTAACATCAATAGATTTCACTCAATAATTTAGATGGCACCTTATGAAGACCTATATAGGAACAAATGTATTGCTACAATGTGTTGGTATGAAGTTGGAGAAATAAATCTATTAGTACATGAGATCACTGAAGAAATGGTCGGGAAGGTTTGAACCATTCAGCAACATATCAAGGCACCTCAAAGTCAGCAGAAAATTTATGCTGATAACCGATGGAGTGATCTATAATTTGAAGTTGGTGAAAAGTTTTTTCTACAAATATAACCCAAGAATAAATTTATGAGGTTTAGAAAGAAAGAGAAACTAATCCCTAGGTATATTGGTACCTTTGAAATTTTTGATCGTATTGGGATGTTATCCTATAGCTTGGCACTTCCTCCAAATCTCTCTTAATTCCATGATGTGTTACATGTATCTATACTAAGGAAGTACATACTTAACCCTTCACATGTACTAAACTCATATGTCATACCGCTATATTAGGATCTATCTTACATATAAAACCCAGTTGAAATTTTGGATTGGTCAAAGAAAGTTCTACGAAACAAGACCACTCACCTGATCAAAGTTTTGTGGAGAAATCATCGGCTAGAGGAAGCTATATGGGAACTTGAGGATATGATGAAGTATAAGTATCTTCATTTGGTTTTACCTGAGTCATGAATTTAGAGGGTAAAATTCATTTTAAGGGGGGGGTATAATGTAACACCTCAAGTTTTTATGGACCTTTTTTTATCAAATAAATTAAATTTTCATTTATGTCTTACAATTCACTAAGTCAAACATTCCTTTCACACGACACTGACTTGGCATATGTTACACAGCACCAGATCAGCATATGATACATGAAACATAGACTCAGCATATGTTACACACAACACTAACTTGTTGTATGTTACATGCAACATTGACATGGCATGTGTTACACACAACGCTAATGTTTCTATGAAACATCATTTTATTGTTATAATTATTTAAATAATATAATTATAACATAGGCATTAAACTTAATTATATTAATAGTAATAACTAATTTTAAAATATTTTTTATAATTTTTTTATATAAATAAAACATATTAATAATGAAAGATCTGATTTTTGGTAAAGTCCTTATAAGTTTAAAAATACCATTTTCTCAAATGAACTGCTTTTAATGTATTTCTGTGAAAAATAATTAAATTGATTTTAGACCCATTTAGAAATTTCATTTTATAAAATAAAATTCATTTTTGGAATTTATAATTTCAATTTTATGATAGGGAGAATTTTTGGGATTTTTCTAAGAAACTTCATTTATGGATGAATAGTGAAAAATATTATATTTTAATTCAAAACTTATTTTTCATCTAATTTATATATAAGGTTAAATTATATTTTAATTTGGTTTAAAAGTTTTATTAGATTATATTTTTATCAATTAATTTAATTTAGGTAATTGTAAATAATTTCACATTGAAATTGGATATAAAAAACTTCGCAAACTTTTGATCATTTTTACTTTAAAAATTCGCATTGTCGACCCGACTACGAGATTAATTTTAAATTAAATTTTTCCACTTATGTGAATGGAATTTGAAAATTTTAATTTAATATATTTTAATTAGAATAATTTATAATTTATAATAAGGTCAAATTAGTTTTTGAACAAAAATATTAGTGAAATTGATTAAAATTAATTAAATCAATTAAGGTTAAATTAAGCTTAATAAGGAACTAAACCATAACCTTAAGGCCCAAAACGACCTATAAACTTTTCCAAAATCCATTTTATTGAAATATTTCTACCCTATACTCACTTTTATAGGCTTTTTATCTTTATTGGATCCGCTTTCAACATGAAAAATGTTGGTGGAATTCTCTCTTCAAATATTTACAAGAGTGCCACTCCTCCTTCCCTATAAAAGGAAACCAGCTATGCCTCTTCTTCACACCTCTAAAACCAATTATTTTTGGACAATATCTTCCCAATACACTTCCAAACATCCCTAACTTACTCCTTTAATCCTCCCTTTTGGAATAAAGTCTTCCATGTAATTTTTTTGGCAAAAACCAAAAGGAGTTACCCGATTAAGAGGTAACACCTTCTCTCAAGCTCTTTTATTTTATTTTCCTTCTCAACACCCTCCACTATATTTATTTTATGATTGTATAAAAACACAATTATACTCAATATAATAGTATTTTTCTATATTATGGGTTAAACCTACACTTACACACACCTTGTTCTAATGGGTAACGAACATATTATTTACGTGTACAGTGAACTACCGCCTCATTAAATGATGATTGTTTATTTTTCCTTTACCACCTATCATGGTGGAAATTATGATGTAAAATATATTTATATATATTATATATTATATTTATTATGTATTTAATCTTCTTTATTCTTTTTACAACACATATCATTTTTACTTTCCATTTGGTATAAATACGATAATATTGTTTGAGGAAGTGTGGACTACCACCCCCATAAAGCGATGTGATTTGTTCACACACTACATGAAATGTATTAAGGATAGGTTTGGTGAAATTATACTATATATATAACATTATAATGATACTATAATTATATTATATGCATATATACATATAGTTCATTTTCTTTCTTTCTTTCAATACAAACTTAAAAACAGAAATAGTGTTCATGCGTACGTACGGCTTACCATCTCCATGAATGGTGTATTCTATTTCATACTTATATATAATATGTATTATTATAATAAATATATAATGAATATATATGATATTTATATCATGTTTCACATTATTTAATCATTATATAAGTCTAAGGACCAAATATATAACAAATTAAGACACATGCGAAAAACAAAGTGAATATTACCCAAAGTGAAACCTTAACATAGGATTGTTAACAAGAGGGTAATATATGGTCATGATAAAACAATATATGGTATTATATATAAGAATATAGTTTTTTAAAATATTTATAATAAATTTATATTTATTATACAGGTGGTTTTAACAAGTACGATGAGAGTCAATATACAATGTAAGGGGATTTCATCTCACTTTTTATTTTCGTGAGATACAAGCTTTATTCACCACCGTTTCCTTTTGTGTGGTGTGTATACTAAAAATAGATGTATTAAATGATTATTATAATTAAATTAATTGGTATTTACATATCCATTTTATAATCTTTCTTTCATGGGGTTTAGGTTTCAAAAGTTACCAAATCAGTAAAATAGTTTTGTCTCAATTTTCCTTGTTTGAGACTCACGTTTTATTATGCACCTAAATAATTTTTCTAGGTGTATATACTTCCATTTTACAGGTTATATCATGAATATACTTACTTTAATGATATTTTAATCTTAATTTAATTTCCTTTTCTTACATATATATTATGATCCCAAGAAACCAAGTGGTAAGAGTTTATTGAAACAATCTCATCTCTTTTTGAGATTGTTAATGATTATGATTCTTTGATTAAATATTATGATCCATATCTCAATAACCCTCATGAATGTTATTATCCTATGGTTATTCAATATATCCTCATGTATTATTACTATTTTACCACTCTTTGGTACTTAATATAATGTTTTAAGTAAAATCTAATTATTTCTCTCTTTAGTCATAAATCTATTGTATTAAAAAACCATATCTTCAAAATGTTTTAAAATATGTTTTCAGAAGATATTTAAAGCCCATTTTAAAATAAAAAGGATTTTAAAAACTTTTTATGGTTTTAAATGCTTTCTTTATATGTTTTAAAATCTATTTTCAAAGAAAACGGTTTTCAAAATGTTTTATATTTTAAAAAGTGTTTTTCAATGTAGAAAGGATATTTTCCTCAAGAGATAATTTTAAAATATATTTCAAAATTATTTCCCATCTAATATAACATCCCTTGGTGTTATCAATGCCTTTATGGGGAAATTATTCAATGTTTCCATTCATATTATTTCTCTGAATGTATTATGTTTTGATGGCATGATGTTTATGAAACCCATTTCTCTTTCACGGGTTATATGCTTTTGAAACCTACTTCTTTTCATGGGTTATGTTTATGATGAAATGATTATGAAACCTATAAATTTCCATAGGTTATGATATGATTACATGTTTATAATACCCATTTCATTTCATGGGTTATGATAAGCTAATTTATGATCTTGTGGCATATTTATGTATGATTTCACTATGATATGAGTGGGACCTATATATCCCTCCAATGAATTGGGTAAAGAATTATATCTCATGAGATAGACATGGATGGAATGGGAAATGAAATCGGTTCAGTATTATATGGATGGAATGAGAAATGAACTTGGTTCAGTATTATAGGGCTGGAATGGGGAGTGAACTCAGTTTTGTAATCCAGGGCTGGAACGAGGTGTGAACTCAATTCAGTAAAGGACTTAGTCTACTAAGATGGTGGCGGAAACAATGTCTTGACTACTATGGAAATCATTATATATGCTTATGTGTCTTCCAAAATTACATGATTTATTCCTATTTTATGATTTTATGGATTATGTTCTTTGTTTCCTTATGATTCATGTCTTATGAACTTCCCAGCTTTTTGACATGATTCATGTATATGATCTTTGTTATGCAGGTTATGATATTCTATTTTCATGATCATGTTATCATACCCTTATGCTAAGGATTATGCGTACATATCTCTCTTATTTACCATTATTGGTAATTTGAGATCACCCCTTTTTATGTTTCCTTCCCCGGGTTATAAAGATATGTACTATGTTTGATGTGTCTAAGAAGGGTGTTGGTCAAGAAGAACCAAGTGGGATATAATGTAGCTCACTTATCTATCAGTGTTTATGTTTAAATGCTTCCAAAGGAACTAAACTAGTATGGTCTTTGGGATTCTATTTGTATAATGTTTTAAGTATTTTCAATTGTTATATAATGTTAATGTATGAAAAACGAGGGTCTCTATACACATATTTCAGTTCCTTCAATGTCTCCATCCATACAACACTCCCCTTCATTGGAACTAAATCCATTTTTACCAAATCCTAAATACCCATACTTATTGAGTGGTGAGAGATTACATGTTATCATTGCTAATAATATCCCTTTTGAACATGAAGAAAAAAAATTGAATCTTCTGAGGGAGCACATTAGGGAAATCAGGTGGAACTTGGTTGACATATCAGATATTATCCCCTATATTTGCATGAATATTATTATTTTAGAGGATAGGGAGAAAACAATTAGACAGCCAAAAAGGATACTCAATAAAATACTACTGGAAGTTAAAAAAAATAGAAAAATTGGTCTAGGTAGGTATAATTTATCCCATTTCAGATTACCAATGGGTGAGTCATGTTCATATTGTTCTTAATAAAAGTGATGTTACTATTGTTATAAATGAGATAGAAGAGCCAGTTCCAATGAGAGTTCAAAACAGTTGGCGTGTGTGTATTGATTATAGTAAACCCAATCAATCCACTCACAAGGACCATTTCCCACTCCCATATATTGATAAAATGCTTGAGATACAAGCTGGCAAGACACACTATTATTTCTTGGATAGATTTTCTAGATATTTTTAGGTTCCTATAGCCCCGAAGGATCAAGAGAAGACAACATTAACTTGTTCATTTTGTACATTTTTCTACATAAGGATGCCATTTGGACTATGAATCCCCAGGTACCTTCCAGAGATGCATGGTGAGTATTTTTTTTTGATTTCATTGAGATCTTCATGGAGGTATTTATGGATGATTTTACAGTGTATTGATCTTTATTTGATGAATGTATCTTTAGTTTGGGAAAGGTGTTGAATCATTTTATTGAGAGGAATCTAGTTTTGAACATTAAAAAATGTCATTTCATGGTAGATCATGGAATTTTCTTAGAGCATGTAGTGTCAAAACATGGAATAGAGGTTGATAGGTCTAAGGTAGTTATTATTTCATCCTTTCCATATCCTTCATGTGTGCATGATGTTAGATCATTCCTAGGGTATGTAGGATTTTATCAACGCTTTATCCTAGATTTCAGTAAGATCTCTCTATGCTTATCTCAATTACTTTAAAAATATATTGACTTGATTTTTTTTATTCATGTATGGTATCATTTTATGAGTTATAGAACCATATGACCACTCCACTGATCATATATCCCCCATGGTGGGACATTCTATTTGAGCTTATGTGTGATGATTCAAACTTCACAGCTAGATTTTTCTTATCACATAGGGTGGAGGGGCGTTTACATGTGATTTATTATGCTTCAAAGTCATTGGATTCAACCCAATAAAATTACACAACCATAGAAAAGGATTTTCTTGCCATTATTTTTGCTTTAGATAAATTATGTTCATACTTATTGTTCTTTAAAGTAGTTTTTTATTCTGATCATGAAACTATGAGGTACCTCTTGAAGAAACCAGATGCAAATCCTAGACATATCTGATGGATTCTCCTTTTTCAAGAATTAAATATTAAGATAAAGGATAATAAGAGGTTATAAAACTTGGTGGTGTACTACATGAGTATAATTACTCACACTCTAGAGGCTAACACTCTGAACTAGGTACCACTTCGGGGCACTTTCCCAATGATCATATTTATTCACTCTTAGGTACACATCCTTGGTATAAATATTTAGTGAACTACCTTGTTGCCACTAAAATTCATACAAATTTAAAGAAACATCAAGTCCAAAAATTAAATATTAGGTTAAGGTTTTATGTGTGGGGTGATCCCTACCTTTGGAACATTTTTAGTGATCAAGTTATTAGGAGATGTGTTCATGGTCATGAGTTTGAGTCTGTTCTTCATTTTTTCCATACACTTTAATGTTGAGGAAACTTTGGTCCCCAACGAATAGCTAGGAAAGTCTTATACCTTGGATTATATTGTCCTAGATTATTCCATGATGCTCATATGTTTTATAAGTCATTCTCATGTTTCCAACACACTGGAAACATTTCAAGGAGACACAAGAATCCCCAACAACCCATATTATTCTGTGAGATTTTTTATATATGGGTTATTTATTTTATGGGTACTTTTCCTAGTTAATTTTTTTGTATATTTCATTTGTCTTTAATTATATTAGAAAATGGGTGGATCCCAAGGCCACCAGGACTGATGATTCTCATGTTGTAGTGGTTTTGTAAAGGCTCAAATTTTATGTAGGTTAGGAGTGCCAAAGTCCATCATCAATGACCAAGGAACACACTTCTATAATTTGAATTTGGCTTCCCTACTTTGAAAGTATGGGGTTACACACAAAACATCAACACCATACCACCCCCCAAAAAAATAGTCATGATGGGGATTCAAATCGGGAGTTGAAACAAATTTTGGAGAAAATCATGTAGCCAAATAGGAAGGATTGAAGAAAGTTCTTGGATGATGTACTTTGGGATTATATGACGAAATAAAAAACTCCCATCGGTATGTCCCCATTTCATATTGTTTTTGGGAAATCATGTCATCTCCCCATGGAGGTCAAGCATATGCAATTTTGGGATATAAAGAAATGCAACCTGGATTTGGCCCAAGCTATAATTCAACAGAAGTTAAAAATTCAAGATCTTAAGGAGATTCGATTGTCACCATATGATAACTCAAAGATCTAAAAGGAAATATAAAAATCATCTCATGATAGAATGATTCAAAAATATAGTTTCATATAGGAGAGAAATTCCTTCTCTATAGTTCATGACTGAATTTGATTCCTAGTAATTTGAGTTCTAGATAGTTAGGTCCTTATTTTGTATCTAATGTTTTTAATTATGGTGTAGTGGAGATCACACAAGAGGACACTCAAAGAATATTTACGATCAATGGTAAACGTTTGAAGCAATAAGTTTAGGGACTTCCTACCGATGCAGTTGATTTCATCACACTTCATGACCCCATCATCACTTGATAATATCATTTTGTTCCTAACCCTTTCACTTTTATATAATTTGTCCTATTTAAAATTATAAATTTCATGTGCACAGATCATTTCATAGGTTCACATTGATTAAAATGAAATATTTTAAGTGTGGGGGAGGGGAAAACATTTTGGGGTAGCTTCTTTAGGATTTTCATTTGTATGTTTTGTGTGTGTTTTATATTAGGTTTTCTATTAAATTTTTAAAAAAATAAATAAATAATAAATAAAAAAAATACATCATGTAACATTTTCATTTACATGTGGAACATATGGAAAATTCACATTTTCAAAATTCATTGGTAGCATGATAAGCATTAAAAATATTTTATCATCAGGGGTTTATTTTTATAAAATTGGAAGTTGTTTATGATGTGATTTCTTGTGTTAATATAAAACCTGTTAGATTTTGAAACCAATCTTTGTGATATTTGTTCATGGTAAATTGTGTCATTGATTTCTCCATATGACGTTTCACGTAACCATGACTTGTGAAATTTTTCTTACTCAATTGAAGGTATTTCCAAGTTAGGTAAAAAACCATCTTATATCAATGGCTGGTTCATATGTTTGTTTCTCTTCTGATCAATTTCATTACTATGCTAAATTTACATATATGTGTGTACATGATATCCAAAAATTTTAATCCCTAAAAAAAATCAAATAAATATATATATATATATATATATCAATAAATAGGGGGTTTATGAAATGTACAACACATGTGTATATCTAGGTCGAGAGCTTAAGGTTTAACTTTCAAGAATGATTAAGTGAGTGGGTCTTGAAATTTGATTGTAAAGGAATTTAGAATAGGTTAAGTTAATTAAACTAGATAAGAAGAATTGTTTTTACTTGACATGAATATACTGAATGAAGGGTGGAGATATGACCTTGAAATGCTTGGCACACACACACGTGGGGAATTAATGGCATAGTAGACCCATAACTCATTTCACTATGATTAGTGTCATTAACCTCACTGAATTTTATTTTGGTACAATTTATGAGACAATGAATTTAAAATTTATTGATATTTAATCTTTATGAAATTATTACTTCGCCTATATTTCTATTGTGGATTGAAGAATATGAACACGCATATCTTGTCATAATTTTTTGGATTACATGATATGAGGTTTACCCCAGGAGTTAAAAGGGTAAGTGTGGGGGAGTTGATAAAACACAATTTTATTGAATATTTTATTGATAATAATTGAAATAATTTCTTTACATTGTGTTAAATATGTTTATTTATAAAATATTTTTGATTATATCATTCATTTGAAAAATTGATGACAATTCCAATTTTTCCCTTTAAAGTGCACTGCATAATTTTGGCCATAAATATTTTTATATGAATTATTTTAATGTAAAATTTTGTAACTATGTTCTTGAATTAATGGGATAAAACTTTCATTCAGGACATTAAAGCTAAATCATGTGTTTGATTGGAATAAAAGGTTCATGAATTCAAATATGGTTTAGACTCACCAGATTAGACACTAGTTCCCTATTTGGGCCATAACTTCTTCCTATGTGCTTGGATTGGGCCCAAGTTTTGAGAGGAGATAGAGAACCCAGTTTATAATGAATATTACTTCTATAAGGAAAGCTATTTCACATGTTTTTTAAGTCAAATAGTCAGTGAAATTTGACATAAATTATTTGGACGAATTTCCCCATTCACACTTGAAACCTCTTAAAACCTAGCCTCTCCTCCACTCTATAAATTGGTGTTTTTCTCATTTTTAGGGGGTTGTACATGAAATAGAGGATTGGTATCAGAGTATAATTAGTTCCTTATGATTTAAATTCACCTTTGGATGAGGGAATATATTGATCTAGGATCTTCTCCAAAATTCTCTTTTTCCCTCTTCTTTATTGTAATGT
This sequence comes from Viscum album, assembly GCA_963277665.1. Taxonomy (NCBI): domain Eukaryota; kingdom Viridiplantae; phylum Streptophyta; class Magnoliopsida; order Santalales; family Viscaceae; genus Viscum; species Viscum album. Next base: position 1,668,761,050 of record OY728155.1, read on the forward strand.
TTTTGTTCTTATAATAAAATTGTTTGTTTATATTTAAATTATTATGTTTTTTCTATTTTATTCTTATTTACTCAACTTATTTGGGATGTAAATTAATAGTAAAAAATGGTTTTTTTATACCCTTTCTAAACCTTTTCACATGAAAAATGTTTCTACGATGACTACACTACACATGGAAGAGTAGTTTTTTTAGTAATTGATATACCTATTACCTTATTCATTTAATTATTTTGAATTAATGAGATAATTTAATTCACATAATATGATCCATGAATTTATTTTTTAAATTAGAATAAACTAAATAGGAAATTAAACAATTAACGCAAAACACATGAGGTTAAGATTTGTGTAAATTGTGAGAGCGCAATATTAATAAAAAAACCACACCGGATAAATTTATAGAGTTAAAATATAATCCATAAACTCAATTAATCCTTATTTATAGAATGTATAGATTACATAATTTACCACTAACCATAATATATCCTTAGAATGACAATCAAAGTAGGTTGTTGTGATTTCATGTTCCGAAGCTAGCCTATGGTTTAATTCTTGTCATCTTTGTGGTAAAGTTAATTCTCATAGGGTTAGAGGGTTAAAAAATTAAGGTATAATAATTAAGTAGATGTTAATTTAAATGATAATGATTAATAAGTAAGTTAAGAGTTATAGTTATATAGATTATTCTTTTTAAAATATTTTTCTTAAAAAATGTATTCTCATTGTGTTTTATCAATCTCATTTCAAAAAAAAATAGAAAAATACAATATTTTTCTAGAATACTTCTTCTAGTTTTATAAATGATAAACAACCCCCATCCTTTTAATTAGTGTGTTTATTTTATTTTATTTTATTTTCAAAAAACCTTTAATATGTTGTTTTAAATTACTTACTCCTTTGAGAGATGACCTTGTTCAGCCACTCTACTATACCAAAGTACCCAGAAAACCACACATAATTTGAGAGATCCCACAAAAATGTCTTTTAATGAATCACATGGGCTTAGTAATTTGGGAAGGTTGTTTACCGATGTGATCGAGCTGCATAAATGATCCCATGGTAAAAACTCTATGACCTTAAACAAGATATTCATGTCCGAGCATTATGACTTTAAACTACATTTGATTCCTCTTGAAAATGTGTGGCGTGGTGTTGGTCCTATTTGGACCTCATTCACATCAGTTTTTTAAACTCTTTAATCTATAAATATCCATTTGGAGCATACCATGTTCAAAACTCCATGACCCCACGGTCTGAGAATTATGACCATAAACTATTTTCAGCCCCTACAGTCCAAGCAGCGTAACTTTAAACCATTTTCCACAGTCCAAGATAAGAAACCATAGAATGTGTACCATTTTCTTCCTGATATTTGTATGGTATGAAATCCTCTTGTGTCTCATTCACATCGGTTTTATTACCTATTTTACACACAAATACACTTACAATAGACACTTCTATAGTCCAAGCATCATGACTTTAAACCGATGGAACAGTCCATGTGTCACGACTTTAAACTGATTGCCCATGGTTCAGGAAACACAACTTTAAACTGTTTTCCATGGTCCAGGCTACATTACCTTAAACTGTGTGCAATGTCTCAGTCACATGACATTACATTGTGAGATGCTTCTTGATCATATGACGTCAAACTATACCATGCATCATTCTCACCATATGATGCTAAATTTTGTGTCTATAATCCTCTATTTCATGATGTAAAACTATAAAACATCCTAGGCCCTCACCTGAGAAGTCCTCTCCACCATTACTGGTCATTTTCTGCATCATTCACATTTTCATCCATCACTTGGCATCTGAGATAATGATCCCTTGGAAGATGTGTTTGATCTTTTTTTAGACCAATACACCTACAAAAAGTTTCTCTAAACCACATGGGTGTAGTTCTAATAGTGTTGAAATCCATTTGAACATTCCATCACTCCATTTCCATGCTTCGTGTGTACCTTATTTGGATCCTCATCCTCTTCCACATCTGAAGGGACCCCCTAATGGCATGGTCTCATTCCATTTTTTCTCACCTATTATCCTAGGATAATGCCCTGAAATAATTTTTATGATAATATAATATAGGTTTTGTGCATAGAACATGGTCAGCAGTAGACCCTTGTTTGTTTTTCCTCATTCCAGGCTAATAGAGTGAATGTTATATTTTGAACATGGTCAACAGTTATCATGTATCTCCATTCCACTCTCTTTGTGTTCTAGATTTTGGGCATTAGGATTCACACTCCCCATTCCCCTTTTTTCAAGTCGAATTCAACACCCCTAGAATTAGCCCATTTGTGAACTAGAGTGTGTTGGAAAAGAAAGTTGGATGTTATAAGAGACTCATTCTCCAACCATAGCCTCTCCTATCCCTAACACTCTTGGTGTTCAATAAAAAATAGTAGAACTCAAGTGTTTGATGGTTACCTAGTATTCACATATGAATGAGTGACCATATGGTCATCACTTATTGCTCATACTAGGAATAACACATGTAAGCTTAGGGATTGGTTGTTGGTTGTCTTAGAAATATGATTGAAGTACGGTAATTAAGAGTAGAAAATGAAATTTGTCCATGTACATAGAAAATTTTTCAAAATCAAGAAATAAAACTATAGAATTAATGAGGGCCATCCATATGTTGGAGTCTCTCTTGAGTCTTGGAAAATTTCCCATATGGCTATGCTCTAGAAATTTAGCATTTCTGCCTCACCAACCTCTACCATGTGGACTCTAAGGTCTACTACTGTCACGACCCGTCCCAATGGGGCCCTCTCTATGACTCCCCAATCCCGCCTCCAATAGGCCAGGGGCTGGTGACTAGCACCGAGTAGGCATGTTACTAACATGGGAGGCATTGCCTATGTACCTGTACACACGCACACATCTCCAAGCCCACAATGCTGAAATGTAAAAACCACTAAGGAAAAAAAATTCATGCACACAACTAAACCCAACCAACAGAGTATGAATAAAGGTAGAGTACTAAAAAAAGTAAACTAGGCCAGAATACAAGCCCACCAAAAACAAGAGTCTGAAAAACTGCAAAGTCCAACCTATAAACACAAAAGGTACTGGGACTGTTGCTCGTAGTCTTAGGAACGCCTCATCCTGTAGGGAACTCAAAAAGCTCAGTCCTGTCCTGGTCTGCCCTGGACTCTGTCAAAAGGATGCTCTTCTGCACAAGACACCAGACATGCAGGCAAAGCCCGTGCAGGGGTGAGTATAACAATACTCAGTAGAGGACCCCGAAAACCACAAAACAGTTCACAAAGTAAAGGTACAGTCATCTATGCACAATGTATGTCTACAGAACATATATAACAAACCAGATATACTAAAAACTCAGGCTCGTAGTCTAGAGACAAGTTGCACAACTGCATACCCCTGTTAGGGATTCAGTTTGAAGATTCCATGATGCACTCTCCCTGGGAGAACACACTCCACGAGTCTTATAGATCTGATGAAGTCCGTCCAATAAGTATCGTTCGTCGAGAACCATCATGAGAGGTAGTCACACTCATTACATGAGACACACTCCTGAGTGGGAAGATTTCTGATAGATAGAAGTACTCATTACGGGAGACACACTCCTGAGTGGGAAAGATCACAATACACAGATGAGGATCACTGCCAGGGCCATGGCGGATACCACGACTCATCTGGATTCACCAGTTAGGTGATACACCAGCTAGGTAGAGGATCAATGCCTGGTAGAGTTGGTCATGTCGATGTATGACTCTACCTAGGGTCAGGAATGGATAGAGGATCTCAATCTGGGCCTCTTCGATGGATGCATGACTCTATCAAAGAAAGTCCTGCTGAAGGGATCATACTCTTGTGTGAGGAAATAATGCCTGACCTTCACAAGAATGAGAAGAAGGGGAACTAACCCAAACAAAAGATGTCCAAAATACAGTGAACAAGAGGACCATGTCGTTTTACAAAAAGTACACGGCATGTAGAAAGTTACACGCCATGTTTTCTGACCCCGGGTACAACCCGTGTACAATGGCTCGTGTCATAGGCTGGTTGTGTAGAAAAATTGAGTACACGGCATGTAGTATGATGTACACACCATGTCCGAGTGACTGGGTTTGGCCCCATGTACGCTGGCCATGTTCCTGTACACAGTTATGAACCCGTGTACTCTAACATGTGTCTGTGTATCCCTGGGATACACGCCGAGTCCCGCGTAGCCGCTCCTGTCATGTTGTACACGCCGTGTTCTGAAGCCGTGTAAATCATCTTGTGTCTATGTACTTCCCAAAATACATGCCGAGATTCGGGGAAAGTCCAACACGCCATGTGACCAGGGTCACACGCCCTGTGATTCCTCTCTAACCCCCAAAACCCTAGCCGCCTCCAGTACTACACGACGTGTTCTTTGGAAGTACACACCATGTATTCTGGAAATTTCCAGAAACATGGACTTCCACCATCGCACCTCCGGTGATGATCCATTCGTCAATCCGGTCATACGATCTCTGCGAAACTTCTAGTTTCTAGTTGCCCCGACACCATGAATCTAATCCTAATGTTTTTGGACCTCCGATCGGCTCCGAAAACATGATTTGATCTTCCCACGCGAAGAACGCTCGAAGGATTCCCTTTTCTGATCCGGTCCGATTCTTCATCCACCATCGTCATCGCACCTCTGCAAGGTCGTTGCGGTGTCGAACCTTTGATTTGGGATTGTTGTGTCATGTAATGGATGTGCAATGATCTGTTGTTTTTTACCCCGTGAAGAACATGAATAACGCGTGAGAAAAGAAAGGGGGAGAAATCCAATAAACAAAGTGAGGAACGAACCCCGACCATTATTCATCATGACATTGATCTGCTCTCATTAACAGGCTTAAACGGATCAAGTATCAAAAATAACAAAACAACAAGGATCAATTCCCTGAATCATCCTAATAAAACCCTCCCACAAGAACGAACGAATCCGCGGATCAACTTGTTCGTGGTTGATTCGCGTTTGTCGTTTAAAATCAAAAACAGGGAAGAGAATTCAAATAACAAACCCCTACCTCAGATGGTATCGATCACTGACAAAGGTATCACGCTGCCTCTGTCATCGAGATCCTTCAACATCATTGGCGCAACGATTCTCAACTCCGATCCATCGTCATTCTCTGTTGAGGGTTCGCTCTAGCACTCCATGGATCCTCCAGCGATTTCTCCCAAAAGTTTTTCAACGACCACTAATCGCTTAACCCATTAAAAGGGAAACATGATTGGAATTTAAGATACATTGTGGTATTAATGACTCTATCTTACCATTATTGAGTCATTATGACGCGTCATTAAAAAAAAGGAAACATATGTCACGTCGCTGCGCTGCAGCGGATGTTTCCATAAAAATAAAATAAACATTTAGCAATTTATTTTATTTTCATTTTTCTAAAAAACATCCAAAAAATAACCTTTTCCCTCGACCCACACCGGTCAAGTTTAGTCTCATTCTTAAGTAAATTCATTGTCTTGGACGCAACGGTGCCCTCGGATTTTTAATCCGGGCATCTGTTTGGAAATTTCCACAACCGCGCACAAGTGCCAACTCACTTAACTTAAAAAGTTCAAACCATCATTCTGGGCTCACTGGCCATTGGAATGATGTGCCTTTTTTATGCTCAGTCTCGAAATAATTCCATATAATATTTAAAAATAATACACGGAAAAATCTGATACATTACATTCTCCCCACCTTTAGGCTTTACGTCCCCGAAAAGCCAAAACAACGACTACTCAAAAAGATGTGGGTACTGGGCATGGATCTGGGCCTCCCGATCCCATGTTCTCTTCTGAAGATTCTCGTGCTTCCACTGGATGTGCACCAAGGGAATCGATCACCCACGAAGGATCCTCTCCTGCCGATCCTCGATATCCACTAGGTACTCAGCAAAGGTCACTCCATACTCAATTTCCAGCTCACCGCAGTCGATGACGTACGACGGGTCGTGCACGTACCTCCTCAGCTGCGACACGTGGAAGACATCATGTACCCGATGCAACTGTGGCGGTAGAGATAGGCGGTACTCCACCTCTCCAACTCTGCATAGTATCTGGAAAGGTACGATGAACCTCGGAGATAGCTTGCCGCCTCAGCCAAATCTCTGTAACCCTTATCAAGGTGAGACCTGAAGAAAGACGTGGTCTCCCCCTTTGAACTCCAGAGGCCTCCGTCATTGGTCAGCATAGGACTTCTTCCAGCTCTGTGCAGTCTTCATCCACTCTCGGATGATCTGTACCTTCTCTGTGGTAGCCCGCACCAACTATGGACCCATGAGTGCTGACTCTCTGGGGTCGGTCTAGAAAAGTGTTGATCGGCAGGGTCTTCCGTACAAGGACTCAAACAATGTCATGCCAATGGTGGAGTGGTAGCTATTTTTGTACACAAAATCCACCAGTGGTAGTTGGTCCTCCTAGCTGCGACCAAAGTCCAAGATACAGGCTCGCAACATATCCTCCAGAACCTGAATGGTTCTCTCCGTCTGACCATCAGTCTGGGGATGAAATGCTATGCTCAAGCGTAGCTGAGTCCCAAAAGCCTCATGTAATCCCTTTCACAACTGGGATGTGAAGCAGGCATCTTGTTCTGAGACTATAGTCGAGGGTACGCCATGAAGTCGAACTATCTCCTGCACGTAGAGGTGTCTCAAGCTCTCTATGGAACTATGCTCCCCGATAGCTAGGAAGTGGGACAACTTGGTGAGTCGGTCAACGATCACCCAGATGGAATCATGCCCCTTAGATGTCTGTGGTAAGCCTATCATGAATTCTATCGATATTCCATCCCACTTCCACTCTGGAACTTCCAGGGGTGAGCTAATCCCGCTGGAACCTGGTGTTCAGCCTTCACCTACTGGCATGTGAGGCATCGAGAAATGAACTCTGCTACTACTTTCTTCATGCCTGACCACCAGAACTGTCATCGGAGATCCTGGTACATCTTTTCCACCCTAGTATGTACAACCAAAGCGGATGTATGAAACTCCCTCAGGACATCCTCCTGCAATGCCACTGGTACAACAGTGCATCCTCTGAAAAGAAGTATGTGCTCCCCACCTTGTGAATATCCATCAGGAGCATGTCCTGTGGATAACTGAGCACGTAAAGCCACACAGTCGACATCCCCAAGCCATGCCTCCCTAACTCGCTATAAGAGTGGATGGGTGACAACCATCAACTGCAGGTAAGTTGTATCATCTTCATCCATAAAGGATAACTGCAAGGCGACTAACTACTATGTCGCCTCACTCAACAGTTGTGAGCTCGACCTTCTGCTAAGAGCATCTTCCACCTTGTTCCCCTTTCTAGGAGTATAGATGATCTCAAAATCATAGTCTTGGAGGAACTCTAGCCATCTTCTCTGCCACAGATTCAGATCTTTCTGCAAAAAGATGTACCTGAGGCTCTTCTGGTCAGAGTAGATGATAAACCGCTCGCCCATCAGGTAGTGTCTCCACTTCTTCAATGCGAAGAACACCACTGCCAACTCGAGATCATGGGTCACATAGTTCTGCTCATGTGGCCTAAGCTAGCGCGGACCATAATCAATCACTACATGCCACTGCATCAGGACACAGCCGAGCTCAGTCCCTGATGCGTCGTAGAAAACTACGTACTCGACACCCTCCTCTGGCAATCTCAAGATTGGGGTGCTCGTCAAAATCTGTCTCAGTTGCTCAAAAGCTTGCTGGCAGTTCTCTATCCATATGAAGGGTTTCCCATTCCTGGTCAAGTCCATCATTGGTGCTGATATTCAGGAGAAATCAGGGATGAATCTCCGGTAATATCCTTCCAACCCAAGGAATCTTCACACCTCTATCACACTCCAAGGCGGCTCCCATGCTAACACAGCCTCCACCATGGCTGGGTCCACTACTACTCCATCTGCTGAGATGACATGTCCCAGAAAGTGGAACTCCTGAATCCAGAACTGGCACTTCAAGAGCTTCCCATAAAGATGGTGCTCCCGGAGTACATCCAGAACCATCCATAAGTGTCTCGTGTGCTCCTCATCTTATGCCGAGTACACAAGTATTTCATCGATGAAGACCACTACGAACCGGTCCAAGTATGGCTGGAAGATCCAGTTCACCAGTCCCGTGAACACTGCCAGGGCGTTCATCATGCTAAAAGGCATCACCAAGTACTCATAGTGACCGTAGTGGCATCTGAAAGCCATCTTCGGTATATCCTCGTCCCACACTCGTAGCTGGTGATAGCCTGATCGAAGGTCAACCTTTGAGAACCAGTGTGCCCCTCTTAGCTGATCGAAGAGGTCAGCGATTCTCGGCAGTGGATACTTGTTCTTCACTATCACCTAGTTCAGGTGCCGGTAATCCACGCACAACCTCAGACGCTCGTCTGCCTTCTTGGAAAACAAGACTGGGGCCACTCAGGGTGAGATGTTGGGTCTCACGAAACCCTTGCTCTACAAATCCTCCAACAGCACCCTCATCTCGCGAAGCTATGCCAGATCCATCCGATATGCTGATGAGGAAATCGGTTCCGTCCCGGGGTGTAAGTCGATGCAGAAGTCGATCTCCCGATGGAGAGGTAATCCTGGAACATCTTCAGGAAAGACATCCTCGTACTCCTCCACTGCTGCTGGGAACTAGGATCTCACAATATCCACTGCTCTGAGGGCAAGGCTATCCAACTCATGAGTGATCGACTTCACCCTCCTATGCATAAGTCCATTCTATGCTTCCTGAGTTTCCTTCTCTCCGACAAAGGAAAACCTCGTTTCATCACGGCGGACACACCTCACTCTTTTCCTAAAATATTCAATCCAGGCATGGACTGAAGATAACCAATCCATACCAAGAATGATGTCGTAAGGCCTCGACACTACCACCAAGAGGTTCCAACTGAAACTCTCGCCTCCAAGGCTAAGATCACATTGTCTGCAAAGGTGCGTGATCGTCGAGTCTCCTACCTTAGGTGTCTCCAAACGTAAGGATCGAGTCAACGGTTCTACTGTAATCTTGAGGTTGCGTGCAAGACATGTGGCTATGAAGGAATGACTGGAACCTATGTATATAAGTATGACAGCTAAGATAGAGAAGACACAAATCGTACCTCGAATAATCCCTAGAGTCCCTGGGTCGTATGTCTCAACTGCATGCAGTTGTCCCCGCCTCTGTCCCCCAACTCCCTGAGCCTGGTGTGGACCTCCTGGGGGTGGTGGTGGAAGTAAGTTGAAGCGTCTGCCACCACCTACAGCTCTCCTTGCTCCTCTGCCACGTCCGCCGCCTGGTGGGTCGGCTTGTTTCGTTCACTGCATCTGCCTCGGTGGTCTATCCACCGCTTCCCTATCATCATCTCGACGTGTAACACCCCAATCTTCCACGGTATTCTTCACTTTAAATAATATAGTAGTGTGTGTTGTACGCAACTTCGAGTTCTAACACACACCACAACCAATCAAAGTAGACATTATGAATAGTAATACCCACTTTTTGAAATTTTATACATTTTATCTTTCAAAATAGACTTCATTTTTGTATTTGGAATATCGAAATTATCCTAGGATGAAATTTTGGTACTTTTTGGATAACTTTTATATTTTGATGAATAGTGAAAATTACTAAATTTTAATTCAAAACAACTTTTTAAATCAAAATAATTAATAGTGATAAATTATGAATTTGAGTGGTTTTAAAGTATATTTAGAATATATTTTTACCATTTAATACAATTTTGGTCATTGTACATAATTTCACAATTAAACCGGACATAAACAAGTGTCAATCTTTTGATAGTTATTATATCTTAAAAACACGCTTTTTGTTTTGACAGCGGGAATTAATTTTAAATTAATTTCTGCCACTTATGTGTTTTGAATTTTGAAAAATGGATTCCATATTTGGAATCAGGATGTCCAAATTGTGTAAATAGGTAACTTTTATTTTTAGACATTTTGAATAATTACTTCGGTAAATATTTTATTTACCATGGTTAAAGGGTAAATCCGGTAAATAAAGGTTAAAAAATAATATTATAATAACAATAAATTACCCTAAAACGTGTCCTAACCTTATTGGTGGATAAATTTTCGACCATGGGTATCTTTGGGTCGATTTTGGGACCCCATGGAGCCACTTTTTGGTGATAATGAAACTTTATATTAATTAAGTTAAAATAAATACAAAAAAAACATAAGCATATATCTTTTAGAAAAACAATTTTCACATAGGGTTATATTGGTTACAATTTTGAATATAAATATTCATTAGAAAGCTAAAAATATTTCCTACATAATGGTATTTTATTTATAATTTTTAGACATTAAATAATTTAATTTATTTATGACACAATGATGATGTAGTAATTATCGTATTAATGAATGATTAAAATAATTGATATTATAAATACCCAAATAAATGTAATTTGAGACTTTTTATAAATTCCAATAATTTTCTAGGTTACTATGACATATTAGGATTGTTTATATAAATTTTTTTTGAATTAATAATGCATTTATGAATTTATCAAAAACAAAATACCCAATAGTGTCAAAATTGACATAAAAGAGTTTTTAAAACAAATACTATATTATTAATTGATATTCAATTCCTAAAAATCTAAGGTTCAGCAAAGAGAATTATATAATGATAGGTGTATCATTAATGGACCACTTGGGGGTCTCTTGGAGGTATATAGTAAGTTTATTAACTATATAATATAAAAATACAAAGTGACATGGTAAGTGTCAAACTAATTAACTAATAGTTAAAACTAAAAGATAAGGCTAATATAATGAACCAAACCTGTATAATTTCTATTTGTTGAGTGGTTTTATACTCATCCCCACCTTAAACTTTAAATAATTCACTTTGGATCCATTATAAACTGAATATGAATTTATTATAAAATAATATTTCTAGATTTTCCTAAAGAGTCCCTCCTCCCCCTTATAAATGGACACCACTTCTAAGAGTCCCTCCTCTCAAGCCTTTTATCTTGTCCAAACTCTACCCAATTAAGCTCCCTATATCCCTCTCCTCCTCTTAGAATCCTTACCTTAGGCAGAAGACACTTCAAGAGTCCTTTTTGGTTCAAACCAAAGGGAGTTACCCAAATTAAAGGTAACGATTTCTCTTAGCTTATTTTCTTTTATTTTACTTCCCCAACCCCTAAACTCTTATTATTATTTTCTTTTGTAAAAAAAAGTATCCTAAATATACTAGTATATTGTTATTATAAGTATTATAAATACACTTACACACACATCCATCTAATGGGTGAAGAACATAATGTTTCTGTGGATGGCAACCAAACGCCTCACGAAGCGATGATTGTTCAATTATCTTCTACCACCTATCATGGTGGAAATTATGATGGTAATATAATTAAATATGATATTAATGATTTTTATTTTATATATAAGCTTCTATAATTTAATTTTATATCATACCATTATTCGTTTCATGTTGTATATATATACGATAATTTCATTTGAGGAAGTGCGGACTATCGCCCCCTCAAAGTGATATGACTCGTTCATACAATATATGGAACGTATAAAGGATGGTGTTAATGAACTTAAGTAACACATATATAATATTATATTATAATGGAATAATTATATACCTATGTATCATTTGGTTTTGATTCCTTTTAAAATGAAAAATGAAATGAAAGTAGCATTCTTGCGTACGTACGGATTACCGTCTTCACGAACGCGATGAGATTCATTCCCCATCATATCCATTAAAGTCTAATTATAATTTGATGATTAAAAGTAATGTTTAAGAACTTTATATCATTCTGGATATGAATAAGATAAAACCTATCCATAATAAACACAACTTATGTAACAAAACATATAAAAGAAAACAAGTAAGTTAACACCTGAAACGACGATAATACTAAAGTATTATTAACAAAGAATTATTAGAAGATCATATATGATATCATAATTATGTATATAGTTCTTGTATAATTCAATAAATGTTTTAACTATTATACAGTAGGTTAAAATACCATCGACTAAGGAAAAGTTCAAGGTAAGGGGTTTTCATCTCACTCCTTATTCCCATGAGATTCATGTCATACTGCCACTATTACCTTTTGTGTGGTGTATGTACTGCCCATAATTGTATTCTTTGTGTAATAAACTTTAATTTATGTTTATTTACATATTCATTTTATGATACCACTTTCATGGGTCGTATGTTTCGTAAGTTACCAAATTTGTAAGGGTTAATTTTACAATCTCATTATTATCCGAGGTTGTTTTTACGTAAGTATCTACTGGGAAATATTTATTATCCATGTCCATGTTTTATGAAATAGTTTTAAAAGAGATTATTTTAAGGGAATTTTTTTACTAAAACATCATTTCAAATGTTTTAAATATTTATTCTTCTAAATCTTTCTCATTAATGTCCATGTCTTCAAAATGGTTTTTAAGGATTTATTTATATGGACATGAATGTTTTTAAAATGTTAATTCCTTTAAAAAGTTTCAAAGTGGTATGGGAAAATTTGATTCAAAAATGTATGTAAATGAATTCTTTTATAAATTGTGTGACTTTTAAATATTTTCATGAAAAATAGGTATTTCTCTCAAAGAGTTTTACAAATCATTTTCATCTATGTCAAATTCCTTTAATGGATTTTAAACCTGTTTTCAAGTTGATTTATCATGATACAAATCTTCCATATTGGGTTGAAGGTTTTGTGATATGTTTTACTGTGAATGTGTTATTTTTATATCATTCATGGTTTATGCGTGAAGTATTGACATTTTGTATGCTAGTTTTAATACGAATGTTTATGTTATGTTTAGACCTTTTCATATGAGGAATGCATTGGACTTAGTAAGTGATGGGTGGAGCCCGCTATAGCTCCTCGATGCATTGGTAGGTCTCATGAGACAAACTAGTGTCTTGGCACGAGGCCTTGACAAAATCTTATTTGTAGTCTTGCCACGAGGCCTTGGCTACGTGGTGATGATAGTCTGGCATTATGCATTCCGTCATTATGAAAGTGGTTATTGATATTGTATGTGATTATCCGACTAGTAGAATATCCATGTGAGTAAGTAAATGACATTATTTGATTTTTATCTTTTCCATATTATGTTGAAGTTCAAGTTTAAAATAGATTTTGTTTTAGTTATACATTGCCTTAAATGTTTATGTTTATTCATGAAAGTTTCCGCTATATTGTTATCCTTACTGAGCATCTGAGCTCACCCCTTTCAATGTTTTATTTTCTCCAGGATGTGAAGAAGTAATTTATGAATGACCTGCAGGGATAGTATGTCGGGATATGAGAGTAGACTATGGAGACTATGTTGTTTTAGTTTTCATTTTTATGATGTAATGTAAACTTTATGAATGTATCTAGTGTTTCCAGGACTGCTAAACTGATCGGTCCTTCGGGACGTGATTCCTTGTAATCATGCCAATGTTATGTAATAATGCACCGACTCTGGGTAACTGGGGTCGGGGCATTACAGTTGGTATCAGAGGAAGTTTATCAATAACCTTGGAAGCTAGATTTAGATAAACTCTAATTAGAGCACAAAGTCCTAAGATAGACTTTGAGGATTAGTAGAGAAGAACTTCCTAGAATTTTAATATTGTAGAGATTTTGTGAGTTTCCCAAGCAATACATCCATGTCTGGATACGAGCAGGTAGAGATGGCTCTGGCACAGATTTACCTAGGGGTAAAACCCGAAAACACCGCTTTGAGCTAGACTTAAACGGGAACTGGTGCACGACGACGGTCCTTGCTGCACTCTTGGTTACGACACTCCCGGGGGATATACTTAGGATAATTCTCATTTTCTTTACGAACTATTATGAAGGGTTTATGAATATATACTTCGTCAAAGAAAACAATTTTATGATTATGGATTATATCCATAAACTGTTCAATTTATGTTTAGTGTTTTACAAGTATGGAATTATGTATTTTGATTCCTAAACTGATCTAGTTTATGCCATTGTTTAGAAATGGCGCCCTGTAGAAGGAATGAGAACTCTAGCAATATGCATGATCCAAAGAGTAAGAAAGATCATATATTTCATGGTCTTAAGCCATAATTTATAAGGGAAATAGTCTCCCATGTATTATCATCAAATGAAGAAATAGTATCATGTGTTTATATGATAAGTAAAGAATTCTTAGTGTCCTATGGATTTGAAGGGAATCCAGAGAAGGAAAGGATGGTAGAGAAAAGGACAGATAAAGGGAATAAGGTAAAGAAGGATTTTCCCATATGTGATAACTGTAGAAAGAATCTCCTTCGAAAATTCTTGAAGGGAATGGGAGTATGTTATAAGTCTGGAGAAAAAGGACACCAAGTAGGTGACTGCAAGGGAAAGAAAAAGGTTTCAAATGTACAATGCTTCATCTGCAAGGAGTTTGGACACTACGCAAACCGATGTCCAAATCATCAGACTATGCCACAAATAATGCTATTGGATAATAATCAAGTTATGATACTACCACATATGAAGAGGAATGACTATTGTTATTATGTTTTTATTTTGTAATTATTTCATTGAAGTGTTGTATCAATGATGTACTGGAAATAAATAAGGATTGTACTGTAGTACAATTTCATTGAGGATTTGAGATTTTATGGTACTAAGAAGAGTGACTCAACAGCGAGTTAAATTTTTTTGGAAATTACATGGTTGAAGGAAAGATAAACCTTAATATGGTCCTAATAGTGAGGTAAAGATTTTTGAATAAGATATGGTTGATTTGGGTAAATTATATTGGATATTCTTGACTGCCTTGAAACTGATTAAATATTTATATATTCCATCATTGTTGGAGTTTACAACTTTTTTGGATGGATTAAGTATATCCAGTATTCTATAAGTAATAAGGGAGCATGAATGTAATCAATAAGATTTTATGGTAATTTAGGTTGTTTCAGTGTTTTTAAAGAATACATGATGAAGGTATTCACATGCTATTACGGGGTAAAAAGGATCTACATTATGTTTACCTTTCATATAAATTTTGGACTGAGAGTTTACAGAAATATTTTGGATAAGTATAAAGGTTGGAAGGGATTTAGTTTGAAAGGTTATTTTTGGATTTTTATAAAAGGACAACCCGGAGGTTGGGTGGAAACCTGTCGCGTCCGACAAGGCCGCAAGACTTGAACCCACAATCGAAGGGCGACAAGGGTGTATCACCTACCACTAGCCCATGTGATGTCCTGGATTGAATAATGTAGTTTTTTTTAAAAGTTCTGATATGTGAATTATAAATTCATTATTTAAATATATATATATATATTAAATCTTTTAGAGTAAAAGATGAGTTTGTAGTAGTAATTAGTTGAAGGATGAAACTCTACTTGTCAAGTATATATAAATACACATATATATATATTTCCTATTATTTTACGGATAAATTAATTATTAAAATTTATGGAAGGTATCTTAAAACCAAAAATGTGTTATCCTAATACCTTACGTTTTGTTGAACCGACGGTATTTTAAATCATCATAAATTGGTGGCTTTAAGGCCCACAATTCTACAATTGTTTGTGATTGATGACCTCAATCACTCCCTATAAATATTTAAGTTTTCCTCAAATTACGTGTCTCTAATTTCCACCAATGTTATCCTAATCGAGATCATTATTTTGTGGTGACACTTTCATTTCTCTTTTCCTCTTATTAAGACTAAATTTTATTAACCCAATTTCCTATGTGGGTTTTCCCACAAAGATACTTTCTATTTTCAACCTTTTATTTTAGAAGAACAATTTCAAATTGCAAGGACACAATTTATTGAAGGAGGGGATAATGTAACACCCCAAGCTTCCACGGTACGCTTCACTTTGAATAATACAGTAGCGTGTGTTGTAAGCAACTTCGAGTTCTAACACACACCACAACCAATCAAAGTAGCCGTTATGAATAGTAATACCCACTTTTTGAAATTTTATACATTTTATCTTTCAAAATGGACTTCATTTTTGGATTCTGAATATCAAAATTATCCTAGGATGAAATTTTGGTACTTTTTGGAAAACGTTTATATTTTAATGAATAGTGAAAATTACTAAATTTTTATTCAAAACAACTTTTAAAAAAAAAATTAATAGTGATAAATTATAAATTTGAGTGGTTTTAAAGTTTATTTAGAATATATTTTTACCATTTAATACAATTTTGGTCATTGTACATAATTTCACAATTAAACCGGACATAAACAAGTGTCAATATTTTGATAGTTATTATATGTTAAAAACACGTTTTTTGTTTTGACAGCGGGAATTAATTTTAAATTAATTTCTTCCACTTCTGTGTTTTGAATTTGGAAAAATGGATTCCATATTTGGAATCATGATGTCCAAATTGTGTAAATAGGTTACTTTTATAATTAGACATTTTGAATAATTACTTCGGTAAATATTTTATTTACCATGGTTAAAGGGTAAATCCGGTAAATAAGGGTTAAAATAATATTATAATAATAAATTACCCTAAAACATGTCCTAACCTTATTGGTGGATATATGTCCGACCATGGGAATCTTTGGGTCGATTTTGGGACCCCATGGAGCCACTTGTTGGTGATAAGGACACTTTATATTAATTAAGTTAAAATAAATACAAAAAAGACATAAGCATATATCTTTTAGAAAAACAATTTTTACATAAGGTTATATAGGTTGAAATTTAGAATATAAATATTCATTAGAAAGATTAAAATATTTCCTACATAATGGTATTTTATTTATAATTTTTAGACATTAAATAATTTAATTTATTTATTATACAATGATGATGTAGTAATTACCGTATTAATGAATGATTAAGATAATTGATATTATAAATACCCAAATAAATGTAATTTTAGACTTTTTATAAATTCCAATAATTTTCTAGGTTACTATGAAATATTATTATTTTTTATATAAATTTTTTTCGAAGTAATAATGTAGTTATGAATTTATCAAAAACAAAATACCCAATTGTGTCAAAATTGACATAAAAGAGTTTTTAAAACAAATATTATATTATTAATTGATATTAAATTCCTAAAAATATACGGTTCGGCCAAGAGACTTATATCATTATATTTGTATCATTAATGGACCACTTGGGGGGTCTCTTGGTGGTATATAGTAAGTTTATTAACTATATAATATAAAAATACAAAGTGGCATGGTAAGTGTCAAACTAATTAACTAAGAGTTAAAACTAAAAGATAAGGTTAATATAATGAACCAAACCTGTCTAATTCCTATTGGTTGAGTGTTTTTCGACCCATCCCCACCATAACCTTTAAATAATCCACTTTTTAGCCATTATAAATTGAATATTAATTTATTATAAAATAATATTTCTATATTTTCCTAAAGAGCCCCTCCTCCCCCTTATAAAAGGACATCACTTCTAACAAAATACTAACACATCTCAAGCCTTTTGGTTGGTCAAACCTCTACCTAATTAAGATCCCTACATACCTATACTCCTCTTAGAAGCCTTAACTTAGGCATAAGTCACTTCAAGAGTCCTTTTTGGTTCAAACCAAAGGAAGTTACCCAAATTAAAGGTAACGATTTCTCTTAGCTTCTTTTCTTTTATTTTACTTCCCCAACCCCTAAACTCTTCTTATTATTTTCTTTTGTAACAAAAATAGTATTATAAATATACTAGTATATTTTTATTTGAATTATTATAACTACACTTACACACACATCCATCTAATGGGTGAAGAACATAATGTTTCTGTGGATGGCAACCAAACGCCTCACGAAGCGATGATTATTCAATTATCTCTCACCACCTCTCATGGTGGCCATTATGATGGAACTATAATTAAATATGATATTTATGATATTTATTTTATATATAATCCTCTGTAATTCCATTTTATATCATACCATTATTCGTTTCATGTTGTATATATATAAGATAATTTCATTTGAGGAAGTGTGGACTACCGCCCCCTCAAAGTGATATGACTCATTCATACCATACATAGAACGTATAAAGGATGGTGTTAATGAACTTAAGTAAAACATGTAAGATATTATATTATATTTTAATAATTATATACCTATGTATCATTTGGTTTTGATTCCTTTTAAAATGAAAAATGAAATGGAAGTAGCGTTCATGCATACGTACGGATTACCATCTCTACGAACGCGATGAGATTTATTCCTCATCGTATCCATTAAAGAATAATTCTCATTTGATGATTAAAAGTAATGTTTAAGAACTTTATATCATTCTGGATATTAATAAGATACAACCTATCCATGAAAAACACGACTTATGTAACAAAACATATAAAAGAAAACAAGTAAGTTAACACCCGAAACGACGATAATACTAAATTTTTATTAACAAAGAATTATTAGAAGATCATATATGATATCATAATTATGTATATGGTTCTTGTATAATTTAATAAAAAAGTTTTAACTATTATACATGAGGTTAACATACCATCGACTAAGGAAAATTTCAAGGTAAGGGGTTTTCATCTCACTCCTTATTCCCGTGAGATTCGTGTCATATTACCACTATTACATTTTGTGTGGTGTATGTACTGCCCAAAATTGTATTATTTTTGTAATACACTTTAATTTATGTGTATTTAAATATTCATTGTATGATACCACTTTCATGGGTCATATGTTTCGTGATTTACCAAATCGGTAAGGGTTAATTTCGCAATCTCTTTATTATCCGAGGTTATTTTTACGTAAGTATCTACTGGGACATATTTATTATCCATGACCATGTTTTATGAAAGAGTTTTCAAAGAGATTCTTTTAAGGGACTTTTTTTACTAAAACATCATTTCAAATGTTTTAAATATTTATTCTTCTAAATCTTTCTCTTTAATGTCCATGTCTTCAAAATAGTTTTTAAGGATTTAATTATATGGACATGAATGTTTTTAAAATGTTAATTCCTTTCAAAAGTTTCAAAGTGGTATGGGACACTTTGATTCAATAATGTATTTAAATGACTTCTTTTCTAAATTGTGTGACTTTTAAATGTTTTCATGAAAAAGCGGTATTTCTCTCAAAGAGTTTTATAAATCATTTTCATCTATGTCAAAATCCTTTAATGGATTTTAAACCTGTTTTGAAGTTGATTTATCATGATACAAATCTTCCATATTGTGTTGAAGGTTTTGTGATATGTTTGACTGTGAATGTGTTATTTTATACCATTCATGGCTTATGCATAAAGTATTGGCATTTCGTAAGCTAGTTTTAATACGAATGTTTATGTTATGTTTAGACCTTTTCATATGAGGAATGCATTGGACTTAGTAAGTGATGGGTGGAGCCCGCTATAGCTCCTCGATGCATCGGTAGGTCTCATGAGACAACCTAGTGTCTTGGCATGAGGCCTTGACAAAATCTTATTTGTAGTCTTGCCACAAGGCCTTGGCTACATGGTGATGATAGTTTGGCATTATGCATTATGTCATTATGAAAGTGGTTATTTATATTGCATGTGATTATTTGACTAGTAGAATATCCATGCGAGTAAGTAAATGGAATTATTTGATTTTTATCTTTTCCATATTATGCTGAAGTTAAAGTTTAAAAAGGATTTTGTTTTAGTTATACATTGCCTTAAATGTTTATGTTTATTCATGAAAGTTTCCGCTATATTGTTATCCTTACTGAGCATCTGAGCTCACCCCTTTCAATATTTTATTTTTCCCAGGATATGAAGAAGTAATTTATGAATGACCTGCAGGGATAGTATGTGGGGATATGAGAGTGGACTATGGAGACTATGTTGTTGTAGTTTTCATTTTTATGATGTAATTTAAACTTTATGAATATATCTAGTGTTTCCAAGACTACTAAACTGATCGGTCCTACGGGACGTGATTCCTTGTAATCATGCCAATGTTATGTAATAATGCACTGACTCTGGGTAACTCGGGTCGGGGCGTTACAGTTGGTATCAGAGGAAGTTTAGCAATAACCTTGGAATCTAGATTTAGATAAACTCTGATTAGAGCACATAGACCTAAGATAGACTTTGAGGATTAGTAGAGAAAAACTTCCTAGAATTTTAATATTGTAGAGATTTTGTGAGTTTTCCGAGCAATAAATCCCTGTCTCGATACGATCAGGTAGAGTCGGCTCTAGCACAGATGTACCTAGGGTTAAAACCAGAAAACACCTCTTTGAGATAGACTCGAATGGGAACTAGTGCACAACAACAGGCCTTGCTGCACTCTTGGTTACGACACTTTTGATGGATATGCTTAGGATAATTATCATTTTCTTTACGAACCATTATGAAGGGTTTATGAGTATATACTTCCTCAAAGAAAACATTTTTATGGTTATGGATTATATCCATAAACTGTTCAATTTATGTTAAGTGTTTTACAAGTATGGAATTATGTATTTTGATTCATAAACTGATCTAGTTTATGCCATTGTTTAGAAATGGCACCCTGTAGAAGGAATGAGAACTCCAGCAATATGCATGATCCAAAGAGTAAGAAAGATCATATCTTTCATGGTCTTAAGCCAAAATTTAGAAGGGAAATAGTCTTCCACATATTATCATCATATGAAGAAATAGTATCATGTGTTGATATGATAAGTAAAGAATTCTTGGAGTCATATGGCTTTGAAGGGAATCCAGAGAAGGAAAGGATGGTAGAGAGAAGGACAGATAAGGGGAATAAGGTAAAGAAGAATTTTCCCATATGTGATAACTGTAGAAAGAATCACCTTTGAAAATTCTTGAAGGGAATGGGAGTATGTTATAAGTCTGGAGAAAAAGGACACCAAGTACGTGACTGCAAGGGAAAGAAAAAGGTTTCAAATGTACAATGCTTCATCTGCAAGGATTTTGGACACTATGCAAACCGATGTCCAAATCATCAGACTATGCCGCAAATGATGCTATTGGATAATAATCAAGTTATGATACTACCACAAATGAATAGGAATGACTAGTGTTATTGTCTTTTTATTTTGTAATTATTTCATTGAAGTGTTGTATCAATGATATACTGGAAATAAATAAGGATTGTACTGCAGTACTATTTTATTGAGGATTTGAGATTTTATGGTACTAAGAAGAGTGACTCAACAGCGAGTTAAACTTTTTGGAAATTACATGGTTGAAGGAAAGATAAACCTTAATATGGTCCTAATATTGAGGTACAGATTTTGGAATAATATATGGTTGATTTGGGTAAATTATATTGGATATTCTTGACTGCCTTGAAACTGATTAAATATTTATATATTCCATCATTGTTGGAATTTACAACTTTTTTGGATGGATGAAGTATATCCAGTATTCTATAAGGAATAAGGGAGCATGAATTTAATGAATAAGGTTTTATGGTAATTCAGGATATTTCAGTGTTTTTAAAGAATACATGATGAAGGTATTCACATGCTATTACGGGGTAAAAAGGATCTACATTATGTTTACCTTTCATATAAATTTTGGAATGAGAGTTTACATAAGTATTTTGGATAAGTATAAAGGTTGGAATGGATTTAGTTTGAAATGTTATTTTTGGATTTTTATAAAAGGAAAACCCGGAGGTTGGGTGGCAACCTGTCGCGTCCGGCAAGGCCATAAGACTTGAACCCACAACTGAAGGGCGATAAGGGTGTATCACCTACTACTAGCCCACGTGATTTCCTGGATTGAATAATGTAGTTTTTTTAAAGGGTCTGATATGTGAATTATAAAATAATTATTTTTTGGAACCCTATACGATTAGGATAAATAGAATATATATATATATATATTAAATCTTTTAGAGTAAAATATGAGTTTGTAGTAGGAATTAGTTGAAGGATGAAACTCTACTTGTCAAGTATATATAAATACATATATATATATATATTTCCTCTTATTTTATGGATAAATTAATTATTAAACTTTAGGGAAGGTATCTTAAAACCAAAAATGTGTTATCCTAATACCTTACGATTTGTTGAACCGACGTTATTTTAAATCATCATAAATTGGTGGCTTTGAGGCCCACAATTCTACAATTGTTTGTGATTGATGACCTCAATCACTCCCTATAAATATTTACATTTTCCTCCAATTACGTGTATCTAATTTCCACCAATGTTATCCTAATTGAGATCATAATTTGGTGATGACCCTTTCATTTCTCTTTTCCTCTTATTAAGACTAAATTTTATTAACCCAATTTCTGATATGGGTTTTCCCACAAAGATACTTTCTATTTTCAACCTTTTATTTTCGAAGAACAATTTCAAATTGCGAGGACACAATTTATTGAAGGAGGGGAGAATGTAACACCCCAAGCTTCCACGGTACGCTTCACTTTGAATAATACAGTCGCGTGTGTTGTACGCAACTTCGAGTTCTAACACACACTACAACCAATCAAAATAGCCGTTATGAATAGTAATACCCACTTTTTCAAATTCTATATATTTTATCTTTCAAAATGGAATTCATTTTTGGATTTTTAATATTGAAATTATCCTAGGATGAAATTTTGGTAGTTTTTGGATAACTTTTATATTTTGATGAATAGTGAAAATTACGAAATTTTTATTCAAAACAATTTTTTTAATCAAAATAATTAATAGTGATAAATTATAAATTTGAGTGATTTTAAAGTATATTTAGAATATATTTTTACAATTTAATACAATTTTGGTCATTGGAAATAATTTCACAATTAAACCGGACATAAACAAGTGTCAATCTTTTGATAGTTATTATATCTTAAAAACACGCTTTTTGTTTTGACAGCGGGAATTAATTTTAAATTAATTTCTGCCACTTCTGTGTTATGAATTTGGAAAAATGGATTCCATATTTTCAATTAGTATGTCCAAATTTTGTAAATAGGTAACTTTTATTTTTAGACATTTTGAATAATTACTCCGGTAAATATTTTATTTACCATGGTTAAAGGGTAAATCCGGTAAATAAGGGTTAAAAAATAATTTTATAATAATAAAAAATTACCCTAAAACGTGTCCTAACCTTATTTGTGGATACATGTCCAACCATGGGAATCTTTGGGTCGATTTTGGGACCCCATGGAGCCACTTGTTGGTGATAAGGACACTTTATATTAATTAAGTTAAAATAAAAACAAAAAAGACATAAGCATATATCTTTTAGAAAAACAATTTTTACATAGGGTTATATAGGTTTAAATTTAGAATATAAATATTCATTAGAAAGATAAAAATATTTCCTACATAATGGTATTTTATTTATAATTTTTAAACATTAAAAAATTTAATTTATTTATGACACAATGATGATATAGTAATTACCGTATTACTGAATGATTAAGATAATTGATATTATAAATACCCAAATAAATGTAATTTGAGACTTTTTATAAATTACAATAATTTTATAGGTTACTATGACATATTAGGATTGTTTATATAAATTTTTTTATAAGTAATAATGATGTTATGAATTTATCAAAAACAAAATACCCAATAGTTTCAAAATTGACATAAAAGAGTTTTTAAAAACAATATTATATTATTAATTGATATTCATTTCCTAAAAATATAAGGTTCAGAAAATAGACTTATATCATGATATTTGTATCATTAATTGATCACTTGGGGGTATCTTGGAGGTATATAGTAAGTTTATTAACTATATAATATAAAAATACAAAGTGACATGCTAAGTGTCAAACTAATTAACTGAGAGTTAAAACTAAAAGATAAGGCTAATATAATGAACCAAACATGTCTAATTTCTATTGTTTGAGTGGTTTTCGACCCATCCCCACTTTAACCTTTAAATAATCCACTTTTGGATCCATTATAAATCGAATATAAATTTATTATAAAATAATATTACTAGATTTTCCTAAAGAGCCCCTCCTCCCCCTAATAAAAGGACACCACTTCTAACCAATTCCTCACACCTCTCAAGCCTTTTGGATGATCCAAAATCGGCCCAATTAAGATCCCTACATCCCTCTACTCCTCTTAGAAGACTTACATTAGGCATAAGGCACTTCAAGAGTCCTTTTTTGTTCAAACCAAAGGGAGTTACCCAAATTAAAGGTAACGATTTCTCTTAGCTTCTTTTCTTTTATTTTACTTCCCCAACCCCTAAACTCTTCTTATTATTTTCTTTTATAAATAAAATCAGTATCCTAAATATACTAGTATATTGTTATTATAAGTATTATAACTACACTTACACACACATCCATCTAATGGGTGAAGAACATAATGTTTCTGTGGATGGCAACCAAACGCCTCACGAAGCGATGATTGTTCAATTATCTTAGACTACCTATCATGGTGGCCATTATGATGGAACTATAATTAAATATGATATTAATGATATTTATTTTATATATAATCTTCTGTAATTCCATTTTATATCATACCATTATTCGTTTTATGTTGTATATATATACGATAATTTCATTTGAGGAAGTGCGGACTACCGCCCCCTCAAAGTGATATGACTCGTTCATACCATACATAGAACGTATAAAGGATGGTGTTAACGACACATATAAGATATTATATTATACTGGAATAATTATATACCTATGTATCATTTGTTTTTTATTCCTTTTAAAATGAAAAATGAAATAGAAGTAGCGTTTTTCCGTACGTACGGATTACCGTCTCCACAAACGCGATGAGATTCATTCCCCATCGTATCAATTAAAGACTAATTATCATTTTATGATTAAAAGTGATGTTTAATAACTTTATATAATTCTAGATATGAATAAGATACAACCTATACATAATGAAGATGACTTATGTAACAAAACATATAAAAGAAAACAAGTAAGTTAACACCCGAAACGACGATAATACTAAAGTATTATTAACAAAGAATTATTAGAAGATCATATATGATATCATAATTATGTATATGGTTCTTGTATAATTTAATAACAATGTTTTATCTATTATACAGGAGTTTAACATACCATCGACTAGGGAAAAGTTCAAGGTAAGGGGTTTTCATCTCACTTCTTATTCCCGTGAGATTCACGCCATATTGCCACTATTATCTTTTGTGTGGTGTATGTACTGAACATAATTGTATTATTTGTGTAATAAACTTTAATTTTTGTGAATTTACATATTAATTGTATGATACCACTTTCATGGGTCGTATGTTTCGTAAGTTACCGAATTGGTAAAGGTTAATTTCACAATCTCATTATTATCCGAGGTTGTTTTTGCGTAAGTATCTACTGGGACATATTTATTATCCATGTCCATGTTTTATTAAAGAGTTTTCAAAGAGATTATTTTAAGGGACTTTTTTTACTAAAACATCTTTTCAAATGTTTTAAATATTTATTTTTATAAATCTTTCTCATTAATGCCCATGTCTTCAAAAATGTTTTTAAGGATTTATTTATATGGACATGAATGTTTTTAAAATGTTAATTCCTTTCAAAATTGTCAAAGTGGTATGGGAAACTTTGATTAAAAAATGTCTTTAAATGACTTCTTTTCTAAATTGTGTGACTTTTAAATGTTTTCATGAAAAAACGGTATTTCTCTCAAAGAGTTTTACAAATAATTTTCATCTATGTCAAAATCCTTTAATGGATTTTAAACCTGTTTTGAAGTTGATTTATCATGATACAAATCTTCCTTATTGTGTTGAAGGTTTTTTGATATGTTTGACTGTGAATGTGTTATTTTATACCATTCATGGTTTATGCGTAAAGTATTGACATTTCGTATGCTCATTTTAATATGAATGTTTATGTTATGTTTAGACCTTTTCATATGAGGAATACATTGGACTTAGTAAGTGACAGGTGGAGCCCGCTATAGCTCCTTGATGCATTGGTAGGTCTCATGAGACAAACTAGTGTCTTGGCACGAGGCCTTGACAAAATCTTATTTTTTGTCTTGGCACGAGGCCTTGGCTACATGGTGATGATAGTCTGGCATTATGCATTCCGTCATTATGAAAGTGATTATTGATATTGCATGTGATTATTCGACTAGTAGAATATCCATGCGATTAAGTAAATGGAATTATTTGATTTTTATCTTTTCCATATTATACTGAAGTTCAAGTTTAAAATGGATTTTGTTTTATTTATACATTGTCTTAAATGTTTATGTTTATTAATGAAAGTTTCCGCTATATTGTTATCCTTACTGAGCATCTAAGCTCACCCCTTTCAATATTTTATTTTTCCCGGGATGTGAAGAAGTAATTTATGAATGACCTGCAGGGATAGTATGTGGGGATATGAGAGTGGACTATGGAGACTATATTGTTGTAGTTTTCATTTTTATGATGTAATGTAAACTTTATGAATGTATCTAGTGTTTCCAAGATTGATAAACTGATCGGTCCTTTGGGACGTGATTCCTTATAATCATGCCAATGTTATGTAATAATGCACCGACTCTGGGTAACTGGGGTCGGGGCATTACATGACTGGTCGGGCAATCTCTAGCGAGATGTCCCCTACCGTCGCATGTGTAGCATCGCTTCTCCCTAGGCTGACTGGATCCAGCCTCAGAGACCTGGACTGTCGATCCTCTGTCCTGGGTCCTCCTATGACGTTTCCCACGTCCAGATCCCTATGCCTGACGTCGGCTCCCTACTTCCGGGGTCTCTGCACCTGTCTTCCTGCTGCTGACTGCTAGCGGCTGTCTCTGCTCTGCCAATAATCTCTCGATCACTAAGGTCCGCTCGAGCACTCTAGCATAAGTCGATATTCATAGAGGCATGACACTAGCTCGGATGTCTCGTTGTAGACCTTGATTGAAGGTCCGAGCTCTGAAGTACTGATCCCTGACCATATCTGTCGAGTACCTGGCGAGGTTGGTGAACCCCGATGAATAGTCAGCTACTATCATACTGCCCTGTTGGAGCTGAAGAAGCTCTTGGATGCGTACAGTTCTCAACGTAACCAGAGAGAACTCCTCCCTGAAGAGTCACTCAAACTCCATTCATGAAAGAGTCTCATCATCGTGAGTCTGTTTGGTCAGACTCCACCATCGTCCCGTCAAACCCTGAAGAAGGCTCGCTCTTAGGATCACCATCTGGTCTGCTGGTGTCCTCACTATACAGAAAAATCTAGTCACCGCCTCAAGACAGTCCTCAGCCGCCTGAGGGTCAGGCTCGCCTCGGAACCTGAAGGGTCTCTGTCTCTAGAACTCATGGAGCGCGCTAAGCCTGTGCTCCTCATCGGTCGGTACTACAGGTACCACTAGCTACTCCACTGGTGGTGGCATAACTGGTGCACCACCTGGTGGAAACGACTGGGGAACTGGTCCCTGTATCGAGGCCTCGTCACTGAGGGGATCATCCTTGTGATCGTGCTGCTGAATCCTAGTGGGTATGGGTTGCGGAGGCATCTTATAAGGAAAAAAGATGTACCATGGTCAAAGAGTTTATCTGGATAGATGACACAAAGGAAATGGAAACCACAAACCATTCCTATAAGATGCATGTACCTTTTATTCCCCCGCAACTCGTGTTTTCATGTATCGAATCGAAAAGCAGGTTATCAGAGTCCTGGTGTATGGATACGTTGGCCGCTGCACCAACACTGGAGTCTTTGGTTTGAAATCCGAACCCAAAACACTCAACACTTTTTCCCCAAACCAAACTCACAGACTCTTGGTCCTAAGGTAGAACGAACCACCTCTAATACCACTCTGTCACGACCCGTCCCTGTGGGGCACGCGCCGTGACTCCCCAATCCCACCTTCAATAGGCCAAGGGATGGTGACTAGCATCGAGTAGGCATGTTACTAACATGGGAGGCATTGCCTATGTACCTGTACACATGCACACATCTCCAAGCCCACAATGCTGAAATGTAAAAACCACTAAGGAACAAAAATTCATGCACACAACTAAACCCAACCAACAGAGTATGAAGAAAGGTAGAGTACTAAAAAAAGTAAACTAGGCTAGAATACAATCCCACCAAAAACAAGAGTTTGAAAAACTGAAAATTCCAACCTGTAAACACAAAAGGTACTGGGATAGCTGCTAGAATCCGTAGGAATGCCTTGGCCTGTAGGGAACTCAGAAAGCTCGGTTCTTTCTTGGTCCACCCTGGACTTTATCAAAAGGCTGCTCGTCTGCACAAGACACCAGACGTGCGGGCAAAGCCCATGTAGGGGTGAGTATAACAATACTCGGTAAAGGACCCCGAAAACCACAAAATAGTACACAAAGTAAAAGTACAGTCAGTTATGCACAGTGTATGTCTAAAGAACATATATAATAAACTAGATATACTAAAAACCTAGGCCCGTAGTCTAGAGACAATTCACACAACCTCATACCCCCATTAGGGATTCAGTTCGAAGATTCTACGATGCACTCGTCCCGGGAGAACACCCTCCATGAGTCTTATAGCTCTGATGACGTCCGTCCGAGAAGTATCGTTCATCGGGAACCATCACGAGAGGTAGCTTCACTCATTACGGGAGACACAGTCCCAAGTGGGTATATTTCCAATAGATAGAAGCACTCATTACAGGAGACACACTCCTGAGTGGGAAAGATCATGATACACAGATGAGGATCACTTCTAGGGTCATGGTGGATATCACGACTCATCCGGATTCACCAGTTATGTGATAAACCATCTAGGTGGAGGATCAATGCCTGGTAGAGTTGGTCACATCGATTCATGACTCTACCTAGGGTCAGGAATGGATAGAGGATCTCGATCCGGGCCTCTCGGATGGATGTCTGACTCTATCACAGAAAGTCCTACTAAAGGGATCATACTCTTGTGTGAGGAAATGATGTCTAACCTTCAGGGGAACGAGAAGAAGGGGCACTAACCCAAACAAAATATGTCCAAAATATGGTGAACAAGAGGACCATGCCGTTTTCCAAAAAGTACACGGTGTGTAGAAAGTTACATGTCGTGTTGTCTGACCCGAGGTACTGCTCGTGTACAACGGCCCATGTCATAGGCTGGTCGTGTAGAAAAACTGAGTACACGGCATGTAGTATGATGTACACGTCGTGTCCAAGTGACTTGGGTTTTCCCCGTGTACGTTGGCCATGTTCCCGTACATGGTTATGAACTCGTGTACTCTAACCCGTGTCCGTGTATCCTCGGGATACACGTCGAGTCCCGCGTAGCCACTCCTGTCATGCTGTACATGCTGTGTTCTGAAGCCTTGTAAATCATCTCATGTCTGTGTACTTCCCAAAATACATTTAGAGCTTCGAGGAAAGTCCAGCATGTCGTGTGACTAGGGTCACACGCCGTGTGATTCCTCTCTAACCCCCAAAACCCTAGCTGCCGCCAGTACTACATAGCGTGTTCTTCAGAAGTACACGTCGTGTATTCTGGAAATTTCCAGAAACATGGACTTCTGTTGTCGCGCCTCTGGTGATGATCCATTCATCGATCTGTTCATCCAATCACCATGAAACTTCCAGTTTTTTGTCGCCCCGACACCACGAAGCTGCTCTCGATGTTTTCGGACCTCCAATCAGCTCCGAAAACATGATTTGATCTTCCCGCGTGAAGAATGATCGAAGAACGCCCTTTTCCGATCCGGTCCGATTCGTCATCCTCCATTTTCGTTACACCTCTGTAAGGTCAGTGCAGTGTCGAGCCTTCAATTTGGGATCATTGCGTCACGGAATGGATGCACAATGATCCGTTGTTCGTCGCCCCGTGAAGAACATGAAGAAAGCGCGAGAAAAGAAAGGGGGAGAAATCCAATAAACAAAGTGAGGAACGAACCCCCGCCGTCGTTCATCACGGCGTTGATCTGCTCCCGTTAGAAGGGTTAAACGGAGAAAGGATCAACAATAACAAAAAAACATGGATCAATTCCTCAAATCATCCCGATAAAACCCTCCCGCAAGAACGAACGAATCCACGGATCTACTTGTTCGTGGTTGATCCGCGTTCGTCATTTAAAATCAAAAATGGGGAAGAGAATTCAAATAAAAAACCCCTACCTTAGTTGGTATCGATCACTAACAAAGGTGTCATGCTTCCACCATCATCGAGATCCTTCAACATCATTGGCGCAACGATTCTCAACTCTGATTTGTCGTCATTCGTCATTGAGGGTTCGCTTCAGCGCTCCACGGATCCTCCGGCCATTTCCCCCAAAAGCTCGTTAATGACCCCCAATCACTTAACCCATTAAAAGGGAAACATGATTGGAATTTAAGATACGCTGCTATATTAATGACTTCATCTTTCCATTCTTGAGTCATTATGACGCGTCATTAAAAAAAGGAAATAGATTTCTCATCGCTGCACTGCAGTGGATGTTTCCATAAAAATAAAATAAACATTTAGCAATTTATTTTATTTTCATTTTTCTAAAAAAACGTCTGAAAATTAACCTTTTCCCTCGACCCGCACCAGTCAAGGTTAGGCTCATTCTTAAGTAAAGTCATCATCCCAGACGCAACGGTGCCCTTATATTTTTAATCTGGGCATCCGTTTGGAAACTACCACAACCGCGCACAAGTTCCGACTCACTTAACTTAAAAAGCTCAAACCACCATTCCGAGCTCACTGGTCCTCAGAATGATGTGTCTTTTTCATACCCTGTCTTGAAATAATTCCATATAATATTTAAAAATAATACACAAAAAAATACAAGACATTACAACTATTGCTTTTCGAGCTACATTTCCTACTCATCTACTGCTAAACAAAACTCATCATCTATAATATGTGCCTAGTCCTTTTCATACTAGAGATAATCAATCTAAGATGTTTTCTACCTTATATGCCTCTCAACCTCCTCCAACTGAGCCTTTAGTTGGATGATGATCTTTGATTGGGTGTTAATAAAAGCAGTACACTAATTCAGTTGTTCCTTTAGAAACTAAGTTTCCTGGTTGACTTCTTAGAACTTGTGAATTCTATCAGAATTCTTATGACACTAGTAAATTTCTAGATGTTGAATTCCTTCATGCACCTGCTCGATGATAAATTCACATACCAGTGCATGAATACCACGAGCACTCACCCCTATAGCACACAGATTGCATATCCAATGGAAAAAAAGATACCCTATATGGCCCACTAGTTACAATTCTAGATTTTGGTTAATGAATAATTGTATGTACTTCCATGTCTTATACAAAATTATGTGATTCTATTTAGCTACATTAGGGTCATAGTCTTCTAGATCTTCAATAAGTGTAGAATCATACCCAGGAAAAGATATAATAAGGTTGGTATCAGGATCTTCCTCCAGCATCCTCTCGGATATTCTAGGCTCTAAATCATGAGGTCGGTCATCCTCACTTTACCTTTCCTCAACATCCTCACCCCCACCATCCTTGAGTTCTACCCCTCTAATGGAATCACCCATAGCTGCAACTAATTGTTCGTATGGGACCAAGTTTGGATTATCTTGGATGAAAAAATCCTTATAAACTGGTTTGGTTATTAGAGAAGGGACCCTGAATATCCCAACATCATCCAATCACTGGGTACACAACCTTTTAAGAACTACTTGGGATGAAAACACATCATTCAACTTGATCAGTAAATAAAAAGTATGGATTTTTAAAAGATAATGAATTACAGGAGTTGATCATTGAAATATTGAGCTCCTAAGTCATAGTAGGGACTTCCTCCATATAAGAACCTTATGCACTAGTTGATATTTCAATGACTGGCAATGGATCCTCCTGTGTTGGTCAAGTAGGAGCTGCATGAATCAGTTGAACACATTGATGTGAAGGCTTTATGAAAAGCCTAATTATGGATGAATTACTTGATATGGGATCTTGCCTTGAGGTGGAGTAATTTTGATGATGAGTCGTTTTGATCACACCACCTCTCTAGTAGTGGGATCCACTATTAGGATACTAGGGCATGGTATCCCATAGATGATAGGGAGGACCTAAGGTTCCAAAGTTATCACCTTGACCTCCTCAACCTCTATTGGCCCACCAACCACTTTAGCCTCAGGAACAGGCCCCAGAATGTTCCCTTTGATACCCATCGGTGTACCTTCACCCACTTCAACAGGGTCCACTTTCCCATTGTCAAGATGCTCTTGTATAGGAAAATTTTTAGTTAGACCTTCAACATAATGAAAGGTGAAGGTTCAAGGAATGAGATTTTGTTAAGGATTACCTCAAGAAACTCAGCTAAGTCTTCTTCAGAGGATGCGATTTCACCAATTTCCTAGGTACTCCCTTGATGTGAATTCATTCCCTAGGATTCTCCATCACTAGATTCATATGCTTCCTTATCAATCGGTTACTCCTAAAATGATGAAATATCAATAGTTGGAGTCTCATCCCAATCTTTCTCGTCACCAAACATCACTCATACTGGGGTGGAATGGGGTTCATACTCCCCCCAATAACATGAGTAGGTGTCTATAGCCATAAAATACACATGTATCTGGTGGAAGCTCACCCTATCCATGATCTAAATGGGCCTAACTTTTGGTAGCTCGATCCCATCTAACTTTATCTTTCTCTATAATTCTTCTATTGATAGTGATGTTCGAAGCATCTTCCAAGACATTCGAAGAGAGGTAAAGATGGAATCAACAGCCAGGTGTAGTAGGTACCTTATCTCCTTCCCATGATCCTCACTTTCTTTCCCCTGAGGTCTCTTTTGAGACTCTTCTCCTCCAGTTGATGGGGGTGAAACCACACCTTGCGACGTCCCCACTGCAGTTCCACCTTAAGCTACCTTGGATACCTAGCTCACCCCTCAGGGGGAATCTCGCCTTCTTATTCACTACTTAGGCTCCTCACTCACCTGTTTGAGTACCTAAATTTACTTCCTCAATATTTCCTCGGGATATGTTTCCACCCAATTTCTAACATAGTCCTTCGATAGGCCAACGTCGATGTTGGTTGGAAGAAACACAATTGTTTCTCATGAAACCATATTCACTAGCATACACTGTAGTTGAAAATGGATATAGGGGTGATTATCCTCATAAAAGACCATGTAGACTCTATTTTTCATTCACTGAAGGCACCCAAACTACCTAATGAAGCGGGGTAGTGTGTACGACTCACTGAAGATATAATCGTCGATCCTAAACACTATCACCACACCTATGAAACTCTAAATGTACTCCTTATGTTCCTATATGACTTATAGGTTTTCCACCATTGGACCAATTGGAGTTGATAAGGGGTGGAAGTTAAAGTTCTCTTGGTTATCGATCCGAAATTTGATCTCAGCCTCATCAAGAATCACTGGTTGGACCCCAGTAATATTCAATTGAGACAACCACATACTAGTATTTGTAGGTTTGATGGAATTCGATAATTTGTAACCCCAAAAGTGTTCCATGATCCATACTTATAAGAAATGGAATGATATGGAGATACTCCTCAGTGTTCTTACCCTATTAATATGGCCCAATAGGCTATAGATCCAAGCCAACATGGGTACCCCCAAGTTTACTCTATTGTTGGCCACTAGAATCACCGCCATCACCAGCATCCTCGGGTGCATTCTCATCCACGTTTCTCTAACCATAAATATCCAACTGTTCAGGAATGTAGAGATAAATTTAGTGTAGTTGACTAGTGGATCCCAACCTCCCTCTATGTTGTACCCTCATTTCTAAAACTTCCCTTCTTCCAAGATCAACCAAATATATCCTAACTTCCTCCTCTATGATGTTGTTGGACATTGTTTTCCCTAACAAAGCATCCTCACATTTGGTTCCTTCTTCAAAAACATGTTAAACCATGACTTGAATAGAATATCCTTATGGAATATAGGATCATGACCTGGATTCTACTTTAGTGCCTCCAAAACATGTTGCATGGTGAGAGGATTCCACTGCCTATCATTCCAGGTGTTCTATGATGGAAGGAACTCTTCATACTAGAATCCTTATAGTGGAATTTTACTAATGCGGTAGATATCTCACAAACTGATGATGACTTCCCTGTGATGAAGATAGAATGTGTTCCTATCCAGGGACCATTGGATAAGGAGCTCTAGAACCAGCTTCTGTTGATGGTAAAAGTGGAACTACAACATCCACACTACCTTGTATAGTCTGATATGGAGTAGCTCCACCCCGTACTCCAGAAACATGTAACAAACCCAGTACTCCCAGGCCCACTCACTAGAGAAATTTTTGCCCAATCACAAGTCTCATTTCTTGTTCCAACTCAAGCTATTATCCTGCATGATGCTTTGGAAGATTCTAGAATAGTGGGAGGGGAATCCTTCTGCCTCCAACTACTCCCCTATGATCATCTTGTTCCTCCCATTAAAAACAAATAGAAATATCCTCATGCTCTCTAGAATAATGGTCTTGGATGGTGATGTTCCAATGATTGAGATCCTCCTCACATGTGAACCATAATCAAGGTTTTTCAACCCCAAAGGCTGGGATGGTAACCTCATCTGACAACCCAAAATTCCACAGTGGGAGATGTCGCTCATTGGATAGCTTTTATGTGCTTATGTTAGCGTGTACATGAGCATCTAATTGTCTAACACGACCCACATAGATCAAGGGATCTGAGGATTTCTAGTCATTTAATCACTCTGGGTAGTAGCAGTGGCTTCAATCTCAATAGGGTTCTGTTGGTCGGCCAATTCGAATGAGTTTGGAGAATCCAAGGAAGGTGAGATTAAGAAGGAGACTTCAGCATGCAAGAATCATTGATTTTAAAAAATCTATAAATAGGCGTGCAAGATCAGTGTCTGGTCACAAAGTCATATGTGAAAAAGATAGGTATTCTACATGAAATAAGTTACTGAAGCACGATTTTTCATGCAAAAGATAGGACTTATTCACATGAGAGCGAAGAATATTATCACACAGAAATTCAAAGTACCATAAAAGGGGGCCCCTCCACCTATTTATAGGTGCATACCTAAAATTGTACGTGCATGGAAGTTCCTTACATGAAAAATCAAGAATTTTTCACACA
Source organism: Viscum album (assembly GCA_963277665.1). Classification (NCBI taxonomy): domain Eukaryota; kingdom Viridiplantae; phylum Streptophyta; class Magnoliopsida; order Santalales; family Viscaceae; genus Viscum; species Viscum album. Next base: position 1,668,795,954 of record OY728155.1, read on the forward strand.
CCCACAAAAGTGTCTCTCTCTTCGGTGTTTCCCTCAAAACCTAACCTTCTGGTCCCCTTTCATCTCAAATTCTGAGGGTGTAATTTTTTGGCATCAAAATTCTACATGAAGGTGAACATGGAAAACTTTAGGCAAACCAAATCCATCATCCAACTTGAAGGACCGCTCTAAGAACAATAAGGGCAGTGCATGAAAGTTTCATCATGTGCACACAAGATTGGAAATTGTGCACAAGATCCTTCCTCGAAGGCCGCTCGAATAGATAAGGAAACCGTGTGAAAGATATCATCGTTTTTCATAAGTAACCCTATCCATGAACAAGGATCTTGATTTCCAAAGGAAATTTCAAATCATTTCCTTTCATGGATGGATGTCGCAAAAAAGGACAAAGTTGCACAGAAGACCTCTTCCACAACCATAATCTTGTGCGCCCATCGCCAAAGATTTCAGCTATAAATAGAAGTTGGATCCCCTTCTTCAAGGTGACTCCCAATAATCTGAAACATCACTCTATTATGCGTAAGGACCATATTCCATGAAATCGTGAATTATAGATCACCCAAGGTATAAAATCTTTCACGACAGGTTTCCTATGGGCCAACCACTGACTGGGCCCATAGTTGAGTAATCCTCGCCCAACCTTTTTTATCCCAAGTGAGGTGCGTGCAAGGCCTCCTCTTGTGCACAACCCTTATCTTTTGTGAAAACCTTTAATATTGCATTAACCCCCTCTTTGAGACTCTATTACCTTCCCTTATTTTAGATTCCCATGCTCGAAAAACCCATGTGCACAACACCCATACCTTGCGCACACCTCTTGAACACACCCTTCCAAACTTGTGCGCAACAATTTCATGGTCCCTCATGAGATTCCCCCTATGCCTATAGTGCATGGGTTTCCATATTTTTTCCTTCTCATCATAGGTACACTAATTCCATTTGATTATCATCATAGGTATGTTAATGTGGACATCGTGGTTGACCACTCCTCCCCATCGTTAAAACCTGGCATTGCTAAATCCATGCCCCTCTCGGATGTGCATGATCTATGGTCATGTAAGCCCTAGGGGTAAGGATTGATTCCCCCATGTCTGAGTTGCATGATTTAAAACTGCCTAATCCCAACATCCTCAAAACGTGACATTAAATTGTACCTTTACCCTATGCAACAAACACAGGATGCCTCATATACGATCATCATGGGATGAAACCTCCTCCCTCAACACCGAGTGATCCTCTTGAATCAAGAAACTTCAATGCATAATCCCCACTTAGATGGAATGAGATAATCCTTGGGAAGATTCCATGCGTAAGTCTCATTCCATCTCTCATTGATGCTTCTTTCAAAAAATGAGCATTAGGTCTATTACTTCCTCTTGTTTCTCACACCGAGCATGACTCACGTGGTCTTAGAGGTTAGTGTAGATCATGAAATCCTTCTCATATCCTCCATGGGCCTCATATATGGTAAAATCCCCAATCAAATATCCTTCATGGGCCTCTTATATGGTATAATCCCCAATCAAATCTCCTCCATGGGCCTCTTATATGGTATAATCCCCAATCAAATCTCCTCCATGGGCCTCCTATATAGTATAATCCCCAATCACATCTCCTTCGTGGGACTTATATATAGATATAATCCCCAAACTCCACTCTAATGGGTCACTCCTATGCATAATACCTATCCATATCTTCCATATGGGCCTCCTCCTTAGGTGTAATTCCCATCCCATTCTAAACTATGTGGGCTTTGATTCCCAACTAATTGGGATATGTAGGAAGCCTCCTTGAGGTCCAAACCCAACATCCACATCCATCCTAATATTCTCTAGGTCACACCCCTAGTAAGATCGTGTCCCTCACTTGGGAGACCACATCTCCTCCAGGTCCCTCAAGTAGATTAATGAGTAATCCCCACACCAACTCCAACCAAGAGAAATACTTTTGTGAAGGGTAGCTTCCATGCATAAGCCCCACACCATCCCTCGTTGACTCGCCCTTCACGATACGATAATACTTACCGTATGATGCTAAACTGTATGGATCGGTCCTATCACATGACCTTAAATTGTATCACCAAACTACATGAGTTTTGATTCCTATCTTCTAAATAGGGTATGTAGGATGCCTCTCTGAGGTTCAATCTCAACCAATGGTAAACCAAGGTGCTCCCTCTTAGGGACATACATCATTGATCCACCTCCTTGGGTGCTCTGATCAACTTTCATGATGCGGCATATTCTCTTTATGGTACACACCTCTTAGATCCACCTTTATGGGTGTTCTGATCTATCTATCTAGGGTTCTCCTCCACGGGGAGTTCTCACCACCCTAAGGTGCTCCAACCTAAGGACACACCTCCTTGATCTGCCTCAACGGGGCGTCCTGATCACCCATCTCTATAGTATGGTAAACCTTAGATCCACCTTAAGGGGTGTTCCGACCTAATAATTAATTAGTGTGATATCCTCCCTCCTAGGGAAACACCTCATGGATCCTCCTCCACAAGAATTCTGATCCATCCATCTAGGGTTCACCTCTATGGGGTGTTCTCACCAACCTTAGGTGCTCCTTATTAGGGACACACCTCCCTTATCCACCTCCATGGGGCATCCAGATCACCTATATCTATTGGATGTTAAACCCTAGATCTATATCAACGGGTTTTACATCCCAATCATCCATCAGTGTGAAATCATCCCTCCTAGGGACACACCTCCCTGATCTTTCTCCATGGGATGTCCTGATTAGACTTTTCCCATCCCCACAAGGCATTAAACTTCTGGCCCCAAATACATACCTCATACAAAACATAGGATTCCTGAGGTGAAATCCTTGGATGATATATGCCTATGGAGTTAGCTACCTCATGAAAAACATGGGATGCATGAGGTGAAGTCCTTGGAAGATGTACACCTTTGGTGTTAGATACCTCGTGATCAACATGAGATGTGTTGGGTTCTATGCCGAAGATGTATCCATGATATGCCCCCTCAAGAGGAAGAAAACAGGTGACCAATGTTCCCCAATTTCTATAAATACCAGCAATGCCCAATGTGTCTACACTCCTAACCAAAGGTTTCTACCCTTTCAAGACCCACTGGAATGTCCAGACAAAAGCAGTGTAATTAACCTCTGTCCACAAAAATATGACACCTAGAATGAGTTCCATGAACATGACTTAAATATTTTAGGGAGACCTGGATTAGGAAACAAGTTCCAAGGAGGAATCCTTAGAAAAGTAACTGACATCCCATCATTCCGTTTTGATCAAGGAGCATACATTGACGATGAAAGTGATGAAAGCCACCTACCTTTGGAAAGTGGGAATGCAGGGTAACAAAGCACGTCGGCGCACATTAACACACATAGAGGCATTCCCCAGTGAAAGAGTCAGAAAGAAATATATTTAAGATACTGGATTTATTATTTTATGATGAATACCATAGATTTAGATGATTTATAAGAATAAATAAATCAAAATAGGTCAGGTAAGATGATTACCACTTCTTTAGGATACATCCTTTAGATCATTTCTTAAGGACCCTTGGAATGGCCTTTTAATAAGACCATCATGTGTACTTTATGGATAGTAAAGTTAATAAGACAATTTTCTTGGTTTTGTTCAAGCTATATAGCCCAAAGTGGTTTAAATTAAAGAGATAATGGGGTGTCCTTCTATAAGGGAGAGAAAGGTCACACTTAGAATTATTAAAATATTAAAATATAATTAAGTAATTTTCAATCCAAATGATTCAAAATGGAAATATATTCAAATAAAAATAATATAAATTCTAAATATCATCAACCAATTAAATTTAGACAGCTTTTGGTGTCATTTAAAACCTTTTCTTTTTTTAAACCCTTGGTTAACCAAATTTAATCTTAACTATGACAATAGATTTTTTAATATTAAAGGGTTATAATTTTACTTATAAGTTTAAAATTGGATAATAAATAAAAACGGGATGAAATTTTAAACCCTTTATAATTATACTTGTCCTATTGAAATATTTTTATGATTTTTAAATAATTTTATAAATTATTTTTATCATAAAATTATATTAATGTCATTTTAAGAACTGTTCACATAATTTGACTTTAAAAATAAAAGGATAGTAATGGAATTAGAATATAAACCTTTATCACATCCCTATTATGTTATTTATATCTAAAAAATTCATGGAAAAAAATAATTCACCTAAATAGTATTACTTTTAATATTTTTAAAATAATTTATATTATTTTTCTACTAATTGAATAAATATTATGTTGAAGTTGTGTAAGCATTTAGGGTAATTATTCAACAACTAAAAATTATAAATAAATTTCCATACTAAAATAATAATTATTATTTAAAATAATCATTTAGAACTGAACTTATCCAATTTTTACACTTATGTAATAATTTTAGAGGTATTAAATTCATGAGTAACATTTTGGAATTTTCTTTACATAAAATAATATAAACTTCATTATCCATGGAAAATGGGACTAAAATGCCCTATATTAAACATTTAAATGAATATGGTTTAATTTATTCCATCAAATGAAATAAAGGAAAGTTTAAGCTCGATTTTTAGGCCTTACCTCATGGTTTTAACCATATTTTACCCATTTTACCTATACCGAGGTGAAAAGTATTTATCATGATTACTATTCATAATGAGAAAAAATAAAAGGAACCTATTTGATAAATTTTAAGCTCTTGATTCAAAATATGGTACCCATTTTTAAATATTCAATCTCTAGAATTGTAAGAAATCAATTTTAATATAAATGTGTAAAACAAAATGAAAAATACTTTTTAGAAAAATGTTTTTTTAAGCATAAAAATTAACTAATATAAAAATCATAAATATTTATAATTAAAATGGGATTAATTAGATTATTATAAATAAAATGGATCATATTTAACTTTAATAAAAAATCCAAAATATAATGAGACTTAAATTACTTTATTTAATGATAGTATTTGAAAAAATTATATTTTTCACTATTTAGTGAAAAATCAATCATTTCATAAAAATCCCAAAAGTTTACCCTAAGTTGATTTTAATATTCTGATTTAAATATAAAATATAATTTCAAAAAGTGTTTGAAATTAATTATTATTTCCACACGCAAAACACAATAAAAATAATTTTTGAATAAAATGCCTTTTTGAAGCACAAAATAATTTTACTAAAAAATGAGTTGTTGTTTCCTAATAATTAATCGATACATTTTTATTGAGTAGGAACATTATACATATATTTCATATTATGGTTACTCATATTCATAACTTTCAATTCATTTGCTATGTTATAACGATCATAATTACATAATAATATTTTTATAATATATCTCAATTTTCTTAAAACTCAATGTTGCATGTTAAGAAATCTATCAAGATTATTATTATTTTTAATAAAATTTCTAGGGTGTTACACAATAAACATGTTTTTTTCATAAAACGTACATTTTTTCCACCATATATATGAAACTACTTTATCCATAATGAGTATTTAGAATCTCCCATAAATTCTTTCACACATGTTATCCTTCTAAACATGTCATTTGTACTACTTTTCTTCATAACCTTGGGAAAGCTAAACATAAAAAGGGGTGATATCAAATGATCAATAATGGAAATCATACAAATGAGGAAATCATGGCATAAATATTATGGTAGGAATAAGTAAACAACATAAAGTCATAATTAACTTGAAACTGAGAGCATTCTATATCTAGGATAATAAACGAAACATGGATATCAATAATAATGATCTCATACTGATGGAATACATAATTCCAAACATCAAAAACATGTTTTCAATGCCTTTTTTCAAGACATTTTCCAATTATGGGGAGAGGTATACACAAAAACCCAACCTGTTTTGTCTAATGAGACTTGTCGATGCATCGAGAGGCTATATTATTCCTGCCCCACCCATTACCTAGTTAATTCCAATGCATTAACCATAAGAGACAACAAGACTTTTCATACCATTTCCTAAGGAAACAACTACTGAATAAAACATTGTTATTCGTATAATGAAATAAATATAATTTCAATACATGATCAACCTGTGTTAGCAGTCAATAATCATCAAGAATATCAATATCTTTTCCCATGTTAATAAAAGGGATAATATAATCATAACCCATCCTGATAAATAAGGTGGATGGTCAAACTTTCCAATAATCATCTGTATTGGAATAATAATATCCAATATAAGGAACCATCCTTAAACATTACATAATCTTTATTTTTAAGTCAATAATATATTCTCTTGCATTTGAGGATTTTTTTAGGTATAGTATTTTAAAGAATTTGGTCATTAATCATATATAACAAAACTATATAATAAAAGTAGAAACTTTCAATCAGTATCCATTTTTTCCACCGTATAAAAATTTTAAATCAAAACATTATTTATTTTCATGAAAAAATCTTCACGACTTTCAAATCAACCTCTTCCTTTCCATTACACATCCTTAAATCTTTCGAAAAACATTTTAAAAACATGGGATGTGAAAAAAAATCAGTAAGGGTCATAAAAAGAATAAAACTGTTATTCGAGTGAAAAATATGAAAACCCATGAAAAATATTTTCTTAAAAAAAATCATTTTACCTAGAAAGAAAATTATCATTATTTTAAAAATATAATTTATATTACCTTTTGAAAAAAAATTCCATGAAAACTCATTAGAAAGCATAGAAAATTCATGTATGTGACTTGGGACATAATCTTATATAAACCTTACAGAATCCTTATAAAACCCTTATAAATTGGAATAACCACATGTCCAACTTCCAATATAATTCTCTAGAGAACATAATCATTACCCAATGCATTGGAGAGCTATCTGAGCACGCCCATCATATAAGCTATAATGGGCTCACTTAGTGCTATCTGGGTTCACCCATTATAAAAAATGTCTAGGGACTATATAATTAATAAAAAAATTAAGCTTACAACTTTTCATCATAAAACCCTTTTAAAAACACTTTTGAACTCATATGAAAAACCTTTTTGGATATCAAAATACCCTATTCTTTAAAAAAACCATTTTCAATACAAAAATACCCAAAAAAAGGGAAATATGGTTTTTTATTTAATAAAACATGAAATTTTGTAAAAGAATATAGAAATAAAATAAAATTCATGGTAGCAAGAAAAGTCTTTGTCACTATATATGTTAAAAATAGGACATTCCTTTTGTCATTTCTCAAAACATTCTATATAAAATGAATAAAAAGATTCCTTTTTAAAACATTTTAAATTAAGTAAAAATATGCATAAAATTTACTTTATAAATATTTTATTTTCATATAAAATATTTCATAAAATCATTTTAAAAACATAGACATGGAATAGAAAGAGTTGTAATGAAAACTTTAAAAGAGTATTTTTTTTTTAAAGTCATTTTCCACTTTAACAACATTTGAATCATAAGACCCGTAAAAGAATAAAATTAAATAAAACTTTAGATATCATGAGAATATATAAATTCATGATATAACATATAAAATGGTATGTATATACACATCATAAAAGAATATAGATGCATAACATCAAAATATTCCTCAATGAAAGGAAATTGAGACGGATTCTCTTACCTTAAGTCGAAATCATCACGTACATTATTTATCTTACTAAATAATAAAAATTTGTTAATTTTTACTTTCTTAATAAATCTTTTCAATTTTATTATTACTTTTATTTTACTTATAATAATTTTATATATGATTACTTAATCAATTAATTTTATATCAGATATTTCGACAATATTTGGCTTATGTGTTAAAAATGATTATGGTAGGTTGACTTGGTCAAAGAGGTCATTATTTAAACATATACATAATAATAATAATGAAATAATTATTATATTTATAAATTAATCATACTTTTGAGACCAATTAGGAAATATTTTTCTGAGAAATTTAGTACATTAAGAACATGGCGATGGTAGGCTATATGTACGCATGAGTAATGTTTTCATTTTTCAACGATCATTATGGAAAGGAGGTAAGTAATATTTTATAATTAAATAATGATAATAATATCATATATACCATATTATTTCTTTAAATATACTTATATATATCATTCATGTGGTGTGGTGATGAAAATGGAATCATATCACTTCGTGAAGGTGATAGTCCGCACATACATGAATGATGTAATCATTTTTTAGTGAGTGAAAATGTAAGAAATAAAATGACATATTATATTTTAAGAATGATAAATATGTAATTAATATAATAATTATATCATTTATATAACATATATTCATTAATTTTTTCCTTATTTCCTTCCATGTAAAGCGTTAGTGAAAAATGAATCGCATCGCTTCGCAAGACGATAGTTCTCCATACACACGAGCAACGCTATTGTATCCCTTAAGGAATGGAATGTAAAAGGGGTATATATGATTTAATGAATCCAAATGTATAATTATTTTATTAATATGATATATATATATATATATTATATCCATCATCATACCCCACTGTGAGAGGCGTTGATGGAAAACGTGTCACATCGGTTCGCAAGGCGATGGTCCTTCGTACACATGAGTGACATTATCATTTCTCATTTGAGGGAATAGGGGATGGATATAGGTCATGAACATAACATAATATCATATCAGTATATGGTATATATTTTAGTTTTTATATAATCATAAATGAATAATTTTTGAAGGAGTTGGAAGAAGAAATAACACAAAAATGCATAGTTAGGAATTTTACCTCTTCTCGGACCACCTCTTTAGGGTTATACCTAAAGTATTCCTAGAATGGATTTATAAAAAACCCAGGATTATAGGGTGAGGGGATGTAATTTTGGAAGTTTTTTTAGGTATTATATAAATAAAAATGGGTTTAATTTTTGAATAAGAAAGGAGAGGGGTGGCCTTTTATAAGTGAGGTGAGTGGCACACTTGTAATTTCTGAAAAGAAAAAGGTATGAACACATTTTTCACATGCAAAAAGGGTAAAAATGGAGTATTATTGATAATTAGACATCATAATGTCGAAATATACTTATAAAATATATTTTATACATGCTTTTAAGTCATTTTAACCCTTATATTTTTAGTTTAAACCCACAGTAACCCCATTTTTACCTTAACTGTGGTAATTAATTTTTATTATTTTCACTATTAATTTTGGTCAAAAATTAAGTTAAAATTATTATAAAATATAAATTATTATGATTCCAAATATTTAATCTATTTTAGAAAATTTAATTCACATAATTGAAAAAATTAAATTTAAAACAAAACCCACAGACAAGATAGAAAAGCTGGTTTTCAAGAAGTGAATTTTTCTAGAAAAAATGATTTTATATTAACTCTATTGTTAATAATAATCAATGTATGAATATAAATTAATAATTAATGAAATTTAAACTATAAATTTCATTTAAAACATTTCTCATTAGGTATTAACGTAATTAACTAAAAATAAAAAACATTATTCAGTTTAAAATAGTTTTCAGAAAACCCTGTTTTTAAACCAAAAAACAAACTTATATTAAAATCCAATATAAAGTTGATTGAAAAAAATAAAATTCATTAAATATAAATAATTAATACTTATTTTATTTTAAATAATATTAAAAAAAATTATACTTTTAAATTACTTATTTCATTGAAAACAAATTACTTTTTTAATAAAAATTATTATTTTTCACTATTCACTAAAAAATAAATATTTTTCAAAAAATTGAAAAAATTCACCCTAAGTATATTTTTATATGTTGATTTCAAAAATGATATTATTTTTTTCATATTAAAATTTTAAAATTTTGAAACTAAACTTTTAAATAAAACCTTATAATAAAAGTGTTCAGTTAAAATTATTTATTTTTTTATTTTAAAATTACTTAATATTTTTATAATGAATATAAATATATTAATAAATATGAAAGTGAATTATTATAACTTAGCTGGGTTGTTAAATTATTCCCCCATTTTATAAATTTCATCCTTAAAATTGTATTCACTTATTAAATAAATGGGGATATCTTTCCCTCGTAGCATTTTCATATTCTCATGTTGCCTCTTCAGCCATATGGTTTTCCATAAAACCTTAACCTAGTGAATCACATTATCCTACAAAAATTTCTCTCTATGATGAAGAATCTAAACTGGATATTCCTCATAAGAAATATTATCTTCCAACTAAACTAGTTCAGGGCTCAAAATATGATATGAATATGACACATATTTCCTTAACATTGAAACATAAAATATGTTGTTTGCATGGGATAAACTTGAGGGAAAATCCACTCGATAAGAAACTAATCCAACTTTATCTAGGATTTCATAAAATCCAATGAACTATGGACATATATTTTCCTTTTTACCAAAAAATATAACACTTTTCCATGGAGATACTTTGAGAAATACATGATCACCTACCTCGAAAGAAATATCTTTCCTCCAGTTATCTATATAACCTTTCTTCTTACTCTGATTAATTCTCAAATATTACTGAATCAACTACACCTTCTCAACCATTTACTCTACCAACTCTAGTCCCATCAAACTCCTTTCTCCTAATTCATCCAAAAAAAATTTGTTCGACACCGCTATCTATATAATGCCTCAAATGGTTCCATCTGTATACTAGAATGAAAACTATCCTTATAACAAAACTAAACCAAAGAAAAATATTGATCCCAAATTACCGAGTAATCCATTGAAAAATAATGAATCATATATTCCATGGTCTGAATAATACACTAAAATTGACCACCGATTTGAGGATGAAATGATGTGCTGAAATTTAATTTAGTACCCAATAACTTCTGATGTCCTCTCAAAAAATTATATGTGAACCTGGGATTATAATCTGATACAATAGAGAGGAAATCTATGTAACCTAACTATCTATTTTAAATAAAGTTGGAAAAACTAATATAAATACATTTTATCTCAAATTTGAATTAAACGTGTAGATTTAGTTAATAAATCAATAATAACCTAAATCAAATTGTTACCTCGATAAGTATTTGGTAATCCAACTACAAAATCCATTGATATATTTTCTCATTTCCACTTTGACATTGGAAATGGTTATAGAATTCCCTTTGGAAGTTTTCGTTCTAATTTAAACTACTAAAGAGTCAAACAATTCATGGTAAATTCATCAATATCTCTTTTAATTCCATCCAACTAATAATACTCATGAATGTATCTATACATATTAGTGATACCTAGATGAATGGAAAATAGAGAATGATGAGCTTCACCCAATAACTATTTCCTCAATTGGGAATCACAAGGAACACATAATCTTTTTGAAAATTGTAAAACACCTTCTTCATCAATATTAAAATCTAAAAACTTACCCCTCTTAATGGATTCTACATTTTCCTACAAATATTGATCCTTCTTTTCAGCTTTCTTAATTCTTTCTGAAAATTTTACCTGCATTGAAACCTGAAACAATACAAAGGATTTCCTTACATCTACAACTTCTAAAACAAAATTTATCAAATAATTAACTATAAGGTCACATTAAAAACTTAACATGGTTAATGTAGCATTATTTTTTTGACTCAAAGCATCAGACACTTTGTTTTCTTTTCCAAGATGGTAATGAATCGTGAAATCATAATCCTTAATCAATTTCAGCCATCTTATTTGCCTCATGTTTAACTCTTTCTAAGTGAATATATACTTAAAAAAAATTTATCAGTATATATTTCTCAATTTACTCCATACAAATGATTCCTCTAAATTTTTAAATCAAAAAAACACAGTAATTAATTCTAGATCATGTGTTATGTAATTTAACTCATGTGGTTTAAAATGACTTAAACCATAAGCAATTAACTAATCATTTTTCATTAGGACACAACCAAGTCCTTTCAAAGAAGCATCACTATAGATGAAAAAATTTCCATTTCTATAAATCAGTTCCAAAACTAGAGCACTCAATAATATTATTTTTAGTTCTTGAAAATAATCATCACATTCTTTTGTTAGGATTAATTTAGCTCATTTTCTATTTAACTTAGTCAGTGAGCTATACAACTGGGAAAAATTTTCAATAAATTGTTATTAGTAAATCACTAATCCAAGAAAACTATGAATCTATATGATATTTTTGGGTATTTTCCATTCTTCAACAACTTCTATTTTAGTAGGTTCAGTGGTTATTCCATCTCTAGAAAAAATATTTCCAAGGAAAGAAATTTTTTGAAACCAAAATTCAAACTTACTAAATTTCCCGTATGGTTTTTTTTATTTAAAGGTTTTCAAAAAAATACTTAGGTGTCTTTAATGTTCCTCATAACTTTTATAATACACCAAAATTTCATCAATAAATTCAACCACAAACTTTTCCAAGAACTCATGAAAATATCTATTCATAAGGTCCACAAATACAGTAGGTGCATTGGAAGACTGAAAGGGAATAACTATAAACTCATAATTACCATATATAGTCTAAAAAAGTCTTTAGAATGTTTTCTTCCTTCACTTTCAACTGATAGAACCCAAATCTCAATACAACCTCCTAAAAATACTGATCTCCCTGGAGATGATCAAAAAAATAATAAATTTGAGGCAAGGGATACTTATTCTTAATAATGATGTTATTAAAGGATTTATAATCAATGAAAAGTCTCATTAAACCATCATTATTTTTAACAAAAAAAATAGGATCACCCCATGGTGAACTGTTGGGGTGAATTAAACCTTTATCTAACAACTCCTGTAATTTATTTTTTCAATTCTAAAAGTTCTAATTGAGACATTAGATAAGGGGGGTTAGAAATAGCCTTGGAATCATGCACTAATTAAATAGTAAACTAAATCTAATGATCATTAATAAAACCAAGAAAATCATCAATAAATACATCTCTGTATTTATTTAATACTATCATATCAAACTCTATTATGGTCAGTTCCACAAGATTTGTAGGGAAGACCATCCCACTGATGACAAGAAGAAGATTCCTATAAATCTTGGTTTCTTTAATATTTTCACTCATATTTTTCACCAAAAGTTCTATCTTATTTTAATGTGATGATATTCCCAGTCTACTTAAAATTTTCTCAGAAATAAAAGAATGTGAAGATCTATAGTCAAACAATGTATTGGAATAATTTGAATAAACCAGTAACATACCTCTCGCCACTTCATTTGATGGATCAACATCAACTATAGTAGTAAAAAAATATTTTTCCACACCCTTTTCCTTTTGATCTTTATAGTTTCTACCTTTATTAAGAAAATTTGGATACTCATTGGTATAATTCCCCAAGTCATTGTAATTAAACATCTTACCATTGACTTTCCATTACTTGTATGATCATTTTCATTGCATTCATAATCCATATGACCAAATTTACTACATCTAAATAACTTAACAAACTTCATAATAAATTCTCCATAATGATTTTTACCACACTTCTCATAAGATGGAAATCTATTTTTCTTACCTCCAGACTTATTTGATGAATTCTTCCCCATTTTATGCCAATTGGACCCCTTCTTCTACTTGTTTTCATGGAATACATGATAATAAGAAAACTTCATTTCTACATTCTCAACACATCAAACTAGTTTCTCGTAGATTTTGAATTCACAAAAATCCAATTCCATTTGATATATTAGATTTAATCCTCGGTAAAACCAATTAATCTGATTATCAAGATCCCAGATAAAATTTGGAATGTACCATACTAATCAGGTGAATTTTTCTTCATATACAACCACTGAATCTTCCTCCTTTTGTCTAAATTCTAAGAATTGTTTTTCTATCCTAATTCAAACAGATTTAGAAAAATATTTATTAAGGAAAATATTCTTAAATTCATCTCATTCTATTTCATCAATCTTTTCACTTTCTTTGATATTCTTAATCATTGACCGCCACTAGTCAAATTCACCTTCAAAATGGTAAATGGAAAGAGTTACCTTTTAATGTTCTGAAATTATCATTACTTCAAATATCTTCTCCAAAGAATTATTTTATCCTTAAGCTACTATAAGGTCATATGATCCACTGAATTATGGAGGATTTTGCCTCATGAAATTCACCACTATATGCATGTTAATTCGTGGTAGATTGGGTTTCTTTCTCACATGAATACCACTACCATTTATAGCCTGTTTCAACTAATCAATCACTATAAAAAACTATTTTGTTCCAATTCCAACCATCTTGGGATACTTATTTGGAAGGATATTTTCCTCTCGATACTTTCCCACTACAACTTCCCTATTTACTCTATGGAAAACCATTTTAGAAAGAAATAGTTTTATAAATCAATATGGTGATATTAAAATGATATATCATTTCAACTTAACCATAAAGTAAAATATTTCAAGGGAATGTTATTAAAATTATCCTAACTTATAAAGTTATCTAAACCATCCTCCAATACCAACTATAAGGTTTCGGCCTTAAACACTACATAATTTTGAGTTTTAAGTGAAGAATTAATTATCTTAAATTTTAGGATCTTTTCATGTTTAGAGTTTTAGAGAATTAGTCCATTACACACAGATAAAAAATCATATAATACAAAGTGGACACTTTTGATCAGTATTGATTTTTTCCACCATATAAAATTTTTAAATCAAAACATGATTTTTTTTCATGAAATAATATTCACAACTTTAAACTTGACCTCTTCCTTTCAATTACCCATCCTTAAATCCTGTGAATAAACATTTTAAAAACATGGTATGAGAATAAAAATTTAATTAAGTGACATAAAAATAAGAAAACCATTAGTCCAATGAAAAACATTAAAACACATGAAAAACATTTTCTTAAAAGCATACCTTTTTACTCATAAATGGAATTATCATCCTTTTAAAAATATCATTTATATTACCTTTTGAAAATAAATAATTTCCATGAAAATATATTTTCAAGCATATAAAATTAATGTAGGTTCTTTGGGACATCATCTCATAGAACCCTTATAGAACCCTTAGAAATTAGAATAACCACATGACCAAATTCCAAAAAAAATATCTACAGAACATAATCATTACCCATCTCATTGGATCCCTATCTGGGTGAACCCATCGTATAAGCTATAACGAGATCACCCAATGCTATATGGGTGCACTGATCATAAATAATGTCCAAGGACCATATCATGAATAAAAAAATTTAATCTTGTAACTTTTAATCATAAAACCCTTTGAAAAACACTTTTGAATCCATATGGAAAACTTTTTGGATATCAAAATATCCTTTTCTTTTAAAAACCCCATTTTCAATACCAAAATACCTAGAAAATAGGAAATAGGATTTTTTATTTAATAAAACATGAAATCTTGAAAAGGAAGTTAGAAATAAAATAATAGTAATTATGGAAAGAAATATTTTTGTCACTATATATGTTAAAAATAGGACATTCCTTTTATCATTTCTCAAAAGGTTCTGTATAAAACACATAAAATGATTCCTTTAGAAAAACCTTGAAATAAATAAATAATATACATAAAATGTAATTTATAAAGATTTTATTTACATATAAAAACTTTCATAAAATCATTTCAAAAAAATCGACATGGAAGAGAAATACTTGGAAGGAAAACTTTAAAAGATGGTTTTTTTTAAAAAGAAATTCCTTTACCACTTTAACAATATTTAAATCATAATCCCCATTAAAGGATAAAAATAAATAAAAATTTAGATATAATGAGAATAGATAAATTCATGATATAACATATAAAATGGGTTGTATATATACTTCATAAAATAATATAGGTTCATAATATCAAAATATTCCTCAATGAAAGGAAATTGATATGAAGTCCCTTAACTTGAGTCTGACTCATCACATACGTTATTTATATTATGGAATAATAAATTTATTTTAATTATTTACTTTCTTAATAAAAAAAATTCAAGAATATTAATCCTTTTATTTCACTTATTACCATGTTATATATGATTACTTAATTGATTAATTTTATGTCATGTGTTTTGATGATATTTGGATTATGTGTCAAAAATGACTTTGGTGGGTTAACTATGGTCAAAGAGATCATTATTTAAACATATCTAGAATAATAATAATGAAATAATTATCATTATTATATATCAATTATACTTTTAATACCAATCATAAAATATTGTTTTGATAAATGAAGTATGTTACGATCATAGAGACAGTAGGTTGTATGTACGCATGAGTAACGTCTCCATTTTTTAACGATCATTATGGTAAGGTGGTAAGTAATATTTTATATTTATATAATAATAATTATATCATATTTAACATATTATTTCTTTAAATTTAATTATATATATCATTCATGTTGTTTGGTGATGAAAATATTCACATCTCTTCATGATGGTGGTAGTCCACACGTACATGAACGATGTTGTCATTTCTCAATGAGTGAAAAGATAAGAAATAAAATGATATATTATATTTTCAAAATGAAAAATATGTAGTAGATATATTAACTATGTCATGTTTATAACATATATTTATTAAATTTATCCTTATTACCTTCCATGTAAAGTGTTAGTGAAAAAACTAATCACATCGCTTCGTAAGGTGGTAGTCCGCCATACACATGAGAAACATTATTGTATCCCCTACAGAATAGAATGTAAAAATGTATATCTATGATATAATGAGTCATATGTATAATTATATTATTAATATAATATATATATACTTTATATCCATCAACATATACAACTATGAGATGTGATAATGGAAAATGTGTCACATCGGTTCGTGAGGCGATAGTCCTCCATACACACAGGCAGCATTATCATTTCTCATTCGAGGGAAGACGAGATGGATATAGGTAATTATCTTAAAATAATAACATATAAGTATAATTTAGATAATTTTTTTATTATATAAGCATAAATTAATAATATTTTAATGAGGTGGAAGAAAAAATAAAACAAAAATACATAGTTATGAATTTTACCTCTTCTCAGACCATCTCTTTAGGATTATACCAAAAGTATAACTAGAAATGATTTATGACCAAAAAAATGATTCTAGGATGAGGGTATGGAAGTTTTTAACTGTTTTGGGTATGGATTTTATGAAACAAAATGGTTTTAATGTGTTAATAAGAGAGGATAGAGGGTGGATTTTTATAAGTGAGGTGAGTGGCACACTTGTAATTTTAGAAAAGAAAAAAGTGTAACTATGTTTTTCACATGAAAAAATAGTCCAAAATGGAGTATTATAAATAATTATCCATGATAAGTTTTCAATATGGCTATAAAATAAATTTTATACAAGTTTTTAGATCATTTTAACCCTTACCTTTTTAGTTTAACCCCCGAAAACCCCATTTTTACCTTAACTGTGGTAATTAATTTTTACTGTTTTCACTATTAATTTTGGTAAAAAATTAATTTAAACTTATAAAAAAATATAAATTATTATGATTCCAAATATTTCATACATTTTAAAATTTTAAATTCATATAAGTTTAAAAATTAAATTTAAAACAAAACTTGTTGACGTGGCGAAAAAACGGGTTTTCAATAAGTGTACTTTTCTAGCAAAAGATGATTTTATATTAACAATTTGGTTAATAATAATCATTACATAAAGAGAAATTAATATTTATTAATATAAATATATATATATTTAATTTAAAATAGTTCTCATTAGCTATTATCTTAATTAATTAAAAAGAATAAACATTATGCAATTTAAAACAGTTTTTAGTAAAAATCTGTTTTTAAACCCAAAAACAAACTTATACTAAAATACAATATAAAGTTGATTAAAATTAATTAATTGGATTAAATATAAATAAATAATACTTATTTTATTTTAAATAATATTCAAAAACCTATTGGTACTTTTAAATTACTTAATTTATTGACAATAAAATACTTTTTACAAAAATCGGTATATTTTACTGTTCACTGAAAAATCAATATTTTCAGAAAAATACAAAACAAATAACCCTAATTATATTTTTATTTGATTATTTAAAAAATTATATTCATTTTTTAAAATTTAAATTCTAAAATTTATAAATTAAACTTTTAAATAAAACCTTATAATAAAAGAGTTTAGTTAAAATTATTTCCTTTTTGATTTAAAAATTACTAATATTTTTATAATGAATATAATTATATTAATAAACATGGAAGTGATTTATTCTATATTTAGCTAGTTTTTTAAATTAATTACACTAATACTTCACCCCTTGTTAATAAAATAACATTCTCTCTAGGTGAACATCATCCAATCTGAATTATGTAAAAATGTGATGTTCACATCATATAGAGCAATGAGTATACATTTAAGTCAATACTAGAATAACATGATAATAAAACATCCATATAAATAAGTTGTATTGTTTCAAAAAACATAACAAATGTGAAACAAAGGAAATATAGGAGGGTGTTGACATAAATGAAAAATACACTTGTAAAAATAATGCTTTGAACGGTATCACAAAATAAGGGATCAATAATCAAATTGTTTGATACCTCGAGTTCAATCCACAAAATTATAATATATATATATGATAAATTATCAAACATAAACCCCTTAGGTTAAATAATTTTTAAAATAATAAGAGAAATGGAAGTGAAAACTGAAAATATCTTTTAGTAAATATTTTTAACTTTAATGAAAAATAAAAATTTACATGTCACTTTCAAAGGTAACTTTTGAAAAGGTGATTTGAAATCCTTTTAAAACCTTTAATTTTAAAAATAATCTCTAATAATGTATCCTTTAAAATGCATAAATTTTATGTTATAGAAATTAGGATAAGAAGAAACATATGAATGTGAAAGGAAACCCCTTTTTATTATTTTCAAAATACCTTTATCAAAAATTCACATTGTAAGAAGAGTAATAAAACATTAGTTTGTATTTAAAATTTCATTTTTTAAAATATTATTATATACCATAAAATATTATGTTGGGATAAATAAATCATGGAATAAATAAGTTCATGATGAAACAATATAACTAAAGGAAAGGAGTCTTAGGTTATCAATATTCCTTACGAGCAACATATATCAAGAAGTGAGAAATATTTGTCAAAGGGATTATATTTTAGGAATTTATATATATATATATATATATATATATAACCTAATAAAATAAAAGGTTATAATATAACCAACTTATAATAAATAAGTTCAATATAATTATCATAACTCAATGAATGAAAGTTGAGTTTCCAAAAATCCTTACTACTGTGGAAACAACTGAATCAATAGAAAATTGAATAAGGGAAAATTAATTAGATAGTAAATCACATTAAATAAAAATATTATGATAATAATATATCTATGGGAATTTGTTACACCATAAAAATAAAACATGGTGCAAAAAATGTATTACGTCTTAGAGAATCAGAATTGAGACCAAGAAAACCCTTACAACTTTAGAAACTTTCGAATCAAATGTAGGATCGAAATAATGATGTAGATGCTCAATATACAAGAGGGGGGTGAATTTTACACTTTAAAATTTTCCTTAAACAAGGAAAGATCTAAGTTTAACAAAGTTAAACTAAGAAAATTCACAACACCTCTAACACCAATTGAAATATTGGGACAAAGTATAAAGTTACAAACTTCTAGTTCTATACACTTGCTTAAATCTGGAATGTGATTCCGAAAAACCGGTTTCGGAAAAATGGATCTGGAAAATGAAACTTAACCAAAGTTTACAATATGATATTCTACCTTAAAGTGTATAGAATCTAACTAAATCAGAGTACAAGTGTAAGGAAATATAAGAAGGTTATACTTTCCTTACAATACAAAATGTAGCAGAAAAACTTGTAACAAAAACAAGTAACAAGATATAAATCTTTTAACCCAAAGAGAAGGGTAACCAACAACCTTGGATAAAGGTCCCTTGATTTATACTTTTAAGAAATTATGTCCTACCCACACCCGGGTAAGCCCTCGATACAAAGATCGGAGTCTCTATCTTGCTATCCCCGCAAGCCCTCAACTTCAAGGTAGTTGGAACCTCTATCTTCCTCAGCAAGGAAGCCCCCGAAATTCAAGGTAGTCGGCACCTCTGTCTTCCTATCCTTGGAAGCCCTCAAATGTAATCACCAACATTCGGAGTCGCATGAAGCAAGTCTGCACAAGGAAAAGTTTGGACAAGCTGTTCAAACTTTTTTCACGAAGCTTTCAGAGTTAATAAGAGCCTCTCTCTCTAGAAATCACATCAACAGAACTTAGTCCAAGATCAGTGTCAAAGTTTTAGATTCTTTCCAAATGAGCTCCTATTTATAGGTGAAGCTCCAACGGTCAGCTCTCTCCTCCAACGGTCATATTTCTCCTTGAATTTCGGAGGGACTTGTATATGTTTTACTCAACCAACAGTTAGTCAATAATTGAAATCATGACATCATTTTGTAATGAAACAAGTGTAAGCATAAGTAAAACTAAATTTCGGAATGTAAGCAAATAAAAGTTCAGAGTCTAACAAAAATGGAATTCGGAGTCTATAATAAAAATATATTCGGATTATATTTTGTAGGAATTCGGAACCTGAATTCTATAGAAATCTGGAGTCTGGTTTCATCAGAATTCGGAACCAGAACTTACAAAGTTCTGAGTCAGAGTTCATGGGAATTCAGAGTCAGAACTCATAAGAGTTCGGAGTCTGAATTTAGAGATCTTGGAGTCGGAACTTAGATAAGTTTGTAATCATAATTCGAATTCGAACTACATGATATTTCGTATCCATAATTTGAAATGGAACTTCATGAGAGTTCTTATCCAAAATTCAGAGTGGAACTTCATTAGAGTTCGTATCTAGAATTCGGAGTGGAACTTCATTACAGTTCATATTCAGAATTTGGAGTAGAACTTCATTACAGTTCATATTCAGAATTCGGAGTGGAACTTCATTACATTTCATATCTAGAATTCGGATCCTAAAATAGAATGCTTAATTTCTAAGTATTATATGATTCCGAGGTTTTTTATATGAATATGATTTTTATACTTAAGAAAAATATTGATATGAAAAATGAAAACATGGTAGGGGTAAATTCCTTTGAGAAGGAAATTTTCCTTATATAAGTAAAATGAGTGGAACTTCATTACAGTTCATATCCAGAATTCGGAGTGGAACTTCATTACAGTTCATATCCAGAATTTGGAGTGGAACTTCATTACAGTTCATATCCAGAATTCGGATCCTAAAATAGAATTCTTCATTTATAAGTATTCTATGATTCCAAATTTTTTGATATGAATACGATTTTTATACTTCAGAAAAATATTGATATGAACAATGAAAACGTGGTAGGGGTAAATTCCTTTGAGAAGGAAATTTTCCTTATATAAGTAAAATATATATTTTCTTAAGTATAGGGTGTTTTTTATTTTCAAAACAATAAGGAATGGAAAAAGTCATAAGGAAAACCATATTGACTTAACAATCTCCCCCTTTTTGGAAAGCATAAACAACCTTACGAAAAAGAATATAGAAGAATTTGGAAAAAAAATAGACTTTGAAATTAAAACTTATCTCCCTTTGTTCATAGATGATGGTGAATACAACTAACTCCCCCTTAGGATTTGGTACTCTAAGGATTGTATTCTAAATTTCCAGAATGGGATTTTTATTAGAATAAAGAAATCGTAATGAGAAATCCCCCTTACTTAAGTATAGTTCTTCTTAGTTTAGAAATATTCCTTCTCCCCCTAGGAGTAGTTCTTTTTCCTTCTACCCCTTTGTGATTTTCAAAAAGAATTGTGGGAATGGAAAAAATAAAGTACCTGAAACATTAGTACAAAATAACACCAGATACAAACAACCAGAAATTTCATTAGAGTTGAAAGAATTTTTTACAAGGAAAATCAAATGCAACAAAAGATCGGATTGAGTTCATTTTTCTTCATTCTCCTTTGGAATTAACTTCTTCAATAGAGTTTTCAGCTTCTTTAAATCTTTCTGATCCTCCTCAGTTTTCTTCTCCAAATCCGTGATCCTTTCTTGTTGAGCTTTCAGGATCTCTACCTGAGCCTTCATGGCCTCTTCCTGCAACTTTAGTAACTCGTCTTTATTTTCCAGCTTCTCTTTAAACTCAATCTGTAAATCTCTTTCCCCTTTCTAGTTCTGAGCAACCGAATTAAGCTTCCCATTCAGATCTATGACCTGTTGATTCCGAGAATTTTTCTCAAGGGTCAGCTTTTCCTGAAGATTCTTGATTTTTCCATCCTCAGTATCAAAAGCATCTTTTACCTCATTCTGAAAATTATCAAACTCAACCAAGTCATCATCAACTTTCTTTTACCAAAGGGTGATTTTGCTGCAAGATTTTCTATTAACATCATAATTGATGACAAAATTTATATCATCAGCTTAAATTTTCACACACTTATCCATCACCATGGATAAGGATTCTGATTTCTGATTTAAACTATGTTGAATCATTTGGAACCTTGAGTCTATGGTGGGAAAAATCGGAATGGTGTCCACCAATTTCTTCAGATACTCAACAACAAAGTCTTGACCCAAATCTGATGAATCTGAATCTGATACCTTACAAGGTGAATACTCTTATTCAACCTCCACTAGCGTTCTTCTAGAAGAACCACCAACTTCTTTCTTCCTGATGATATATTTTGTTGGTGTATCCATGAGCACTTGCTTACCTTTATCAGTTTTCGGAATGGGTTGATCATCTGGAGATTCTTACTCACTCTCTGATAGTTGAACAATCTTGTCTTCATCTATTTTCTCCTTTTATGATCCTTCCTCAAGAAAATTCTTCTCATAGGTATCTTCTTCATACAATTCATACTCTTTCTCTTCCTCTTCCTTATCATTATATTTGTTACCTTCTTTCTCAAATCCCTTTCCTGGAGTGACAAGTTTTGCGGATTTAGCCTTTTCTTGATAATCCTCAACTGTTTAACTAGGTCATCTAGATCAGCACTTCCTTCTTCTATTTCTTCTTCTTCCTCTACTAATTCTTCTTCTCTTTCAACAACTTCTTCTTATACTCTCTCAACAACTTATTTCTCTTTAAGCTTTTCCTGATTGAAGTAGTTCTTTCCTGGGGTCTCTGGTAAAGGTTCAGTAAGGAAAGATTCTGAAACCAGAATCTGCATAGAAGCCATCTCTTTTGCTTTCAAAAGAGATTGAACAATATCTTCTTCTGACATCTTAATCTTCAATTTATTTTCTTTTTCTTGTCTTTCCAACTCATCATAATCTTTATCTTTTAAGGCCTTATCCTCAGTAGTATCTAATCCGAGTTGAGGGTCCCCTTCTTTTCTCTTCTCCTTGTCTTCCCTCCACTTAGAAGCCACTTCATCTGGGTAGGATTTTTGTTTCTTTGGCTTGGGTGGTGTAGATTGGGTTTCCTTAGCTTTTTGGGTCTTGTCTTCAGCCACCACTTCTTTCAACTTTCTCTTCTTCCCTGCCTTTTTAGATGGTTCTGGAGTTTTTTGATCTTTCTGAGCTACCTCAACCTCTTCCTCTAGTAAAGGGTATAATTCTCCGGATTCAATAGAAAAACACATCTTCATCCTTTTTAATGTATCATCACTAACCAGAATTACCTTACAATTTCTTTGATTGGAAGTCCAAGAAACTTTAAATGAATCAAGACATCTGATAATAAGCTTAGAAAGCAAGGCCGGATACATTATGATCTGAGCTTTCAGATTCCCTTCTTTAATATTCTCAACTGTAATCAAAACATGCATCATCAAATTAAACTTCCTTAGATTTACCAAAAAATCTAAGATGTATATATCACTCTTCTTGAGATTATCCTTATCACCCCTTCTCAGTACGAAAAAGCCTTGTACCCACAGCTGTAGAATCCGATTATTCGAAGAGATATGAGAAATCTTAGCAGTCTTGGCATCTTTAAGTCCAAGGCATTTCAATGCCTTCACTTTTTTGAAACTTCCTTGCTCATATGGAAGCTTATGTGAACAAAACTCAGCTTCACCTTCATAAGATACACCCACCAAGCTTGCAGCCTTGGTGTAAGAAAGCATATAAGTCTTCCCATAAGACTTGAATGAAAACTTCTCTCTTCCATATTTCTTAAGGAAGGAAACAGACTCGTAAAACTCAACAAGAAAATTTGTATAAACGGAATCCTGATTCGCTGGCTTTGATAAGAAAACATCCTCCCAGCCATTCAATCTGATATTCTTAGATATAAGAGAATCATACTTGTATAAACTCGGATGCAATAACCTCTCCCTGTAAACTAACCATTTTGAGATTGGCTTCGTAGTTGACATATCCTGAGAAGTACCATCAGTAGACATTCAGAATGAAGAGCTCTGTAGGATTCAAAACGGGCTTTAAGAAGGGAGGTAGAACTTCAACACGTGAGAGCTTTAAGATCGATGTGGGACAACCATCGGGGGTCCCCTTTATATAGGCGATGGATGTAACCTTTGAGCTTCCAAAAACCATCTAATGGTTGAAAAACTCTCTGATCTGATCTGACAGTTGAAAACATACCCGCAAGGAAATCCTAAATCCGCTCTTTTGAGGTTTTAAGAAAAACAATCGGATTTAAGAAAACTAGAATCCGAGAAATTTTAAAAGTCATAGGAAAATACCAGTAAGTAAAATATGACTAAGAAAACTTAAGTAAGGAAACCATACCCTTCGGATTGGCTAGGAATTTTATTCGTAATAGGTGATATTCTTCTTGAATAAAAATTTGACTATGAAAAACTAACTATGATAAACATGAAGTTGAAAAGACTTTGAGTACCAAAACTCTAGTACGAAAAGTATTAGTACAAAAATCCCAGTAAAAAAAGTATGAGTACAAAAAAATTCATTACAAAAAATCTGAGTACGAAAATTCTCATTACGAAAGTTCCAGTACGAAAATCTCATTATGAAGGTTCCAGTACAAAAGTCTCATTATGAAAGTTCTAGTATGAGAATTTCATTATGAAAGTTCCAGTAATAAAATTTCATTATGAAAGTTCCAGTACAAAAATTTCATTATGAAAGTTCCAATATGAAAATTTCATTACAAAAGTTTCAGTACGAAAATTTCATTACGAAAGTTTCAGTACAAAAATTTCATTACGAAAGTTCCAGTACGAAAATTTCATCATGAAAGTTTCAGTACAAAAATTTCATTACAAAATTTTCTGTACGAAAATTTCATTACGAAAGTTCCAGTATGAAAATTTCATTACAAAAATTCCAGTACGAAAATTTCATTATGAAAATTCCAGTAAAAAAATTTCATTACGAAAATTCTCATTACGAAAATTCTTAGTACAAAATTTTTTGAAAAGCTCATTACAAAAAATTTTAGTTACAAAAGTTTGAAAAAAAAAACTGACTACAAAAATTTTGATTACAAAAGATTGAAAAAAAAACTGACTACGAATATTTTGATTACAAAAGCTTGAAAAAAAAACTGACTGCGAAAATTTTGATTATGCTAACAAGAAAATGTACTCCCCCTATGAAAAGGAGTTTATTAATGTGAGGATAATTTTTCAACAAGAAGTTAATGAATAAGGATTACCTCACGGTTATCATTCCTAACTTCTGTTTAATGTATTAAAATCTATTATAGGGTAAAGATTTTGTGAAAATGTCAGCAAGTTGATCTTGAGTTCTGATAAACTGAAGAATAATATCTCCTTTTTGCTTAATACACTTAACAAACAAAACATTTGAAATCAAAATTTTTACCAAGAAGAACAATGTTACCTATACCAACAATTTCACCTTGAGCATTATCTCCAAAAGTTATTTTTCCTCCTTTCGTCTTGATAATATTTTCAAAAAAGTTTTTGTTACCAGTTATATGCCGGGAACATCCACTATCCATGTACCATGTATTGCTATTGGTACTTCCTTTATCTTCCTGAAATTAGGAAAATAATTAGACTTTCTGAATCCAAACTTGTTTGGATCCGAGATTTTCATATAACAAAATTTTGGGCACCCACATCTTCTTAGAAAAATAAGCCTTATGAAAACCTAAAGATTGGGTTTTGTTTAAAGAACTATTCTTTGCCTAGTAACCACCACATTGACACTTGGTACAAAATGGGGCACTTTGAGGAACAAAATAATTGTTACTAAAAGTTGGTTTAGCATGGGTATAACCAAATCTGGATTTGTTTCTTAAAGGTCGTATTTGTGAATACATCTTATCAAAATTTTCTTTACCTAAGGTAAAGTTTGAAAAACACTTCTTTAAGGAAAAAATTTCAGACTTGAGTTTTATAACCAAGTTTTTATCTTCAAAATCATTAGATTTGGAACTAGAGCTAGGATTGAAAACACTTTTCTTAGAAATTACTTTTTATAGATCTTTAGAAAGTTTATTCTTCTCAGAATTTACTTCCTCAAGAATTTTTGAAATACTTATAAAATCAGCATTTTTCTTATCAATATCTTTAGAAAGATCTGATATTTTCATAGTGAGAATATTATTTCTAGAATTTTCCTTATCAAGTTTTTTATTGAGTTTTGAATTCTCAATCTCAAGAAGTTCAGAAAACCTAGAAACTTCTTCATAGGTAGGTAAAGTATTTTCTTCATCAGAAGAGGGTTCTTCATCCAAAGAGTTATAATATTTACTATCATTAGAATTTAAAGAAACATTGGTCAATGATTCAGCATTGTGTACCTTAGCCCTAAAGTAATGATTTTTAATAGGTAATCTGGCTATAAGACCAAGATTCTTATGTCCTAAAGATTCATAATCAAAAGATTCATCTGAAGAGTCACCACCACTGGCACTCCAAATATCATTAGCTTTCAGGACTTTCTTAGCTTTAGCTTTATAACACTTCTTCATATTCCTTTCAGAATGCCTTTCTTTTCTTTCTTTATTCTTGAGAAAAGGGCAATCAGGTCTTATGTGTCCAACTCTCTTGCATTCATAGCATGTGACTTATGAATCTTTCTTATCTTTCCTTTTTTCTTCTTATACTTGGATTGTAAATTCCTTTGTCCAGCTATCTTGTTCATCCTTCGAGCAAGATTTGCTAATTCATTCTCTAAGACTTCACTCTCACTAGATTCAAATTGGATAACAACCTTCTTAGATTTTGATCTAGTTATTCTCTCAGGAGTCTTAGCTTTCATGTGATTTGATATTGTAGTAAAAGCAACAGTACCATTCCAATTCTTCTTTTTTATGTTGTCAACATCTCTCTTCATTCTTGTTTCATATTGGAGAAGAGTTCCAAACAGCTCATCTAAGGAAATTTGAGTGACCTTCCTGTTCTCATCAATTGTTGCTCTCTTTGATTCCCACTCATTGGGCATAATATCAATGATCTTGTCAAAAAGAACTCCATCATCTAGACCTTTATCTCCCATAGATTGTAAGTTATTCATGATAGTCATAAACCTTTGTTGCACCTTACAAATGGGTTCTCCATAAGGAAAGTTAAAACCATGATAATCAGCTCTAAGCATGGATCTTCTAGTCTCAATCACTTTAGATGTACCAAAATGAGTAACTTCAAGTTTCTTCCATATACAGTTAGCTGCTTCACAAGAAAAAATTTGGATGTATATGTTCCTAGTCATTGAACAAATTAAAGTGTTGTGTACCTTATAGTTGAGTTGATAATCATGCTTCTCTTGATTAGTAAAAGCACTTACTTCCTTGTCAGGAATTTTATAACCTCTAGTAAGCATAACAAAATTTTCTACTCCAATATTGATAACGAATTTCTTCATTCGATCTCTCCAATACTCATAGTCATTACCATCAAAAATTGGTTATCTTGTAGGATTTAAGTTGTCGATGGAACCAACATTCATTCCTGCCATCTTAAAATATTTCTACATAAAAACTTGTTAATAACAAAAGTTTGGATTCAAGGAGAATATTATTATGCAAGGAAAATATAGAACAATGAAAAATTGAGCAATAAAAACTTATATGTGAATATAAGTATTTCAGAAACCTCCTTTGATGCCAATTGTAGGATCGAAATAATGATGTAGATGCTTAATATACAAGAGGGGGGTGAATTGTACACTTTAAAAATTTCCTTAAACAAGGAAAGATCCAAGTTTAACAAATTTAAACTAAGAAAATTCACAACACCTCTAACACCAATTGAAATATTGGGACAAAGTATGAAGTTACAAACTTCTAGTTCTATACACTTGCTTAAATCTGAAATGTGATTCCGAAAAACTGGTTCTGGAAATATGGATCCGGAAAATGAAACTTACCAAAGTTTACAATATGAGATTCTACCTTAAAGTGTATAGAATATAACTAAATCAGAGTACAAGTGTAAGGAAATATAAGAAGGTTATACTTTCCTTACAATAAAAAATGCAGTGGAAAACTTGTAACAAAAACAAGTAACAAGATATAAATCTTTTAACCCAAAGATAAGGGTATCCAACAACCTTGGATAAAGGTCCCTTTATTTATACTTTCAAGAAAGTCTATCTTACCCACACTCGGGTAAGCCCTCGATACGAATATAGGAGTCTCTATCTTGTTATCCCCTCAAGCCCTCAACTTTAAGGTAGTCGGAACCTCTATCTTCCTCAGCGAGGAAGCCCTCGAACTTCAAGGTAGTCGACACCTCTATCTTCCTATCCCCAGAAGCCCTCAAATGTAATCACCAACATTCGGTGTCACACGAAGCAAGTCTTCACAAGGAAAAGTTTGAACAATCTGTTCAAACTTTCTGCACGAAGCTTTGAGAGTTAATAAGATCCTCTCTCTATAGAAATCACTTCAACAGAACTTAGTCCAAGATCTGTGTCAAAGTTGTAGCTTCTTTTCAAATGAGATCCTATTTATAGGTGAAGCTCCAATGGTCGTCTCCCTCCTCCAATGGTCATATTTCTCCTTGAATTTCGAAGGGACCTGTATATGTGTCACTCAACCAACGGTTAGTCAATAACTAAAAGCACGACATCATTTTGTAATGAAACAAGTGTAAGCATAAGTAAAACTAAAGTTCAGAATGTAAGCAAATAAATGTTCAGAGTCTAACCAAAATGGAATTTGGAGTCTATAATAAAAATATATTTGGATTATTTTTTGTAGGAATTCGGAACCTGAATTCTGTAGAAATTCGGAGTCTGGTTTCATCAGAATTTGGAACCATAACTTACAAAGTTCAGAGTCAGAGTTCATGGGAATTCGGAGTCAGAAATCATAAGAGTTTGGAGTCTAAATTCAGAGATCTTGGATTCAGAACTTAGATAAGTTCGTAATCATAATTCGGAGTCGAACTACATGAGATTTTGTATCCATAATTCGGAATGGAACTTCATGAGAGTTTGTATCTAGAATTTGGAGTGGAACTTCATTAGAGTTCGTATCCAGAATTTGGAGTGGAACTTCATTACAGTTCATATTCAGAATTCAGAGTGGAACTTCATTACAGTTCATATTCAAAATTTGGAGTGAAACTTCATTACAATTCATATCCAGAATTCAGATCCTAAAATATAATGCTTCATTTCTAAGTATTATATGATTCCGAGGTTTTTGATATGAATATGGTTTTTATACTTAAGAAAAATTTTGATATGAACAATGAAAACATGGTAGGGGTAAATTCCTTTGAGAAGGAAATTTTCCTTATATAAGTAAAATGAGTGGAACTTCATTACAGTTCATATCCAGAATTCGGAGTGGAACTTCATTACAGTTCATATCCAGAATTCGGATCCTAAAACGGAATGCTTCGTTTCTAAGTATTATATGATTCTGAGGTTTTTGATATGAATATGATTTTTATACTTAAGAAAAATATTGATATGAACAATGAAAACATGTTAGGGGTAAATTTATTTGAGAAGGAAATTTTCCTTATATAAGTAAAATATATATTTTCTTAAGTATAGGGTGTTTGTGATTTTCAAAACAAGAAGGAATGGAAAAAGTCATAAGGAAAACCTTATTGACTTAACATCAAAAACCCTTGAAAGTGAGGGATTGTAATTGAACTTAAAATAACGTGATTAAAATATAATTTATGATATTATATCTCAAAAATTTAGTATATACACCACATAAATGAAATTAGGTTCATGATACCAAACATATCTCAAAGAGGGTAATTATAAGTGACAACCCTTACCCCAGTCCTGATTCAGTCTACACTTACACCAAACGTTCTAAATAATTAAATTATATCCATTAAATACATATTATAGAACATGATTCATAATTATAACCATTTATAATCCTAATTTATAATTATTCTATATATATATATATATTGGTTTTTTTACATATTTTTGACATCGGGTGTAAGTAATCTTTATAGGTTTAAACTAGTTTTGTAAAAACGGTGTTGGTATCCTTTCTTGTTAAAAATTTCATCATTATAATATAATTATATTTAATTTAATATATGTTACATGATAGTTATAATGGGTATAATTTCATTCCCTGGTAGTTTCGGTTACAACCCATGAAGATGAAATCAGTTATGATCATGTTTTGGTGATTCTAAACGAATGAAAAGTTTTTTCTTAATTAATGAGTTAAATGTTGTTATAACCTTAACAAAAAAAAATTATTTTCATATTTATATCATATTATACCCATAAATAATTTCACATAGTAATTCATGTTATAAAAAATAGTATTATTCAAGTAGGTGATCAAACTGGCCCAAATATATACCTATCATTATTAATGGATGATTATGAGGGGTTTAGTTATAATATCATTATAAAATAAGCATAATGATATTATTTGGTGATTAATATTTTGATATATCATAATTTTATAGAATTATAATGAGAATATAGTTTATATAAATCCATTACTTAGAAAGAATATATCATTTTCCTCTTAGTTTGTGTGTTCTAAACGATTGAATTATTATAATAATTTTTTGATCATATCATTAATAGGTTATAAAATTTGTAATTACATAACCTTTATGATATCATAATAATCATATTTATCCTTTAGTATTATCCCCATGACCAACTATGTAAGTCGGTGATGAAAATAAAAATGAAAATAATCATTCTACAGTGGTAATAGTCCACATGTACTCATGGATGATGATTTCATTTTCCATAGAATGGGAGAAAGTATTAATATGGTTTAATGTTTAAGAATCATAAAAATGATATAAATATCATAAATATTTATTAAATTACCCTTTTATTCCATACTTATATGGTGTTTAAGGAAAATAAAACATTTGAGTCGTGGAGACAGTAGTCTGCAAAACACATGAATTCTGATTTTGTTTTTCTTAATAGAAAAGGGAAAAGATGATTAATCATTATTCCCATAGAATAAAAAAATCAGTATATAACCAATACGTATTTCATTACATAGTTATTTGAAAATTATAATTTTAAAATAAATATAGAAAATAAATAAGATAAGTAAAAATGATTACTCACATTGAGCACTTTGAGTTTTCCTTAGAAGATCCAATAGAAATGGATGGATAGGATAATCTCTTGTGACCAGAATCTCAAGAGAGTGAAATATTATTATATTATAAGTAAAATTGAAGCATTTTATGAGGAAACATAATTATTATGAGTTCCATGAATGGGTGGTGTGAATCCCTTTTTATAAGTGGGGATAATAAAATTTTTGTAAATATTTAAACTTAATATAAAGGGAACACATGTTAAACCTATCAAGTAGCTAAAAATTGATAAATAATTTAGTGGGGAAGATATATAATTGATAAAAACCTATTAAAATCAATTATATATATGTTTTAAACATTTTTGAGGTCTTTTACTCTTAGATTATTTACTTTTAACATTTTAACTTTTACTGTGGTAACTAGTTTTTACCTAAGGTAGCTTGTCATTTATGCCCAAAAATAAAGAGTTACTTATTAGATAATTTATACACACTAATTATAAATTTTAAATAAATTTCATTCTATTTTATTTATAAAATTTATAAAAATTAATTTTAAAATAAAAATGTATGATGTATTAAAAATAATTTTTGAGAAAATATTACTTATGTTCTAAAATATCAAATATGAGTTTATAAATTAAAAATGATATTTTTAAAATTATAAATACAATTATAAAATAAATATTTTTTCTTATAAAAAATGTATCATGAATTTCCATTTCATACTCATATACTAATAATTTCATAAAATTCATGTTATTTGTAAAAATGGTTTTTTTTTACTATTCATCTAAAATCATTCTTTTTAGAAAAATCCCAAAAATTAACCATAAGATTATATTATTTGGATTGATCCAAAAATAATTTTCATTTTTTCAAATTAAATTTCTAAAATTTTATTATTCAATATATAAACAAAATCCTAAAATATAGTGGAAAATTATTCATATTGGAAAATAGATTTTTATAATGTTAACTATTATTTATTCTTATTTCTTATAAATTATTAATTAATTAATTAGTAATATATCAATTATATTATAAATATATTTTATTATTATATATTCATAATGTACTTAGTTTCTTGAAATAAAACAATAACTTTATAAGAATATATTTTTAAGCATAAAATGATTTTCCTCGTTGTTTTAGCTGCACTAATTGAATTTAATTCATATTAAAAGTATATATTATTTTCTTTATATAAATATTTCATAAGGTGGTTACTCGTATTCATTCTTTATAATTCAATGGATAGGTTTTAATGATCATACTTAAATATTTATATTTTATCTAAATATATTATAGTTTTTTTTAGGTTTGGGGTTGCGTGTAGAGAAAGTTATTGTACAAATTGGGTTATTTAAAGGAAATCATATATTATGATCTTAGGGTGTCACGTTACTAGTGTATTAAGCCTAATCATGTTCAATATTAGTTCATGAAACTTCCATTTGAGTGATGATTCTATGGGAATATTGGGCACCTACAACAATATTGTAGGAGTGCTCAGCAGTCATCTATTGGTAGAGGATCTGAACAGATACTGGGTTTAGGATCTGGTTCTGGTATTCCACAACATAGTGGTATTTAGATATTCATAGGGTGTATAGTTTATGGTTATGGATGTGTTTCCCAAGAGTATGGGAAATAGTGATGGTAGGGAGGTGCTTTCCAGAGGAGTCTAACATGAGCTCAGATCCTTGGTTTGGGCTAGATTCACATTGGTGTGCATACTCCTACTAATTTTGATTCCATACCATCTATGGTTTGAGTTATGGTTTTGGAAGATTCCACTTTGTAATTAGATTTATTTGATATAGTTCTATTGAATTTTTTTATATATTCTAGGTTGTTTGATGGTTTAGGCCTAGTCATAAAGTTCATATATGGGGTAATATCAATTGATATTCCTTTAGGAACATGATCTGAGGGTATTCAGGGATGTTATGAGTTTTTCATAGTGATTTGTGGTTATAGAATTCTTTGGGATTTTTTTTCTTAAGATAAATTGTTTTGAAGTGATATTTTTAATGGATTATCTATCCTGGTATCGATCCCACATCTATTATTATCATCGATGGGTATAATTTATATCTACTAAGGGTGATAGTTATAAATTCACTAGGGAATGGGATATGCAGGAAGGCTATTCAGGACCTGGCCTATAGAATTTCGGTGGGATCACAACCAAGTTTTATTTTTTTTATTCTAGATGATAAGAGGATGTATCAAGTATTATTCAATTCTATATTTGATAAGTTCTAGTATTTTGTTCTTAAGGATTTCTCAGGTTTTCCACCCAATCATGAGGTTGAGTTCATGATTGAGATTTTATAGGGCATGAAGCCCACATATGTTTCTCTTTATAGGATGGATCATACAGAGCTTCAAGGGTGGAAGGATTAGCTAAATGATTTAGAGGTGAATGGATTTATATGGATGAGTATATCCCCTTAGGGTTCTCTAGTATTTTTTTCCTATAAGGCATATGATTCTTTGGTATTATGTGTGGATTATTGAAAGTTAAACCAGGTTATGGTCAAGAATTGATATCCACTTTTGTGTATTGATGATCTATTTAACCTATTGATAGAGGCTAAAGAATTCTCTAAGATTTATTTTAGATTAGTCCATCATCAGTTATGGGTGAGACCCTATGATATACCTCATACTTATTTTAGAAGAAGTAATGTATTATACAAGTACCTTGTGATGTCATTTGATTTGACCAATGGGTCGATAGTGTTTATGGACCTAATGAATTGGTTATTTCATACTTATATTCTTTTGTGGTATTTTTTTCAATTATATTCTCATGTAATCTTGGTTGGGGTAGAAGCATTCTCGGAATTTGTGGATTTTTGTGAGTACACCTAGAGATCACTGACTGTATTCTAAGATCTTCAAGTGTTTATTTTGGATTAGAAATATATTATTATAGGTGAATGTGATATTAGAGGTTGATATATTAGTAGACCCAGATAATGTATAGGTTTCAATTTCTTAGTATTTTCCTAATAATGTTTTTTAGATCCATAGTTTCTTAGGATATTATTGTTACTATCATAGATTCATAATGAATTTTCTTGATTATTGGCACCGATGAAAGCCCTAACCAAGAAAATGGTAAAGTTACTCTTGTATGCTGCTTATGAGAGAGACTTTCAGGTGATGAATGGGGTTTGAAGATTTCACTGATCCAGACTATACCTAATATAGGTAAATAGTATACACTATATTGTTATGCACTAAGATTCGGGATTGGAGAGGTTCTGATGTAGGATGATCATGTAGTATCTTAGGTTTCCAAGAAGTTTAGTTCATTAGAGTGGAACTACTTGATGCATGGTCTTGAGTTTCTAGAAACGGTGCATTCCTTGAGGTGTTATAATTACTATCTTTTAGGTTAGAGTCTTATCGTATATATAGATCATAATATATTGAGATATATTTTCTCTTAGTGTGACTTGAACTTTCAATAGTGAAGGTGTATAAAGTACCTATAGTCTTTTTATTTTGATGTGTTGTATACCCCAAAAAATGGTAAGGTCATTACTGATGCACTGATTAGGAAAACTTATACATAGGTGGTGTAGAATTCAAGTAGTGAGTGGCAGATGATATCCCTTTTCTCAAAATTTTGTCTCGATGTTCAGGAGTATTAGGTTTGAGTGACCATTGTATCCTTGACTATCACCTCCAAACTCCTCATGAGGGTGAAGGAGAGTTAGAAGTTG
This sequence comes from Viscum album, assembly GCA_963277665.1. Lineage (NCBI taxonomy): Eukaryota > Viridiplantae > Streptophyta > Magnoliopsida > Santalales > Viscaceae > Viscum > Viscum album. Next base: position 1,668,831,019 of record OY728155.1, read on the forward strand.
AATTTATACTATCTAGTGATGAGGGAAAATATATGTATTGGGGATATTCCACCAGATTGGTCTCTTAATATTGATAAGATTATTTATGTTTGAGGTTGTATTATTATACCCATAGATATATGTGATGAGATGATGAAGTAATCACATGCCATGAGATGGATTATTCACCCAATACTAAAAAATATGTATCATGATATTCATAGATAGTATTGGTGCCTAGGTATAAAGAAGAATATACTAAGTTTTGTTACATGGTTCTCTACCAGTCAGTGAGTAAAAACGGAGCACCATTTTCCCATAGGTTTTCTCCAATCATTACCCATTCTTGATTAAATGTAAGATAATGTGACTATGGATTTTTTATGTGGTTTACAAGGATTCCTTGAGGAAATTATGTGATTTGGGTTACCATGTACTGGTTAACTAAGGTTTACCACTACTTACCAATCTAATAGTCCTTCTCTATCGATGAATTGGGTAAAATCTATGTATAGGAGATAGTGCATTTGTACAAGGTTCCAAGCAGAAGTGTGTCAGACCAGGATTCTAGTTTTACATTATGCTCCTAGAAAGGGTTATAGAAGATGATTCACATGTAAGTGTATTTGGGTACTGCCTATCACCCTAAGACATGTGGTTAGTATAAGTGTACCGTCTGGATATTAGAGGACATGTTGGGAGCATGTGTCTTATATTTTAGGGGTTTATGGGAGAAACATTTAGTGCTTTCTCTGTTTTTCTTACAAAATCAGTTATCAGGACTTGATTTAAATGTCATATTTTTTAGGCCTTATATAGTTGGTTATGTCAATTTTCATTATGATGGGTACAGGCCATAGATCCAACAATTATTGGAACGGGTATATCCATCTGATTAAAAAGCAATTAGAAACCACTAAAAGTAGGTAGAGTTCATATGTTTACCGATGATTCCATTCTCTAGAATTCAAGATGGGTAATTGGGTATTCTTATGAGTGTCACCTAGATTGGGACATCATCATATTCATAAGAAGGGTAAATTGGTGCCAAGGTATGTAGGTCCATTTTAGATCATAGAGAGGATCTGTATGGTGGCATACCAATTAGCTCTATCTCATTGTTTAGTGTTATGAATGATGTGTTTCAAGTATCGTGGCTTTTATGATATCATCCCAACCCTTCACATGTGATAAAAACTAATGATGTCAAGTTGAAGGTTGGTGTGTTGTTTAAGGAGTGTCAGATTTATTTAGTAGACTAGACTATGACTAATTTATGAGGAAATATGGTCTCTCTGATATGAGTGTAGTGGTATCATGATCATATCCAAGAGGATAAAATGGATCAGGAGTCTGGAATTCAAGAACAATGGCTGGAATTGTTCACTGATGTGTCTTGATGATGTTTGAGAACAAATATCATGGATGAGCAGTTATATAGTGGTGAGGTTGTAACACCCTTGACCATGTCATGGTACAAACATGTTTGATATTTTTCTAAAACTTTTTTATTTTAGTGGTTTTAAAATTTTATGTAATGTTTCGGAATATAGGGGTGGTAATTTGGGTAAGATCTTGGATCAACCATTTGTATCTAGACCTTGTCAAGGTGTCAGGGGTGTTGGTGTAGGTCAGGGATTGATTCTCAAGAGTTGGCTCAGGATTGGGGATTAGATTACTAAGAATTTATATTGTATGTGTTTTTTAGAAGAAGTTTTAAGGATCTTTATAAGTTTTTAGGTTTTTGGAAGAAATTTGGAGATGTTTTGGAGTTGCAGAAAATTTCTAGAAAGATAAAAAAGTATTCAAATATAAATGTACTCAAATATGTATATTTAAGGGTTGGTATAGACTAGAAAAATGGTAAATTATAGGTTGTGTATGGTTCATATGTAAGGGTACTCTATAAGTAAGGGTCATATGTAAAGGATAACCCATGATATATAAGGTTACACTAGATACATAAGGGTTATAGGAGAGTAGTGTAATTTGAAAAAGTATTAGAGTCACCCTATGATGTGTAAGTGTTGCCAAATTTTCTCTTATAATATGTAAGGGTTTATCTAATGTGTAAGGGTTACAAAAATGGTTAAGTTTATGTTACATAAGGTTTTTATGGGTGATAAATAATGGATCCATACTTTATAAAAATATTTAGATGATACATAAGTGTTTTATCTGGGAGATATGTAAGGGTTAACCTAGGGATATATAAGTGTTGTTCTAGACTTTTCTAAAAATTTGAGTGTGATGAGAATTATTTCCATATATCTGGGTAATATGTAAGGGTTGACCTAGGGATATGTAAGGGTTATTCTATACTCTTCCAAAAAATTGAGTGTGATGAGAATTATGTCCATTTTTCTAAAATAAATAAATAATTTGTTTAATCAAATATAAAATGGGGGTTTAGGTTATTCTTGTTGACAGAACTACGGGTATGCCCTAATTCTCTTTTCTCTCTTGTTCTTCTCTCCCTATTGAGAGAACTATATTGATTATTGTATGTTCTTCATTTTTTTTATCATAGGTAGTAACTACTAGTAAGTCTAACTATCCTTGAGTATTTATTTCTTGTTTTATCTCATTGTTTCATATAATTATGCTGATTATGGATGTTTATGCATATTTTTAGGTATTTATCTGATTTTCTTGAATTCAACCATTTGGGATCAAATCAACTTATGATATTAATTTATAATACTTCTATTAGTATGAGTTAGGTGGTCCCTAAACTATTCTTAAGGTATAATATCATATCTATGTGCATATAATTTGTGTTCACACCAACCTAATGTGCAATTTACCTATAACTTAATTAGATTATTTATGGTTCTATTTCATGTGAGAATCACCTTGGATCAATTAATGGTAATATGGATTAGATCCATTAAGGAATAGATTAAATCCATGTACACTGAATAGATTTTTAATTTAGTTTATTCACCTAATGGTTTTATACATATAGGGTGAAAATGGGTCTTCAAGAAGAAGACTGACATGGGTGGTATAGTATCTACCATTAAGGCATGATTAGTGGAAAAATGTTTCAAGAAAAGTCATGGGATTGATTATGAAGAAACATTCTCACCAATTGTACTACCAAAATTCATCAGTATCATCCAATATATTATATTATATTATGATTATTAAATATTTCAAATGGATACCATAACAATATTCCTCAAAGATAATTTACTCACAAATGTGTACATGACACAAATCAAGGATTTTTTTCAATATAGTGGACATTATAAAAGTTTTTAAGCTAAAAATATCCATTTATAAAATTAATAAAGCTTCTTAGAGTTAGAATATTCATTTTAATAAATCAATCAAAGATATTGGATTCATTAAGAATGAAGATGAACCTTGTGTATATAAATGGATTATTAGGAGAGAGAAAATTATTGTTATATATTGATGACATATTTATCTATGTAAATGATATTCCTAATCTACAATCTATAAATGATTATAATGGTAATATCTTTTAAATTAAATACTTATGAGAAGAATCATACATCTTGGGTATGGAAATCTATCAGGATAGACCAAGAAATATTCTTAGACTAATTCTGGGTATATATATTGGTAATGTCTTGAATTGATTCAAATAAATAATTATAAGAAAGTATATATACTAATTGTGCATGGAAAGATACTTTTAAAGGCTCAATTTTCTCCTTCTAATGAATAAAGTAACCACATGGAAGGATTAACTTATGCATTAACTGTAAGGTCCATCATGTATGATATGTTATGTACTTTTCTAAATGTGTTGTATATATTGATCATGATAATAAGATACCAATATGATATTATAGAATATAATTGAATAACTATAAAAGATATCCTAAAGTGCCTTATAATAACTAATGATACATTTTAATATATATAGGTGAAGACTAACTTGTTGTACGAGGTTACTATAATGCAAGTTTTCAAAAAATAGTGATGATTTAAAACCATATTCAGGATATTTTTGTCTAAATGGGGCTGTTGTTATTTTTAAAAGTCCCAAACAAGAAATATTGGTTTTATATACAATAAAATTTGAGTACGTTACTATATCAGATACATAAAATAGGCTATTTAGATTAATAATTACATTTCCAAACTATAGGTTTTTTCAAGCATTATAGATCCCACTAAACTCTTTTTTTATAACAATGGGTAAATTTCATAAGATAAAGAGCATTGATCTCACAAAAAATATAAGTAAATAATTAAAATATATCAACTCATTTGTGATATTATAGATTATGGTGATGCAAAAATTTGAAATACTTCTATAGATAATAATGCCGGAGATCCTTTAACTAAACTACTTTCATAATAAAATAATAATGGTCTTGTATGATCTATATGTATTAAATACATGGGATATTGACTAAAATACAAGTGAGAGATGTTTTAAATTGTTCCCTAGAGATAATAATGGGATAATAGTTGGGTAAAATGTTTTTATTAGGTATTTCATTATTAAATAAATAAAGGTATTCTTCCATTATCATTATTCTATGTTCTATTACTTTAAAAAACTAATTATGAAAATAACCCTCTTAGTACTTATGGTATAGGTTTTATCCCTAGCCTAGTTTCATAAAAAAAGTAAGGGTTATGATGTGAGGTTAATGTGAATTGTAATTTTACACATATAGATATACATAGTGCTCACATGGGTTACAAATGGGACCTATTGAATTGGATGAGACTCGAATTGAGAAACACCACATGGATTGTATTATTTATGTATTTTATGTATCTCTAGTGGGATATTATTCACATATCCTTTGATTGATACATTCAAGGTATTCCTTCCATGATAACTTCTATACTTAGGCTTTCATCCTATGTCATTTTAGAATTTAGGTTAAATAGATGGTCACTAGATGTGTTATAAATCATGGCTGATACATCACTTGAGATTGATTTAGAATTTTTTGAATGAGGGGTAGGTTTGAAATCATGATCCTTATTTTAATTATACAAAGAAAGTGAATGGAAATTCTTAATATTTTATATATATTAATATATTCATTTAATTAAAATAGATTAGAGATATATTGAAATTGAGTGATGTAAGGTTGACATAATTTGTGTCTCATATTTATACTTGATGTCATGGATAATAGGAACTTCATTTTTTATTTCCATTATTTCCAAATGGTTTTTTATCGGTAATGAATCATGGTTTTGATTCATTTATGGATTGATAAATATTATATGATCTCTGAAATGTTCAATGTTCATAAATGTCAAATGGATATACATTAATAGTAGTGTATGGAGGATTCCAAGCACTGTAAGTGGGGATCAAGACTTTTCATTGATTAAAGTGACGCTATATTAAGGATGTGATCCATCCCATATATGGAATAGTGGACCATAAATCCAAGATAAAATTCATTTCTTCCCTATTCCCCATTCATCTTCGGGGAGGGGTTGATAGTAAACCTTTTGAATATTGACGGGTCTTTGTGTAGCATACATGGATTTTAGTGTATGATGTTCTACCTTTGAAGGAAAGAGTCTGAGTGTTACTTAGTGATCTTAATTAAACATACTCTATAAATATAGATCTCACCAGACATGAGGTATGCATGGTTATTTTATATATTCTTCATTATAAATATTGATTATATAATGATAGATCTAGCATTTAAAAGGGTTTATTTCACTATTTATGATTATGTGATGTTCTAACAAAACCCAGCAGTGGTATCAAATCCACCTTCAGTATGGAATCAAAATGTTTTCATACTAATTTTATGAGGAATGTGTATATCATAAGATGAAACTTATTATATAATAAGTTGTGATATGAAATGGATAAATGTTAGTCATTGGATTTATATGCTATTAAATATGATATATGACATTGTATGATGCAATTAGGGATATTTCTATTCCATAAGGTATTAATGTATAATTTATAGCATAGGATTCATTAAAACCCATGGATTTACACTATATAATAAGCTATGATAAGCATTATCATATGCTGTGATGGATGGTGAGGTGTTTGAAAAATAGAGTTTCATGCTATAAGAGCGATATACAGGATATCACCGGTGTAGATATATTTTAAACTTTTAACTTCTCTATAAAATAGCACATATTTTAAATTATGATAGACCGCCAATGATAGATCTTAAAATATATAGTGATTTGAATCACTGAATATGATAAGGTATATATCATTAAATATGATATAGTATAAAAAATTGAATATTTTATTATTTTATATAAAATAATTGCAGTTTATATTTTTTTTATAAAAGATAAATGTTAGTAATTATAAATAAAATATTTCTTTATACCTGAATAAAATATGAAATGCTCATATTAATATATCATGTTTAGTGGATAAGTTAAATATTCATTTATTTATTTTATTCCAACTTAAATATTAATGTATATAAATTTTTTATATGATATGAATTTTATATATGATTTAATTTATATGATAAATCTCTTCTTACAAAAATTTTTATTCCATGCATTGAATTATAGATACAATAATATAATATTTATTTTTATTTTACCTTGAATTTGGTTTGTTATGAAGTTATGAGCTTGAATTTAGAGGTTGACTATATTTTACACATATTAGGTGTTATAATTATGATGAAATTGAAGTCTCTCTTGAGTATTTAACCATGGAAAGTGGTACGTTGGGTCGGAAAACTCACTATCCTAGGAGCTAATGCTCGGTCTAAGAAAAGTGGGGGTTGGCTACCTGTATCACCATGCTTACTCTTATGGTGATTTTTTATTTCATATGATTCTAAGCCTTTACATGAAATGGTTTCATATAAATTATACACGAATCGAATTTAGATATGTGTAGATATATTTTCCTTATATTTTTTGGTTAATAACACAAATTGTGAATTGTATAAATAGTTACACATTAATATGGTTTAAACATATTAATTTGGTGGAAGGGGGTTCCAAAAATAATTCATTGGAAGCATGCATACATATATGAATAAAACATGAAATAATAAATATTATATGAGATGAAATAATTATGAATTAAATATTAATAGGATGTATATGGAAATGGAAAGACTAATAAAACCCCTCAAATACTAAGTGTGAGATTCCTTCTAGAGAAAACACATGTCAAGATATCATTCATCCAAGCATGTAGAACATTCCAAATATGGGTACCCATATATTATCTTGTTTAAGAAATGTTTAATATGGGATACCCTAGTAGTATTAGGTGCCCATATTTAATTATAAGATTTAGGTTACACTTAGTTTGGTGGCCCTAATAGAATTAGGTTCCTAAATTAATAGAGTTAGGATGATTCATATGATGAATTGGGTAAGGATTTATCTATATAAGTATCCAAGAGTCATATTTGATATGAGAGGTACATTGTATTTAATAAAAAACTAAATATTGGGAGAAATTAAAAATATACTTAATGCTTGATGAAATATGGATCATATACCACTAAAGGTAATGATATATGGGGTTATTATTTTAGTGGGAGTGCTTTTATTAAAATTAATTGAGGAAAAGATCAGAAAAAATATTCTCACCCATAGATTTTATTTTGTTTTAGATTATTACATGCATCATATTATCATTTTGAGATCTCATATAGGTATAACCAATAATAAAATTCTATATTCGAATATAAGGTTGAGAGGTATTCTGGTCGTTTATATATGAATTTCATAGAAATAAATTTCTATAATTTTAACTATTGGGTATTGGATACTAGGTTTGAATCACACATTTTTTATGATAAATATAGACATAGAAATATGATATAATTTATAAAAGGATAAGTATATCTATGTATTAGAAGTAGGGAAAGATTTTCTACATTAGAGGTCAATAGTTGTGATCTAAGTCTACCTAGTGAATTAGTTCTAGAATTAGAAAACTATTGTTATGTTTATACAAAAATTAAAAAAAAATATTTATATATCTTTTTTGGAAAATAAAGTAGTTTCATTCATTATTAAAAAACAATAGTTATTATATATATATGAATGAAATTTTTTATTCCATTGGTAATATAATGATTGGTTTATATATTTGGGACATTAGAAATCATATCTATAACATTCAAGATAAGAAGGTCGAGGTTGATTCTAACACTAATTATCTTTGGCATTATCACCTTGGGTATATAAATGAGAAACACATCAAAATACTTTAAATAATTTTATGTTGGACTCATTCTATTATGAATCATTTTAAATATTTGAGCCTTATTTATTAGGTAAAATGAACAAAGTACATTTTAGTGGAAAAGTGAGAGGGCCAGTGGACCATTGGATCTTAATTATGCATATGGACTGATGATTACTTAAGAAAGTGGTGGGTATAGGTACTTTGTAACATTTAATAATGATTTATGTGGGTATAGTTATGTTTTTCTTATAAGGAATATGTTTGAAACATTTTAAAAGTTAAAGGTGTTCAAAAGTGAGGTGTAGAATCAACTAGGAAAGATTGTTAATATTTTTCAATTAGATTGAGGTGGTGATTACTTAATCTAGGAATTCATTGACCATCTAAGAGGTTGTTGAATTATTTTATAGCTCACTCATCCTATAACATTATAATGTAATGGTGTGACTAAGAGAAGGAATCATACCATGTTATACATGGTTTGATTGATGATAATTTAGTGTGACTTTTCTATATTATTCTAGGATATTTTATAGAAACTAGTGTATTTATACTTAATTATGTTCCATATAGAGTAGTCATAAATACATCATATGAGATATGGAGTGAGAAACATCCCAATTTATCTTTTATGGGGATTTGGGGTTGTGAAGCACATGTACTACATTTGGATTCTGATTAACTTGAACTTAAATAAAACAATACTTATTTTTTGTTTATCCTAAAGAAAATAAGGGATATTATTTACATAATCTTATTTAACACAATTTTTTTAAGTCCCAAATTGGGATTTTCATTGATATGGAATATATAAATCAAGATTTAGGTGGGTGGAAAGTATAACTTTGAGAAGTTCAAAACTAAAAAACATGAATTATTCTGGATATAGAAATTGAGTTGATTCAATAATAGGTTATGGAAACATGGTTGACTTGGGTTGAAAAAGACCTTAAAGGTCTTCTATGATTCATTAAGAGCATAAAATATTTTAATTTCTTATATAAAATGATGATGAAGTAATTTTCATAGATGATAATCATACAACCTATTGAGAGTCCATTGAAATTTATAATTCTAAGAAATTATTAGAGGCTATGAATTATAATATGGAATCCATGTACACTAACCATGTTTGGAACTTGGTGGATTAACCTAAAAGGGTGAGATTAATAGGGTAAAAGTGGGTTTTTTATAATAAAATCAAAATGAAAGGAAGATTTTCTACCTTTAAATAATTCTTGATAGATAAAGGTAACAAAAAAATCATGGTATTAACTATAGAGATACCTTTTCTCCAGTTTTGATGATCAAGTATATTTACATATTACACTCCATATTATATTTTTATGATTATGAGATATATCAAATTTATATTAAAAATACTTTCCTTAATGAGAATTCATTCGAGGGTGTGTATATGATATAACCCAAATATTTTTAAGTGAAAAACAAGCAGGTAAGATATGTTATTTTCATTGATCCATTTATGGATTGAAGCAACCTTATTGAAGCTAGAACATAAAATTTTATGATTCAATTGAAGAGTTTGATTTCATCAAGAATGTGAATGATTATTATGTATATTAGTAGCTTAGTGGGAGTGTTGTGACATCTATGGTGTTATATGAGGATAACATACTCCTTATAGGAAATTATATACCAACTTTACATTCTATAAATATGTGGTTGGGAAATTGAATCTTGATGAAATTAATGGGTTAATTAGCCTACATATTGGGAAGATTTAGAATCCTTATTAATAGTTATAAAGGATTTATAATATTCCTTATTCATCCTCTCTAGGATCTATCATGTATTCTATTTTATTTAATAACCCAGTTGTTTCTTATTCTCTGAGAGAAAAGCATCGATATTAATCCAATCAGGGTGAGAGTCACTATATTGTTGTAAAGAACATACTTAAGTACTTGAGAACAAGGATATATTCTTTGTATTTGTAGGTGATGTTAAGATCATTATAATGGGTTATATTAATGATAGTTTCCAAACCAATAAAGATAATATGAGATCTCAATATAATTTTTTCCCTCAATGGTGGATCTATTAGTTAGAAGAGTTCTAAAAAAGACACTATAAAAAAACTCGATAATGGAGGAAGAGTACATTATTGCATCATATGTTGTAAAGGAATCTATTTGGATTATAAGTTCATTACTGAACTTGAAGTGGTTCCTATAATTGAGCTTTACTATGAAAATAATATAGCTATTTATTAGTCGAAGGAAACTTGGTCTCACCAAAGGACCAAACATATTGTTTGAAAATACCATCTCATTTGAGAAATTATTAAGATGGGTGATGTAAAGATTTTTTGGGGTGGCTACAAATGAAAATGTAGCATACCCGTTGAAAAAACCAATATCATGGGAAAATTATGAGGGGAATGTTTAATATCTAGATTTTAGATACATGATATATTTTATATAATGGATGTTAACTATATAATTATTTTATAATAAAGTCAATATCTATTTATTATTCATTCATGTATATTGTATTTATTAAATATGAATAGTGTAATAATAAAACCCCATAAAAGTATGACTTTAATTTATCCCTAATAAAAAAATATTAATGGGTATTAAAAGTTTTTATGATATGTAATGATTAATATGAGTCAAAGTCTCATATACGATATAGAGTAGAATCATGAGATAATAATTGGAGACTTGTTATCTAGATTAACCCACAAAAGTATATCACATGGAATGTCATATGGTTATTGATATACTTAGGGGTGTATTCTTAATATGAATCCCCATTACCTAAGGTTTGAAATATACTTAGCATGTAAACTTTCACACTTTGATACCTTTATTTCATCAACCTTGAGGTTGAGAAAATCAAGGGGTGATTGGTTATATTGTTGATCATGTTGTTGGTTGAGTTTAATGAAGATGGTATTTGTCCACTTGCATGATGAGAAAATATATTTGGTCCCATTATTTATTTATACTAAGGAAATTCATGTTCATTATTATTTGAGTGGCATGTGATATTATCAACTACTTAAATGAATGACATGTAATGTATTTATTTAAACCAATTAGTTTATTTCATAGAATAATGAATGCATGAGTTGGACTATACTAGATTGACATGTTCCATGTCTATTGGTAACTTGGTGTAATGAATATGAGTATGATTGATCAAGATATGAGTATGTTTGATCAAGATTGCAATAGAACCTTAGGTAACTTGAGTAACAATGATATTTTCTATAGTCTTCTCTTTGATTACATCTATAAATTATAGAATTTATATTTTTTTCAAAATTAAAAAGGTTAATAGGGTTACACAATTAATCCTTAGAATAATGATTAAATTATAGAAAAATTATTTGTTCCAAAATTAATAGAGTTTTATAAACTATATCTAAATGAGTTTGGATGTATTCACAAAGATTTGTGAAATTTTTCATAATATTCCTTATGGGATTTTAGTGAAAATGGTAGAACTATGGGTATAAACTAAAATAGGTGAATCATGTAGTAAGATTCACCATTATATCATAACTCATTATACGCATGTTATGTGTATCATAGGAAGAAATATGGGGCTAGATCATATGTTGTAATGGGAATGAGAAGCCTATATCATAGCATATTATAGAACCCATGACTTGTGATATATGATATGGAACTTCATATTATGTTTCCACATATTCCAAATGTATTTTCATTAATTATGAATCATCTTGTTAATTAATTTATGTATTTATAAATATTATATCACCGTTGGAATGTTCAATGATCATAAACATCAAATGGGTGTATGTTATAGGTAATATATGGTGGTTACCAAGCATTGTAAATAGAACTCTAGTTACTTCATTGATTAAAGTGAGGCTATATAAATGATTTGATCCAACCCATATGTGGTGTGGTGGACTATAGAGCTAAGAAAAAACTTTCTTCTTTTGTATTCTCCATTCATATCCAAGGAGAGAATACTGGTAAACCTTTTACAGATCATGGATTCCTCATGTTGTGTACATAAATTATAGTTTCCAGTTTACTACCTTTAGGGGAAATATCTTGATAATTGTTACTTAGTGATCTTTATCAATTATAATCTATTGAGATATAGCTTACTAGACTTGAGGCGTGCATGGTTGTTTTATATTTTTCATTATGCATGTTGATTCTATGATGGTAAACCTATAATTTAAATGGGCTTCTTTCACTATTTATGAGCATGTTGTGTTTAAAAAAAACTCTTCACTTTGTTCATCTCTATCTCTAGATCTATAGTCCATGTATATTATATTATTCATACACCATTTAACCCCCAACTATATCCAAACTCTTTTTTATACATTGTTTTACCAAAACACTGTCCAACATGGACTGTTCAGTTTGTTCCTCATGACATATATATTCCATAAATTCAACCCTAAACTAAAACAAAAATTCAATCATGTACTGATGATAATAATAAAGTACCACTTTAATGTATGTATTGTAGATTTAATCCAATAAAATAACCAAAATAAGTATTTAAAAAAATGTAACAAATAGAATATTGGAACTTGAATAAAAATAAGACTTAACATTGTCTATATCTACATGAATCATAAAACATGTAACTCTTTATAAAATCATATAGTTTATTCTTCCTCAAACCATATGAAACAATTTATCAAAATTAAACTCACATTATAGTTTAACAATACACAAAAATAATTATAGAATAAAATATTTTTTATAAATTAAAAAAAAAAATCAAATGTTTTTCAATTATTAAAATAATTATCATAATGGTTGAGGATTAAACAAAAAGAACTTCCCCTACCCCACTCTACCAACACTCAATGTAGGTTTAGTGATTTTTATAGTATGGTAGTGTTTTAAAAATCCAATTATAGGATAATATCACAACAAAGTGTAAAAAACTTATAATTTTATGAAAATAGATTCATTTCCAAACTCATCTCCCAAGACTAAAATCTAGTCTCAATAAAACATTGCATAAAATCAATGTGTAGTTTATTTTTAATAATTAAATAATAAAAAAAATTGATTAATGTACTACTAGAAATATAAATAGACACAGATGGAAAATCAAGTGACCTACATTTAGAAGTCACTATTGACACAAACAATGAACTCAAAAGGGGGGTTGCTTGTGTTAGGTTGTAATATACAAATATACACAAGATGGGTGAATTGTGTCTTCACAAATTCCTTCACAAATTTTCCTTTTGATGTCAACCGATGATTATGGTGATAAGAAATTTTTATCTTCTGTATGAAAGTATGATAAAAAGATAAAATAAAAATATAGAACATGACTGTTTATAATGGTTCGAGGCATAAATATCCCCTAGTCCACTCCACCAATTACTCTCTCTATGAGTTTGGTGAATTTCACTAGTCAGGTCCTCATATCATAAGACCAATCCACAATTGAGTGCATGCATTTGACACCTTTACAAATAAGGCTAAAAATAGAGCCTTTTGGTTCTTTAATAGAGAACCGAAAATCCATAGCTTAGATCAAGAAGTTGATACTCCACCATAACTAAGTATGATAAGTTGAAACTAAATAAAAATATATTGATAAAAAAATGTTTCAATTGAACTTCATAGATGTAATAGAAACTGATAGTAGACGGATCTTCTTCTTCAGAAAATAGTTTCTTCAATAAAGAGCAATTCAGAAGTGATCTATTTGTAATAGATCTTTCAATAAAAACAGAAATGAATAGCAATAGTAGACTTATAACAAATACTAGATTCATAACACATATCTCCATTATAGCCTCTTCTATAAGAACAGAGTCTGGTCGATTGTTGTAGTAGATCTATAAAATATCTTCACAAGAATGAAATTTAAATCAAAAAATATGTGTCTTAATATATGGATCAATATATATCTCAATATATATATTCTTATTTGATTCATACACACATATATAGAACAAATACATTGATAGAATAAATAAATCAGAGAGCCTTCTTTTCAATTCCAGATCCAAGAAAATATCCTGATAAATCGTAAGAATTCAAATTCCTAAGATAGCTTAGAGTAGTCACAACTTCCCTTAAGAATAGGAGAGAATTTATCTACTTAATACGATTCTTTTAATCAATCATAATGAGATTTTAATCATTCAAAAATGAGATTTAAATCGTCCTAATATTCTGCAAATATCGTTGCATGAAACTCTGATAAAATCGTAAATTCAAATCTCCAGTGATGAAAAGTTAAATGTAAGGTTCCTTCACAAAATGACAAAATATCAAATGTAGGGTTTAACTACATAGCATTCATTCTCTGAACTTAAGGTTGACAATGTAATATTTATCACAAAATTAAGGTTGATGATCCATGCGTTTTCTTATTAAATGTAAGGTTCCATACTTACATAGGGTTCTTTAAGAATACTTTTTCTCTTTTTCAAATGTAAGGTTTCATCCAAACATATGGTTCTTTATCCATATGTTTCTATCAATGTAGGGTTGATTAACCATATGTACTGATCTTTTAATATCAGGTTTAGTACAAACGTAGGGTTTGTTCCTTAAGTTACATTCTTCAATGTACGATATGAACAGTGTTTCCAGAACACGCTTAAGAGTGTTTCAAACACTTTGATGAATATTCCACATGAATAATAACCTTGAATATAATTATAAAATAAGTAATATAAATAATATTAATTTCCTAAAATACACTTAAAGTAATATCATTAGTAAAAGAAACAAGGGTATTTTTTATCATCAAAATCAATAAGATTTATAGAGTATTGTTGAGACAGTACATTCCCAAAAATATCCCCCTTTTTGATGATCAAAAAACCCATAAAATTAATAATAGAATTTAGAATTTTTCAAACAATTAAAAGAAAATAATTCAAAATTTGATTTTATATAATTATTTTTATAAAAAGAAATGTTGTTTTTATACAAATTTCTATCCATTTTGTGAGATCAAAAATAAAGTATATAAAAACAAGATTAAAACACATTTAATTTTGTATAGATCGGTAAGTGAATGTTATAATAATTTGTTTAAATAAATAAGATTTAATTTTTGGCTTGAGACATAAATGTAAAAGAATATAAAATAAAGTACACAAAAATAAAAACAAGAAAATTTTATTGATCAAAAAATTATATAGGTACAATAATTAGTATGACTAGGAAACAAGTTTAGTCAACTAAACTGGTTAGGGTACAAAATATTGGGTAGGATTTGGCTTGGTTAAGGTTCTAAGGATTTTGATCAGCTTTAAACATATCTTTCAACTCTTCCATATGTAACCTTAACTTATTCATTAGACTATCCCCCAACTTCATAATCAAAACTCTAGAATCTTGACTGATATAAAAATTATCAACAATATTGACTTTCAAAAAGTCATGCAAGCTTTCCTCTTGTTGCATAAACTGATCCAACTTATCTGTAAACTTATTCAACAGAAATATGATAACTGGTTCATTCTGAGTCAATTGGTCAACTAGAAATTTCTGATTTTCCAATAGAACTAATAGAGGAGCACTATTGCACTAAAGATTTTGAAGGTGATCATTCATATCTTCTATAACAGTGGTGATTGCTTGAAATATTCGAATCAGGTTTGGACTGGTAGTAGGATCAGAGGTAGATATACTGTTCTAACCAACACTACTCTTAATTGATTCAAATTGACACCCCAAATACCACTTAAGATCAGGAAAGTCTGACTTAGAAACAACTTCAGACTTTATCTTTCCAACTTTCTTCATCATCTCTCTCTTGAAAGCATCAAATTCCTTGTTGGAAACAGAATTTTCTTTAAGCTCCTGTAACTTTTTTCTTGTAGCTTCTATCTCTTGATGAATATTGACATTATATTCCTAAGACTTATTAAACTTAATCACAAGCACCTCCACCTGATTTTTCAGGAAATTAGATGTCCCTTTATTTGGATGTTGTGACTAATCAACTGCCACAATTTCTAAAGATCTTGAAGGAGACTTTTCCAAAGACTTCTCCACTATATTTTCAATTTAATTTTCACTTTAATAAGAAAAAATATCAAGAAATTCTATTTTACCTCCAGAAAAAAATTATGTTCTCTCATCCACATGATCAAAAATAGAGAAAACTAGATTCTTAACAATTTTAGTAGCCACATTTTCAGGTCTGATCAACTGTTTATCTTCCTAAACAGTTAGATATTCTTCCTATATAACTGGTAAAACAATATTCTAAAGATATATTATCTAGATTTCAACTTTTTGATCTTCCTCAAGAAAATTTTCTTCCAAATGTATTGACCCAGTAGACTTACTTGAACCCAACATTGGTTTTTCAGCAGGTGGATCTACTCGTTTTCATGGTTTTACAACCAATTCTTATTATGAAACCTCTTATTCCTCTTATTCTTCTTCTTCTTCAACAAATATTAATCTTCTTTGGGTTGGTTTGGGAATTCCTTTACCTTGGGTTTCACCAATACCTTCATTCCCAATTGCACTTTTCTCCCCCTTAGCAAAAGATAGTGATCTTTGTTGGTCATCTGCACCAACTGGCATAAGTTTTCCTTTTATTGTAATACAGTAAAAACCTATATTCCTCAAATTTATTGTATTGAGTATGTTGTTTCTATGAAATTTGATTCGAGAATCTATTAAATGAATTATTTCTTTCTTAAACAAAATTCAAGAGATTATCCTTCCATAAGGATAAAAAGTCATCCTAGCATATTTCTGACAGCAGTAGTTCAAATATCTAAACATATACCTTGGAAATTTTAGATCTATTTATCTTAAAAATAGAAACATGATATACATGTCTAGATATAGAATCTTCTCCATCTCATCCATCCTTGGAGCAATTTCTATATGAATAAACTTAACCAATATTTTCTAGTCTGCCTCAAGATCCTTGAAAAACATTTTCCAAATGTTTGTTGAACCAAACAGAAAACAAATAATGTCTTTAGACTTATGTTCCTTATATCCAACAGATCACAGATCAAAATGAAAAAAATCCTCATGAGGATAGTTCAAAATTTGAGAAATTTTAGTCTAAGAAACAGAAAAGTCCTTATCTTCTATTCTTGTAAAAACTGTATCTTCAGAATCTCCAAAACTATATTGAACACTATTATAGAAAATTTTCAGTTCTACCTCATGAAGGAACTCTGAGTTCACTTCATTGAACATAGATTATAATCCTTGAAAATCTAGTGCTTTCTTCAAGAGCATATTTTTCTGATATAGCCATTGTAAATCAATTACTTTTCCTTACAGAATCTTTCTCTTGGAAACTATCTAACACTTTGGATCACTGGCTTCACCTTCTTTGGTTCTCTTAGTTTTTGTCATTTCTGAGAAACAAAATCTCTGAGGTTTTCAGGTTCTAGGGTTTCAAAATAAAACATAGGTAAATGAAGGTAGACATAGGTAAATGATGGTTTTGGTATTTGAAAAGGGTTTGAGAAACGAAAATATTAGGTATTCGAAACGTTTTTGACAATTCCTTATTTTTCGTGTCATTGCGTAAGATACTTATAAAAAAAATTAAAACACACGGCATGAATAAATTTAAGATAAATTATATTAACTAAAATATATAGAATGAAAAAAAAATATTAAAACAAATCAAATTTAAAGTAATAAGAAAATAAATTTAACATAAATAAATTAGAATAAATAAAAATAAATTAAATTAAATTAAATTAAAAATTAAAATTAAAAATATTTAAAAGATTAACATTTATTTAAAATTTAAATAAACCTAACTCCCCCTTAATAAAATCAAAACTTACAGTGGAAAGTGGTTGAGTAAAAATATCAGCTAGTTGATATTCAGTATTTACAAATTCTAAAGATATATCCTTTTTAAGAACATGATCTCTTAGAAAATGATGTCTAATATCAATATGATTAGTTCTTGAATGACTTATTGTATTTTTTTTGAAATATTTATAGCACTTGTATTATCACATAAAATATTTGTACTATTAAAATTTAATCCAAAGTCCATTAATGTTTTTTTCATCCACAATACTTGTGCACAACAACTGTCTGTAGATACATATTCTGTATCGGCTGTTGACAGGGAAACTGAGTTTTGTTTCTTACATGACCATGATACTAAATATTTTCATAAAAATTGATAGGTTCCTGAGGTAATTTTTATATCTAATATACAACCTCCAAAATTGGCATCTAAATATGATAATAAATTAAAATCAGAAGTTTTGGATAAAGAAGAGATTGAAAAATAGTTCCTTTAAAATATCTAAAAATCATTTTGATAGTAGTAAGATGAGATTCTTTAGGATTTGATTGAAATATAGCATATAAACATACTGAAAACATGATATTAGGTCTTATAGCAGTAAGATATAATAAACTACCAATCATACCTCTATATAACTTGTTATCCACTGGTTTTTCAGCTTCATCCAAATCAAGTTTTATATTGGTACACATGAGAGTTGCATATGTCTTGTTGTTCTCAAGACCAAACTTTTTCAATAAATCAGTAATATATTTTCTTTGGTTTAAAATATTTCTATAATATTTTTTATAAATTTTAATTCCTAAAAAGAAGTTTAATTCTCCCATCATACTCATTTCAAATTCTTTTTTCATAAGTTCTGAAAAATAATTAAGAAAAATCATTGGTTGAACCAAAAATAACATCATCAACATAGATTTGAACTAATAATGTATTAGAACAAATTGTTTTCTTGAAAATATTTGGATCTTCCAATCCAAAATTAAATCCATTTTTCAAAATAAAAGAACTTAATCTTTCATACCAAGCTCTGGGTGCTTATTTAAGGCCATAGAGAGATTTAGTAATTTTAAAAATAGAATCTAGTTTTTGAGAATTTTCAAAACCAGGAGGTTGTTCAACATAAACTTCCTCCATTAAATAACAATTTAAAAATGTATATTTAACATCCATCTGGTATAATTTAAAATTCAAATGAGATGTATAAGCTAATTGGATTCTAATTGATTCTAATATAGCTACACGGGCAAGGGTTTCATCATAATCTATACCTTCTTCCTAATAGTATCCTTTAACTACTAAACTAGCTTTTTTTGTTATAATACCTTGATAATCTTATTTATTTATAAAGACCCATTTATTCCCTATAAATGGATAATTTGATGGTTTTTAAACTAATTACCAAACTTCATTCCTTTTGGATTGGTTTAGATCATCTTTCATTACTAACATCCAACTCTAATATTCTAAGGATTCTTCAAAATATTTAGGTTCTAGTTGAGATAGAAAGGTAGAGAATTCAGATAGGTTTTCTTTATTTCTTCCAGTTATTATTCCTATGTCTAGGTCTCCTAGAACAGTTTCTAAAGGATGATTCTTTAGGGTTCTAAACTGTCTAGGTAAAACACTTTTAGGTTCATCGGTATCATTTTATTTTGAACTGGACTGAATTTTATTTGTATTATTTTCAAAATCATTTTTCAGGTTTTTAAGTATCATGTTTTCATAAGAGTCAGTAATTTCATCATTTTGATCTTTCTCTTCAATAAAAGGGTCAGTTTCATCAAACTTCACGTGAATTGATTCTTCGACAATCCATGAATTTTTATTAAACACTCTATAGTCTTTAGAGGTAGAAGAATATCCTAAAAATATTACTTCATTATCTTTTGGATTGAACTTACTAAGATTATCCTTGGTTTTTATGATATATACCTTGCATCCAAAAACTTTAAAGTACTTTACTTTAGGTTTTATGTTATTCAAAAGTTCATAAGGTGTCTTTTTGAAAATAGGCCGAATTAAAACTCTATTCATTATATAGCAGCCTGTGCTTATAGCTTCTTCCCATAAGTTGGTAGGTAGATTATATTCATTCAGAATAGTCCTAGTCATTTCTTGAATAGTTCTATTTCTTCTTTCAACAATTATATTTTGTTGAGGTGTTCTTGATGCAGAAAATGTGTTTTTAATACCCAGATTTGAACAAAAGGAATTCAATTCATAATTTTCAAATTCTCCACCATGATCACTTCTTAATGAAATTATTTTAAAAGGTTTTTCATTTTGAACAATTTTATAAAAACTTTCTAAAATAGTAAAAGCTTCACTTTTGAGTTTTAGAGAATAAATCCAAGTAAATATAGAATAATCATTAAATAAAACATATACATATAATTTTCTAGCCAAAATTTCTACTTTTGATGGTCCAAATAGATCCATGTGGATAATTTATAAAGGTTTTGATATAGAAATTTTGTTAATAGATTTGAAGGAAGATTTATGTTGCTTTCCAATTTGGCATGCATCACATAATCTGTCACTATAAAACTTAAGACTAGGTAAATCAAAAACAAATTGTTTCTTAGATAATTTATGTAAATCATAAATATTACAATGACCAAGCCTCCTATTCCATATCCAAGACTAATTTATCTTAGTAGTTAAACAATTCAATTTCTGTTTACACAAGGAATTTAAATCCAAAGTATAAATATTATCAGTTCTAGGTGCTCTAAACTTAAGTAGTTTATCTTTAAATATAGAGTAGGAATTGTTAGAAAAATCAATATAAAATCCATCATCACAGAGTTGAGAGATACTTATCAGGTTATTCTTCAGCCCTTGTATATATAGTACTTTGTTGATTGAGACTGTTTTTGGATCTCCAATAGTTCCAAACCCAATTATCTTTCCTTTGGAATTATCACCAAAGGTGACTAGACCTTCATCTATTTGAGTCAATGTATTGAAATTTGAAGAGTTTCCACTCATATTCCTGGAGAATCCACTATCCATATACCATATATCTTTTTTTTCTATGACCTATTTCTTACATAGGAAATTTAAACAAGAGTTTTTTTTGTACCCATATTCTCTTGGGTCCATCAGTGTTAGCTAGTAGAGATCAAGGAGTCCAGATCTACTTTGTTTTTTCATAACTCATATCATTTACTTCAGATAAAATTTTTAAAATAAATGATTTTTTAATTCCACTTAGTTGAGGATTTCTCAAATAATAGTTTTTGGCTATATGTCCTTCTGTTCCACAAAAATGACAACAATTTTTGAGTTGGGAACAAAATAGTTCTTATATAGTTTAGATTTTTCACCATTAATTCCTATACCAAATATTTTCTTTATAATGAAATTTTTACCAAGAATTTCATTCAGAATATTTTCTCCTTTTTTAAAGAAGATAGTATCACTTTTTTAAGTTTCTAATTCATCTTGTAATGATTTAATATTATTTTCATGATCAGCATAGTTTGTGGTAGATGAGTTAAATTTTTTAATTAACTTTTGATGTTGTTTAACTAAGGAATCTCTTTATCCTAAAATATCATTGTGAAAATTCTTTAAAGGTTTGTGTTTATTTAATAAGGAGTCATATTTTCCTTCTATCATTTTACAGTAGGCAGCCAATTTATTATTTGAATAATTTGAATTAGAATCAAAATTAGAATTAGATGAATAATAGGTTGTTACCTTATATTCTTTTACTATAAAGCACATATTTTCTCTCAGATTTGATTCTTCCATTTCTGAATCAGATTTTTACGAGCTGATGGAGTCTTTAGAAACACTCCAAGTAGCCTTCATTACTCTTTTTCCTTTATGCTCATAATCAGCATTTTTTTATATGACTTTTCTATCTTTCTCTTTTCATCTTTTAGCTGATGAAAATCAGGTCTTATATGACCTAATTTATTTCATTCATAGAATATTAATTCTCTTGAGACTTTATCATCCCTCTTGAATGGTTTTCTGAATCCTCTTTTCTTCTTATAAAACTTGATAAACTTTATGGCTAATTAAGACAATTCCATTTCAAAATAAGATTTATCTAAATTTTTTTCTTCTCTGACTTCTTGCTTTATTCTTTTTCTTTGCTTCTAAGATGTTACCTTTATAGCAGTATTATCCTTTTTTACTAAGACTTTATGATCTTTATCTTCATCTTGCATTCCAGCTTCATATATCATCAGTGTCCCAATTAATTCTCTCATTGTTAGATTTTTGACAGGTGATGATTTTCGAATTACAGCTGATATACCATTCCATTTGGTAGGTAGTACTCTCAGTACTTTCAAATCTTGATCTTATTGTTTGATAGGATCATCTAAGTCTTTAATATTATTGATAATCTCTATGATCCTTCTATTAATCTATGTGATACTCTCTCCATCAAACATTCTGAATGTATCAAATTTTAGATTTTTTTTCACATACCTCACTTTTCTTACATTATTTGTTCCTTTATATGAAACTACAATGGTTTACCACATTTCATAAGCAGTAGGAAATTTTGAAACATGGTTGAATTCATTTGGTCCAAGACCACAGATAATAGCATTCATAACTTTAGAATTCATGTCATACTTAGCCTTTGTAGCAGTAGTCCAAGTTGTAGGTTTTTTAGGAATTATATAAGGAGTAATGATCTTAGAGTATACTTTGAATCCTAAATTATTCAAATAGATAATCATTTATGATTTACAACATCCATAGTTTTCACCATTGAAAGAAGGAGCATGAACCATTTACATTCCTTCTCTCTAATCAGTCATTTACATCTTTGTATAGACCTTATAATTTTATATTGTTATAGATTTTTCCAAAATATCTCCTCTGATACCAATTTTTAGGTCAGAATATACAAATATACACAATAGGGGGTGAATTGTGTCTTTTTAAAATCTTTAAAAATTCTTCTTTTTGATGTCAACTGATTATTATGCGGATAAGTAGTGTTTATCTTCTGTATGAAAGTATGAGAAATGGATAAAATAGAAATATAGAACATGACTGTTTATAGTAGTTCGGGGCATAAAGATCCACTAGTCCACTCCACCAATTACTCTCTCTGTGAGTTTGGTGAATTTCACTAATCAGATCCCCGTATCATAAGACCAATCCATAACTGAGTGTAGGCAGTTGACACCTTTACAAATAAGGATAAAAATAAAGCCTTATGGTTATTTAACAGAGAACCAAAAAACTATAGTTTAGATTGAGAAGTTGATACTCCACCACAACTGAGTATGGTCAGTTGAAAATATCAAAAAAAATTGATAAAAAAGCTTTTGATTGAACTTCACAGTTGTAATAGCAACTGATAGTAGATGGATATTCTTCTTTAGAAAATAGTTTCTTCAATAAAGAGTTGTTTCTAAGTGATCTGGTTGTAATAGATCTTTCAATAAAACATCAATGAATAGAAGCAGCATAATTACAGAAAATACTATATTCAGAATACATATATCTCCACAGTAGCCTCTTCTGTATAAAACATATTATGATCAATTTTTTTTTGTAGATCTGTAAAATATCTTCATAAGAATTCAGTTTCAATATCAAAATATGTGTTGCAATATATGGCTCAATATATATCTCAATATATATATATTCTTCTTTTAATCATACAAAAATATATAGAACAAATACACCGATATAATAAAAAAAGAAGAGAGCCTTCTTTTCAATTCCAGATCTAAGAAAATCACTTGATAAATCGTAAGAATTCAAATTATTGAGACAGCTCAGAGTAGTCGTAACTTCCCTTAAGAATAGGAGAGAATTTATCTACTTAATACGATTCTTTGAATCAATCATAAAAAGCTTTGAATCTTTTGAAAACGAGCTTTAAATTGGCATGATATTCTGTAAAGACCGTTGCACAAAACTTTGATAAAATCGTAAATTCAAATATTTGGTGATGAAAAGTCAAACATAATGTTCCTTCACAAAACAAAAAAATAGAAAACATAGGGTTCAACTATGTAGTGTTCATTCTCCTAACATAAGGTTGACAATGTATGGTTGATCACAAAATTAAGGTTGATGATCCATATGTTTTCTTCTTAAGTGTAAGGTTCTATACTTATATAGGGTTAACCATACTTTTTTGTTTTGTAAAATGTAAGGTTTCATCCAAATGTAAGGTTCTTTATCCATACGTTTCTGTCAACATAGGGTTGATTAACCATACGCACTAATCTTTTAACATAAGGTTTAGTACAAACATAGGGTTTTCTCCTTATATTACATTCTTCAACATATAGTATGAACAGTGTTTCTATAACACACTTAAGAGTGTTTAAAACACTTTGATGAATATTCCACATGAATAATAAGCTTGAATATAATTCAAAAATAAGGAATATAAAGAATATTAATTTCCTGAAATACACTTAAAGTAATATCATTAGTAAAACAAACAAGGGTATTTGTGAGCATCAAAATCAATAATATTTATAGAGTATTGTTGATACAATACATGTCCAATAGCTAGTATTTTAAAAAAAAACATATTACCCTGAATCCTCCCACCCCATACCCCTTCCCCCTGATTATCTAAAAATTCTTCCTTGGACTATTTCTTGATTGATTTTTTATTCCACCAACCAAATAGTTTTTTATGAAATAGAAGTATAATCAAATTATCTGAGCCTGAATTTCTTTGGGAATGACTCATTTTTAAAAAAATATGGTTTTATTGGTTTTTTGGGAATTGCGGTTTTTTTATTCTATTTTTCCCATTTTAATTATCCTCCCTGTATTCTAAGGAATTTTTTATTTGTTATAAAAAGTTTTCTAAAAATAAAATTTGACTGTCCAAATTGATATATTTATTAGTATTTATAAATTTGTAATTTTTTTATTTAATTATGTTATTATATCATTATATATATTATTTTCAATAACCTATTGTTTATGTGTTAATTTAAAAATGTAACTAATCCATTATTTTTGAAATTTAAAAAAAAAATTATGTGTATATAATGAATATTATAAATATTGAACATTTATTTTAAATATATATATATTTGAATTATTAATTTATTAATTTTAATTATTTTTGTTTGAAACATAAAAAATAATTTAAGAAATAATAATATAGAACTCTTATATATTTATATATATTTAATCATATTAATTATGTTATTTTTCAAATTATATAAATATGTTTACTTAGTTTATATATATATATATATACATTCCTTATATCTATTTTGAATATACATTTATTTGTATTTTTTTACAAATTATTTTAATTTTATAATTTTACTTTTTAATTACATGTGTAAATCATATAAATGTGTTTATTAAATAATATTATATAATGGTTTTAAATTTATTTATATTTCATCTATTGTTTTATCATTACATAAATATTTTAAATTAATTTATTCATATCCCTTTTTATTGATATATTTTAAGAAAATATTTATTTGATCATATTTCTTAATTTATATTAGATCTATAAGTCATTTTTTAGAATTCATTGTATTTTTTTATCATACTGATTTTATTGTTTTTTTATTATGAGAAGAATTATTGTTATTTTTAAGTATATCAAAAAAAATTAGTTTAAGACAATATAGATTTGAATAAAGAATCTTAGTAAATTGAACATCAACTATGGCATAAATTTCAATTTACATTA
This sequence comes from Viscum album, assembly GCA_963277665.1. Taxonomy (NCBI): domain Eukaryota; kingdom Viridiplantae; phylum Streptophyta; class Magnoliopsida; order Santalales; family Viscaceae; genus Viscum; species Viscum album. The sequence continues at coordinate 1,668,856,596 of OY728155.1, forward strand.
ACAAATTTAACTACCTAAAATGTTGTTTTATAGTATTTGATAATATTAATAATTACTATTTTTATATTTCAATTATTTTTTTCTATATATTCATATATGGAAAAGATCTGAATCAATCTACCGGATAGATTTTTTTTGAATATTTTGAGGGGATTAAACAATTTATTTATTTCACCAGTGTATTTCAATGCAATTTGATTATTTTTCCATGCATAAAATATAAAAAAATATCTCTTTAAACAAGATACCATTTGGTAACATTTGTTTCTTAATGGGTTTTTTAAAAACTATAAGACATGGACACGTCATGGAGAATAGTCGGTTCCCTATCATTGATTAGAAAGTATTCAGATGGATGTATATCTGATAATAGTTGATCTGATGAACACAATGCTCAATGACATGATATGTTGATTTCAACCAGAAGAGAATAACATCGATAACAATAATTTTGGATGGATTAATCTACGTTCTAGTTCTGAGGGAGAATTATTGAAATTATTTTAAATTCTTGATGATTGTGTACTAATTTATATCCCAGATGCATTAGATTCAATAAAATATCCTTCATTGAATGATTACACTTGAAGAAATTGAATTAGTGGACCAAAACCTCCTTTAATATGTTGTCAATATTGTTTAAAAGGCACTTCCTATTACAGTGGATATTTAAGAGTCATACTAAAAAGTTCACAAGTTGACTGAAGACCTTGGTTTCAAATATGGGACCATTGATGCATGTCACAACAACTGTATGTTATTCATAAAAGATAATGTACAAGTCGGTGCTTGTACTATTACTTGACCATATGGAAGTACAGTGATATTAATCAAGGTCAACATATTATTCCTGTTAGGATCTTGAATCATGGTAAATAGATCACTACTAAGAAGATGTTGTACTTCCCACTGAAATCAAGGTTTAATATATTCTTCATGTTAGCTAAAATTTTGAAATTAATCACATGGAATTTAGAGAGAAACAAATTGACTGATAAGTTAACTCACTAGGCATATTCTTTAACATAGAAGGATTTTGATTAGAGACACTCATAATTTTCCTAGGATAGTCATAATGTTTAACTGGTTTTAGCATTAGATGGTTTTAAACCATTAAAGTCTATGGTCGGTGTGACATATGGTACATAGATAATGTTGTTGGTTCTATAAAACCTTACCCCATTGTTTTGTTGAAGAATCCATTTTTTTACTTTACGCTCTTATTGATGGACCAAAAGTAACTAGTGATAAAATTAATGTTTATATGAAACTATTTATTGATGATCTGAAATAATTTAGAGATAATTGTGTCATAATTTTTTATTTTGAAAATAATAAAAAATTTAAACTTTGGGGAACTTTTTTATGGGTAATTAATGGATTCTTATCATGTGAAGACTTATCAAGATGGAGTATAAAAGGATAATTCACCTACCCTTTTTCAATAAAAGTAAGAAATCAACATGGATTAATAACTATAGAAAGTGGGAATAGATTGGTTATAAATGATTTCTTCCTCCACTATACAAGTTCAGAAAATAAAATGTGTCATTTGATGGGAATATGTAGCATGACCCAACACTACAAATAATGTATGGGGTTCAAATTCTAGCATAACATGACCAAGAAAACATTCTCACAGTGTATGATTTTCAAGATTTATTGGATCCTACACTACCTTCCATTTCCACTACAAATAAATAGCATAGTAATAATTGAAAGAAGCAAAGTATTTTCTTTAAATTACTTTATTATAAAGATAATATTTTAAGGCCCAATTTTTAAAAAATGCACATTGAGAAAATTTTGTGTGATAATATACTATACAAATTTTGGGCATTAAGGATAAATTAAAGGATAGTGCCAATGATCAAAGTGATTTTTAAGAAATGGGATTGATAAAACCTTAACATTTATAGTTGGATGAGGTTAGTAAGGCTTACATACATTTTTTACAGTACATGATGAGTAAAAAATAGTGAGAGGAATTTTTATGAATTTTGAAGGGTAAAGGTGTGAGATAGTCATTATTCTAATATTTTCAAGCATGAAAATGCGGCAATTATGACATTACATGGGCTAAAAATTAACTATAATCATATTCTACATCAATAGTTAATCTTAATTATAGTTCATAATTATTTTTATACCAATTTTTTGAGTCGTTGATTGGAGTTTATAATTTTTTTAGATATCCTTGTTCAAGAAATCATCGGATGAGTAATTTTAAAAAGATAAAAATAATATTTTTATTACACTGTGTCACTTAGAGAAATTTTTTCCACCTTTTTTGATATAATGGTTCAATTGGAAATGAATTTAACTAGTGAAGTCATTGTTGGAAGTCCCATGAAATTTTGGTAAATGTATCCAAAAGAGTGGCACTTGAATACATTAAAATGGTATGTGTACAACATAGATCATCTGGAAGCTTTGATTATAAAAGGTTATTTGATGAATGAATTCACCACTTTATATGCTACATATATTGATGAGGTTGAAACAAAATTAGATAAACCCTCCTGGTTTGATAAAGGTCTAATTGGAGAAGGTAAGCCTTTTGATATGCATAATAATGAGTGGTTTCAAGCTCATCAGTATGTGTTTTTCAACACTACATTGGTTATACCATTGATACACTATGTTATATAGTTGATCAATTATGTCTTGAATTTTATATTTAATCTATTATTTATACTTTATTATGTTGTAAATTAGGTTTCATATCACTGAGTTGAAACAGGAAAGGCCACATTATGCTGATCATCAGATACAACAACTTCATTACAATAAAATTTGTGAGTGGTTCAAGACTCACATATGTATATATATAATTGATTTAATATTTTTACAATGTATTTGAGGTGAATTTTCACAACCCTTCATCCATTAACTTGTATGAAATTTTCAAATTCACAAGATAATTGGATTGAGTACTCATACAGTGACTGAAGAACTCAACCAACTAGTCTATGGTCCATTTTTTACAAATTTTCGTTTATAGTATTTAGATTATAATGGATTTTAATTTCAAATTAATTATTTTGATGTGAATAAACAAATAGAAAATAGTGGTTTAAGTTGTCTATTCATTGATGCGGGTTATTACTATGAACTGTTGAGGGATATTGTTGAAGTTATTTATAGTCATGGATTAAAATAAATATTTTTGAGGTGTAATTAGGTTGATCTAGTTAATGGAATGAAAATGGACCATTCCAATTTACATTGGTAAACTTTAACAATATGTTGTATATAAATTAATAAGTAATCAACAATCCCTTTATACTAGAATCACAAGAAGAGCATGTTTACTTTTTCAGCACTGATTTGAACTGGAAAGTTGTGGTTAAAATATCCAAAAGAGGCATTTTCCGATTGAATAGGAAGAACATTATATTATTACCTTTCTTGAGAAATCACTTTAAAAAATCACTATATTTTTATAATAATAATATATACAATGGTTTCGGGAGACTGTTGAAGGATGTATAATAGATTTTCATGATCAATGAAAGAAAGAATGTATTTTTTTGAGTTACACAAAAAACTTCTCAAAATTTTTAAAGATATTTATGAATTATTTGAAAAAAATGATTAATTTAACATCATTTAATTTTTATAAATATAGATATATCACAGGAATCTATGGGTGCTTCATATGGGGTTTTTGTTATGTATTTTTTCATTTTTTATGTTAATTTAGTATAATTTTCTATAAGTATGTTCTCTTATCAATTTAGTTTTTTAATTATAAAATCATATATTATTTACTACATTATGGATTTGTTGTTATCAATATTCGGTGTGTCTTATAAATAACATAGGGTCCTGGTAGAGGGGTTTGAGCTTATATATTTGACTGGATGTGTTATTTGACAACACATTTCATCTAGTTGGAGAGGGTGTGAGTTCACTAGTTTATTAGTTGAGACATATGATATGAGACCCCCATATATTCCCTCTAACAACTCTCAAGTGGACATAATTCCCCTAGGATATGATTAAAAGATTATGGAGGGAGGTTCAGGTTAAATTACTATTTTATTTTTCATGAAATTATTTTTATTATTATTGTATCCATTGATAATTTTTTTTAAAACAAAATAATTTAACATCTTATCTAGATGAGTTTCAACCTATGTGAATTTTCAAATATTTAAAGGTATGGTAATATTATAAGGGAAGAGTGAAGAGAGATCACTAGGAACCATTTTTGGGCATGTCAGACATCATACAGTGAGTACCACCAGGTTTCCTTTCCAACCTGTGGTGGGATTTGGTTTAATTATAGTTGAGTGAGGTGAAAATGGTTAGATTTATTTCTTTGGTTATGGAAATGCCTTCCATACTTGGCCCTCAACATGTGTCACAACTTATACATAATGTAAGTTTATAATTAATTTCCCATTCATAAATTTGAAATGTTATAGTATAGCATGAATATAAATATGTAATTGGTGGTCACCATTAGTATAGTTATGCTGGTGAGGTAATCCCACTGATCAGATGTCATTCTGGATGAGAACTCATTGGGTGGAATATTTTTATTTTATATCAATTATTCACATTTTTTCATTTTTTCATTATGTATATTCAAAAGGATCAATTTGATGTTGACCTGGAATAATTGAAATAAGAGCAGTGACATATTACTCTCAATCAAGAAGATATATTTTACCATGTCATGGGGCATGATGTTCATGGTTACTCATTGACATATGGAACAAATGTCCCATGATTTTTAGTTTTTAGATTATATATGTTGGATGCATGTAGAGATACCAGGATGTGAACATAGGTTGAGGTAGGTGTTGTAATATAGACTATGGATTGGTATGGATGCTCAATTTCAATAGTTATGGGTAGAGTATGAGAATATATTATCATAGATGTTGAAAAATATAGTTGAGGTGACAACACAGCATCTCGTTAATGGTGTATAGATTTCTACATCATAGATAAAAAGGAAAATAAATTATACTCACATAAATTTTTTTAATATGCTTATAATATATAATATTTATATGTGTTGTAGACTATAGATGAATCTAGTGATCATCATTGTGAGTCCATAGGTAATCTAGATATGAATGCTCAGATGCATAAGTTATTTTATATTACTTTTTTATTATTTAACATTTTATTTTATATGTATAATTAAAAATCATTTTCTATTTATAAAGTGGTTATAGTAAAGAAAAACATGTGTCTCACATAGTAATTCCATATCCAAAACTTAACATATGATCCTGAATTGTTATCAAATCATAAGACAATGTTTGTAGATTAATTTTTGAAATATAGAAACTGAAATAATGTTAATCTAAGTTATGGTTTTCTCAGGATAATAGAAAAAGTATTTTTAGTTTTTAAAACTCTAAAATATGTATAATAGTCAAAACCTAGAAAAAACTTGGATTAGTATTAAATCATATGAAAATTATCATTGAATTATTTTTTATATGTACAAATATATGGCATGTTAGTCCGATGTGTGGTGTGATCAAAATGACTAAATACGTGATTTATAATGAAAAACGTATTTAAAATGACTATTGGGGGGTTAAAATTGAGAAAAATAACTTGAATTAACTTGAAATAATAGGATATAAATATTTGATTGATTTTTTAAATATAGGAAATGACTACACTTTAATCTAAGTTTTGGTTTTCTCATGGTGACCAAAACCGTATTTTCAGTGTTTTAAAACTCTAAAACATTGGTGTAATGGTCAAAACCATATAAAAACCTCATATTGATGTGAAATTATAAAAAAAATCCTCTTAATTATTTTTGATGTGTGTGAGTGAACGACACATCAATCTGACATACAGTGTGCTCAGAATGAAAAAAGAAGAATATTTTAATCATATTAAAGTTTTTAAAAACGCGTGCTATAGGTTCTAAACCAAGAAAACAACCTCGTATTTCCATGAAATCAGATGAAAATTAATGGTGATTTATTTTTGAAATGTAGAAACTAAATCCACATCAATATGAGTTGTGGTTTTCTCGGGATGTCCATAAACACATTTTTAAGTGGTTTAAAACTCTAAAACAAAAGTGTGACATTAAAAAACATATAAAAAGACCTCAAATTAATATGAAATCATATGAAAAATAGTATTTCAATAATTTATGAAATGTTTGAGTAAACAAAATTTCAATCCAATATGTTGTGTGCTTGGAATGACTAAATAAGCAATTTAAAAGATATCAAAGTCGCGTTATGGGGTCAAAACCAAGAAAAAGACCTCAAATTATCATGAAATCAAAGGAAAATAATCATAGATTTATTTTTGAAATATAGGAATTAAATCTGCAATAATATGAGTTAACGTTTTATTAAGATGACTAAAAATGAATTTTTAGTGTTTTAAAACCCTAAAACATGCATATAGTGGTCAAAACCTATCAAATGACCTCAAATTAACATGAAACCATAGTTTAATAGTCTTTAAATTATTTATGACATGTTAACATAGGTGGTATGTCAGTATGATGTGTGGTGCGCTTATAATGAATAAATAATTAGTTTCTAAAGATATCAAAGACTTTAAAATTGTGTTCCATCAGGTTAAAACCTAAAAAATGACCTCATATTGTTATTAAATCATATAAAAATGAAAATAGATTTATTTTTCAAATGTAAGAACTAATTCCATGAAAATATTAAATTTTTCTAGGATGACCAAAAATGAATTTTTAGTGTTTTAAAACTCTAAAACATGCGTATAATAGTCAAAACCATTGAAAAAGACCTCATGTTGATATGGAATCATAGTAAACTGTCTTTGAATTATTTCAGACATGTATATCCAAACAATATGTCAATCCAACATGTGGTGTCCTCGAAATGACTAAATAAGAAATTTTAATGATATCAAAGTCTTTAAAACACACATCAGGGGGTCAAAGCCAATAAAATTACTTGGGTTGGTTTGACATCATATTAAAATGATCATAGATTTATTTTTTAATGGTAGGAACTAACACCACATCAGTCTAACTTTTGGTTTTCTCAGGATGATTGAAAATTCATTTTTTAGTGCTTTAAAACTCTAAAATATGTGTGTGGTAGTAAAAATATAGAAAAAAACCAATAATTGATGTAAAATCATAGGTCAATAATCTTTGAATTATTTTTTACATGTATGAAGAGATAAAACATCAATTCGTTGTGTGGTGTGCTCGAGGTGACTAAATAATCAATTTTTAAAGATATTAAAGTCTTTAAAAACATGCATCAAGGGGGTAAATATAATAAAATGATCTCATATTGCCATGAAATCATAAGAAAATGACCATTAATTTATATATGAAATGTAGCAACTCACACCATGTCAATCCAAGTTATGGTTTTCTCAGGATGACTAGAAACACATTTTTAGTGTTTTAAAATTTTAAAAAATGTGTGCAATGGTCAAAACCATAGAAAACAGTCTAATATTGATATGAAATAATATTAAAACTATATTTGAATTATTTTCAACATTTTTGAGAAGAAGAATCATAAATTTGACATTTGGTGTGTTCATAATGAATAAATAAGCAGTTTTAAAGATATTAAATTCATTAAAAACATGCATCAAGATTTCAAAACTATTAAAATTAACATGGATTTTAATTAGACAATAGGATAATAGTCATATATTTATTTATGAAATGTAGGAACTAATTTTACATCAATCATAGTTTTAGTCTGTTCGAGATGACTGAAAATCATTTTTTATTATTTTAAAACTCTAAAACATGCATGTAATGGTCAAAAATTAGAAAACAATCTTATATTGTCATAAAATCATAGGTTATCTATCATTTATTTTTTAATTAAATGTACTAATATATTTTATTTCAATATGGTGTGTGGTGTTCTTGGAATGACTAAATAAGCAGTTTTTAAAGATATCAAATTCTTTTAAAAATGTACATCAGGGGGTCAAAACCAAGAAAAATACCTAAACTTATTATGAAATCATAAGGAAATCCCATATATTAATTTTTGAAAAATATGAACTAATTCCACATCAATTCGAGTTAATATTTTCTCAAGCTGACTAAAAACACATTTTTAGTGTTTTAAAATTCGAAAACATGCATGCAATGGTCAAAACCATAAAAAACAACCCTGTATTGATGTGAAATCATATAAAAACTATCTTTGAATTTTTTTTAATGTGTATGAGTAGGAAATAACATAAACCTAATGTGCAGTGTACTCAGAATGACTAAATAAGCATTTTTAATATTATCAAAGACTCTAAAAACATGCGTCAAGGGGAAAAACCATGAAAACAACCTCATATTTTCAATAAATCTTATAAAAATATCATATATTATTAATTCCATACCAATCAAAATTTAAATTATCTTGGAATGATTGAAAACTCATTTTTAGTTTTTTAAAACTCAAAAATGTGCATATAATGGTCAAAACCTAGAAAACAACCTCAGATTGATGTGAAAAAATAGTTCAATGGTATTTGAATTATTTTTGATGTGTTGGGTAGATGAAATTTTAATTTAACATGCAATGTGCTTAAAATGACTAAATAAGAAGATTTTAAAAGATATCAAAGTCTTTAAAAACCTACATCATGGGATCAAAACTAGGGAAATGACCTTGGATTGCTTAGAAATCATAGAATAATGATCATTGATTAATTTTTGAAATATACTAACTAAGTTCATATCAATCCATATTTTAGTTTCCTCTATATGAGAAAAACACATTTTTAATGTTTTAAAACTCTAAACACGCATGTAATATTTAAAACTATAGAAAACAATCTTGGATTGATATTAAATCATAGGAAAACTATATTTGCATTATTTTTTATGTTTAAGAGTATACAGTGTATCAATCCAACATGTGACATGATCTAAATGACTAAATAAGTAATTTTAAAGATACCAAAGTCTTTAAAAACGTGTGTCCAATGGCCAAAACCAAGCAAACGACCATAGATCACATTGAAACCGTAGGAAAATGACCACTAGTTAATTTTTGAAATGTAGGAACTGATGAAACATCAATATGAGTTTTAATTTTCTCGAGATGACTAAAATAATATTCTTTATGTTGTAAAACTCTAAAACATGTGTGTAATGTTAAAATACTATGAAACAACCTCGAATTTATTTGAAATCAAAGTCCAATGTTTTTTTAAATTATTTATGAAATTTTAAAATAGATGTAATGTCAATATAACATGTAATGTGCTTAGAATGACTAAATATGTAATTTTTAAAGATATAAAATCCTTTCAAAAACATGTGTCAATGAGTCAAAAACAAGAAAGTAACATCATATTACCATGAAATCATAAGATATTAACTAATGATTGATTTTATAAATATAGTAACTAACAGCACATCAATCCAAGTTACAGTTTTCTTAGGATGACTGAAAATACATTTTTAGTGTTTTAAAACTCTAAAACATGCATGTAATGGTAAAAATAATAGAAAACTGCATAAAATTGAAGTGAAAGAATAGTTAAATTTTATTTTAATTATTTTTGACATTTTTAAATAGATTTCACATCAATCCAACATGTGGTGTGTTATTAATGACTAAATAATCAATTTTTAAAAATATCAATGTCTTTAAAAACATGTGTCACGGGGTCAAAACTAATCAAAAAACCTTATATAATTGCAAAATCATAGTTAAATGACCTAAGATTTATTTTTAAAGGCATTAAATAACTCCACATCCATTCAATTTTAGTTCTGATCAATATGACTGAAAAAACATTTTTAATGTTTTAAAATATTAAAACATGCATGTAATGGTCAAAACCATATAAAATGAGTTTTTATTGGCATAAAATATTAACTAAACTATCTTTAAATTATTTTTTATGTGTATGAACAAAATATATGTTAGTTAGATGTCTTGTGTGCTCAGAATGACTAAATAAGTAGTTTTAGAGTTATTTAAGACATTAAAAATGTGAATCAAAGGGGTCAAAAACCAATAAAATGACCTCATATTCCCATAAAATCATATATAAATGATTGAATATTTATTTTTGAAATATAGGAACTAACTCTACATCAATTTTAGTTGTTTTTTACTCAGGATGATTGAAATAATATTTTTTAGTGTTTTAAAACTCTAAAACATGCATGTAACATTCAAATCCTAGAAAACAACCTTAGTTTAATGTGAAAAAATAGGTCAAAGGAATATTGAAATATTTTTTATATTTCTGAATAGATGGAATGTTAATATGATGTGTTTTGTTCTCATAATTACTAAATAAATAGTTTTTACAGATATCAAAGTCTTTAAAAAAATTTGTCAAAGGGTCAAAACCAAGTATATAGCCTCGAATTTCCATGAAATCATAGGATAGACACTTATAATTTATTTTTGAAAATAAATAACTGAAACCACATCAATCAGAGTTATAGTTTTCTTAGGATGACTAAAAACACATGTTTAGTGTTTTAAAATTCAAAGACATGTTTGTAATGGTTAAAACCATAGAAAAACCTCTAATTGATGTGAAATCATAAGAAAACTATATTTGAATTATTTTTTATTCTTAAGGTTATATGGAACATAAATATGACATGTAGTGTGGTCAGAATGATTAAATAAGCAGTTTTAAAGATATCAAAGTCTTTAAATACGTGTGTCATGGGGTCAAAACCAAGAAACTGATCTTAGATTGTGATGAAATCATAAAAAATGACCATATAATGGTTTTTGAAATATAGGAACTAATTTCCATCAATATAAGTTTTGGTTTTCTTGGGATGATATAAAACACACTTTTAGTGTTTTTAATCGCTAAAATTTGCGTGTAAGATTCAAAACCTTTCAAATGGACATAAAATGGAATGAAATCATAAGATAAAAATATTTTAATTATTTTTAACATGTAAAGATAGATGGTATGTCAATTGGATGCGCAGTGTTCTTAGAATGACTGAAAATAGTTTTATATTAAAAAATGATTATAAACAAGTAATATATTGAAAAACAAATGACCATAGGCTATTTTTTTTATTTTAGAAACTTTTACTTTAAATAATGGAGTGGGGCCTAATTATTAATTTTTTATTATTATTTTTATTAAAATAACTTTTAATTTAAATTTATTTGATTTTCAGTTATGAGATAATGGTTTTGGATCTTGGAAAATGATTTAACAAGATTAGTTTTGAGATTATTAAATTATTTATGGTTTAGACATATATTGAATTTATGAATTATGTTTGATTTTTATTTTTGTTTTTTTAAATACTAACTATATAGTCATATTAATTATAAAAAAATTAAAATATAATTATCTATAGATACCACCATATCATTGTCTTTGGGTGGACACTACATGCCATTAGTTACCACTTTCAACGGTCGCTAATGGGACTCTTTTTAATACTGATGAAACATGATCGAATAAAAATAAGTTTCATGATAAAAAAGGATTCATCCTAATATATTGGTTATGGATATTCTCTAAGGTATGGTGAAGATGGATCTATAGTTTTTGTAGTATTAGAAAAATAAACTCTAAGAAAAGATGATAGTTTGGTAGGAATAAGAATGATAATTATCTATCACTTATAGGAATTGCCATAAGTTTGAGTATTCTCTCATTATTTTTCTATTTTTTTACAACAACATATTCTTCCATATATATACTCTAAGTCCTTAAGTCATACCTCCTAAATTATTGGTTTACAAGGTTCTCTCAATACTCTAAATTTCACATAAATATGTGATTTGTAGATGTAATAAAGCCACTAAAATTCCTAAAATACCATTAATGAAATGTTTTTATTAAATCAATATTTGTTTCAATAAAAAAAATTAAAATAGTATTTTTATTTGACATTAAAAATATATATGTATGACCTTGATTCTTAAAAATCTCATATTTAAGAAATTTCATGGATTACATGGTCTTTTAACTAATACAAATAAACTTGTACTCTAATTTGATCGATATTGAACATCTTACAACTATGGTTATTTAATGTAGATAAATGTATGTCAATGTAGAAAATTTTATCACCTATAGATGATGATATGAAATGTTTTAAATTATAACCATATTGATATTAATCTGCTCCATGATATAGATGACCTTAAAGTTAGAGATGTGTTGGTGTGGAAGACTTACTACATTTTTGTTAATAAAAATGGATTAATAATTATAGTCAAATATAATGTCATTAAAATATATTAAATATGGAATAAATTGAGCTTAAAATCCTCTTCATAAAAAAATTATTTTAAATATATTCAATATGAACATCCTTCATCATATATATATTTTCACATAAATTAATTATTTACTTATAAATTTGATATGAATCACCTTGCACTTACATAACCATTATATGAACGAAATTTATTCTTATTGTAATTCATATGGATAACTTTAGAACCTATTGAATATCATTATGGAGGACCTTGGAATCATTCATATGAACCACTTATATTTCTTCAAATTGAGTGCATTGAATTCTTTTCAAATTTCTCCATAACATAAAAATGAACTATATGGATGACCTTAGGGTATTCTATAAGGATCAACATGTTTTTGAGAGAATCAAAACAATGATTAATTAAGTTAAAAAAATTATGATCAAGCCCATCATTTATCCCAATAGAAATATTTATTTTATATTTTAATGATTATTAGATATATCAAATGGATGTCAAAAATCAATTTTCTTAATGGTAATTTATTTTTAGATTTGTGTATAATATAACCTAACATTTATCCTAATATAAATCTATATTTTGAAATTTTATGATTATTATATATATCAAATGGATGTCAAAATCAATTTTCTTAATGGTAATTTACTTGAGGATTTGTATATGATACATCCTGAGTGTTTTGTGGATCCATAAATTGCTAAAAAGTTATGAAAGATTAAATGATACAATTGTTTTAAGTTAGAGAATATATATTGATAAAGTTCTTGAAAAGTTTATGATATAGGATTTCAAAAAGGTATTTATATCAATATTACATGGAAAGAGTCTTGTTAAAAATCAATTTTATTTTTGTTTATTCTAGTGAATAAATTAATAACGTTTTCTATGATAAGAAAATAAATTCTATTATGTTTTTTATGTTGTGTAAATATCCTCATATTGAATATTATTTGACTATAATGAGTAAATACCAATATCATCTCACTAAAAATGATAGTATTTTCATTATTAACATCCTTAAATACATGAGAATAACTAAGGATACATCTTTAATCTATGGAGGATATGAAGAGCTTGTTGTAAGGGATTACATAGATACTAGTTTATAGGAAAAAATAGATTAAATCTATAGTCTATATATGTATTATTCCTAAATGGATGTGATGTGTGCTAAAAAATCTAAGAAACCAACAATAGTGTAACGAATCAGACTTTTATATAAGGAATTATCCTTCTCATTAAATATGTTTCATATTTAGCATTATAGTATAGTATAAAACACGTGCACCACATAATAAAAAACCTTTTAATATATTAATTTAGAAAATTATATTTATAAGAATAAATATAATAAATATAAATAATAATAAAATTAAATATAAGTGTTGAATATGATAAAATAAATGTTTGACATAAAGAAAGCATGCTTGTATTTTTCATAAAATATATATGTTTTATTTTTATTAAAATATAATTTATGGTAATTTTAGAGATTTTAAATAAAATATAATTTTCCTAAGATTTTTTTATAAAAAACTATTTATTTATATTTAAATTATATTAAAATTTTATGAAATCATACGTAATTTTTCTAAGGGTTAGAAATCTGGTCGTGTCATAAAAATTAATATTTTTTAATGAATATGGATTTTATTTAAAAATTAAATTTCTCATATTTATAAAGTAATATTGATTAAATGGATATTATTTTTGGAATCATCATATTGAATTTAGCTTAGGGTGAATTTTTTTTATTTTTTTAAGTTAATTTTTGGGTGAATAGTAAAAATATAGTTCTTACAAATACTGTAAATTATATGACATCATCATGATATAAGCATAACTTAAAAATTTATGAAACATTTTTCTCAACCAAAAATGAATTTAAGGAGTAAAATAATGCATTTAAAAATAATAAAATGAATTTAGAAACCTATGTTTGAAATTTTGGTACCTAAGTTATATTTTATTTTAATAAAAAACTATTTTTGATCATTTTCCTTTAATTAAGTATTCACAAGACTCCATTTGGTTTTTTATTTGTTTTAAAGTAAAATAACATTTATTTTTTTAATCATAAGCCAATAAATGTCATATTATTTATGGTCTTTTCCCTAAATATCAAAATAATAAATATTTTATTCTAAAACACCTCCCCCCTTATAAATTTTACCCTTCACTTCCTCACCTCACCTTATGCCTTAAGATTAATATATCAGCCAAAAATTGTAAAAATACTTCACTAACACTCTTATCCATGTCCTAGAGGTTTAGGTCTCATCAAAATATTACCCTTCAAAGTCATAATCTAATTAGCAAAGGAGTCGTCTCAAGAAGTAAAGTAACAACTCCTAATCACTTTCTCATTTTTATTCCATTAAATTTTATTCTTCTACCTCCCCCAAATATATTATAATAATCATAATAAAATTACATAAGAGTAATTATTATACTGAAATTTTATAATTTTAGTGTAATAACCATTATCTACCTCTCTCCCTTATATTAAAAAATGAAAACATCGTTCGTATTATGGTCATTACACCACCTCCATGGATAAAGTATTTCATTTTTCATCACCGAATTACATGGATGGTTTTAAAAATGTGTTAAATAAATAAATATAATATTTATTAAATGATTACTATTCTATAAAGATAAATTTTCCACCATATTAATGATATTAAAAAATATTATCATTGTGATTTTAACCGCCCAAAATGAGCACACTGAGTCATCTTTCATATTTTGACCCTATTTTGGACAATCTATTAAGTTTTATAACTTTTGTAATACTATAATGATAAATAATATATAACTATATAATTCAGAATATTATGAAACTATTTTATAATACCTTTGACCATGTTCAATATATTGAAGCATATTTGGAGAAATTGATCGAACAACCCCAAGTGGCCAATGAGAGAAAAAATATACAATAAATGAATGACATGTGATAATAGATGTACTTTAAAAAATGCAATATAAATGAAAATATTATAAAAAATTATTTAAAAAATTAATTATTTTATTTAGGATATTAGAAACACGTACAAAGAAAGTCAGGACATGAGGTAAGGTAACTGTCGAACCACCCTCTTTTCCTTTAGGTTATGTATTCTCTCTCTATAACTCACTTTCATTTTATATAATTATAATTCACTTCTTATATATTTTTTATATATGTTTTGGAAATATATACTTGGTTTATTTTCCAATTCTTTGTTGGGTTTGTGCATTTTTTATACTTCTTCTCTCAATATTTCTTTAAAATAAACATATTTAAAGAAAACTTTCTTATTCATTATTCATTTTCATGTGTAAATATTTTAAATTTTGTTACCTTCCATGATTCCTAAAAAAATAACTATTTTATGGAAAACTAACCTAGTTTATTATTGGTATAATAAAACACCATGCACTCACCTTCTTCATAGGTTTTTTTATCGTCCCTTAAAACATTATTTAAGGGGTTTAATTTTATACCTACTTCTCCACTCCTTTATTATGAATTTTATTCAATTTAACTTCATATTTAAGACCAATAGACCTTTATTCAAATATAAACATCCAAAAAAAATTAATTCATAATTATTTGGGTAATCATTATGATATATTTTTTGGTTATGTTTTGAGATAATATTATGTAACCCATTCCTTTTTCATGGGTTTTTTCTTATGCTTATGAATTATGTATGAATTATTTATATAGAACGCATATTCATATACATATTATTTTGTGATGGGTGGGATCATAATTATACATCCCCCCAATGAATTGGGTAATGTTTTTATCTCATGAGACGCTATGTATGATACACAAGAAATAATCCTAGCACCCTATATTATGTTGTCTTGGAAGTACACTTAACTTATGGTTATGATGTCAGGTTTTATGTTATTTCCCCATTATTATGATGCTAAGATCCTATGATATCTACTTATTTATACCATCATTCCATGTGATTATCCTCTTTTATGATATCATATTATTTATCTTGACTCTTATGTTATATTTCTCTATCATGTATGTTTCTTTAATTGGATTTATAGCTCACCTTTTCTTTATGTATATCCCCAAGGTATCCTATGTAGTAATAAAAGAACAAAGGGGCTTAAGATAAACTTATGAGGATCAAAATAAAGTTGAATTATTTTATTTTTATGTTGATGTATTATGTATCTAATCTCTCAAAGACACTTGACCTCTAGATTTTTGGGTTTTGTTTTATAAAATTTTATATTAAAAATGTTTAATAATTTGTATATGAGTCTCATTCTATAATAATTGGTATTATATCAAGGTCTAGTTATTTTTAGGGATTATGTTAGATAACCTAATAAGAAATATACTATGAATAACCTATATTAAAACCTATAAATTCTTAATATAGGGTATATATTTCATTTATGAGTGGTTACTTATAAGTTAATAGTTTTCTCTTTTATATTATTATAATTTGAGTATTCTCATTAATAACTTTATTATGGTTTTAGTAAATTATTAAAACCAAAATAAAATGGGGAAAGGTGCAATTATTATCTATTCATGATCTTTTAATGACTTATATGATTATAGTTCTATTAATTCGTTCATATCATGAAAGTTTAGTAGAAATATTCAAACACTATCTCAAGATATGGAGGTTGATTTATCGATGAAAACACCAAGTGGTGCATTTTTTCCATATCAATTATATAACTCTTACCTAGTAAACATTTTTGGGGTGTATCTCCCATAAAACCTTGTTATGATCCCTATAGTGGAATTAGATGTTATAATGGGCATGTATTTGTTATCTTTATATAGAGAAAACATCATTTTTTGGGAGAAGTAAATCACTTTACATATCCTAAATCATCCTTATATTTTATACAAGTGTAAAGAGGTGGATGATTCTTTTTTCAAAAATTCTCCTCAATCATGGATATGGTTGCCTCATGAGTAAGAATATGTATATTAAATGATTTATATAATGGATAGGATCACCATTTAAGAAATTCCCATTATGAGAAAATATACAGATGTATTCCTCAAAGATTTATATGGTATTCCTCCTCATTGAGAGTTTAAGTTCCCAATTGAAATTATACCTAGATATCTAACCATATACAAGAGTCCCTATAGAATGTCCCTAATTAAACTGAAATAATTGAAGAAGGATTTAAAAGATAATATGAACAAGGGTTTCACATTCCTAAGTGATTCACCATTAGGTGCATCAGGTCTCATGGTTAAGAAGAAAGATGTTTCAATGCATCTTGACATTGATTATCATAAACCTGAAAAGATTTTGATTAAGAACAAGTATCTCCTACCATGTAATGATGAATTTTTTGATCCGCTACATGGGGCCCAGTACTTCTCTAAGGTGTACCTTTGGTCGAGATATCATAAATTAAATGTTAAGGAGGATGATATTATATAGTCAACCTTTTATACAAGGAATAGACACTATAAGTTAATATTGATTCCATTAAAACTCATAAATGATCTGGAAATTTTCATGGACCTGGTGAATATAGTCTTTAAATATTACCTTGACAAATTTGTGGTAGTCTTTATAACTGATATTCTCATATACTCCAAAATAAAGGAGGAACATGAGGATTATTTGAGTAATATTCTAAATACTTTGAGAAAGGATAATTTATATTAAAATTATAGTAAAAGTTATTTTTATATGGAGTAAGTAACATTCTTAGGGAATTTTATCACTAGAAAGGGGATATTTGTGGATACTTCAAGGTTAAATTCAATTTAGAAATGGCTCAAACCAACATCTATAATAGATATTCATAGTTTCCTCAGGATATCTGGGTATTATCAATTATTTTTGAATAAATTATCTCAATTTTTAAACCCACTAACTAAGATAACTCAAAAGGGATTAAAGTTTGTCTAGACTAATGAATGTGAATAAGGTTTAAGGAGTTGAAGAAGAGGATAATCACTACACCTGTATACAGACTACCTATATATGGGGAAGGATTTGTGATCTAAAATGATGCTTTAAATAAGGGATTAGTTTTTGTCCTCATGAAAAATAATAATGTGATATTGTATGCCTTGAGACAGTTGAATATTCATGAGAAAAACTATCCAACACATGATCTAGAGTTAGTTTTAGTAATATCTACATTGAATATTTTTTGGGAATTATCTCTATGGAGTGAAGTGTAACGTATATAGTTATCATAAGATATTGAAGTATATATTTACATAGATGGATCTCAACATGTTCTAATAAAGATAATTAGATATTATCAAGGACTATGATTTCTCAATCCATTACAATACTAATAAGGAAAATAAAGTGGCAGAGTATCTAAGTAAAAAAGATCCTAAAACCTTGTCTATAATGAGAATTGAGGAGGATCCAATTTTATTAGACATGTAATAGATGGACATGGAAATCATAAAGGAAGGAATAATATCCTACCTTTTTTAAATGATTTCTCACCATCCATTCTGTATAAAATCAAGAAAGTTTAAAGGGATGATGCGAAGATACAAAAGAAGGTAGATGTTATAAGAAAGTGGAAATCCACAGAGTTTAACATTGATGAAGAAGGACTTGTGATATTTGGGACATGACTATGCATACCATCAGATCATGAGATAAAGAGGGATTTATTGACTAATTCTTATAGCTCAACATTCTTTATCTTCCTAGGAAACATAAAGGTGTATAGATATATCCAAGCATGCTACTAGTGTGACAATATAAAGAATTATATTGTTGAATATACCTAAAATTTATTGGTATGAAAAAAAGGGAAGGTAGAAAAGAAAAATTATAAGGGGATGATACAACCATTACCCATACATAAATGGAAATGGGAGAATATCACTATGGTTTTTTTCATGGGTCTTATAAAGACATCCAAAGGAAATAATGACATATGAGTTATAGTGGATCATCTCAAAAATAATGCTCAATTTATCACTATTTGAGAATAATCCTCACTCAATCATCTTGAAAATATATAAATTAGACAAGTGGTAAGGCTTAATTGAACACTATTATCAATTTTATCTGATCAAGATCCAAGGTTGACCTCAAAGTTTTAGAAAAGTATTCAATAAGCCTTAAACATGGATTTGAACTTTAGTAAAACCTATCACCCTTATATTGATGCAAATATAAATGGGATATCTATGCACTTAAAGATATTCCGAGAGCTTACTCTATGAACTTAAAAGGAGGTTTGGATCAATATATTACTCTAGTTGAGTTCTCATATAACTATAGTTTCCACTCAAGTACTCAAAAACACTATATAGAAATAAATGCATAACTCCAACATGTTTGGATGAATTTGGAGAATGTAAAATATTGGGACTTGAACAGGTTGAATAAATGTCAGATAAGGTTAAATCTATTCAACAAAAAATCATGGAGGTATATTGTCAAAAAAAGATCTATGTTCATAATCATTGATGGGACTTGGAGTTTAAAGTTAGAGATAAAGTGTTTCTTCATACATCTCCATGGAATATAGTCATGAGGTTTGGGAAGAAGGTAAAGTTAAGTCTCATATAAATTTACCCATTTAAAATTATTAATTTCATCAGAGTTGTGTCTTATTAACTATAACTCCCACCAAACCTATCTTAGGTGTATGATGTGTTCCATATATCCTTATTGAGGAAGTACATACCCAATCCAACACATGTACTAAACTCGGATGTGGTACATTTGGAGCATGATCACTCTTACAAGGAGCATCCATTGAAGATATTGGACTACAAAGACAAAGGTTTACATGGTAAGATAACTCACCTTGTCAAATTACTTTAGTGGAACCATAATTACAAAGAGGGAAAATAGGAACCTGAGGATGAAATGAAATAGAAGTCCTCTCATCAGTATTCATATTGGTGTGTGAAATAAAATTTTAAGGATGAAATTTATAAATGGGGAATAATGTAATGACTCGTACTTTCATATAATTAATTCTCCTTCTGATTAAACATGTGTCAAATTTAGTAATATAGTATAGTATAAAACACATGTACCACATGAAAAAAACAAAAAAAACTTCCATATATAAATTTAGAACATTTAATTTAGAGAATACAAATAGAATGAATCTAAATCATAAAAAATTAAATATAAGTGTTAAATATTATAAAATAAATGTTTGAAATAAATAAAACATGCTTTTATTTTTTGTAAAACATATATATTTTATTTTTATTAAAATATATTTTTATGATAAATTTAGAAATTTGGAATAAAATTGATTTATAAAAAAATAGTTATTTGTATATAAATGATAATATATTTTATGAAATCATAAGTAATTTTTCTAAGAGTTATAAATTTGATCATGTCATAGAAATTAATATTTTTCAATAAATAAGTATTTTATTTAAAAATTAAATTTATCATATTTAGAAAATTATTTTATAAAATAAATTTTATTTTTTCAATTATCATGTTGAAGTTGTATTAGGATGAATTTTTGGGATTTTTTGAAAAAAAAGTTGATTTTTTTGTGAATAATAAAAATATAGTTTTATGAATACCGTAAATTTTATGACCTCTTCATGATATAAGAATGAATTAAAAATTTATAAAACCTTTTAAACTGCCAAAAAAATTAAGGAGAAAAAAAAATCATTAAAAAATAATAAATTGAGTTTAGAAACATATGTTTTAAATCTTGTAACATAAGTTATATTTTATTCTAATAAAAAACTATTTTAGTTATTTTCCTTTAATTGAGTATTCAAAAGATTCCATTTGGTTTTGGATTAGTTTTAAAGTCAAAAAACCCTCGTTTTTTTAATCATAAATCAATAAATTTCATAATTTTCATCATCATTGGCCCAAATAATAAAATAATCAATATTTTATTCTAAAACACCTCTCTCCTCCCCTTATAAATATCACCCTTGACTACCTCACCCCTTCTCGCACCTTATCCTTCTTAGCTCAACTAAAATTTTCCAAAATCTATCCCAATACCACTATACATTTCCTAGAGGTTTTTTCCTCATCAAATGACCACCCTTTAAAGGAATAATCTAATTAGAAAAGGATTTATACTAAGAATGAAGGTAAAAAATCCTAATCACTTTCTCATTTACCTCCTCAAAATATATTATACCCATACTAATATGATTAAATTAGTGTAATTATCATAATAAAATTTTATTATGTTTTTTTAATAACCATTATCTACCACCCTATCATCCATTCTAAAATGAAAATGTTGCTTGTATTAGGTCGGTTCGTCGCCTCCAAGGATGATGTATTTCATTTTTCATCACCGCCTTACATGGATGGTTTTAAAAATTGATTAAATGAATAAATATAATATTTATGATATTATTAAGATTATATAAATATAAATTTTCCATTATATTAATGATATTAATCATAAATGATCATAGTGATTTTAGCCGCCAAACCGAGCATTCTGGGTCATTTTTCATAATTTAAATATATTTTAGAAAATCTATTGATCTGTATAACTTTTTTTATAATGTAATGATAAATAATTTATAAATTTAAAATTATGTATATTATGGAGCTATTTTATATCACATTTTATCATGTTCAACATACCAAATCAATTTTGGATAAATTGACCGAACAACCCCAAGTGGTCAATAAGAGAAAAAACCATACAATAAATGAATGACATATAGAAATAAATAAAACTTAAAGAATAAAATATACATGAAAAATATTATAAATCAAGTATTTAATAAACTTAATTTGGTTTTTTAGAAGTTTATACACACATACCAAGTGATTTGGGACCTAATATAAGGGAACTTTCAAACCACACTCTTTTTCTTTGGGTTATGAATTCTCTCTCTATACCTCACTTTAATTCCCTATAATTATAATTTACTTATTCTATATTATGTATATATGTGTCTTAAATATATTCCCATTTTATTTTCCCTTTATTTTCTAGGGTTATACATGTTTTTCAAGTTCCCTTCCCAATATTTCTTTAAACTAAACTTGTTTAAAGGGAACTTTCCTATTTATTATTCCTTTTCATGTGTCAATATTTTAAATTGTGTTCCCTTAAATGATTTAAAATAATAATAACTATTTTATGGAAAACCATTATTTTCTATTACTTTTTTTATTGAAAAAATCATGTGTTTCCTTCTTTATAATTTATTTACTTGTCCCTTAAAACATCATTTAAGAGGTTCAATTTTATACCTACTTCACCAAACCTTTCTTATGAATTTTCTTCAATTGAACTTTATATTTAATACATATGAAATTTTATTCAAATATTAACATCCAAAACATTTAATTCCTTATTATATTGGGAATCATTATGATATTTACTTTGGTTATATTTTGAGATAAGGTTATGTAACCCATTCCTTTTTCATGGGGTTTTCTTATGCCTATGCCTTATGTATGAATTATTTATGTGGAAAACATATACATGTACATATTATAATGTGATTGGTGGTCCCATAATTATGTATCCCCTAGTGTGTTGGTTAATTCTTTCCTCCCATGAGATATCATGTATGGTTCATGGTCAATAAGCATGGCACGCCATGTTATACTATCTTAAAAGTGAGCCGTGAATTTTGCTTATGATGTCATGTTTTATATTGTCGAAAAATTATTATGATATCAAGATCCTATTATATTTACTTCTTTATGACATGATTCCATGGGATTATCCTCTTTTATGATATCATGTTATACCTCTTGAATTTATTTTATATTTCCTTCTCATGTTTTCTCCCTTACCGGGCTTTATAGATCAACATTTTTATGTATGTCCCCAGGGTATCCTTTGAAATAATAAAAGAAAAAATTTAATTAGGAGAGAAACTTATGAGGATCAAAATAAAGTTTAATTAGTTTATTTTATGTTGATTTATTATTTATCTAATCTCTTAAAGACACTAGTCCTCTTGATTTCAAGGTTGTGTTTATAAAATTTTATGTTAAAATCATGTAATAATATGTGAATGAGTCTTAGAATCCTATAAATGGTTTGAATTGTAATAGAAACTAAATAAATAAAAATATTTTATGTAACCATATAATTTTTTTAGAATAATATCTTTATTACTAAATTTGGGGTTATCCCTAGCATCATTGATATCATAAAGACCTTCCATGAAACCAATGAAGTGATCATGCATGCTAAGGAACCATGATTGCATTTGAAATTCACACTCATGATTCAATGATATTTTTTATGATCCACCCTCCTCAAATCATTAACCAAACTATCTGATTCCATGTGAATCTCATAATAACCTATTTTATGTTTCTAACCAATTATAGGGTATTATCTTTCAGGTTAATTTATTATAATAATGATTTCCCCCACAAGAAATCATGCATTTTTTTAGTGTGTTTTTCCTCATTCACACACTACTTATAAATAATTTTCAAGAGGCCACCCATCCTAAAATTAATCAAAGTTAAGTATTCTTAACTTTGGAGTTCTTTACCACATAAACTCTTGAAAATAAATGTAATCATTGGTGACATGGGCAGTAATTATTAGTTTTTTTAAGTTGTTCTTTTTCCAAGTTTGTTATACCCCCTAAAAGAAAATCACCCTCATTTTTTAATTCAATCCTTAAACTTAAGAAATGTTAATATAATTGAAGTTGGGTATTTTCTTTGATACAATTTTTTAAAACCCAAATTCATTAAGTCATGAACCTGACCATTAAACACTTATTCTTTTAGTGTGCCTTATTCTAAATTTCACACTCCCTTAAGGGTGTACATGATCAACTAAAATCAGTTAAGGACACCATGTTTCATTATATTGAAAAAATATTAATGGTTTATATTATATTCAAATTTGATCATTTAAAATTAATCATCACTTCCAATTTCAAAAAATATTTATATATTTATTTAATTGTTTAGTTTCAACTAAGAATGTTTAAGGTTACCAAAACCAAACTAAACTAAAAAACTGAAATATGTAGTATTAATCATGTGAGTTGAAACAATTAATTGATTTACACTAAATTTTATCGAATTAAGGTGGTGCATTTTGATCAATTTAATTTAGTTAATTTAATCTTGAACAACCATACACTCCCTAAAACAATTTTCTAGAATGTAACTCATATTTATATTAGTCTAAGTCATACATGCTTAATTTTAGATTTTTCTTATCAATTATCCTCTCAAAAATAAATTTTCACATTATTAATTTTCATTTTTTCGATGCTAGAGGTGTCAGGAGGAGGTTTGAGGAAGGAGGGTGGGGTTAAAGATGAAATTTTAGTTGGAGGGGAGATGTTGTGGTGTGGTAGTTTTTTTCATGGAATGGAAGAATCTTGAGAAGTTATTTTATTCTTCAAGGGTGTTCATTGTAGAATGGTGTTGGTTGTTTCAAAACAGATCTATAAGGTTTTGGTTTTTTGGTTCTTGCATTATAGGGGTTGTTAATCGTCGGCTCCCTCCGCGATGGACTCTCCTCTCCGGTGAAGATGGCGGCCTCTGCGCCGGCTCCTCCCCCCTCGGTGGGGGAGGGGGAATCATCGTCTCATGGGAGAGCTAGGCCATTTCGGCCCTTATCAAACCTGGATTTTCTTCCACCATTTTCAAAAAACTCATTAAACCCTAAAGTTCCGGAATTAATTGATGGTTTTATGAACCTTCAACTTTCCTCTTCTGAGTTTTCGGAAGCATCATCCTTGTTGAATCTCACCCTGGTGGCTCGGTTCAAGCACAGGAGGCCTTCAGTTGATGATTTCTACTGATTTGTCTTCGGATCTTGGGATCTTCATGAAAGAACAATGGTTGGTTTACTGGATAGCAAGCAAATCATGATTAGATTCGAGTCAGAGGCATACATCATCCGAGCTTGGTCGAGGGCTCCTCGTAGCTAAAATGGATCTTGTTTTCTGCTTTTGTGTTGCTCTTTCTATCTTCATATGAACCGCGACTCGCCTTCCATTATCATTTGGGTAAGTTTCCCTACCCTTCCTTTACCGTTTAAAAACCCTTATATTATCCACATGTTGAGAAATATGATTGGTAGATATCTCTGCTCTGATAGTCGTACTAAGGTGGTTTTCCATCTGGTTAACCCTTGGGTGTGTGTTGAAATGGATGTGTCTCGCATCCCTTTTGATTTTGTTTGGATCACAATTTGCGAGGAATACTGATGCAAATAGAGAGTTTTTTATGAAAATTGGACTGAGTTTTGTGGCTCTTGCAAGAGATTGGGCCACTCGGTTGAGGTTTGCTGAAGTGGACGTCCTTCATGGTTGATGAAGGCTCTATGCAATGGGCATTCTGCTTCTGTGAGTACCGTGGATGGTGAAAGAAGTGGCATTAAGGTGGGTTTGGATTCAAGAACTATGGAGCTGGTCGAAAAAGGAAGGGGTCCCCACTGGTCTGGTGCTGTTGGGGCTGTTAATCCTTCAAGATCCCATAAGGTGTCTTTTGAGGAAGACCCGGTCCCTGAGGCTTCCGGTGTTAAGGTGAACCAGGTGAATCTGATGGTGTCTGAGGTTTTCCAAAGGTTAAGGCAGGACTTGGGATTACCCACTGCTTCCATGGTTGGTCTGGGTTCAGTGCAGAGTGGGGAAGGAATAGAGTTCAGTACTGCGGAGGAAGTCACCATGTCCAGTGCTAAGGTTTCTAAATTCCTTGATCCTCTAGCTAAACCTTTTATAGCTTTGAGTAATAGGTTTGAAGGGATTTCTGAAGACATGTTGCCCGTGGTTCTGGAGGAGGATGTTGTTGTAGGAGGTGATGATGGTGAGGAGACCTTGGAAGACCAACAGGTTGAATGTAGGGTGCATGTACCAGCTTTAGTTGGTGAGGCGGCCAGGGAGGATCAACAGGTTGAATGTTTGGGGCATGAAACAGGTACCATGATTGTGGAAAACAATCACGATGTGGAAAGGCACTTCCCTTTAATGGAGAGTATGGACCAAAGGTCGGGGGATACTATCAAAAACTTTGTGTAAAATGCTGCTATTGAGGATAGGCGCCTCCCATTGATTGATTGTATAATCCCAGTCCAGAGGCCAGGGAACAACTCTGAGTTTGCTAATGCTGCTTTGAGGGAGCGAGCCTAAATTGGAAGGGAGAATTCTGGGGGAGGTAAAGAGAATGTGATCGGTCCAGTCGGTCGTTCATTCATTGATGTTGTTAAAAGTGGGAATCAGCTGATGGCTACAGCTGATGGGACTTTGTCTGCTACTCCAAGAAGAAGACCAAGGAAGGAATACTCATTTCTTATGAGACCGATGCAGACTATATCTACTTCGAAGAAGAATAATGAGGTGACTTTGGCCTTTAAAAAGGGTAGCGTGGTCAAGAATGCATACCCAGATCAATCTGTTCTTGATCAACTTAGGATTCGGGTTCAAAGTGGAAGCTTTTGGAGGCATCCAAAATGGGAATCGGCTACTGGAGAAGAGGACTCCTACTTAGGATGCGGAGATGAATCTGTTTATTATGATGTGTAGGTCTATGTTGGTATGCATTTTCTGACTTGTCTGTGGTTGTAAGTTGGGGTACCGGGAACCCATAAACCATCTTTTAAAAATGAAAAAAAATGATTTACAAGCATTATAGGGGTTTTTGCACCATGGTTCTTAAGCTACGTCATGGGGTTCGGAGGTTGAGTTTCTTAACTCTATTATTTTAGAGGTCACCATGACATGGTGTTTTGGTTGTTCCACAACCCTTAGTTATATAGGATTAAAGAGGTTGTACAAAATTAATATATGATATATAAGGGGAAAAAATTATTTTTAGATATTTTCTCAATTTAATCCTATTGTAGTGTGACCTAAACCTATTGTGCCATGATATTGTGATTTTACAACCTAGGTATAAATTCAGAATCCCATATAAATTTTTCTATTTTCTATCATTCTCCCCAAACCCTAGGAGACTATAGGATCCTCTTATGAGACTCTTCAGTACCCTTAACTTTTCATTAAACCTTGTCTTCAATAGATCAACCAATTGTGATTTGAGGTGAGTTCATCTTCTCTTTCAATGGTTTCCTCCCTATTCTTCCTTCTCAGGGAGGTTGTTTAGTGGGTTGGCTTTATTTTGGGTAGTGTTGGGTCATGGATTTATGGGGGATTGTTTTGGTTTATATTGTTGAGGATTCCCCAGTGTAATTTCATCTTGGTGATCATTTATTTTCCCCACCTTAATCTTTCACAGTGTTCGTAAAGCTTCAATTGAGGTTGGTGATTTATGGGTTCTCCTTTTATTTATATGAATCTTCATAATTAACATTTTTTCATTCATTGGGTGGTTATTATGGAATGTCTTAAAAAATATAATGAATTTAGCTAAGTAAATTGATGTTAAGGTGGTGAACCACATTGTTTATATGTTTATATGACTTTTTTATGCGATTGTTGGTTTCCCCTTTGTTGTTGCTAAAAAAAATTGTTTCTAAGATATGTATATGTGCCATTGTTGTGATTAAATTTATGGAATCGCCTTTAATAAAAGGCTAACCATGTAAAATTGGTAATGAAACAATTGTGTGGAATCTAAAATAGAATTAATGTTTCTTAAGTAAGAGATGTTAAATTAATTTGTAATCATGATTTAAAAAGGGTATTTTGATGGTGGTTTGATACTAGAATTGGTTGTTCTATGTGGTTGGTGTGATTTTTGTAGACATTGTAGGAGTTTTTGTGCATTAATTATTATGGTTGGTTCTAGTCTTTTGGTATGGATTATGCAGTGGGGTTATTGATATGGAACGATGGAATGGTTGGTTGTGTGAAAATTGGATGTGTTACGTGGTTACTGTAGGGACTATTGGACCGAGTTATGAGATGGTGGTGTGGAAGTTGGTTGATGGTTATGGGTATGTTTTATAGTTTCCTGGTAGCAATAGAATATTATGGTAATGGTGAACTTGGTAAAGGGTTTGGGATGGAAATTAAATGAATTGTGGGATATTAATGAATGAAATTTATGAGTAACAATTATAATTAATGCGGGTATTGTATAAGAATGATTTCTTATTAAATATGAAATTGAATGGAATAATGAATGTAAAATTTATGATTAATGGTAAATCTATAAATGGTTAAATGATGTGCTTAAATAGGAATTGTGAATGGTTGATGTGGCTGTTTTGTGTGGAAAGCGGGGTTGGTTGTGGTATAGTGATTAACAGTTATAGTAAAGTGTGGAAATGGTAGTATTGTGGTTGTAATGGGCGTGTAAGTGTTGGTTTAGTGTGAGACCTGTAGTTTTGGATTTTGTATGGATGTATTATGGTTTTATTTTCCATGTGATTTCATGTACACCCCATCTAAGTCGGATAACCTTACCAACACCTAAGTGTTTTGGGTTCCAGGAGTTTTTCCCAAACATCCATATTGGAAAGTTAACAGATATTTGACTACTCTCCCATACCCACTCTCCCTTCTAGGTGTAGTTTGGGTTTTGATGGCTCAAGGTGGGTATAAGAATAGGCTTTTTAATGGATTTACATTGAGTATGTGAAATAATGGCAGACCCTACGAGGTAGATGTGATGATATTATATAGTGGAGGTCATGCATATAAAGAGGGAATGAGGTTGATTTCATTCATGTTCGTGATACCCTACTATAATGAATATTTTATTATAATGATAATTAAATGGTTGTGATGATGATAATGTGTCTACGATATATGGTATGGTCATGATATGAGTTTTGGTGTGTTGTGGCATTACTGTGGAAGAGATTAGGAGCACAAGACATTTGATGTTGGGGAATGATAGTGAAAAAATAGTGGTAAAGTGGTTACATGGTCCCTCTTTGATATATTCTTCTGTTATTTTACTATGATTATATGCGATATTTGGTGAGTAGGCCTTGGTGAGGCTAGGTGATAGTTGACCTGATAGTTTCTCATTGGTTATTATTATTGAGTATGATCTTAAAAAGTATACATGTATACTCACCCCTATATATATAAACTATTTTTCAGGTTTCTAGGGTGAGTTTGGTGAGCAAGATAGATGGTGCTAGCTTAAATATTTGGATTTGGTTAGAGTTTCTCCCTACGAATTTTACTTTAGTATTTATTTTGGAGATTTGTATTCATATGAAATTTCATGCATTATGGATATTATGGGATATTAGTTTTATTTATGTTATGGTGTTTATTGGTGGTCCCATTTGTATGTTCATAGGATTTATGAGGCTAGTGTCTCCCAATTTCATGTTGTATGCCCTCGGTGCTAGTCACCAACTTGAGGCCTATTGGAGGTAGACCTCAAGGGGGTCACTCTCATCTTTACTATAGAACTGGGAGGGGTTCTCAATGGGGGAAGGTTGTGAAAAATTGGTATCAAGGATATGTATGAGATTTAGGATAGACACTAGAGTTAGTAACTAGTGAGGATAATATGGGAATGGTATAGAAATGTCATTCATCAAAATTAGTGTGAATTGTAGCAAGAGATACCCGCTAGGAAATGGGCGATTAGGTCCCCCAATAATCAGATACAGGGACCTTAAGATTACTGAACACCCTATGCAAAATAGTACTGATTGTAGGGTAGATACCTAGGATAAGTACATGCATCATGATTTTTTGTGCTTATGTTTGAATCAATGTGGTATTGAGGAATTTAAAATGAACCTAATTAAATGAAAATCAAATGAATTAAATGTTATTTGGATTAGTAGTTTTCTTTCTAGTTGTAGATATGCTTGTTAGTCATCACCTATGTGTGGTTCAATTTGGTGAGGTGTATCAGGAAGATATGGTTTAGCACTAGAGGATTGATTCTGATAAGGAGGATAAGAATTAAAGCAATACATTGTGTGAGTTCCAGATTTAGGGTTTGGCTAAGTATGTGTGGAGTGTCTCTTGTCTGGAGATGGAGTATTAGTTGGAGGATCTTGATATCACCTTCAGTTTGATCCATGTAAGGGAAGTGTGTCAATTTTTGTTAGCTATTAACCAGATGTGAGGATTATCTCTCTGGTGGTGGATTATCCTATATATGGGATTGGAAGGAGGCATAGGTTATATGGTATGATTTTTAAAGGAAATTTCATGATGAGTTTTCGTAGTAAATAGGGAGGGTAGTGAAGAGGTGGGAGTTTTTCTCCCTTCAACAGGGGAGCCTAAGCATGCAAGAGATTAGGATTCTCTTGAAGGACCTTATTAGGTTTTCCCTTAATATTTTACTTTATGAAGAATCCATAGAATGACTATTAATAGAGTCACTATTCTTAGTTATTCAGTATGAAATCACCCCATTTACATTGCCTATATATCTGGATATAATGAAGGAGGCTGAGGTGATCGAGAAGATACATGGGAAACTAGGATCATCTCAATAGGGGAGTCATTAGGTTTTCTTAGTGAGTATGGATATAGATGGGGGGTATCATACATTAGGATAGTTAAGATTTTGACCAGCATGGAGTCAGTCTCAGTAGTCTTCTCCAGCCTTCTCTAAAGCTAGAAATACCCATACATCTATCGAGAGGTCTTCTCTAGTGTGATTTCCTTGTGTAGGTTGTGGTCATCAGTGATTTTAATGCCCGGCCATTCTTGGATACCAGTACAGTGTGGGCGGTCATTTTTTATTCCAACCTAAATCATAGTTTCTACATAGGTCATATCAGCTACAGGGACAACAGGACTTTGATCCACTAATAGGAGATGGAGATAGTAGAGGATATCCTCCTGATGTCCCCCACCCTCAAGGACATAGGTTTGTGCAATTTCATGGAGGTTTTCATCAATAGTGGGGAAAATGAGTTGGGCATAGACAATTGCATTCTATAGAGATGGCAGTGTCAAATAGGCTAGAGATTGTCTAAGGTACCATTTTACTTTCATATATACTATATTTTACTGTATTTTATTTTAGATATTCACACTCCATTTTACACACCTTGGTATGTTCCTTAAGACTTAGAGTAGATAGGCCTCCAGTTCCCTTGATTTTTACCATGTCAATTAGAGGTTGAGTGAGTTTTCTTGATGTTTTTCGGAGTTTTGAGCTGATGATGGGGAAACATCAGGAATTTGGGTATTTATTATTTACTTTAGATACATCTATATGATATCATTCTTAGCATGAATTGGATGTATTATGTGTGTGTGATCATCAATTATTTCCAAAGGATAGTTGTGTTTTGTTATGAAGAGGTCCAACATGCGGTATTCATTGGTGAGTAAGATTATTGGATGGTCATGGGTGTTTAGAGTTGTTATCATCTCATTTATTAGACTTATTGTTGGATTAAGAAGAGGTATGTGTATCAAAATTCCTTATAGTTATCAAGGATTTTCTAAATGTGTTATTAAAAGAGGTTGTAACCCTACCCCCCTCGATATGATATTGAATTTGGGATAGATTTTTAGCTTGGTTCCTCTTCAATTTTGATAGATCCTTATCGGATGACACCTTATGAGTGGTGGGAGTTGAGGATCCAGATCGATGATTTGATGAAAAGGGGTTTTATCTGACCAAACACATCTCCATGGGGTGATCCAGTATTATTCTCTAAGAAGAAGGATAATGGTTTGAGGTTGTGTATAAACTGTTAGTGGTTGAATTGGGTGTTATTAAGAACCGTTATCCCTTTACAATGATTGATGATTTTTTCAACCAATTAAATGGGGTCAGCTAGTTTTTGAAGATTAATTTACAGTCTAGGTATCATCAGATGAGGGTGAAGGAGGAGGATATCCTGAATACTATCTTATGATGTCATTATAGTCGCTTCTAGTTTTTAGTTATGTCGTTTGGTGTCATAAATTCCCCATTTGTTTTCATGGGTTCTTGAAATCTATGTTTTGTGAGTTCCTGGATCAGTTTGAGGTAGTGTCCATAAATGAAATTATCATATACTTGAAGTTAAGGGAGGAACATGTTGGGTGTCTTAGGGATGTTTTTGAGGTCCTTTAGCACCATAAACTCTATGGAAACTTGTCCAAGTGAATGTTTTGGATGTGTGAGGTGTATTTTATCAGGCATGTGGTGTCCCAGTAGGGATTGACAGTCGATACTTCGAAAATAGAGGTGATTATTTCTTGGATGGGACCCAATAATGTTGTGAAGGTCCATTGTTTCTTTGATCTTATGGGGTATTATCAAAGGTTCGTTTCTGTCTTCTCTCAATTTTGAAGTAGTGGTATTTTCTCTAAATTTTTGGCAACATTTCCACATTGGTGATAATTTTATGGTCTTTATAGATCACAATATCCTGAGTTATATTTTCTCTTAGTAGAACCTGAATTTACTTTAGTGATGGTTGGTGAAGTTTTAACAGGACTATGACTTCTAGATCTCCTAAACTTTGGGGAAAGGTAATGTAGTAGTTGATGTGCTAAGAAGGAATTCATGAGGATAAGTTGTTCTAAGGTATAGAGGTATTTGGAGGGTGATGGAGGAGATTGCATTGATGCATCTTGATGTAGAATAGGTTGGTGGTAGAGGTGTCATGTTCTAGATGATGGTGACATTTTCCTTGTAGCAATAGGTGGATGAGTCTTGGTGGGGATACTCAAAGAGATAGGTGATTTAGGAGTGATTATTTATTCTATCAGTGATGAGTGAAGAGTTTCTCTATGTGTTTCATATATCATATTGGGAAGTAAATCCTGATATAACCAAGATGTACCATACCTTAAGGATACATCTTGGGTGTCTTGGGATGTATCATTCAGTAGTGGAGTTCATATCATAATATTTAGTCTACCATTAAGTAAAGGTGGAGCATCATTTTCATGGTAGTTTTTTTCAACCATTGTATGTCCCTGAGCGAAAGTTAGAGGACATCTCGATGGATTTTATCACTGATTTACCATGATCCCAAGGGGAATGTGACACTATATGGGTGATCATGGACTGACTTGTGAAGTTGGATCATTTTATAGCAATCAAGGAGTCAATATCCATGGATTTTCTGGAAAGGTGGTATGTGGAAGAGATAGTAAGTCTCCATGGGGTGTTGAGGGCCATCATATTTGATCAGGATCCTCATTTTACCTCTCAAGTCTGGGGAGTACTTCAACATGCTTTCTACTCTCATCTCCATCTTAGCACTATTTTCCATCCTTGGACATATGGATAGATGAAGCGTACCATTATGACACTAGAGGATATGCGGGGAGCCTATGTTTTGGGTTTTGGTAGATCATGGGTGAAGCTTCTACCCTTTTTTGAGTATTATTATAATAATAGTTATCACTCATCCATTGGCATGGACCCATTCTAGGTGTTGTATGGGAGGCCTTGCAGATATTTTTTATACTAGAGTGAGGTTGGTGTGTTGGTGGTCCTTGGACCAAATGTGGTGTAGATCATGGTAGATAAGTTTTAGATGATTCGGGAGTGGATGAAGGTAGCGTAGGACCTTTATAAATATTATGTTGATCGTGGAAGGAGACATCTAGAGTTTGAGGTTAGGGGCCATACATTCTTGAGGGTTTCCCCTCATCATGTATAATGAAGGTTTAGCCAAGGAAGTAATCTTTCTCCATATTTTATTATCCCTTATTAGTTTTTGGGGTGCATCGGTGAGGTGGTGTATTTTTTGGAACTTCCCCCATAGCTATATTAGATCCACGATGTCTTTCATATATCGCAGCTTCATTGGTATCTCCATAGTAACTCTCATGTCATTGATTGAGGATATTTAGATATAGAGGATGATGTGATGTTTATGGGTCTTATGGATGATATTAAGGATGATTTAAATAAGGTGATGTGTGGGTGTGTTATCCCTTTGGTTCACATTCTGTAGAGGTGTGGTGGTTTAGAGGAATGTGCACGGGAATGTGAGTCGCAGATGCATGCTCAATATCCTGAGATGTTTTGAATCTTATTTTTATTGTTGATGATATGTTTTATTTAATGTTGATTGGTTGAGATTAATTGTTTTGTGCTAATTTTCCTGATTTTGTTGATTTCATGCACTGCTTAATTCTATGTTGATGGTATTTTCATTATTTGAGAGGCATCTCCCGAGGGTGTTTAGTATAGGTGATTGTCGCTTTATTCTTGTTTATTTTTGATTATTGAGGAAAATAATCATTTGAGAGGATTATAATGTAACTTCCTAGACCTTTTATGCTTGTTAATTTTCATTTTTTGGGTATTGGAGGTGTTGGGAGGAGGTTTGAGGAAGGATGGTGGAGTTGAAGCTGAAATTTCAGTTGGAGGGGAGATGTTACAATGTGATGGTTTTGGTCATGGTGTGGAAGTAGGTTGAGGAGTTATTTTCTTTCCCATGGGTGTTCGTTGTAGCATGGTCTTGGTTTTTCCAGTGCAAATCTCTAAGGGGGTAATTTTTGGTTTTTTCATTCTAAGAGTTGTTGTGTTGTGGGGTTTGGAGGTTGAGTTTCTTGGATCTGCCATTTTGGAGGTCATTACACCGTGGTGTTTTGGTTTCAACATGAACCTTCCTTGATTATATTGGATTAAAGGGGTTGATCTAATTTAAGTGGGGAGATAATGGGAAACACAACATAATTTCTAGATATTTGTTTGATTTAACTGTTTGTGCATGTGCATATTTCCTTTAATTTGATTTCATATGTTTTTGTTTGATTACTTTTCCTCTGTATGTTGATGATATATTAATTTATGTTATTTGGATTTTTGTAATTATTATCATGTCATAAAGATAAGATATTTATATATACTTTATTATTTAATGAGGAAGTTTGAAAATGCTTATCTATTTCTCTGAAAATTCAATGAAGTTGCTACTATGGTTTTAGAAACTCTACATTTCACTATTTTAAAACATTTCTGTATTTATTTTACTGCAACTTCTAAAGTTATCCGATTTTCATGAAACTTGATTATATGGAAAGATAAAATTTTTATCTTTATTTCATTAGTTTACATCAAACTCTAAAAATATCTTTTGAATGGACTTTTAATTACTTGAAGCTATGTTATGCTGTTTTGTAGTAGCAGTTTTTCCAGAATTGTTTTTCTTACCTTTTTTAATGATTTTAGGATCTTTAGATGTCGGTTTTAATTGATTTTTTTTTTGAAATATAATAAGTTTTTCTACAAATCATTAGTTTTGACCAAAGTCTGAATCTTCTGTTAATATCCCTTAAAAATTCTTTGAAGTTTGTCAAAATATTCTATCCAGATTTTTCACGAAAGTATGGTTTACTGTTTATTTCACGAAAGTATGGTTTACTGTTTATTTCACGAAAGTATGGTTTATTGTTTATTTAATGAAAGTATGGTTTACTGTTTATTTCATGAAATTATGGTTACTGTTCATTTCATGAAAGTATGGTTTACTGTTTATTTTACAAAAGTATGGGTTATTGTTCATACCATACGTTACGTTATTGTTCATACCCTACATTACGTTATTTTTCATTTCACAAGGTATGGTTTGGAAACCATATGTTACTGTCCATACCCTACATTATGTTACTGTTCATACCCTACATTACATTATTGTTCATGTCACAAAGTATGGTTTGGAAACCATATGTTACTGTTCATACCATACGTTACGTTACTGTTCACACCCTAGGTTACGTTATTGTTCATTTCACAAGGTATGGTTTGGAAACCATATGTTACTGTTCATACCCTACATTAAATTACTTCCATACCCTACATTACATTACTATTCACTCCGAAGTTACTATTTATTCTGAAATTTCTGTTCTTTCTGAAGTTACTGTTTATTCTGTGCAATTTTTTAAAAATTGAATTTCTGCAAATATATGGATTATTTTTTAACGATTTTTTTTTGTAAAAATTATCATTAAATATAAGGATCATAATCAAAGAGTTTTTAATGTTTTTTGTTCTATATTTAGAGAAAAAAATTAATAATGTTTTTCAATGTCTTTTACAAATAAAATTGGACATTTCAAAACTGTTTAAATTCAAATGTTTGAATTTAATTTTAGAATCTGCTGCTAGTTTTCGGAAACTCTTTTGACTACGTTTAAAATATTTTAAATGGATTTAAAATTATTTTTTAAATCATTCAATTCTTTTATTTTTCTGGATATTTTATTGGAAGACTTATTCAAAATATTTTGAATTCCTTTATTAGATATTTATTCTACAGGAATAAAGAAGCAACGGTACTACTATTTTCATGGAGATATTTATGGGAGCTCTTGACTCAATTAATTTTTAATATCCAAAGGAAACGGAGCTGCTGCACCTTTTATATATTTTATTCTCTATATATTTCATTCTCCCTTATAGGTAAAAAATATAATACAATTGCAATACAAATAGAAATTTTTGTGAACTTTGAACCTGCTGTGCATTTGCAACGTTATGTAAAACTCTACTTCACCACCTGCTCATTCTCTCAAGTGCTAAATTAATTCTGCTTTGATTGCAATTGCATTGACGAGACGTGTGATCTAAACCTTAAAAACCAGTACTTGTGCTTTAATTTTTATATTCTCTTCCATCTGGTTCTGAATCTGTAACACTATTTCCCATCTCTCACATGCACTCTATTTTTTTTGTTTATGCTTTTGCATATAAAAACATTATTTGTTATTCTTTTTCCTCGGGTTGTGAATCTCAGATTCTAAAGTTGGGATCTTTGGGTTGTGAATCCCAATATCTAAAGTCAATTTGTAAGGGTTGTGACTCCCCACACAAAATTCGGTGGCGTGGTTATCCCTCCACTAGAAAAGGATTTTGTAATTGGGTTATGATTCCCATTTAAAAATCATTTTTTAGTGCACACATATCTCTCGCCGAGTAAAGAGGTATAAGAATAGAGTAGGCCCACTTTGGACCAAACTATTATAAAAAACATCATTGCGTTATTTACTTTTTCCGCTGCTAATTAACCTTAATAATTAACTTTGATAATTAATTTATTTAATCAATTCATTTGATTAAAGTTTTTAATATGGTCTATTAACCCCCCCCCCCCCCCCCCTCTAGACCATCTTTCATTACCCTGTCTGACCTAAAAATTGGTATCAGAGGGTAACCTTCTTAAGAATAGTGTTTCTCTATCTTTATATTTCATTATACCAAAGATCGTTACCATTGGTTGTTCCTTAAAGAATTTATCCAACCATTTTTTTGTCTACTTTTATATTTTACTGTACTAACATATTCCTAGACCTCAAAGTCTAAGGATAAAGATCTTATAATATGGAAGGGTTGAACCTGAATGATGCTTGGATTCCTCAGAAGCTACCACATTTTGATGGCAATGATTGTGGATACTGGAGATCCCGAATGGAGGCATACCTCAAATAGTTGAGTATTGAGCACTGGTCTATCATGTTAAAACAATACACATTGCCTGAAGTTGACCTAGATACTCTTACAGGAATTGATGCTACTAGATATGTCTTAAATTACAAAGTTGTTAATATTTTATATTGTTCTATTAACAGAAGTGTTTTTAGTCATGTGTCTGCATGCAAGACAGCTCATGAGATTTAGAAGACTCTGCAAGTTACTCACCTTGGCTCTGACAAATTGATCTGAACCAAGCTTGGAAAGCTTCATGCTGAGTATCAAGACTTCAAGATGGGTGAAGATGAAACTGTAAATCAAATGTTCCATAGATTCATAAGCATTTTTAATGGAATGAATTCACTTAGAGAAGCTCTGGAAAATCCTATACTTATTGAAAGAGTCCTACGAGAATTACCAAAGAAATTACATGCAAAGAAGGTTGTCATTGATGAAAGCAATAACATCCACTAGTGCATAAAACGTTTTTTACATCGGTTATTTTTCATTTTTTACGTTGGTTTCTAGCCGACGTTAATACGTGCGACGTTATAAATAAGGTTTTTGACGTCGGTTATTTAAAAACCGACGTCAAAAACATAAAATCGTGATGTTTATCATGTCGGTTATTTTAGAACCGACGTGATAAAGAAAATGGGAAGGGTTTATCACGTCGGTTATTTATCAACCGACGTGATAAAAGACCTGGAAAATGGTTTATCACGTCAGTTATTAAACAACCGACGTGATAAATAGGGGTGAGGGGGGTTTATCATGTCGGTTCTATAAGAACCGATGTGATAAACCGGGGTGAGCGTGGTTTATCACGTCGGTTTTATAAGAACCGATGTGAAAAACCGGGGGAGGGGGGTTTATCATGTCGGTTATTATATAACCGCCATGATAAACCGGCGGGAGGTGGTTTATCACGTCGGTTATTGAATAACCGACATGATAAACCATTGTTCAGGCCTTTTATCACGTCGGTTATTGAATAACCGATGTGATAAACCATTCTCCGGGCCTTTTATCACATCGGTTATTAAATAACCGACGTGATAAACTGTTTTCTAGGCATTTTATCACGTTGGTTATTAAATAACCGACGTGATAAACTATTTTCCAGGCATTTTATAACGTCGTTTATTTAATAACCGACGTGATAAACCCATTTTTTTTTAAACAGAATGCAGTCATCTTCTCTCCACCAGAATCAACCAGAAAACAAATCAAGAAATCGTACCACAAAAACAGAAGTATATCAAAATTAAGCATGTACATTGATAACATATAAAACTTACCCCCTAGACAGCCCCCACCCTCATTTATACCCCATGGATAGCCCTCCCCCACCCCGTTGGATCCCTCACCCTCATGTATACCCCCTGGACAGCCCTCCCCCACCCCATTGGAGCTCCCACCCTCATGTATACCCCTTGGACAACCCTCCCCCACCCCATTGGAGCCCCCACCACACTCTTGGACTGCCCCCCGACCCCCGGACACCCCCAAACACCCCTTTACAACCCCCACCCGCCTGAACAGCACCCCCTCACCCCACTTGACAGCCCCCACCACACCCCTGGACAGCCCCAAACACCCCTAGACAACCCCCCCACCCCTAGACAACACTCCCACACCCCTGGACCACCTTCCCACACCCCTGGACATCCCTGCCACCCCCCCAGGACTGTCCCCCCACCCCACCGAACATCCCTCCCAGACCGCTGGACACCCCCCAACCCCACTGAACACACCCCCACACCCTTGGAACCCCTCCCCCACAGACCCAAATCCATACTAGAAAAACCATCAAAAGTAGACCAAAATAATAAGTAGAGCAAAATTAAACATTCACTTATATAACATTCAAAACATACACTGTCAACTTCAAAAAAAACTAAATCCAACCTAAAAAACTACCAAATACACAATTAAAACGACAATATTCAAAATTACATTTTACATTACAAACAACTAAAATTCAATCAAACTTGTAAAATAATTTGACCACTCCACTTGTACATGTTTGATGTCTTTAGCAGTATAGGGTTGAGGGTCATCAAAAAGCTACAAATGAAAAAGAAGATAGTTAACGTGTATAATGAATAAATCAAATTGAAATATTATGGCAAAGTTTAAGAGGAAATCGTACCAGGTCAAAATTCACAACTGTCCCAGTTGTTATTATTTCATACATAAATCTTAACATATAATATCTGCACTCGATGACGCCTTGTTGTTCGTGACAATTCTGTTTTAATGAGTGTAAATTCAATATATTATTTTTATGTAATAAATCAAAAAGTACAAATTATAAATGGAAATTTACCTTCGCATTTACATATTTGATCTTTTCATTTCTTTTCTTTGTGTTTTTTCGAAAGTAGGCCCATGCACTGTTAGAAAATAATACGAATGGGGTAAATTTAAAATTCATTATAATATATAAAACTATTGAGAAATTGAAACTTACTTTTCCAATATATTCTTAAAACTTTCCTGCACATCACCATGAACAGAGCATATCCAATAAAGAGCTTTCTCCCCTGGGTAAAAAATCCCTAACATCCAATGATCACTGGTAAAAGGAAATTTAATGTTAGTGGTTTTTTATGTTAAAAGATAATTAACTCTTTGAGAGAAATGTGTTTCATACCTCTCACAAAAAGGCATCATCCAACATTGTGTGATTATATTCTTTTCAAATCTTTCAGCAATATAAACCATTCTTTGTTCCTCATTCAATGCACATGCTTCAGGGGAAATCAATTGCGGGTCCATGAATCCATATAATTATGTCATCTCATTCCTCTCACAAATTTTATAAAGATACCTAATACAAAACATACATAAGTATACATTTTTAATAAATATAACGCAGGGAAAAGGTGTTAAGACTTACATGGAAAAAATTTGCACCACGTTGATGCCCAACTTATCTCCAGTAACAAGCTCCATGATATCAGTTTTTGTAATCCCCACACTTATTTCACATCCACAAACATGAGATTCCATTGGAAACTCATAAAAACTCAACAACAAATGTGAATATCTTGACAATCTGTCAAGACCACTGGAATCTGTATCTGATGTCATAGCCTGTTGTCTTTGTTGTTGTCTATACAGTATTTCTTTACCTTTGAAGTATTCCTGTGAAAAAAAATTAAAAAATATAGTAGTTTTCAAATTATAAAACAACTTTAATAAAAAAATAAAATAAAAGATATAACATTCATACCTCTATGGTAATGAGTCGAAGAAGTCTGGATGGCCAAACTAAAAAATGGTCGATACTCTGTCCAACTGTCGCCACCTCATCTATAGGTATTGGTACCCTAGCTGATCTATCTATAATATCCTGTACAGTGACCCTCTGATTCTCTACCTCTAATTGTTGATGATGAACTGTATCTCCTATACAATATACCAACCCGTATGCTACTATATGATGTTGATAATCATCAACATACAACTCGCAATATGTAGGAAGTTGCGGCGGAGGCGTAGGATAAAAAATGGGGTCCGCAGGCTGAGGTGGGGGAGTGGGAGCTACTGGCGGAGGTGGAGGATAAATAATGGGGTCTGCAGGGGGAGGTGGAGGAGTGGGAGCTGCAGTCTGAAATTGTCTTTGCATTTCTGCAAACATAGACTGCACCGACTCTCTAATCTTGTCCTCCATCGTCGCATTAATATTTTGAACTTCAGCCTCCAAGGATTCTATTTTTTTTATAAACCCCCTCAATGTTAGAAGTTGAAGAATGTGGAAACACTTTTCTTACCGATACACCTTCTGGATATCCTCTTACACGACCAGGATGTTCGGGCCTTCCCAGTGCTGCAAATAAAATATCTTCCCTCCCAGTAGCTGTAAATGTCCCCTCTGAACTCTACTCCTCAAGAGAGTCCTGTATTAATTAATTGAACATTTCTGTAATGATTGAAACTTATATGAAGAAAAAAGTTAACTTAAATAAATTAAATAGATATCTTACAATCCACTCAGCTACGATTCTCGATTCTTCCGAAAGATATTGCCCTTTTTTCCCTTCCGAGCTCTCTTCCATTTTTCATGTCTGGATGGAGGGGATGGAGGGGCCACCTCTCCAGAGCTTGAAGACTCATCTCTTAGTTGTTGAAATTTTTCCGCCATCATTTTTTCTTCCAATAATGCATACCCTCCCCAAGATAAATTATGAGGGTATACATTTTTAGATTGGATCTCCTGATGAGATTTCCTTGTTTTCTGTAATTTAAGAATAAGAAATCATTAACAAAACATTAATAAAATCATTTATATAAGAAAGTTTATAAAATTTTACATTGCCCTTACCAGAAATGACTCTTTTTTTCTACTTTCAAAAAACTGTCTCCATGTGTCTTCATCTATAAAAGGATATATACGACATGGATTGTCATGACTCCTATGACCATAAATGAAATCAAATGAGAGGGTTGATTTGAAATCCCTCCATCTCCTGGCAGCCAACGATAATCATTTCTTCCTGACTCCTCCAGTGTCAGGAATATCAAATGTCATCTGATAAAGAAGAGGTTAAACATATTATATATACTAGAAACATTAAAAGAATGGTCAAACAATGACAAAAGATCTTACCAAAATCGTCTCCCACAACTGAGAGATAATCTCTTTATCCACACCTCTCCAATCATCATACAAAATGATTACTTTGGTCTTAGCCTGAGTTGCAACAAAACTCTTAAAATCTTTGGCATTCGTACCTCTAGGAATATCATCATCATCAAACTCAACGACTATCCTCTGATCCTGCGTACGGGCAAGTGATAATTTTGGTAAACGTGTGCACCCACGTTTACCAACCTTTAAACTCTTTGTCGTAATAGGAGCATGTGAATGTTCATCCCCAGAAGTATGACCAGCAATATGCTCCTCTCCAGAATCATGTGGTTGATCATCTGAATGATCTGTCATTATCCTTCAAATCAAAAAAACAAACGTCACTTCACAAATATACAAATTCAAATATTTTAATACTACTGTAATCAGAAAATAGAAAAGTGTACTAAGTTACATAATAGTAAACATTGTTAATATGGTAAGCATGTTAAACAATGGTAAAGATGGAAAAGATGGTCAAGATGGTCAAGATGGTAAAAATGGTAAAAATGGTAAACCTGGTAAACATTGTAAACATGGTAAAGTAATTGTCAGTGAACAAAAATAAGCATTTTAAAATTCATGTAATGGTTATAAACATGATATAGTAAACTAAACAAACTTAAAACAAACAAAAACATATACTTATTTTATTTTAAAACATGTTTTAATAAATAAAAAACTTACAATATCTAACATTTATGGAAAAAATAAATTTAAACAAGAAATAAACATATGTTACCTGTAATTTTAGGAATGTACAAATGGATTGTTTTCCCAAATTCCTTCGTCGTGATCGTTCCTTATGGCACAAACTATGTCTTCAACATGATCATCATTATGTTCTATTAATATTTCCATGGAAGTAGGGATCTCACATAAATCAACATATTCATCAAGTTCATCCTCACCAACATATTGTTTTTTCCCTTGTAAAACAGCAGCCCACTGCATATCTGATTGATCTACTACATAGAAAATTTGTTTTTCATGTGTTTCCATTATAAAAGAATCAGATGTGTCTTCCAATCTATTCAGATTAACAAGTATCATTCCAAATTCATCGTGTCTGGCACTGTTGTTACCGTTAAACCATTTACAGTTAAAAACAGGAACTTTAATTTTAAAGTAATCAACCTCCCATATGTCTTCAATCACTCCATAATATGCACTTGATGCAGAAATTGGGTTTTTGTCCTTATCACTCGAAAAATGCATTGCTTCTGCAAACACCAATACACCACTATTCTAAACTGCACTTCTATTGTCCTGAGCTTTTGTATGAAATGTATAACCATTAATGTCATAACCGGACTATGTTATCACATTTAAACATGGACCACCCACTATCCATTTTAATGTCTCTGATACATCTGATCTACCAAGCAAAATCTTTTTAATCCATGACAAAAAAGTTTTGTTGTGCTCATTCAAAATCCACATTTCTTTCTTCTTTGGATGACATTGTTTCAACTCATTAATATGTAGTGTGATATACGGTTGAGCATCAGCTATGTTATTCAAGATGTATGATTCTAACTTCTTCATCTGTTTAGCTGACAATGATTTTACTTTCAAGCCACGAATCCCCTTTCCCTCATTATTAACTCGTTCATGGCGAGATGGAGGCAAACCTATGTGTTGTGCCGCAGCCAAGTAGCTCGTACAAAACTCTGCTACCTCCTCAGAAATATACTTTTCAATAATGGAGGCTTCAGGTCGATATATATTTTTAACATACCCCTTTAATATTTTCATATACCTTTCAAAAGGATACATCCAACGAAGATATACAGGTCCACAAAGCTTTATTTCTTGAACCAGATGAATCATTAAATGCACCATTATATCAAAAAAAGTTGGAGGAAAATACATTTCCAATTGACAAAGTATAAAAATTGAATCCTTTTCCAAAATGTTCAAATCATTCACACCAATCGCCTTGTTACAAATTGAATTGAAAAAATAACACAACTTCATTATAGTCTTTCTAACACGAATGGGAAATATTCCACGCAATGCAACTAGTATAATTCGTTGCATCATGACATGACAATCATGTGATTTCATACCTATCAACTTCAAGTCCTTCAATGAGACAAAAAAAATTTACATTAGAAGAATAACCTTGAGGCACTTTGGTATCATGAAGACACTGACAGAAGCTAATTTTCTCCCTCTTCGATAATGTATGACAAGTCGGGGGAAGAAATGTCTGTCTTCCTTTAGGAGTGGGAGCTAACTCCAAACATATTCCCATTGATAGTAAGTCTAATCTTGCATTCAACCCA
The DNA here is from genome assembly GCA_963277665.1 of Viscum album. Lineage (NCBI taxonomy): Eukaryota > Viridiplantae > Streptophyta > Magnoliopsida > Santalales > Viscaceae > Viscum > Viscum album. The sequence continues at coordinate 1,668,900,928 of OY728155.1, forward strand.
TCTTTAGTCTTTCTTTTAATATCTAACAATGTTCCAATCAAAGAATCATAGATATTCTTCTCCACGTGCATGAAATCAATATTATGTTTAACTTCATGATACCTCCAATATGGTAGCTCAAAAAAATGACCTTTTCTTCCAAATATGTCTATCATTACCAGATTTATGTGTCTTTCCCAATGTCACGTCAAGGTTTTTCACCCTCTCAAAATACAGATCAGGGGATAAAATTTTTGGAGCAGTATCAAATTCTTGTGAGCCATTGAATGCCTTTTTTAGTCTTCTATAAGGGTGTTCCATAGGCAAAAACTTTCGATGACCCATGTACACAGTTTTCCTCCCATGATGCAATTGACAATATGGCGTTTGTTGTTCACAAATTGGACATGCTTTATGCCCTTTAACACTGTATCCAGACAAATTTTCATACGCTGGGAAGTCATTTATAGTGAACAGAAGCACTGCATGCAGTTGAAAATATTCCGTTTTATAAGAATCATACACCCTAATACCATCAGCCCATAACAGTTTCAAATCATCAATCAACGGTGACAAGTAAACATCAATATCATTACCGGGTTTCTTTGGACCAGAGATCATTGTACTCAACATGACATATTTTCGCTTCATACAAACTTCAGGAGAGAGGTTGCAAATTACCAATAAAACAGGCCATGAACTATGTGTGCTACTGAGTGTTCGGTATGGATTCATTCCATATGTGCACAACCCTAGTCTGAGATTTCTAATTTTATTTCCAAATGTAGAATATTGCGCATCAATTTTCTTCCATTGTGGACAATTAGCTGGATGACGTATTTTTTCATCACATACCCGCTCTTCAGCATGCCATCTTAACCTTTTTGCATCATGTGAATTAGAAAATAAACGTTTGAAACGATTAATTATAGGAAGATACCAAAATACCTTTGAAGGGAGCTTTGTAATCTCTACATCAGCCTGTGATTTTTCTTTCACCTTATACTGTGATGTCCCACATTTAGGACACTCTGACAGAAATTCATATTCCTTCCTATATATAATGCAGTCATTCGGACAGGCATGTATTTTCTTGTATCCCAATCCCATCGGGCATAATATTTTCTTGGATTTGTAATGTGAATCTGGAAGATCGTTATCTTTTGGAAGAATGTCTTTCATCAATTGTAGCAGATCTGTAAAACTTATGTCACTCCATCCATGTTTCGCCTTCAGGTTAATCAATCTTAACACCACCGAAAAAACCGTAAAATCTGTACAACCAGGATATAATGGTTTTTCAGCATCACCATATAGACGCGCAACTGTTGGTTCTATCTCAATTTGTTCTGCTACAATATCGCGAATCATTTCTTCAATTCCATCAGAGTTACCATCTTGCGAATCATCATCATCAGTGACATTCCGTCCAGTTTCACCATGCCAAATCCAAGGGCTGTAACTCGGATTAAAACCATGACAAATCAGATGATCTTTTATCTCTCTACTTTTCAACTTCTTCATATTCAAACATTTCAGGCATGGATAGAAAAAAATGTCACTACTTGGAACATTTCGTTTTGAAAATTCCAAAAAGGCATCAACACCTTCCTCAAATTCATTGCTCATTCGATGTGCCGTAATCCAACTTCGACTCATTATTACCTATAACAAATATCAACAAAAAATATATATTTTTAAGATAAGACAAATATATGTTTATATGAAAAAAATCATAATTTGAATGTAAAACAATTTAAAATATAAAACAAATCTATAGGTATTTAAAAAAATATGCTTGAATATTATTTTTAAAACAAAATATAGTTAGATATAACAGTTTTAAATTTCATTGAATCAAAGAAAACCATGACGCCTACATAGTTTAATATTGATTGCGGTTTTGATGTTTTAATATATTAGATAAACTACCTATTTAACATGTTATTAATGGTTTCTGTAGACCCTAAATCCATTTGGTAAATATTTTCACACAATTATAAAAATAAATGGAAGTGTTTTTGGGAGGAATATGTTCAATCATTTGATTTTGATGTCCCATATTCTATAACAAAAGGCAATGTGGATACCAAAGCCCTTAGTTTGGTTTTTTATTCTCAAAGGGTTTGTGATGAAAAAGAAGAGTATAAGTTGATGTATATGATAAATAAAATACAACTATATTTTATTTATGGTTATGATAGAATGAATTCATACCATATCATTTAGGATCTGCTCCCACCAAAAGTAACCCTCCTCAGTTCGAAATGAATAAATTTAGATAATTATGCATGAATTCATACATGTATTATTGTGCATAAACCAAAAGAAGATTATTAGTACTAAAAGTAAAACTAGGAAGAAACAATAAACTCTATATACTCATGAAAGCTACTCCACAACACTTCCATGCTACTAACATCTATAAAAAACTACAAATTTATTTTAAAAACCAAAAAAATTGTTTATATTTATGTATGGTGGGCATAACATGTATACATAGTAAGATCCTCCCTAAAACATCTCATGAAAATGTTGAGGAAGCACACTAAAGCCCTATGAAAAAAGGAATCTAAATCATCACCTAAACAAGGAAAAATAGTTTCATATACTCACTATGGATCACTCACAAAATAATTCATATAAATAAACCTTTTCGTATAAAAAATTATATATATATATATATATATATTAAAATTAAGGTTCTCAGATACCACTTCTCCACTAGTTTTCCTCTCACACCCCAATGTGCTACTCCACAACACTTCCATGCTACTAACATCTATAAAAAACTACAAATTGCTTTTAAAAACCAAAAAAATTGTTTATATTTATGTATGGTGGGCATAACATGTATACATAGTAAGATCCTCCCTAAAACATCTCATGAAAATGTTGAGGAAGCACACTAAAGCCCTATAAAAAAAGGAATCTAAATCATCACCTAAACATGGAAAAATAGTTTCATATACTCACTATGGATCACTCACAAAATAAATCATATAAATAAACCTTTTTGTATAAAAAATTATATATATATATATATATATATTAAAATTAAGGTTCTCGAATACCACTTCTCCACTAGTTTTCCTCTCACACCCCAATGCTAATGTCATGGTCTCACCCCGCCCATAAATCATCCTACACCATGTGAAATTGTATCACTTCCATCAATGAATCATATGTATCTTAGATTATCTCATCACCATCTTATCAAAATAGTAATGAGGTGCATACTTGGAAACCACTACATCTTGTTTACATTAAATGTATAAAAATCGCAAAACATAATTATAGAATATCCATGAAAAAAAACGAACGAAATAAATTCATGGAAGGCTTACTTGAATGTTGCGAGTTGAGATGATAGATCCAAGAGGAGTGAAGAAGATAAACAATGAAGCCAAAATGAGTTTAATGCAGGTCGATCGACGAGCCGATTAGGGTTTACCGTGCGAGAGAGACGAGCCGGCGGACTGTCAATCGAAAAATCGTAAATGACAGTCCACGGGGCTTTAATTTCTTTAAAAGTTTTATAACGTTGGTTATTATATAACCGACGTTATAAAATATTTTTTAAATTTATAACGTCGGTTATTTTAAAACCGACGTAAAAAACCCTCCGCACTTTGGTTTTTTACGTTGGTTATTTTATAACCAACGTAAAAAAAAACCCCATGCTTTGGTTTTTTACGTCGGTTATTTTATAACCGACGTAAAAAATGCGTAGATATCTCGTTTTTTACGTCGGTTATAAGATAACCGACGTAAAAACCGAACAGGCGCGATTTGTAACGTCGGTTATTAAAATAAACGACGTTAAAAATCTACTCGCCGCATGTTTTACGTTGGTTATATATAACCGACGTAAAAAATGGTGATGTAAAAAACGTTTTCTGCACTAGTGTTCAAAAAGTACACACTTGATGAACTGATTAGATCACTACTCCAATATGAACTAAAACTGAAGAACATAGCTGATGAGGAGACAACAAAAAGAAAAGGTGTAGCTTTTAAGTCTGTAAATGTTATTTCTAATAATTCTTCTGATTCTGATCTACATGATATTGAAAAGGAATAAATGGCTTAGATTGTAACTAGAGTCTACAAAATAATGAAAAAGAAAGGATTCAAAAACCAGTTTAGTAGTAACCCTCAAAAATAAAAATATAAGGGAGATAATAAAAGTGATACAAATTACAATGCTTCAAATGTAACTTGTTATGAGTGCAGGAAGAAAGGTCATATCAAACCTGATTGGCCTAAATTAAAGAATAGAGACAAATAAAAAAAGAAGGATAAAAAGGCATTGACAACCAGCTGGAGTTGTACTGAAGAATCTGATTCTAGTGAATAATCTGAAAATGAAAAAGAATCTGCTAACTTGTATTTCATGGCATCACTGGATAAGGTCTGTAATTCTAGTTATTATTCTGAATGTTCTGATTCTAAATATGAATCTGAAAACCCCAATGTTTTTTAATTAAATAAAGAAATTGAAATATTAAGAAAAGATGTTTTCAAAGCTTATGATTTATATAATAAACTTAAATAATATAATGAAAAACTTATTTCTGAAAATAAATTAATATTGCAAGAAAATAAAAATTTTACAAACACTGCTTTTGCTTCTCATTCAACAGTTTATGATAATTTGAAAACTGCCCAAGATTTGAATGAGAAACTGAAAAAGAAAGTTGAATGTATTAAACAAAATTTATCTGCTTTTATTCAAGGTCATGAAAAATATCATGAGATGATGTCTTTGAATAAAAATGATAAAAACAAATATGCTTTTGGTTATGATAAAAGATTACCTTAAATGTATAAAAACTATTTTGTTAAAAGTAAAAATGGTTGTACTTTAACTGTTACTTGTTTTAAATGTGGCATGAATGGTCACTATACTAATGACTGCTCGCTTAGATTTAAACAATCTTTGGGATTTACAAAAACAAATATTTCTAAATCCTTGTTATCAAGAGTACCTTACAATACATGTTTAAATTTTGTATGGGTACCTAAAAATTGTATTACTAATTCTATTGGACCCAAAGTATCTTGGGTACCAAAATTGTCAATTAATTGATTTTTGTAGGAAAAATGATTTGGATGTCTCAAGAACGACATATGATACATGGAAAGTGGATGATTTAGGCATATGACCAGAGACCCATAGAATTTTACCTCATACAACACATGTGATGGAGGCACTGTTACTTTTGGAGACAATTCCAAAGGCAAAGTAAAAGGTTTTGGTAAAGTTGGTATTTTAAATTCTACATTTATTTCAAAAGTTTTATATGTTGAAGGTTTAAAACATAATTTAATTAGTATATCACAATTGTGTGATGATGGAATGGAAGTTAAATTTCAAAATGATAAATTTTTAGTTTTTAAAGATGATTCTTTATTATTTTATGCTAATCGAAAAGATAATATTTATACTATTGATTTTGATGAACTAACTGTTCAACATGTAAAGTGTTTGAATGCTGTACAGAATGACAGCATCCTTTGGCACCGACCTTTAGGTCATGTTAATTTCAGAATGTTGCATAAGCTCTCAAAGCATGAGAATGTTTTACAACTTCCTTCTTTGAAGAAAGAACAACTTCATGTTTGTGACGCCTGCATGAAAGGGAAGCAACACAAAATTTATTTTAGACCTATCAATCAGATAAGTAATAATAAGCCTTTACAGTTAGTACATCTTGATTTATTTGGTCCAACTCAAATTTCTAACATTGGTGAAAAGAAATATACTTTAGTTATTGTTGATGATTATAGTAGATTTACTTGGGTATATTTTATAGCTCATAAAAATGATACTTTATCTAAATTCATTGCTTTCTGTAAATTAGTTCAAAATGAAAAGGGTTGTATGATTATTTCTATTCGTAGTAATAAAGGAGGTGAATTTCATAATTTAGATTTTGAAAAATTCTGTGAAAAGAATGGATATTTTTATAATTTCTCTGCTCTTAGAACACCGTAACAAAATGGTGTTGTAGAACGGAAAAATATAACTCTTATTGAAATGGCTCGAACTATGTTAAGTGAATATAATTTTCCTAGATATTTTTGGGCTGAGGCTGTTTTTTCTGCATGTTATATTTCAAATAGATTTATTATTAGACCTTTGCTAAAGAAAACTCCTTATGAATTATTCAAAAATAAAAAACCTAAAGTTGGTTATTTTAGAATTTTTGGTTGTAAAGTTTTTATTTTAAATTCAAAGGATAATTTAGATAAATTTGATGCTAAAAGTGATGAAGGTTTTTTTTCTTGGTTATTCTAATAATAATAAAGCTTATAGATTTTATAATAAAAGAACGATGGTTACTGAAGAATTTGTTCATGTTATGTTTGATGAAAATAATATTAAAATAAATTCTGATTCTAATGTTATTGATGATGAGTTTATAGATTTTAATTTTGGTGAAGATATTCCTAAAGATAAGAATGAATTAATTGAGGGGGAGCATACTCATTATCAACCTGATCTAAGATCATGGAAGATTCACAAAGATCATCCTGTTGAAAATGTAATTGGAAATGTTGGTGTCAAAACCATAAATTCTATTTTAAATTATTGTGTCAATTCTGCTTTTATTTCTGATTTTGTTCCTGTTAATATTAATGATGCTTTAAAAGATAAAAACTGGATTGTTTCTATGCAAGACGAATTAAATCAGTTTTTTAGAAATAATGTTTGTACTTTAGTAGAATTTCCTGAAGATAAGCAGGTAATTGGAACTAAGAGGATCTTTAGAAACAAGATGGATGAATCTGGACAGATTGTCAAAAATAAATCCAGACTTGTTGCTCAAGGATACTCTCAAGAAGAAGGAATAGACTTTAAAGATTCATTTTCACCTGTTTCCAGGTTAGAAACAATTAGAATTATGTTGGATTTTCCGTGTTTTCAAGGTTTTAAATTATATCAAATGGATGTAAAAAGTGCTTTCTTGAATGGTTTTATTACTGAAGAAGTTTATGTTTCTCAACCCCCTGGTTTCGAAAATGAAAAATTTCTCAACCATGTTTTTAAATTATCTAAACCTTTCTACGGTATCAAACAAGCACCTTGTGCTTGGTATGAAAGACTTTCTTTATTTTTATTAAAAAATGGTTTTAAGAAAGGCAATTTTGATCCAACTTTTTTTATTAAAAGATCTTCTAATGATATTTTAACTGTTCAGATCTATGTTGATAATATAGTTTTTGGATCATCTAGTGAAATACTTTGTAATGATTTTTCTTTATTGATGTCTTCTAAATTTGACATGAGTTTAATGGGAGAATTAAAGTTCTTTCTTGGACTTCAAATTTCTCAAAGGAAAGATGGAATTTTTCTTAATCAGTCTAAGTGTGCTAAAGATTTAGTTAGACGATTTGGTCTTGATTCCTCTAAATCCATGAAAACTACTATGGGTACTAATTGTAAATTAGATAGTGATGCATCTGGTAAATCAATTGATTTTACAGTTTATAGAGGTATGATACGTAGTTTTCTATATTCAGCTGCATCTAAACCTCATATCATTTTTTAGTGTTTTTTTATGTGCTAGATTTCAAACTGATCCTAAAGAAAGTCATATGTAAAAAGAATAATTAAATATGGTAAAGGAACTAATGATTCTGGTTTATTTTATCCAAAATATAACTGTTTTGATTTAACATCTTATTCTGATTCTGATTTTGGAGGTTGTAGAATTGACCGAAAAAGCACATCAGGTATGTGTCATTTTTTGGGAAAATGTTTAATTTCCTGGTCATCTAAGAAACAATTATCTGTTGCTTTATCTACTGCATAAGCCGAGTATATCTCTGCTGCTAGTAGTTGTGCTCAAAGTTTATGGATTAAGCAAAATTTATGTGATTTTGGTGTTTATCTTGATAAACTACCTATTTATTGTGATAATACATCTGCAATTTCTATTTCTAAAAACCCCTAACAACATTCTAGAAAAAACATATTGATATTAGATTTCATTTTATTCGAGATCATGTGAATAAGGATGATATTTTTTTAGAATTTATTCCTTCTGAAAATCAGCTTGTAGATATTTTTACAAAGCCTTTAGACTCTGCTCAATTTGAGAAAATTAAATTTTCTCTTGGTAATGTTGGAATTTTAAAAAAAAATTATTGTATTTGTTTAGGGGGCGCATGTTTTCACTTTTTTTATTTACAAAAAGGGAGAGAAGTTTTGGAGAGAAGTTTTGGGGAGAAATAATTTGGTTTTAATCATTTTAAAAATTCATTTATGGTTTAAATATTTTGGTTTTGGAATCAAACAAAAAGGGGGAGATTGTTTGTGCATGTGCATATTTCCTTTAATTTGATTTCATATGTTTTTGTTTGATTACTTTTCCTCTGTATGTTGATGATATCTTAATTTATGTTATTTGGATTTTTGTGATTATTATCATGTCAGAAAGATAAGATATTTATATATAATTTATTATTTAATGAGGAAGTTTGAAAATGCTTATCTATTTCTCTGAAAAATCAATGAAGTTGCTACTATGGTTTTAGAAACTCTACATTTCACTATTTTAAAACATTTATGTATTTATTTTACTATAACTTCTAAAGTTATCCGATTTGCATGAAACCTGATTCTATGGAAAGATAAAATGTTTATCTTTATTTCATTAGTTTACATCAAAGTCTAAAAATATCTTTTTAATGGACTTTTAATTACTTGAATCTATGCTATGCTGTTTTGTAGTAGCAGTTTTTCTAGAATTGTTTTGCTTCTCTTTTTTTGATGATTTTAGGATCTGTAGATGTCGGTTTTAATTGATTATTTTTTTATTGGAAATATAATAAGTTTTTTTACAAATAATTAGTTTTGACCAAAGTATGAATCTTCTGTTAAGAGCCCTTAAAAATTTGTTGAAGTTTTTCAAAATATTATGTCCAGATTTTTCACGAAAGTATGGTTTACTGTTTATTTCAAGAAAGTATGGTTTACTATTTATTTCACGAAAGTATGGTTTACTGTTCATTTCATGAAAGTATGGTTTACTGTTTATTTCACGAAATTATGGTTTACTATTTATTTCATGAAAGTATAGTTTACTGTTTATTTCAAAAAGTATTGGTTACTCTTCATACCATACGTTACGTTACTGTTCATACCCTACGTTACGTTATTGTTCATTTCACAAGGCATGGTTTGAAAACCATATGTTTCTGTTCATACCCTACATTATGTTACTGTTCATACCCTACGTTACGTTATTATTCATGTCACAAAGTATGGTTTGGCAACCATATGTTACTGTTCATACCATACATTATGTTACTGTTCATACCCTACGTTACGTTATTGTTCATTTCACAAGGTATGGTTTGGAAACCATATGTTACTGTTCATACCCTACATTACGTTACTTTCATACCCTACGTTACGTTACTGTTCACTCCGAAGTTACTGTTCATTCACGATTTTTTTTTGTAAAAAAATCTCATTAAATATAAGGATCATAATCAAAGAGTTTTTAATGTTTTTGGTGCTATATTTAGAGAGAAAAATTAATAATGTTTTTCAACGTCTTTTACAAATAAAATTGGACGTTTCAAAACTGTTTAAATTCAAATGTTTGAATTTAATTTTAGAATCGGTTGCTAGTTTTCAAGAACTGTTTTGACTACATTTAAAACATTTTAAATGGATTTAAAATTCTATTTTAAATCATTCAATGCTTTTATTATTCTGGAGATTTTATTGGAAGACTTATTCAAAATATTTTGAATTCCTTTATTAGATATTTATTCTATAGGAATAAAGAAGCAAAGATGTTGTTATTTTCATGGAGATATTTATGGGAGTTCTTGACTCAATTAATTTTGAATATCCAAAGGAAGCGGAGCTGCTGCACCTGTTATATATTTTATTCTCTATATATATCATTCTCCCTTGCAGGTAAAAAATATAATACAATTGCAATACAAAGAGAAAGTGTTGTGAACTTTGAACCCGTTGTGCATTTGCAACGTCCTATAACACTCTGCTTCACCACCTGCTCATTCTCTAAAGTGCTGAATTAATTCTGTTTCGACTACAATTGCATTGACGAGACGTGCTGATCTAAACCTTAAAACCAGTACTTGTGCTTTAATTTTTATATTCTCTTCCATTTGGTTCTGAGTTTGTAACACTACTTCTCATCTCTCACAAGCACTCTATTTTTTTATGTTTTTTCACACAAAAGCATTATTTGTTATTCTTTTTCCTCAGGTTGTGACTCCCGCATTCTAAAGTCAGGATATTTGGGTTGTGACTCCCAGTATCTAAAGTCAGGTTGTAAGGGTTGTGACTCCCCACACAAAAGTCAGTGTCGTGGTTATCCCTCCACTAGAAAAGGATTTTGTAATTGGGTTATGATTCCCCTTTAAAAATCATTTTTTAGTGCACATGTATCTCTCACCGAGTGGAGAGGTATAAGAGTAGAGTATGCTCACTTTGGACCGAACTACTATAAAAAACATTCTTGAGTTATTTACTTTTTCCGCTGCTAATTAACCTTAATAATTAACTTTGATAGTTTATTTATTTAATCAATTCATTTGATTAAAGTTTTTAATCTGGTCTATTCACCCCCCCCCCCCTTAGACCATCTTCCATTACCCTATCCGACCTAACATTAACCCCATTGTAGTGTGGCATATTCTTGTTGTGTCATGGTCTTGTGATTTTCTAGCATGAGTATAAATTCATAAGCCCTTATGGTTTCTCCTATTTTATATCATTCTCCCCAAACCCTAGGTGACCAGAAGCACCCCTTTTGAAACTCGTGAGTACCCTTAACTTGGATTTGGTCTTTGGCTTCAAGAGATAAAACGAGTGTGATCTGAAGTGAGCTCGTATTCTCTTTTCTTGGTTCCCTCCTTGTTCTTCCCTCTCAGAGTGATTATGCAGTGGGTTGGCTTCGATTTAGGTAGTGTTGGGTTTTTTATTGATGGGGGATTGTTGTGATTTAGATTGTTGAGGATTCTCCTGTGTTATTTTGACTCGGTGATCATCTCTTTTCCCCGTCTTGATCATGCACAACTATTGTAAAGCATCAATTGAGGCAGGGGATCTGAGGCTTCTCCTTTTATTTATGTGCATCAATGCAATTAACATGTTTTTTCTTTCATTAAGTGGATAGTATGGATTGGCTTAATGAAGATAATGAATTGAACAAAGTAAATTGATGGTAAGGGGGTGAACTGCATGTGGAATCGCCTTTCATAAAAGGCTAACCATGTAAAAACAGTAATGAATCGACTATGTGGAATCTGAAATTGAAGTAATATTACTTAAGAAGGCGTTGAATTAATCTAGAAGCATGATTTAAAAAGGGGGTTGTGAAAATGATGTATTGTTGGAACTATTTGTTATGTGTGGTTGGTATGCTTGTCGTTAGTGTTGTGAATTGTGTGGTCATTGTGGGGGTTGTTGTGCATTAATTATTGGGGTTGGTTTTGGGTTGTTGGTGTGGATTGTACGACGGGATTGTGGCTGGCTTGGCACTATTGGCAAGAGGGGATATGGTTGTTGATGTGGAACAATGACATGGTTGGTTGTGTGGAAAGGGAATGTGTTGTGTGGATGTTGGCACAAGTTGCGGGATGGTGGTGCGGTGGTTGGTTGATGGTTGTGGGGATGTTTTATAGTTGCCCGGTAACAACAGAATATGATGGTAATGATGAACTCAGTAAAGGGTGTGGGCTGGAAATTGAATGAATTGTAGGATCTTAATGAAATGTTAATGAATGAAATGGATGAGTAACAGTTGGAATTGATGTGGATAGTGACTAAGAATGGATTGTCATTAAATATGGAATTAAATGGCATAATGAATGTAAAATGGTCGGTAAATGGTAAATCTGGAAATGGTTAAATGATGTGATTAAATTAGAATTGTGAATGGTTGACGTGGTTGTTTTGTGTGGAAAGCGAGGCTACTTGTGGTATAGGTGACGGTAGAGTGTCGTAGTGGTAGTATGGTGGTTGTGATGGGTGTGGTGGTGTTGATTTGGTGTGAACCCTCTAGGTTGGGCTTGTATGCGGTTGTATTATGCTAGTATTTTCCTTGTGATTTCATGCACACCTCTCCCGAGTTGGAGAACCTTACCGACGCCCAATTGTTTTGGGTTCCCGATGTTTTTCCCAAATATTCAAGTTGGTGAAGGGACATATGATAAGGCTCAAGGTAAGTATAAGCATACAGTTTGTAACGGCTTTAACTTTGATTATGTGATATATTGGCAGAGCTTGCCGAGTAGATGGGATGATATTATCTAGCAGGGGTTGTGCATGATAGGAGGTCACGAGGTTGATATTCTTCATGTTCACGATATCATACTATAATGGATATGTGGTTGTGATGATGATGATGTGGTTGTGTTGATAATGAAGTGGTTGTGATATGTGGTATGATTGTGATATGAGATCTGGTGTGTTGTGACGTGTCTGCAGAAATGATTGGAAGGTGAGTGGAAGGTGAGTGGAAGGTGAGTGAGTCTGAGTGGGGCTAAGTGATAATTGACCCGATAGGTGTTTGTTGGTTCTGATGTTTATTCACTGAAACATTAGTATGTTCCTTCCACATTTGCACAAGTGGTCTTGATAAGAATCCTACTAAATATACATGCATTTTCACCCCAATATATATATACATATATATTTCCATTGCATGTTTTATACCCTCAATGCTAATCACCAACTCGATACCTATTAAAAACAGGTCTCGAGTCATTAATCACAATGTCATTTCAAAACTTTCATAAATTGAGACTCGTATAGAGATGCATAACTCACTCATGAAATGCAAGTTCGAAAACTTTTAATACTATGTTAACTTTGAAGACATCACATCCATTAATCTCTTCTATGACATCCTAGAATAGGGTTAAAGTGACATTATTTGGATTTTTCTAGATCAAGATGACCCGTATAATGAAAAAATGAAACCATAACTCATGAATAAATAAGACCAGTAAATAAGACGGTGACAGTGCATGGTCATGCAAATTTCACATGCAAAACATCTTAATGATAACATCAAAGTTAGATCTTGTCCAGCGGCTTTAATGCAGCAACACCACCAAGTTCCGGCCTCAAATACTTCTCATAGGTGACATTCAACACTCCCATCTTTGCAGCTCTATGGAATCTCAATGTCATTGCGGCACAATCCCTGCAGTCACCAACAACACACATGAATCACAGAAAATAAGAAGAAAAATTTAAAAAAAAAAAAGCTACCTGATCTGAGATTCATTGTAGCGTAGATGCCGGCTAAGCAACGGGGTCCATGCTGGCATAATCTGCAGCGTGCACCGAGCAACATAAACAGCCGATGCGCAGAGCAGCGAGGGCTTGAATCTCAAGGCTTCGTATTCCATCAAGCACAGTTCCATGAGGTAGAACGCTAGATTTTCAAGCTGCCACCACAGTGCGGTAAGGATATGTTTGGTAGAGAGGCAAAGAGAATGGGAATTAATGTTTGATAGTCAGCATTTTCATTTTACTAACAATCCTCAAGGAGCTCTCTGTTAAGTTCAGCCTGGCCCTGGAATTTCCTTTAAAAAAAATTAAGCTGGTTTGGGGCGGGGCGGGCCAGCCCAATAGAGTGTCAAGCCAATTTGGCAGCCCTGGGCCTGGCCTGGTTTACCGTTCAGACCAGCCCCAAGCCATCTGGCCCATTATTTAAAGCACCTTCAAGATTCCATAACTTATCACAACTTGAACATCAGTTTTTTTTTTTTTGGGGGGGGGGGGGGGCAGGGGTATCAGATCATCTGGTATTCAGAATAGAACTTCTCACAACTCAAGTTAAATAATTTAAAATTAAAATGAATCTTGAACTTGAAAAACAAAGTTTATTCTTGAACATGAGTTCTATAAGTTGATATCCTCCGTACCTTTTTGTCTGCCTGAGCAGCCTTTAAGAATCTCAACATGAAAACATATGGAGTCGGCGAATTTAGCCGGAACTTCAGCTTCTCAAGGATAAGCTTCTCCTGAAAAGATAAAAACCGCTAAAGTATTGACATAAAAATAAATTAGGGTTATGGTTTATGGTCCAGGAAGCAATGCAATACTCTCAAAAAAATTAATCTGAAAACATTTTTCCAAAAACACTTGTTGTAATTGTTTAACGTCATAAATCCTAACATTTTACAAAAAGGATAAAATTAAATGCATACCATTCCAAGCAATTGATCTCTCGTGTAGGACTCAGCCGAAATGCTAATTAAATCATTCACCTGCCCATCAAGAGTCCCAAAACATTCATAAAAGCCCATTGTTAGAGTATTTAGATATTCAGATAATGATTTGACCGGGACAATGATCAATGGTCAATGATTTGAATTGTATTTATGTTCCGGTTTGTATCTTTATTTTCTTCATCCATAAATAATAACCCAATCTCACTTAGAGGTACGGATTTTGGGTCTTCTCCTTCAACACCCATAATTTACAAAAAATGATCAACGTGAGAGGAATTCATAAAAGCCATGAACAAATTATATATATTACCCTTGGATGCCAAAAATCCTCATATTTTGATGCAAGCAGAAGTGCAGCAAGACCGACCAACTGCATTTCACTCTTTTTTATTGCAACATGCGAAAGGTACCGATCCAACAATGCAACCGCGAGATAAAGCGTCTCTTGCATGAGATCGAATTTAAAATGCACCTGAAATGAATGCAAAATCAAAAAACTAAGAAGATAATTTTTTAAAATATATAAAGGAACACACCGGTACCTCAATCAGCCAGTTGATCAATATGCCTCGCATTTTATTTGTGATCTCGGTTTGGATCTCCATGTAATCTGCCAAACATGGACTCTGTGCCTGCATAAGCAACTCAATGATAATTAGAATGCCTGACCTAAAATAAGGTCTACTGAGTATTTATGATATAGTTCTCTAAGTCTCAATACAGAAAGCTCAGCAAATTATGAAGGAAAATTTTTCGAGGCTATCCTTGTATTCCATCAACCTATGAATAGAAAATGTAAATAACAGTTTCATGTAAGGTAACAGAAGAAATATCACCTCTGTAACCCAGTAATACTGATAGATATCATCAACATATTCAGAGACATCAAGGGGGTTGCAACGATCATCTATGCTTGGGAGCTCGTTTTCATCTTTCTTCTCTATCATCTGCAGTGCAACATGAATCATAAATGTAGGTCAAAGGGAATCACCAAAGGCAGTTGAAACAACTTGGAAAGTGGCAACCTTCAATCCATTCATTAGAACTGATGTGAAAGACCTCCTCCGGCGGCTTGATTTTCTCCCAGCAATAATGCATGTTGATTTCATGCTTGAATTGCTAGTGCCCTCAACTGAACTCTCAGCAAATTTCGATGATGATGCTTCGGCATCTCTCTTTGATGATATTGTAGCAGCAGACAGCAATTTGTTTGGAACTGATGGACGTTTAGTTTTTAAAGTCCTCTTCTGGGCATTGATAGTTGCAGCTGAGCCTCTTGTTATTGGCTGTACCCATAGTTAAATGACCAGAATCGAATATAACCATTAAATCCATTAATTAATTTGAGAGATGGCAAAATGTTACTAATTTAAATCCAAACTTCAGAAACCACACATGCAATCTCCAGAATACAGATATGAAGTGGCACCCATATCTTCTAAAATTTTGGATTCACAGAGAAAAATAAAGTGCAAGCAACCAACAGTTATTTTTTACAAGTATAGTATTGTATGAAAATCTGAATACAGACATACTGATAGGCCAGAAAATCCAGTTCCCACTTCAAAAAGGGAACCTAATGGTCAGTTTGATGGTCCTTATTGAAAACTGATTATACCACTTATCGCTTATATTAAGCAGTTTGAAAAAATAAGTGGTGTTTGTTTTGCTTATGAAAAACGCTTGCACTTAAATTCCAGAGGAAAAACACCTGTACAGAAGTACTTGTCATAAGTGATAAACAGTTTTCAAAAAATGTTGTCAAATGGAGCCTAATTCAAGCACCCAATCAATGAACCTATTCAAGTGACTCGTCATATCCCAAAGCCCCAAGGTTTGCTTGTAAGGAAATACTTCGTCCTGCTATAAATATCAAACCCAGCAGGTCTTTGCTTAATAAGTCCCAGAAAGAGAAAATATATCAAGGAATTCAGCCTCTAAAAGAGAAAAATTAAGTTTGCAAAATTCGACAGAGTATGATAATGTTTAAGCTGCATGAAACAATACCCTTGTCGGTTTTCTTGACAATGCACAGGCACCTGCATTATTTTGGGTCTTTGGAATCCTGAAACATGCAGATAGAAAAAAATAAATCAAGGAGCGGTTCTAAATCATCACCGAAATCAGATAAACAAGAGATAAATACCAATAATGCAGAAAAATTTCTAACAAGCATTGGTTCACACAATGGCGCATTTAGAAACAAGACAGTTTGTAAAAGAGGAATCTGAATCAAAATGTATCTCATTCTATTATGATGTGGAAAATAGCCTTCAGTGCTTTATTACTCACCTTGCTATGAAGCCATCACTTGCCCGATTCCTCCAAAGATTGTTTCTGTCCCTGCTTACTTGAGGCATCAATTTATGACCATCACTTGCTCGATTCCTCCAAAGATGGTTTCCCTCCCGGCTTACTTGAGGCATCACTTTACGACCAACTTTACATCTAACTAAAACCAAAGAAATACATAAACATCATTAGTGATTGTGGCTATGTACCACAATTGCATTAAAGCTCTGTTTGACAAAACTTATTGAAAACGGCATGGAGCACTTATCACTACTACTAAAGCGGTTTTCTTATAGAATTTAAGTGCAAGTATTTTTTCAGAAACATAAAAACACCATTTATTTTTAACTGCTCATCATAAGGAGTAAGTGTTTTAAGCAGTTTTCAATAAATGATGTCAAATGGAGACTATAGCACATCTTACCAGAAAATCTATATTTTTCTTTATGCTCCGGAATTGTATTATTTTCCTACAAACAACAACAAACAAAATAAACATTGCAAGCGCAGGTTTTGCACACAAGTTGTATGCATAAAATAAGGAAACTGATGATTATTAAATTTTATCACGCGGTTCATAAAGATTTGTCTAGCGAAAAAAAAATTTATACAGATATTTTAACTGTTATGGAGGCTTGTAACTACCTGATCAACCTTCTTGGCCTCCAATAAAGATTTCCTTGAAAAATACAGAAATAACAAGCAAGTCAAGTATTAGCATATCCTCCATTTTCCACAAGCCAAGACATATGCAAGGATACCAACCTGGTAACTAAAGAATGACTCTTGCTCATTCTAGAGGGGTAAAAACAAAATTTAAAAAATTATTTCAAAATAATTCTTTATGTAAAATTTAAATCGCAGTTGTTAAATGCTATAATGCTATAATGTAGACAGTTTAGATATCATACAATACAAAGATAAGAGAAGTTTACTCATATATATATCATTCAATTCTGAATTATTTAATAAAAAAACATTATTGTTCCTTTTCACTCTCGACGATTATCAAATAAATTGCATCACCTGCCAATATGAATAGATGGATGGGCCTGAACCCCGGCGCTCTGGTCATCAAATGAGGCCTTCGTAACATCAGCACCTGCAGTTGTCCCATACAAGCAACAAATCAGTACTCTGTCAGTCTGTACAAAAGAATAGCAAGCCGAATTTTGAAAATGATAGCTTACTTCGTTTAAAATTATGAAGGTTGCCAACATCTCCACTCAAGTTCGCCTTTGATTTTCCCTGCTTTAGAAAATAAATTCTCTTTCATATTTGCATAACCAGTGTTATAATAAACATATCATTCCAAATTTAAGAAATAAATAAATGTGGATTTAAATGCAATTCAGAAATATCTAAACATTATTTACTCAGAGAGGGTGATTGAAGAGTTTAGGGAAAGGAAATCAGCCAAGAAACAGTAAAAGAAATGTGACACTGTCAAAGAAAATATTACACATCATGTGAATATTAGGATGTATTTGGAAAATACCAAATGAAATTAAAGAAATATTAAATTAGTAATGACCATAGAAGAACCATTAGAGAAATGCGGTCATAAATACAGTACATAAAGAGCAATGAACCCAGAAAAGAAAATGCAACTGAGTTACCAATTTTAAATGAATTTGTTTACCGCAAAAGCTTTCCTTGAAGAACTAGCAATTTTGATAGCATGACCAACTGGAACCCTACATACATAACACACGGACACCAGTATTATATAACAAATTAAAATCAATAAATAAACAAATAAAATCAGTAGGGAATTTAGGATACATTTCTGTGCTTCCCATTGCGTATTTCACATATGATTGGAAAATTAAATAGTCTTGTTTCGTTTGGCAGTGAGAGCAGAGAGATCAGGGAAGTTAGTCAAATTAATTTGTGACTTAGGACTTATAACCTTCTGAAAACTGTTGTTGAGTGGATCAAGATTAGTTCTGAACATGTCAATTATCTGAAGACAGTTATTGCTAGTTGATAATTTAAGTCTATTTTCTCCATTTTCTGTGTTGTAAAATAGCCTTTACAAAAGAAATAAAAGTTAGTACTTTTCTTATTCCTTTGTTCTCCATTTTGTCACTACTTCCTACAATTAGGAATACAGGCGCTAAAAATCACAACCACATGAGATAAACATTATACGATTCAGCCAAATTGAGCAATGTTTCACAAAAGTGTGTTGGTGGTTCCACTCATTTTCAAATCAATGAAAACGCATTTATTACAGGCGCTAAAAAAATCACAGCCACATGGGATAAACATTATACGATTCAGCCAAATTGAGCAATGTTGCACAAAAGTGAGTTGGTGTTTCACTCATTTTCAAATCAATGAAAACACTTTCATAGGGGCAGCTGCTGATAAAAGGTACCAAAAGAAGATGATGACCACAATTCATAGAGAAAGTTATTTTTTAGACAACAAACAAAAGCTTTATTTAAATACCAATTGTATGTTCATGAAAATATTGAAGGCAAGCAACAATTCTATTTCACTTTATTTTATTTTATTCAAAAATAAAAACCTCCAAAAACTTGACATGCCCGGGTGGCAGAGAAAAGGTAGAAAAGAATGCAACCTAATCATTGGTGTAAAATGGAAAACAAGTATCGGCATCATTAAAGAACAAAAGCCACACCATTCAACTGCAAGAACAGTATGTCATGCTGTGACACATTTGACAAATATTGAAACTTTCAGACCTAGTTTCTTGACCTTGCAACATCTAAAGAAATTCAGGATTTAGTCCAAAAAATTATATTTCCAAAAAGGTCATCATAATGTGAAAGAATATTACAAATTAGATCGTGATGCAAATATGCAATGACAATGCTACAATAGAGATAATTTGATGCAATATCAACATATATATGACCGCCACTCACTCTTTTACCTTCCTTGTATGACATTAAATTGTATCACTTAAGGATAAGAGAAATGTGCATATGTCATATGAACTATCAATAAACATAGCATGTGAGCAAAATTCACTACTCACATTGGTTTGGAGCCATCATGCACACCTTTTCTGAAAAAGCCTCGAGTGTTGCTAACATCAGCCAATGCACTCCTTTTGGCATTCAATTTCACTATGGAAATTGACATGAACATATCAAAAAAATTGCTAAAACGTCTACAAATGTGCATAAGTAACCGCTAGGCTTACCAGAACTGTCCTTGCTTTGACTTTTTTTCACATTTTGTGTTTCCTTGAAATTGTACACATAAAAATGTTCAGTGTCAAAAACTGAGCATACTTGCACCCCAAAAAAAAAAAAAACATGCATCCATTTTTTTTCCCACATGAGAAACAAAAAGGATTAGCATGGCAACAACCTTTGTATGATTTCCAACAGTTGACTCTTTTTTGCTGGCTGGTACAGATTTCCTTCTACATATTCAACACATAATGATTATAAATAGACGAAGAGTACTAGTAGAGATTCATTTTTTTTTAAACTCACATAACAAAAAATGAAGTCCACTCTTCCAAAATAGCACTGCTGATTCATTTGTCATTTAAAGCAATATTTAAACAATACTTACATTTGGCCAGGACCTCTGGCATTTTCATTGTCAGCATAAATTTTGAAATTAGTAGTGCCGGTTGCTATCACAGAAATATAACAGGTAAATTTATTAGTAGGAGAGAAAATAAATCAAAGTAGCAGAAATCTAAGCATGCATACCACTCTTGCGAGTAATGCGGTTTTCCGCTGGTTGATTTGCCCGTGCTTTTAACTTTTCCTGTGTTACAAGAACAATCATTCCAAACTATAACCACCATAAGAGAGAGAAAATAGTCCCAGGAGGTATGATTATGAGACCTTGACTGAAGCCATTCTGAGAGTTTCCGATTCCGAGTTCCTCCCTGATGTGCGATGTCTTAAATGTGGATTGACCGATAATAAAACCGAAAATCCCAAATGAAACTAAAAATAATCTAGGGTTCGGGGTAATATCAGCGCCGCTTTTCCGATTTTGACTGTTGCTCTGGGACAGAATGCAGGATAACGACGCCGTTGCTCTGGGGGGGGTGAATTCAGTACGACGATGCCGTTGCTCTGGGGTGAATGCAGTACAACGATGCCGTTGCTCTGGGGGGGAGAAGGCAGGACGACAATGCCGTTGCTCTGGGGTGAATGCAGTACGACGATGCCGTTACTCTGGGGGGAGAAGGCAGGACGACGATGCCGTTGCTCTGGGGTGAATGCAGTACGACGATGCCGTTGCTCTGGGGGGAGAAGGCAGGACGACGATGCCGTTGCTCTGGGGGGGGGGGGGGAGAATGCAGTCCGACGACGCCTCTTCGATTTCAAATGAACTAGTACCCGACCCGTGCAAAATGCACGGCATAATCAATAAATTAAAAAACAAAATGTACTATAAGTGTCTTTTATATAATACTCAATAATGGAAAATAAGTTCATAAATGATTGTATTAATATAAATGCAGTTACATTCTATATACATTTATACAGGAATGTGCTTATTTTGAATATACAATATAGAATACTCATATGGAAATAAGCGTAAAGAAATATGCTTATTATCTATATTGATTACCCATATACTTTCATATACAATTAGTCATCTATGAACTATTTTTTGTAAAGCTGAAATGTTGTTATCTAATGTGAAAATTTAACGCATTTATATCTGCTCCTAGCGAAAAATGAAAAGGTCATTGTGATGGATTATATAGATCGGACATCCAAAAATACAAAATTGTCACTCATAAAAGGTTTAATGAGCAAAAAAAGCATCCTTTGATGAGCGCATGAGTTGCGGGGTTGACCCCATAACAGATTTGACTGTGGTGTCTGAAGATATTTCCCACAACTGCAGTCCAACAAAAGCAATGCACTAAAACGTTGCACTAACTGTAGTGACGTGCTGATGTGGTCGATCTTCTACTTGAAAACATCAAAATGAAATTTATGCAATAAAGTTCTACTTCATAATGTATAAATAGGAAAACTACAGGATATGTAAATATGTTACAACAGATTCAAGTTCTATAGCAAAACAGCATCGAAGAGGGCATATAATCTAAGTCATTTAGCACGGAAAGAACCGAGCAGAAGCTTATTGCATATCAACACAGTGAAATGTATTGTAAATATAGAGAATGTCTTGTTCACACATTTCAATCATATATACAGAGAGTATTCTATGAAACATTACCAAAATTCATTAATAAAGGTCAAATCATGACCAACCAAACTTAATGGACACACACCTTCCTGTAAGTTGCTATTTGTTAAGCCCATTCAGTTTGCTACCATGAAAACCATAAAATGAGTAGCCATAGATTCATCCAGGATTAAGGTAACTAATATACAATAATAGAAACATCATATAAAGTAATGGTATAATTGAAAATCATATACAACAGGTTGCATGGGTTTATTTGTAATAGAAACATCGTATAAAGTAATAATATAATCCATTATTTTAGAATCAATATTCCTGAAGGATAACATGAATATTATAAGGGAAACGAATCAAAAAGCAGAACGAAACAGGAACTAAATACTGGCTTAATACACAGCAGGTTGCATGTGTCTATTTGGACTGGGAATACTAGATTAAAAAATCTGGTGTAGTCCATGACAAGGTTGACAGATGTCGCTTTATGTATGTCATCTAGTATTATTGAAATGAAAAAAAAGATAACGAATGTGCATAACCTCGCTGGAAGTCTCAGTCTACCTTTTCAAATTTCATCTTTTTTGTAAAGCAGGAAGATGATATCTGAACATGAGTTTCATCCTTTTGTGTGCTCAAGCAATCTGAATTTGTTTCATCGTTTCTTCTTTCGGGGTCGCCTACTTGTTCAAAGACATATAGTAAACTCTTCTGCACATATATTGTGAATTACCATTACGGAATTGTCATAATGAATCTATGTACATTAAATGTTTTAGCTTGCAAAATAAGATAGCACATATGGTAAATTTAATGAAGTTATAACAACATTAAATTAGATTAGACATTATAGATCTATATCGAAATCAGAGGACTCAAAGGAGAGATGTCAACTATATCAGGCCTTTGATCTCCGATGCTTGATTCGTGGTCCGCAATCTACAAGAAAATATTGAATGAAATTAGTAAGTCATTATTTTATTTTATAGTTTAGTTAAATATTGAATAAACATAATGTCTAAAACACTTCTACTGGACTGTTTATATAAATAAAATTTGGAATCGGACCTCATTTTCTTGTGCAGGACTGTCGTAAGCTTTTAGCTCGTGCACATCATCCGTAACAAAAAGCACCTTGAAAGAATTTTGTTCACAGGTCCAATGTCGGTTGTGGATGTTGTAATCTGAAATGTCAATAGTCATGAGCATCTTTTTATGTTTGAATACATTCAGTTCGGTTGGAAAACCAAATTCATCATTGGTCTGCATTAGATAAAGGGCTTTGAATTAATGTAGAGAGAGGTTGATAAATAAAAATCTCAAATATTAAAAACTTACATGAATAAGATTATTTCTTAGCTCGGATGTTGACTTTGCTACAAATTGCATCACTTGTTTCTCAAATAGGACATCAGACATACTTCTAGTAACATCACTAACCAGCAGCTATAATCGGTATCTATAATAATATGTCATGTATTTAACTTAAATTTTGTGAAGTAGCATGTATTTTATGAGGACAGTGAGTTATATTTTTCGAAATTGTCATAAACTGGATTAATGGTACTCTAAAAGTGGTAAAAAACAAAAATCACACTTAATGGAACATTCTACCATTTTCATAATTATTAACTACAAATCTTACCTTGGTAAAGTTAACATTGGTCTGACAACACATTTTGGGCAGTTTTCCTTTGCATTGAAGGACACCTTATTTTTGCATGAATGACATGAATCATAATACCAATTGTAATGACTTTGTATTTTGTAACGGTGACTAAGATGGTACATTTTGTTACCTATAAAACAATAACAATAAACCATCAGTTAAAATATTACAGACATTGTCAAAGATGTGTATTGAGAAAGTATCTCACTGCTGTTGTAATTATCATGCGTTACCTCACTACAGGTTGTAATTTGTACAATGTTTCTTCTGTTTGTCAAAGAAGGTTGGTTGCTCAGAGATGAGCATCCAGCACCACAACTTTCTACATTGCTTTGTTCGTACTCTTTTATTGGAGTTTTAAGCAACCTGTAAATTATTTACAATGAATCTGGTAAGCGAAATATGTTTGAATGTAGAGTATTGTAATAGTACTTGAATGTCATGAAGACATTTTCAGTTCTGTTATGCAGACAAGAGTATTATTCAGACATGTTGAATTGGAAACCTCAAGTGACTAAGCAAACTTTAAAGTTAGACTTCAGAATTTGTCAAAGGGGAATAGTTCGACTACCTGTCTTCAAGGGATCACACGACAGGAAAATCTGGATTCAGCATAATTTTGGTTGCATTGAAACACGTGCTAATTATATTTAGTTCTGAATGTCATAAAAAACATTACTGAGAATTGTAATACATGGTATTATTAACAATGTAATACAGTATTATGTTGGAAGTGTTTAATGGAAAAACATATTAGACAGTTGTTTTGCACAGACAAGTTGAAGAACTAAAATTTTACTTGTTGTTTCGTCTACCAATAGTGTACTGAGATGGTTTGCATATTCACCCCAAAGAGTACAGTTCACAGTTTCTCCACTGTAAGAAATACATATGAATTGTAATTTATAAGTAAGTTTTAGCATTGACATATTTATTTTATTTGTAATCTTTATAAAACATAACCTGACATCCTTCAATGTAATCTGCATTCTTTTATTTGCGTTTTCCCAAACCTGCAGAGCTTGATAATGAAGAAGAATGTCTACAACATCTGTATCATGCAGAGAAAACTAATTATAAGAAACATCATATAGGGCATATTCAAATTACTCCTTAAACAAAGGAGTCATGAACATGGTATTTTTATATATACTATGTAACACGATTCCTTTTAGTTGCAACTTAACTATTTGATTTATTACAGACATACTTACTGATTTAATGTCATGTGTTTTTTGAATATTGTTAACAATTTGTAAGTGTTATAAAGGAAAAATATAGTTAGTAGATGTAAAAGTGAATATATAATGACAATGGAACACTGTCATGTTGTTTTCATTTGTTATAAATGGTAAAGGAATACCTATAAGTAAATCTTCTGGAACTTTTCCTTCTTTTCTATCTTTTAAGGGAGTAAAATGGAATGAAAATAGGGGCAATGGTGCATCACAAAGTCAGAAATGGGTACTCCAGTTTAACTGTAATTTTCACTTGTGACGGCTCGCTAAATAATTCCCTTTATTCTCATTGATTTGAAATTTTTTTATAATATAACAGACACCTTCACCAAGCAAAGAATTGTACTTTGAAATGAGTTGACGGCCTGTAATTGTTGGTTGAATTGTTGTTTCCTACAAATTACAGTGTTAGTCATTATAGTAGAATAAATAAATAAATAGATGTTGATAAACAATGACACTATGGACAACAATTTCTTAACTAAGTTAAGAAATATTTATACAGCATCAGCAGCTCACAACATACTTCAGTAACAGATGCAACAATGTTTTGGATGCAACAGTTATGTCGAATCTTTAAAAACTGTAAATGAAAACCAACTTATAGTTGCATCTGCAAGAAGTAGATCGAGGACTACTATGTCATTTGTAAATTTTGAAGCTCTTGTTTTCCATAGCCGTATAATACACACTTGAATTTTCAAAGTCTCATCATCATCAATAGAATTTTTTTGCAACCCAGTAAAAGAATGTAACATTTCAACTTGGTTGTAGTGGATTAGAATAACAAATGTAAATATGCATAAAAAATATTTGATTGATAGCAAGGAAGAAATGAGTTAATGATAATGCAATTGTAATATTTAAAGAAAATATTTATCCACAGGAAACCACAAAGCATACATATTGCATGTTTTGGAAAATTTATTTGTATACAATATTCGTTGTACAACTCTTAGGTATGTTCTCACTATCGTATATCAATATTTTTAAGCCATTTTTGTTTGTAACCCTAGACACTGCTACATAAATTTGACTATGGCAGAAGATAGGCTGGCGAAGTATAACCCCAACATATGATAAAGATTGTCCCTGGATTTTATTAATAGTCATTGAAAATGAGACAGTCAAAGGATATTGTCTTCTCTAAAGCTTGAAAGGCCACTTTGAGTCTGAGTGTGTCATATTAATTCTTGGTATGAAAGCCTTATGTCCTGAATGAGTGCATGTTAGGATCTCTACTTCAATACAATGATTTCCTAGAAACGTGATGACCAAAAGGGTTCCATTGAAAAGTCCAAAAGATTGGTCAACATTTCTTAGCAACATAACAGGCATCCCCACTTTTAAGAGTAATTTACGATTTGGCAGTACATAGATATTAATTCTATTTAAAATTTCTAGTGTATATATACTGTCTAGGGTGTCAACATCCAAACTTGCTTTACAAACTTAATCTAAACTCAAATAAACCTTCTCTTCTCCAGAGATCAAAGAGATCATGTATTCATTTACTTCCTGCACAACTTGACGCGTCGGTGTTAGAACAACCCGTGATTTTAAGTAATCTGGGTCTGTGTAGTTTGATGTCAAAGAGGGGTATGTATGTTGAACAATAACATCCAACAGATTCTCAAAACTGTTGATTAAATACTCCTTTGGAATATCAATATCATCCTCACCATCATTTGGTCCACCAAGTGTTCAATCTCCTATATTAAGAATCCAATTTGTAAAGGATTTTACTTCATGAGAATCAGTAATTGTATCTGAAGACTGTAGTCTCATGTTCTTTGTCAACGTAAGAATTGTGCAGTGCCTCCAAAGATATGAAGACCTGATACTTGCAAAGATGATGTCATCTATGGTACCATGTTGTACTGCAAGCAATATTTGGCGAAAGTCACCACCAAGGACAACAATTTTACCACCAAAGGGCAAGTCGTCACTATTTGTTGAATTCAGTGACAAAATATCCCGTAAGGTGTGATCAAGAGCCTCAAAGCAGTATCTGTGAACCATCGGTGCTTCATCCCAAATAATTAATTTTATTTGTTGTATAAGTTCCACCAATAGACTTCCTTGTTGTATGTTGCATGTAGAATACTCATTAATGGCTACCAGGACACAAAATTGAGAATGTTTTGTTCTCCCACCTGGTAATAGTAGTGATGTTATCCTACTTGAAGCAACTGCTAGTACAATGTTCCCTTCAGAATGCAGTTTTGAGGCTAAGGTATGCCATAAGAATTTTTTTCCAGTTCCTCCAAAACCATGAACAAAAAACAATCCACCTATCGCTGTGCCAGATGCCTCAAGAATTTTGGTGAAAACATGTTTTTTTTTTGTTAGTCATTTTCTTTCTCAAATCCTCAAATTCATCTTGAAGCAAAGACTTATCATAATTCTGTTCAATTGCAATTAACCTATTCCCAATAAGCGTAGTTTTTGAATGTGGAACATGCATTAGAGGGTAGTTATTCAATGATCTTCCATTACTATGAAGGATGTTATCAATTTTTAGCAGTGCATATTGCTCCAATTGAGTGTCAATGATATGTAAATCCATTTCATCAAAATTTAGTTAGTTGGCAGAATGATATTTATTGAAAATGAATACATATTAAAAATGGTATAAGAATTGTAGTAGGAAAAAAGTAACTAAAATTTCTATGGTAAAGATAATAGAAGTCTGGAAAGCAGATACCTTCAATTTGCAATACCATTATATGAGCATATAAAATATCTTCTGATAGCAATTTCTATATTTTAGTTCACAAATCTTGTGGTTGAGAAACAGTGTTTGAGAAGAGAAGGTGAGCAAATAATCTACGCAGGGAATTCCCAGTTGCCCAAATAGAAGCCTCTACAAATGCATCTACAAACTCTGTGTCATCAATAAGTAATCCCAAACTGTAATAGGCATCTCTAAATGTTTTCAAAGTTTTATGATTTACAGTCAAGATGTCCTTATATGATGTTGGTACTGCAACTTTAGTGAGCAATATCCAAAGGTAATATAGTTCACCAATGGTGGGAGGCACATAATGCAGTCTCCCAATAGAAAATCCTCATTTTCTCAGATACCATTTATGATCACGCCAGTGGAAAAAAAATTTCATCAGGAATTCTGCATAAGTTAGCCGCTGTGCTCCAAGATATGTTGCATTTTCTTCAAATCATGAACTAAACATACTTTGTGATATTGTTTCATTTTCCAGAATGTATTCAATATTGCATCCATCATTATAAGTTACAAGTTTCTCACCTGGTAAATGGAATTGTAATCTTTCAACATGAGGAAGCCTGTAATGGATGGGAAAACTGAATATTCACCAGGCAGCCTCACACGGTGATATATATCAACAATCACAATACATATTAATTTCATCAACCTGATTCTGACCATTTTCAGTACTTTCGGATCCATATAAAGCTATTGTGACTCGATCGTGCCCCTTGTTTATGTACTTGAACAAATATTTAATGGAACATGATTGATTGCAGACCTCAACATTCAGATGATCCTAATATTTAAGCAACATGGATGGATTATAAGGAACAACATAACTGTTATCCAATTCAACCCCATTTTGACTATTGTTCTGTTGTTATCTCGTCTCATGTAAATATCATAACCATCCTCATCAACCAAATAGTTTCTGACAAATTTTTTAGGAAAATATTTTGAACAATGTCGACT
This sequence comes from Viscum album, assembly GCA_963277665.1. Lineage (NCBI taxonomy): Eukaryota > Viridiplantae > Streptophyta > Magnoliopsida > Santalales > Viscaceae > Viscum > Viscum album. Next base: position 1,668,929,213 of record OY728155.1, read on the forward strand.
TTTCATGCATGGAGATCGTGGGTTTGTAACCCCATAAGGGCCATGAAGCATGTAATTTTTTACCACCTCATATAACCGAGGATGAGCTAACCTATCTGGTATTTCAGCTGAAATAATTCTATTAACATCATCAACACTTGTAATCTTATGGGAAGCTTAAAGGAAAACCAGTATATGTACATGAGGAAGACCGCGCTTTTGAAATTTAGTTGTTCAAACTACTTCAGTAGTACATAAGACACAAAAATTAAAAATGTAATAATAAGAAACAATATGACTTTCAATGCAGTTACCAATGATAAGTACATTTACTGTAAGCTTACTAGCAGTGTGCGTTCCAAAAAAAATCCCACCTTGAGAACTTTCATTAAATGTTCCACCTTCATATTGAATACCCTTGAGAGTATTTGTGGACAGCCTTCAGGATGAAGATTTTTCATTTGCAAAAACTGTTGAATCTCTGGCCATAATGGGTTGCATGTGAAAGTTATGAACAAATCTAGATATCCAACCTAATTACAAATAACCATTGCATCTTGGTAGTTCTGAATCATGTATCTTGGACTACCAATAAAAGATGATGACAAAATAACATGTCTTCCACAGATTGAGCCATCACGCTCACCTCTGAAGCATGCTTCCTGCAACCCATTATATAACTCAACTCTCAATTGTTTTTGATTAAACCGAATATAGGATAAACGTTAGGTTTTAATCATTGTATATGCATCCAATAAAAATTATTGCAGTAGTCTTATGGAATGTAGTAGTGAAGAGAAATGATTATCCCAAAATTCCAAATGGTATGAAAAGTATTCTCTCATTTTCAGTTTGTGTAATTTTTCAGATTCTGTGGTGGAAAAACTGTGGTACACATCATTTGAGTACCCATCTTCACCAGTTGCATATATCAATGGGTACTACAATGGAAGATACAGTGGGTGTAGTTCATCTATATGCTATAATTCACCTGTTTGTCTTTGTATGATAATATCCCTGGTGTTATTCACATCTGTAATGTCACCAACTATAAGCATAACAATTTCTGAAGACGTTGGTAAGTTGTAAGTATTTGTATCTGAATATCTCCTCCTGATTAGACGCAATTTCAAATTGGGAATGCTAGTAGACATAAAAAAATCTCTTGCCATTCTAAAATGTTTGATTAGTTGGTTGCATTCATCAAACATACACTTTAGATTTCCGACCATAACCAGGTTGACATTATGGGAAAATTGTTTTTTTTATCTGAAAAGAAATAAATAGTTAAACATATTCAAAATTCACTAATTTCAAACTACAAACATATCAAAGTAGTTGAATTATGCAACATACCTCATAGATTGTATTCTGTTATCTACTTCATTCGTTGTGTCATAAATATATAGTTGTGCATATTTTGGTGGTTGTCCATCAGGTGGAAATAAGCTACCAATACGATGATAATTTTTGTCCATTGAGTCTATAAACATATGGTGCACCTCTACTATTTACAGAGTTATCAATTCTACCACCCATAGATGTAAATGAAAACATCCTGTTATATATGTGAATATTATCAAGGAATTCTCTGGCATCTTTAGAATGATCAAAGAACAACAATTTCTTCAAGTACTCAGGAGGAGCTCGTATTTTTTGTAACTGTATTTTTTTGAATGAGCAACACAATGAAAACCTTGATGTTTGTTGGGTGCTACAACGCTTAACTCTCTCATTGAGCCAAAACATTGCAGAACAGTAGGTACGACTGTGTACAGGATCACCTAAGTCCAGGTAATCTGTATGTAGTGTATGTCTAATTAGATTTCTTATGAAAATATAAAATGATTACAGTGTTCGAGAACATAGCAGAGAAGAATTATTAAGTTAGTATAAACCTAAAAATTTAAAATTATGTAGGATAAATAAGAACAGAACAATATGACATGTTGTACATGTCATAAGTGTAAAACATGTAAGGTAAGTAAGTAAACAACTATTATAATATAATTCAACATATGAAAACATGTTAAATTTTTCACGAGAAATCAGAATTAATAATGAGATGGTTCAACTATAAATATATAAATACGTAGATACATACATTAATACGTAAATACCAAAATACGTAAATATAATGTGACGCTTACAATATTATAAATTTAATCGCACACCAATAGGGTCAATCGTCGGTTGGCTGTAAGTATTTGATGTCATTCTATATTCATTATTGAGGTGTTTTCTAGATGGATTCAGCAATGAGGTATTTATGCTTGAATAGTATGCTCTATTTTCCTTGCCTATAACATACAAAAAAGTTAGTTGATACATCAATAAATTGTATAACGATAAAAACATTAAATAGTTAACAAACTCAGTTTGTTGCACGATACCGTAAGATCCAACAAAATTCTATTGGTCAATCTGATTTCATTAAAGATCATTCCTACAGTACAATAATAACATTACTTAATATGTATTTTGTTGATAACCTTAAAAGATATTGTAGTGTTGAAAACTTACCTAGATGTAGAACAATTTAGTATGTCATCATGAGGTATTGCCCTCGAATCAAATCCATCGGTACACGACCGCAAAATGAGTGTAGATAGTGGGATATCATTATCTGATAAATACCTAGATCTTTTTCCCTTATGATTAGTTGGATTTTGATGTCGTTCTCCAATAATGGTGTGTGAAACTATTGAAGCAACAATGGAAAACATATTACATCTCTATAAAGTAATCTTCACAGAATGAGTGAATGGTACCATTTGCAGTGAAGTTTGATAATGGTACTCGGTTTGCAAGCTGCATTTCATTATGTACCGAAGATGAATGAGTTGTTACATGGGAATTACTCTTTGAGGTTTTAGAGATTGAGTATGAAAATCCAGCAGATCTTTCTGTAAACACAACATAAAGTTAATAGATGTTAATTAAATATTAAACATTGGGTTTACGGGGGAAGGTGTATTATCTCAATAACACTACAAGGATAGTTAAGTTAGACCTCTATCAGTAAGAGTCTTTTTTTTCATCATCATATTTTGATGTTGTCTTACCTCTTTGCAGATTGAAGGGTCACTACCACTTGTTTCAGATAGTTGTTCTATAATTTCAGGATTTTGATGTCGGTCTCCAAAAAGGGTGTGTGAAACTGCTGATGCGACAATGGAAAAAATATTACAGATCTATAGTTTTACCAGAAACTGTACATTAGTATGCTTTTAGACTATATATTAATCTGTACATAATGAGTGGAAGGTACCATTTGCAGTCAAGTTCGATAATAGAACTCGGTTTTCAAGCTGTATTTCATTGTGTACTGAAGACGAATGAGTTGGTCCACATGCATTAATCATTGACATTTTAGAGCTTGAGAATGCAAATCCAGCAGAGTTTTCTATAAGAACAACATAAGAGTAATAATTGTTATTTAATTAATAAATATTGGGATTACGGTGGAAGGTGTATTATGTCAACAACACTACAAGGATAGTTAAGACAAACCTCCATCAGTAAGAGTTTTCTATTTCATCATCATCTTTTGATGTTTTCTTGCCTCTTTGTAGATTGAAGGTTGACTGCCACTCATTTCTGAAAACTGTTCTATAATTACTGTAGAATGTATCTAAAGGGTTTTATTTAAAGTATTTATTGATTTGAGGGTTTAGAAAAGTCATCTATATGTGGTTTTTTATACAAAAGTATATTTTATTTTACTATCACCATTATGTGGGTAGTACTATTGTATGAAAATTTCTAGATAAATTCTATAGTAATTGTACAGTAGTATAACAACTCATATGATTGTGGTGAAAAAATTAAACAACCTCTTATTTAATTTAAAACATAGTGTATAAGAGAAATATTAGGAAGTCATTACCAAATTATATAAACTAACCGCAAAAATCAAATATATCATAGGAGGAGTCTAACGCAATGGGAAAATTTGAAAAATAACATAACAATGTATCGAACTTTCCATCAATATTGGAAAATATTGAAAACATGTATGAAATTAAAATCTTTTATCAGCAATACTACAAATAGCATATCAGTTTTTCAATCATAATTAGTATAGGCCTGGTGTTGGGAGGACCCTCAACCTACAAACCAGAAATTTTAGTTCAGAAACAATACAAAGCAAAATGTATGTACAACTAAGAGGAAGATTGAACTGGATAACAGAGGTGAAATTGATGTAGTTGTACCTATACACTATGTGTACGTAGTGTGAGATTTCCCGAACTACGTCAGTGAGATTGATTTAGATCCCCACTGTTTAGAAGCAGCCTGATGCGTATAGATAGCGGGTAGTACCAACCTTCCCAAACCTTCCTAGGTTGGCAATAGATCCGTAGGTGTCGTTATTGAAGGATGAGTCTACGCTGGGTAGGGTTGCGGGGAAGCAGGGACAGAGAATCGGACCAGGGGATTGAGTAGGGCACGATTGTGATATTTGCTGAGGCTGAAAGAGAGAACCGCACGTGCGACCCTCCCTTGCGGAAGAAAAAGTGGTTGCATAGGGTTTTGAGGATGCAGAATTGTGAGAGTATAATGGAACTGTGGGGCAGGTTAGGGTTTTGAAGGATGCAAAATGTAGGTAGGATCTGGCGGGAGTTGCGGTATTATGGGAGGAGAGAGAAATCAGGGGTGTAATGCATATGGTTTTGAGGTCGCAGTAGTGTGGGAGAATAGGTGAGTCACAGGTGGAAGGCATAGGGTTTGGCGGTCGCGACAGTGTTGGTGGAATAGCGTACTCGCAGGAGGAAGATGTTTGGAGGGAGATGGAGCGCAGGGAGGGTTACATGTGTACCAGAGCCACACTCATTAGTATATTTAATAGAAGTTTATTGATATTAATTCCCATGTAGTACCCGCCTACTCATCACCTGGGCGTGATATGAAAATTTATTTTGTTATTTTATAAATATACAAGATTTTTTTATCTTTATTTTGTTTTTTTAACAGCATCTCTTACAATGAGGATGGTGGTCTGACTCAATTGGATCATGCGTGTATTCCTCATGATTATGACTCTAAATAATTGTAGTAATTATTTTAATAGTATTTAAACTCTCACTAAATCTTAACAACTAGTCTTAGTAATTTATTTTTAAGAATTTGAAATAATTTTATTTGTTAAATTTCACCACAAGACATTTTCAAAAAACATTATTCATGAATGATGTTTCTAATATTAAATTTTTTACAAAACTAGTAATTTTTTTATCATCACAGGGAAATCAAGATATCAATGATTAATGCAATGTTTACATTAATAAAATAGTCAATATAATATGTTTTTTTGTTTATTTGACACAGTGTTTAATCATTTTATAAATACTAATGTAATAAGTCAAAGAGTTGAAATGTTGTTGATAATTAAAATTAATTAGCATGTTTTTTATAAATGGTATGTTTTTATCAATTTAAATGAATTGTTCATGGTTAAATAAATTTTATTAAATGATTTGTAAATGATCAAATGAATTTTGATTAGTGATGATACAACTGTATTAATTTTCTACAATGATAAATGCAACAAATAATAAAAAAATAGATAAATAAAATGAGAAATGGTATGTTGAGGCCTCATTAATTTGTTATTTTTACTGATATTTGAACTTGATCTCCAGTGTGAGATGTGTGGGAATTTATTTTGGGGAAAAATGAGAAATAATAATTTTGCCTTATGAAGTTTCAATCATTGTTTAATTTTTGATTAAATGGTCTAATTAAAATTATACCAGTGTCATTGTGTTTGAGAAGCAAAATTATGTTGAGGGTGATCATTTCAGTTATAAAATATCACATCACCTCAATAACTCTACTAATTCAAAAATGTAAATATAAGAGTTAGGTTATTTTTCTCGTAGTATCAATTTTAAATGACAATAACCTAGAGAATTCTATATGAACAAGTAGAGGTGATACTATTAGTTATATTTCATTAAGGTTTTCTAGTTCATTTTCATGAACATGAATGACTGTACATGAATTTCTTATTTTGGTAACTAAACTAATTTTTTAAACTTGTTATTGATTATTATTCATGTTTTTATTTGAATTAAAATTTTAATGATAAATTTTTACTTTCTTTGGTTCATGAATTATTCCAAATATCAAATTTAAGCCCTTGAAACACTAAATTCAATTATGTATCATATGCATCGATCAAGATTAAAAAAAATCATAGGTCCAAATTTGAAATTTCTAAACATGAAACTTTTAAAATTAGGCATATCTCAAATTGATAAATTTTACATGTAATGACCCCACCTCCAGTCACCTAAATCCAATTGATCTTTATTACATGGAAACAAAATTCAAATGATTACATGCACAAGATCCAAAGTTAAGTACTACTTAAAAGTCTAGATACATACATAATCATTGCATTTACATTATAAACTTAGAGTTATGTTACTTAAAAAATTATAAAATACATCATTTTTCATCATTCATACTATCCATAACATCATAGATAATATTCTTCTCCATTTTTGGAAAATTGGAAAAAAAGAAAGGGGAGAACTCATATGTTCAGTAAGAAATAACATATAAAAAACATACATAATCATGACATACATAGTATGAAAAAATGAATAATAAACATAAATCTATAACAAGGCATAACATAATGAATAAATAATGATTGGAATGTATAATGTCAGATATCATGAACATATCATCGGGCCTTTTTGCTAAAACATCATACATAAAGAGTAATGACGCGCCCATTGCCCAATGTTTATTGTCTCACGAGACTTACCAATGCACTAAAGGGTAATATAATCTCAGGCCCCACCCATCACATATATCGTCCAATCCATCCATTCAAAAAATAAAATGACATACATAATACTTGGAATAATGTTCAATAATGAACAACTTATTAATAATTGGAACAATATTCAACAAGAATTAACTTACAAAGTTTTCTTGTATGCAATAAAGTAATATATAGACATATAATAATTTCCCCCAAACAATAAAATGGTATGGTTAAATAAATGAATACCCAAAAAACAATATGTATGGTATGATAATCATGGTATAAGGTTCTTGATAAAATAAAACCCCTTGATCCAGTAAGGTTTAAATAGATATTAAAGATTTCACAAGGAAATATATTGGTAGAAAAGTTATCCTTATAAATAAATGATGCTTTAAATTTCATCAAGGAAATAAAAGGAAAAATAGGAATAAACCCCCTCTAAAATTTGGAATATATATCCCATATATTTTATTTTCACTGAGGATGAAAAATTCTTCAAGAAAGAACTCATAGTATTAGTGATATCGATATTGAAAGTTCACTTGTTCCAATATAAAGAGTGCTTTTGTTTGGGTCCCTATAAAGGCTATAGAGGGTTTTATTGGACATCTCTATGCCTAAATACAATAGAAGAAAGAAAAAAAACCCAACCACAATATCTAATGGTAGATAAAATGATAAAATAAAATGAAAAACAATAAACAAAGCATACCTCATCATCTATGTTGAATCCTCCACAATAGTGAGTTCAATTGAGATCCATTAGTGGAAATCAAAAGAATTTTGCCTTTAAAGGAATACACTTTATGAAATGGAATCACTGAATGCTTCAGTAAGACCCCTTCTCCTTCAAAGGTGTGCTAGTATCATCACCTCAAAGATAAATGAATAGACGGGCGCGAGAGAGCTTTGGATTGTATGATAATAATCTCCATTCAACCAAAATAAGGTCCATGAACTCCATTATATAGAACTCATTCATTGAATAAAGGGTACCATTGAAATTCATATGTTTCATATATTATGAAACAACCAAACTTTTGGTTCCCATTGTAAGTATTACAATGGTTCCTTGTTTATTTAAGTGGTTTTTAAATTACTTTAATAAACAATAAACCATCTACACATCATCACATAATGCATCACAAGAAAAAATAACATGATAAGAAATGTAAGAAAGTTGACCAAATGACATCTCATATCATTCATCATGAACACCACATCATAATATCAACAATCATGATATAATACAAACCATGACTGGCAACTCTCACCACGACGTGGTTTATTCTTTAGTTCATAGATTCAATAATCTCCCACCTACCCTAAAATCTCACAAACTTCATGAAAAACCTCCTAACTCTTTGTGAATCCATCCAAAACCCTTTGGATATGATTATCATATAAACTCTCACAAATTTTTATCAAACACTTTATACTATAATTAATCCTCATTCCATGGACTACTATGTAACCCTAAGAAACTTTACAACACTAAAAACAATTATGAATTCTTTGATCTATAATTATAAGCAAAGAATGACCACTGGAAAAACATAATTATTATTAAAGCTACAAAGGGGCCTAGTGAGATCTTGATCAATTACACTCATATCTCTATATAAACATATCTACCACAAGATTCATCTTTATGCATTGTATGCATGCTTTTATAATTTCATTGTTTAAAACATCCAGTGAACAATAAGTACTGAACATGCCAATTTAGTTTAGGGCATCTCATACATTCTCAATTCATAGAAATATACTAACTAGATTGAATGAATATATCACATGTTATTCATCTAGATAGTTAATCACATCACATGTCACTCAACTAAGCATAGTCATACATTCCCTTAAACTAATTCAGTTGAGGGATGAAATGTCATACTTTTCATAAAAGTAGAAAAATCTCATTTTAGTTAAACTCAAATGATGACGTGGTAAAAAATGTAACACCTCGACCCATAACATCTATCTAAGCTAGAGGGGTACATGGCTTCAAACATGCCTCCCCATACGCCAGAGGCTGCTGACTAGTGGAGAGGGAATAAATCATACATTGGCTAGACCATAACCTCAAATCAGAGTCATACAATAACAAAAATGATTAAAACATCATCCATCACAAAATCAGAGTTCACATAATCAAATAAACATAACGTTGTATAAAAATGTACCATGTAGAAGTCATATAATAATACATCCCACTGATTGACCAATGGGATGACTACACATACAAAATAAACAAAATAAACAAGTGCTATACTACTATCCCTGAGCCTCATCCTGTCCTAGTCTTTAAATCCTTTTCAAGCCACTCCATTTTGATCGTATACCATTAGGTCTCTACCCTATCTATTGCACGTTCTATGATCAACTTGAAACAATACATATGGATTGAACATGCATCAAAATTCTTGTACAAGGGATACAAAATAGATTCTCAGTAGGCCACCCCCAACAGTGTACCTATCATTAACTATCATAAATAAGTGCATTCACACATGATATTCTCAACCTATCCAAGTAACAACTGGAATGAAATAAATAAATAACAACAACATGATCATTGGAATGTTGTGTGCTAACCAAGACACTATGACTTCCTATGTGATAAAAACTCACATTAGGTTGTCATAGGCTAACAAGGACATCATGACACAAGACTATACCCACATTAACACCTTTTTGTAATCTTGTCATCGCCCCATGCTATTGAACCCATATCTCAGCTCGTGCCTGAAGACTTAGGGTAGGGTGTCACACTGGAGCCTCAACCCATACCCAGAAATGTGAGGTAGGGTATCCAATAACTCTCGACTTCCACTCAAAGGAACGAGATAGGGTCCCCCATCCAAATTCCAAACTCACCTTCTCACTCAAGGTGGTCCTACATCCAAGTCCTAGACCACCCATTATCGCTCAAGGGAGGTCATCTATTACACTCCATCCACCACCTTATCACTTAAGGTAGGGCCTCTCATCCACATCCTGAATACTACCTTATTAATCAAGGTAGAGTCCATTATCTATGTCTCAGACCACATCACATCCGGACTTTCCTTCTCACTCAAGATGGTCCACTATCCCAACCATTACTTTCTCACTCAAGGAAAGGTCCACAACAACACCTTCTCACTCATGGTGAAGCTAATTGGTCTCAATCCATAACTTCTCACTCAAGGTAGGAATAAAATTCTTGCACAACAAGGCCTAAATCTCACTCAAAGAAATCTAGCCTCCACCATCTCACTCATGGTGGGGCCAGGACTTAGGATCCATAACTCCCACACTGAAATATGTTTCCTATCACAAGAATCTTGGAAAGAAAACACATACAGTAGAAAACACGACACACAACCCATTGCACAACTCACCAGCTCATTGGTGGGGTTTTATCCACTCAAGTATTATCCCCTCATCTCTAATCATCAACACCAACTCACACTTGTCGCCCCTTAGTAACCTCATAGCCCATAGGCTCTACCCAACCCTACCCTCAATAGGAGAGGACCAATTACCATCTAAAATCACCTTGGCATCCCAATAATAAGTCTATAACATCATCCTATCAAAGGACTCTGATCTCAATGAGAACATCTACATCACATTCTATATGAAAAATACTAGGATTAGACTCCTCATCTATCTAATTCTAGATACAGGGCATGAAAACATGCAAAACCCCTCTAGAGAAGTACATAGTGCGTACCATGGGGTATATAGTGCATACTCCCAAAGCCTTACCATGTGTGCGTAACTTATCCCCTCCTGGAATTTATTTTCAAAATACATAGTGTGTGTTGAACATACATGATATGTAACCCATATGAGGGTCTGACCGTGCGTCTCACATGGAATTTGGCCAAGTACTTCACACAAAATCTAGTTGTGTACCACATATGAGTTTTGATTGTGTACTTTACATGCCATGAACCCCTATACGGGGTCTCTAACTGAGTACTCAACTATACCCCAAGTCGTGTATGAAGGTTTCAGATGCAACATAAGCACCTTTTGGGTGAATAACTATTAAGGTTTTTGTCAGATTCGATGGATCATTCACCAATTTTGCAAGATGTAAATGTCATGAACAATGAGATTTCATTACTATAAAATTAATCCATAGCCACTATTTTAAATCGTGTCTATAGATATAAAAACTGTGGATATAGGTAATAACCACAGTTTATCTGGTCATGGCTTCTATTAGCATGGCAATAAGGCCAAACCTATAACCACTATTTGTAACCGCGATAATAACCCTATAACCATGGTTCAAACCTTGGAAATAGAACTATTTTCATGGTTTGAACCATGTCTATAGGGAAATTTCCAATATTAAAAAAATATGGATATTTATTATTCCAGGCCAATTATAAAGCCACTGTTTATAACTATGGGTATAGGGTAATTTCCACAGTTACAAACTGTGTCCATTTCTTCTACCATGACTAGTATAAAGCCACAATTTATAACCATGGATATATGCCTATATCCATAGTTTAAACCATGAAGATAGGTCTATTTACATGGTTATAAACTGTGGTTATATCCTCCAGATACCATTAAAAAGAATTCCCACCCTACTGCAAATAAACCTTTCCACCTTTCATTTGTTAGAATTCACATCCTCCAATTACTGCAGCTTACGACAACACTCATATCCTTAGAATTACATAAAAAAAACTCATACCTCATAGCTTATAACTAAAAAAAAGAATATATATCATGATAATTCAAACTATCTCCAAGATAAACAATAAAAAATTTCAATATCAATATCATCAGAATAAAATAAAAACATAAGATGTAATTTAATGTATAAACCAAGAATAAAATTTACATCTGAAATGTACCTCAATATCAGTATCACCAGAACCATAATGACCCTCATCACTCCCTACAGAAACACTAACATCATTATTACCTCCTCTCAGACCACTAGTATGATCATCGTCATGAGCATTGTCATCTGCAATGGCATATGCACCTAAATTAGTGGTAGGTGTAGAAGAATCATCATAAATCGAACACATATAAATGAGAAAAAATTTAACTAATGAAGCCATAAAATTTTTACACATATTTGATATAACACATTTTTATTTACATGAACTATTATAGATACACATATTTGATATAAATCATTTTTAAATTGAATGTTATGTAGAAAATTAATTAGGTTATACTCTACTAATTTGATATGGTATATCAAATAGTAATAAGGGGATCATCAAAGAATTAATTATGATAAAAAACTTCTTAATATTGTTAATATATATGAAATTTAAAATGGTATTAGGGAAATAAACTTCATCATATATGTGGTAAAATAAGGTTTGATGTCCGATGATAGTGTTAGTGTTAACTTAAATGAGATGGGTAATCATTTTTCTAATAGCCATTAAAAAAATTCCATCCATATTGTGAATATGAATATAGTTTAACTAAAACCAAATAAGAATAATTGAATATTCATTTCTTGGATGAAAATCTATGGACCATTTTAGACTTCATTGAATTTTCTTTAAAGGTTCATGATTTTTTTATCTAGCACTGATAAGTTTAAAATGTAAAAAAATTAAGAATGCAATGTTAAGGGCTATTAAATTTAATGGAAACATGAATAATCCAAAAAATTAAATTCTTTTCATGATTACTATGAGTTTATGGTGATCAATATTAAACTAAACCACCACCATAAATCTAAATTTAGAGTCTAGTAATTAATTCTCATAATATTCAAAAGAAATCATGTTCAAACCCTTGAAGAGAACACTTTCCTTAAAAATGATGTGTAATAATTTGTTATTATAAGGGACTTTATTATTCTAAGAGAAAAACAAATATTTAGGACTTTACATGAAAAGATCATAAATGTTGATCTGTGAAAGGAAGGGATTCCCCATCATCGAAAACAGAGGAGGTATCAGTGATGAAGAGATTAGAATATTTAATCCACTTATCTGGTGGTTATTTTTTATTTGGATCATTCAAAATCAGGTGAAAAGTAGGTGAAACATATCAATCTTTAGTATTTTCATTCTATGTTAGTGTGTGTGCATGTGTATATGTGTTGAGAAATGAAAAATAAGTGTAGGTGAACCAAAGAAGAAGCCATAATGCCCAAAATATTACGACATTGATAGAGTCATATGTAATGATATCAATAAAAATTTCACACCTTGCATATTTTTTAATGTATAAATGATTTATTAAACTATATACCTACGTTTAAAATGAAAGGTAAATTTCATAAATGATTTAATTATTTAGTTGGTCTTGATTACATCTTAATGAATTATCTCATTATGTGTAAATTTAATGGATATCCTTTGTTAGATATTCTTTATTGAATTATATTTCAAAATGGATTTTTTAATTCTATTTTATGTATTCTATGACTATATTGTATACATACTGTTGATGGGTGAATATGGTGATGAAAGATGATAAAAAATTAGATAATTGATAAATAATAATGACTTTCTTAGGTATAATTTGTGTTGAGATTTAGGAAATTTCTTTTGATATGTTATTTCTATGTTTAGGATCTCATTGATTGAACATTTTAAAAAATTAGAGAATTTTAAAAGATTGAATGAGGATCTAGATTTGAAAATAATGAATTTGTAAAAAATAGTGTCAAAAAGGTAAATTAAACAAAGATAATTGAAAAGTAGTTGTAAGTAGTTCAATTTGTAGTTCAATTCCTAAGAAAATAATTTCTTCATTAGATAGAAGGATTTTTCTCAATATATTTCACTCACTGTATAACCTAAAACCATAAGATAACCCACTTATACTATTTTAGAACTAGATGAATAACACTAAACTATAGTGAAAGAACTATATTTCCTATTGAGAGATTATCAAAGTGTTTAGCTACCGCTAAATACAAATATAAAACCAAGAGTAACTATACTCAAACTCTTAACTAAGTAAATGAAATGTAAATATAAATTCAAGGTTGATTTAACACTCATATAAGTATAATAAATATAGAAAACACAATCAACAGTTCAAATTATTTTATCACATATGATTTAACTAGCTATGAATGGAAAGAAAAAATCAATATCAGTTTTGTTAAATTGCTTATTATTTAAAAAAAATCAACATTAGTTTTGTTACTTAGAGGTAAAGAGTAATATTTAAAATTTAACATTTTACTAGTGTAAAGAATATCATTATCCCCAGGTCATCACTTAGTATCTTCAATGAAGGTCACTTCCTTATCACTATTGAGAATGTTAAAATAATTTTAATAAATATGAACCACTAAAGAATAATCAGAGTTTAAAGCATCAATTTTATCACTACGAGAAAGATCCCCATAGTCCATGCGCTCACCTTTAGGTTGGGATTGATTTTGGAACATCTATATTTTTTTATAGAACACCAACTTCAACTCATGATACATCTAGGTCTTGTTTTCTCATAATTAAGTCTAAGAAAAATTAAAACTGTATTGATATATAAACATATAAACTGTATTAACATATAATCTATATTAACATATAAGCATTATTAACATATAATCTTATAATCATATAAACTATATTAATATATAAATATATTTATAAACTATTTCTAAATTTTAAATTGTTTATGTTAATACAATCAATATTTAAACAATATTTATTTGTTTATTTAGATGTTGATTTATTTAATAAAATTAGAATATAAACTATATAGACTTTAGGGTCTGAAATTTTTAAAAAATATTACTATATAATCTAAAATAATTCAATAAAATTAACATATAAACTCATATTTTCATGAATAAATTTAAAATAAGAATTAATAAAACATGAATAAATAAATAGAAATACAAAGTGAAAGGAATATATTTGAATTAGTTTTTAATATAGAAGTAAATGATAGATGAAATAAATTATTACATACCATTAGGTACAATAATGAAATTGATATAGCACTTAAGACAGTTGTTCAGGATCTTACATCATAAGAACCACCCTGTAAGGAAGTAAACAGTAATGTCATATTGAATGAATACTCATATTCTAGACATGGGTGGCTGGAAGTAGCTAATAATATCCACTCTTGTAAGAAGATCCTCATTCTTATGCTTGTGAATGGAAATAATTCATCCTCAATCTTACACTGAAATTAAGAAAAAGCTCCATATAGAATAAAATAATAGGACTATTTTATATGAATTTAAACTAAAGCATTATAAAACCATTTAAATATATATGAAATGATCAACTACTAAAACATAAACCACATATTAAAATAAGAAATAAAAAAAAACAACAAAATTACATACACCAATAAAGGGGATCACATAAAAAAAGTGAATCATGTAATAATAAAACATTGTACTTGAAACCGCTCTCACAAAATACACACGCTATGGGAACCCAAATTACAATATCAGTGAAAACCAAAAATATGATAAATAAATGACAAGAATACTTTGACTTAGATTTTATAATCATAATAAACATGTCATCCAATGAGTTACACAATAAATTGTTGAGTCAATAAGGTTTTCCTTATGACTTTTCCATTCCTTCTTGTTTTGAAAATCACAAACACCTTATCTTTAAGAAAATCGCTTTTGTAAGAAAAATTATCCTTATCATATTTTCATCCATATTTTTCTTAAGTATAAGATTCAGATTCATTTCTATATTCTCGGAATTGTTTGAAACTTTGTTATGAAGTATTCTGTTTTAGGATCCAAATTCTGGATAAGAACTGTAATAAAGTTTCACTCTGAAATCCAGATGAGAACTGTGATAAAGTTTCATTCCGAACTCTGGATACGAAATCTGATTAAGTTCTACTCCAGATTCAGGATACGAATCCTTAGGAAGTTCTACATTGAATTCTCATTACGAATTCTAATGACGAATTCTCATTACGAATTCTTAAGATGAAATCTCATTATGAATTCTAATGAGGAATTCTCATTACGAATCCTGATGATGAATTCTCACTATGAATTCTGATGACGAATTCTTATTCTGAATTCTCATTCTGAATTAACCTATTAAACAGAATCTGGTCATCTTTTTTCTATACACTCCGAATTTATTTAGACTCCAAACTTTCATTTTGCTTACGCTTTTATAATTTGTCTACTCTTTAATATATATTTTTTCACTCCGAACTTTCACTCCGAATATTCATTCCGAACTTTTTAGTTAAGACTTAAAACGATGTCATACATTCTGTTACACTTGGTTTGTTATAAAACGATGTCATGTATTCTGTTATGAACTAACCATTGGTTAAGTTACACGTGTACAGGTCCCTTTGATTTTTAAGGAAAATTTGACCGTTGGAAAGGAGGTCGACCTTACCTATAAATAGGAGCTCATTTGAAAGAGCTCAGTGCTGAAGTGCTGAAAGGATGACTGATCTTCGACTCATGTGATTACATACTTGAAGTGATTTCTAGAGAGAGAGACTCTTATTAACTCTCAAAGCTTCGTGCGACTCCGAATGTTGGTGATTACATTCGAGGGCTTCCGGGGATAGGAAGACAGAGGTGCCGACTACCTTGAAGTTGAGGGCTTCCTTGCTGAGGAAGACAGAGGTTTCCAACTACCTTGAAGTTGAGGGCTTGCAGGGATAACAAGACAGAGACTCCGATCTTCGTATCGAGGGCTTACCCTGGTGTGGGTAAGACATACTTGCTTGAAAGTATAAATCAAGGGACCTTTATCCAAGGTTGTTGGATACCCTTCTCTTTGGGTTAAAAGACTTATATCTTGTTACTTGTAGTTTTACTACTTGTTTATTTTCCGTTTCATTTTGTATTATAAGGAAAGTATAACTTTCTTATACTTCCTTATTTTTACTCTATTTCATTTAGATTCTATACGCTTTAAGGTAGAATCTCATATTGTAATCTTTTATTAAGTTTCAATTTCCGGAACTATATTTCTGGAACCTACTTTCGGAATCTCTTTCCAAGTTTTCAATCGGTGTTAGAAGGTGTTGTGAATTTTCTTAGTTTAACTTTGTTAAACTTAGCTCTTTCCTTTGCTTAAGGAAACCATAGGTCTTCGTAACCAACTTTAAAGGTTCCAAAGGAATTTTTAAAGTTTACAATTCACCCCCCTCTTGTAAATTGAGCATCTACATCACTATTTCGATCCTACAATTGGTATCAGAGCAGGTTTATGAAATACTTATACTTACGAATAAGTGTTTCTTGCTCATTTTCCCATTCCGAACTTTCTCATTCCGAACTTTGTTATTATGAAATTTTTCTACTAACAAGTTTGTGTGCCGAAGGTTGTTCGAGTATGGCAGGAATTAATGTTGGTTCAATTGATAATCTAAA
This sequence comes from Viscum album, assembly GCA_963277665.1. Lineage (NCBI taxonomy): Eukaryota > Viridiplantae > Streptophyta > Magnoliopsida > Santalales > Viscaceae > Viscum > Viscum album. The sequence goes on from OY728155.1 coordinate 1,668,946,312, forward strand.
TCCTACAAGACCACCAATCTTTGATGGTAATGACTATGAATATTGGAGAGATCGTATGAAGACTTTTGTTATCAATACTGGAGTGGATAACTTTGTTATGCTTACTGGTGATTATAAAATTCCCGACAAGGAAGTTAGAACTTTCACTAAACAGGAAAAGCAAGAATATAAACTCAATTATAAGGTACACAATACTTTACTGTGTTCAATGACTAGAAATATATATAGCCAAATTTCTTTTTGTGAAGCAGCTAATTATATCTGGAAGAAGTTAGAGGTTACACACTTTGGAACTTCTAAAGTGGTTGAGACTAGGAGATCTATGCTTAGAGCTGAATATCATGGCTTCAACTTTCCTTATGGAGAACCAATATGTAAAGTTCAACAGATATTTATGACTATCGTCAATAGCTTGCAGTCTATGGGAGAAAAAGGGTTAGATGATAAATCTCTTGTGGATAAAATAATTGATATTATGCCCAATGAGTGGGAATCCAAAAGAACAGCTATAGATGAGAACAGGAAGGTCACTCAAATTACTCTTGATGAATTATTTGGAACTCTTCTCCAACATGAAACTAGAATGAAGAGAGATGCTGACAATATCAAAAAGAAGAATGGAAATGGTACTGTTGCTTTTACAACAACTTCAAATCAGATGAAAGCTAAGACTCCTGAGATAATAACCAGATCCAAGTCTAAGAAAGTTATTTTCCAGTTCGAATCTAGTGAGAGTGAAGTCTCTGAAAATGAATTAGCAAATCTTGCTCGTAGGATGAACAAGATAGCTGGCCAGAGAAATTTCCAATCTAAGTATAAGAAAAAGGAAAGGAAAGATAAGAAAGATGGAGAAGTTACTTGTTATGAATGCAAGAGAGTTGGACACATTAGACCAGATTTCCCTTTGCTCAAAAAGAAAGAAAGGAAAGAAAGACATTCAGACAGGAACATAATGAAGTATTATAAAGCCAAAGCTAAGAAAGTTATGAAAGCTAATGACACCTGGAGTGCCAGTGGTGGTGACTCTTCAGATGAATCTTCTGATTATGAATCTTCAGGACAGAAGAATCTTGGTCTTATAGCCAGATTACCCATTGAAAATCATTGTTTTATGGCTAAGGTACGAAATGCTGAATCATTGACCAATGTTTCTTTAAATTCTAATGATAGTAAGTATTATAAATCTTCTGATGAAGAATCCTCTTCTGATGAAGAAAATACTTTACCTACTTATGAATAAGTTTCTAGGTTTTCTGAACTTCTTGAAATTGAGAATTCCAAACTCAATAAAAAACTTGATAAGTCAAACTCTAGGAATTCTATTCTTACAAAAGCAATTTTCTTAAAGATAAGGTGTTTGTGATTTTCAAAACAAGAAGGAATGTAAAAGTCATAAGGAAAACCTTATTGACTCAACAATCTCCCCCTTTTTGGAAAGCACAAACATCCTTGAAAAAGAAATTCTAAGAAGAAAGAAAAACATTAAGGCTTATCTCCCTTGCTTTAAGGATATTGATGAATACGACTAACTCCCCCTTAGGATTTGAAACTCTAAGGATCGTATTCTAGATTTCCGGAGTGACATTTCATTATGAATAATAAAGTCTTCTTTAATGAAAAACTCCCCCTTAGATAAACTCTTATTAGAGTTTGTTTTCTTATTAGACAAACTTTTCAGAACTAAAATTCCGGAATCGGAATTTCCGGAACTAAAATTTTCCAGAATGGATATTTTCATAACAGAATACTTCTGGAATGGAAATGTTTGTATTGAAAACATCCAAAATGAAAAATTTTCATACTGGTATTTTCATAACGGGATTTTCGTAACGAATCTTTCATAATATTTTTTGTTTTCAAAATTTTGTAATGAATTTTTTTTCATACTGAGTTTTCCGTACTGAGTTTGTTTTTTGTAAGTGAGTTTTATGAACTTTGTCTTTTCATAGTAAAGTTTTTTTTCTTAAGAATGTTACCAATTACGAATAATCTTCCCAAGACAATCCGAAAGGTATGATTTCCTTACTAAAGTTTTCGTAGTCATACTTTACTTGCTGGCATTTTCTTATATCTTTTTTTAAGATTATAATTTTCTTAAATATTTGTTTTAATAAAAACATCAAAAGATCGGATTCAAGTTTTCTAGAGAATTGGTTTTTGACCGTCAGATCTGATCTTAGCTTGTCACAACCGTTCAATCAAATGAGGAAGTTGAACTGTTTTCTCGTTTCCTATATAAAGGGACCCCAAATAGTTGTCCCACATCAGTTTTCAAAGCTCCAGCGTCTCGAAGCTCTGCCTCTCTGTTTTAAGACCGTTCCGAACTTCAGATTTCTCCATTCCGAACTTCTCAGAGGTCTTCAAATCCGAATGTCTGTGGAAGTAGCTTCTCAAGACATGTCTTCTTCTAAGCCGATTTCAAAGTGGTTAGTATATAGAGAGAGGCTGGTCCATCCTGATTTCTTCAACAAGTACGACTCTCTTATTTCCAAGAATATCAAGCCTAATGGTTGGGAAGATGTTGCGGTGTAAAAACCTGGGAATCAAGATGAAGTGTATTCGGATTTGCTTATCGAATTCTATGAGACAGTTTCCTTTCTTAAGGAAGATGGAAGGGAGAAGTTGTCTTTTAAATCTTATGGAAAGACTTATAAGCTTTCATATGCCAAGGCAGCCAGCTTGGTAGGGCTAAATAATGAAGGCGAAGCTGAGTTTATTTCTCATGTGTTACCAGATTCTAAGGGCAGCTTCGATAAGGAAAAAGCATTATAAACTCTCGGAATGGCAGATGACAAAGCTCTGAAGATTGCTAGTTTATCTACAAATTTCCGGATTCTAGAGTTATGGGTACAAGGTCTTATCGTACCGAGGAAGGGTGAAAAAGATAGCTTAAAGAAGAGTGAGATCTACATCCTAGATTTTCTGATAAATCTGAGGAAGTTTAACCTGATGAAGCACATTTTCATTACTCTTGAGAATGTTAAAGAAGGGAAATCTGAGAGCCTAGATCATAATGTATCCAACAATCCTCTCCAAGTTGATAGTTCGGTGCCTTGAGTCTTTCAAGGAGGCTTTCAAGTCTAAGCCAAGAGTTTTCAAGATTATGCTGGTGAGTGATGGTACACTCAAAAGAATGGATGTAGCCTTTGACAAGGAGTCTGGACAGTTTATTGATCTATCTGCTCAAGGAGAAGCGGTTCCGAAAGCTGCTGATCCGGAATCCTCTAAGCCAGTAAGGAAGAGAAAGTTGAAATAAGTGGAAGTAGAATCAGAGAATCCCAAGTCTAAGGAAGTTCATTCCGCACCTCCAAAACCAAAGAAGAAGAAATCTTACCCAGATGAGGTAGTTTCTAAATGGAGGGAGATCAAAGAGAAGAGAGTGCAAGGGGAGCCTCAGTTTGGCTTGGACCCTGCGGAGGCTAAGGCCTTGAAGGAAAGAACTGCGGATGAGCTCAAAAAACAAGTAAAAGAAAAGAAGCTCAAGAAGAAGATATCTGAGGCTGAGGTAGCTCAGGCTTTGTTGAAGTTCAATGAGATGGTTTCTGCAAACATTCCTGTTCCGAGATCCTTTTCATTGGAATCTCTACCTGAGACTCCAGGAAGATACTTTGTTGCTCTGGAAGAGGCAGTAGCTAAGCCTATTGAGCAAGGTGAGCACATTGAGCAAGTGGAAGAAGAAGAATATGTTGCTGAAGGAAGTGGTGAAACCAGAGATGTGTTGAAACAAGTAGATGATTATAAGGGGACACCTTCGGAACACTTATCACTCCGAACTTCAGAAGCTGAATCTTCGAAGCTGGTAACTCCAACGATGGATGAGGAGAAAGGAGAAGAAGAAGTAGCTTATCACGCAGAGGAAGAACAACTTCTTCAAGATATTGCTCAAATGGAGAATATAGAGGTTAGTGCTCAGGAAGTTGCTGATGAGGAAGACAATGTTGTCCAAGTTTCTGATAGTGAGAAGATAACTCCAGAACAGGACTCCATTCTGAAAAGAGTCAAGGGAAAGAAAATTCTTGCTGATACTCTGAGTTCAGTAGTGGTGAAGAGAAAGGAAGTTGGTAGTTCTTCAAAGAGAAAGCTTGACCAAGTTGAAGAAGAAAATTCTCCAAGTAGAGTCTCGGATTCGGAGTCATCTTCGTTGGGGCATGATTTTGTTGTTCAGTCTTTAAAGAAGTTGGTGGGTACTATTCCAACTTTCTCAAGTATTGATTCAAGATGCCAAATGCTCCAACATGCTTTGAATCAGAAAACAGACTCCGTATCTATGGTTATGGACAAGTGCGTTGAGATAGAGGCTCAGTTCAAAACTTTCTTTGTTGGCTACGAAGCCCATATAAAATCTTGCAAGAGGATGAAAAACTGGTCAAGGAAGACTGTAGAAGAGATGAGGCTATTTGATGAATTTCAAGACAATGTTAAAGATGCTTTTGAGACTAAGGACATAAAGATAAATGAGCTGACTTCTTCCTTTGAAGAGAAGCTGACAGATGAAAAGAACTTCCGGATTCAAGAAGTCAAAGATCTGAATGGGAAGCTGAATTCCGTTTCTCAAAACTGGAAGTTTGAAAGGGATCATCGGATTGAGTTTCAAGATAAATTGAAGGCTCAGAAAGAAAAGATCAAAGCTCAGGAAGAAAAGCTTCAAGCCCAGGAAGAAAAGATTGAAGCTCAAAGTGCAAGAATAGTGGTCTTAGAGAAGCAAGCCGAAGAAGACCATAAAGAATTGAAGAAAATAAAGACTATTCTTAAGGGTCTCATGGCGAAGGAAAAAGATCCAAAATAGATAGATCCGATCTTTTGTTGTACCTTAACTATTTTTTTGTTGAAATTTTCAAACTTAATGAAAAATTTGTGCTTGCTCGTTTCTTTTTGTTGTTATTACTAATCTTTCAGGTACTTTGTTATATTTTACATTCCCTTGTATTATTTTTGAAAATCACAAAGGGGGAGAAGGAAAAGAACTCTAATGAAAGGGAAAAAGAATCCTAACAAGGGGTGAGAAGGAAAACAAACTCTAATAAGAGTTTATCTAAGGGGGAGTTTTTCATTAAAGAAGACTTTCTTATTCGTAATGAAATGTCACTCCGGAAATCTAGAATATGATCCTTAGAGTTTCAAAGCCTAAGGGGGAGTTAGTCGTATTCATCAATATCCTTAAAGCAAGGGAGATAAGCCTTAATGTTTTTCTTTCTTCTTAGAATTTCTTTTTCAAGGATGTTTGTGCTTTCCAAAAAGGGGGAGATTGTTGAGTCAATAAGGTTTTCCTTATGACTTTTCCATTCCTTCTTGTTTTGAAAATCACAAACACCTTATCTTTAAGAAAATAGATTTTGTAAGAAAAATTATCCTTATCATATTTTCATCCATATTTTTCTTAAGTATAAGATTCGGATTCATTTCTATATTCTCGGAATTGTTTGAAACTTTGTTATGAAGTATTCTATTTTAGGATCCGAATTATGGATAAGAACTGTAATAAAGTTTCACTCCGAAATCCAGATGAGAACTGTGATAAAGTTTCATTCCGAACTCTGGATACGAACTCTGATTAAGTTCTACTCCAGATTCAGGATACGAATCCTTATGAAGTTCGACATTGAATTATCATTACGAATTCTAATGACGAATTCTCAATACGAATTCTTAAGATGAAATCTCATTATGAATTCTGATGAGGAATTCTCATTACGAATCCTGATGATGAATTCTCACTATGAATTCTGATGACGAATTCTCATTCCGAATTCTCATTCTGAATTCACCTATTAAAAAGAATCTGATCATCTTTGTTCTATACACTCCGAATTTATTTAGACTCCAAACTTTCATTTTGATTACGCTTTTATAATTTTTCTACTCTTTAATATATTTTTTTTCACTCCGAACTTTCACTCCGAATCTTCACTCTGAACTTTTTAGTTAAGACTTAAAACGATGTCGTACATTCTGTTACACTTGGTTTGTTATAAAACGATGTCGTGTATTCTGTTATGAACTAACCATTGGTTAAGTTACACGTGTACAGGTCCCTCCGATTTTTAAGGAAAATTTGACCTTTGGAAAGGAGGCCGACCTTACCTATAAATAGGAGCTCATTTGAAAGAGCTCAGCGCTGAAGTGCTGAAAGGCTGACTGATCTTCGACTCATGTGATTACATGCTTGAAGTTATTTCTAGAGAGAGAGGCTCTTATTAACTCTCAAAGCTTCGCGTGACTCCGAATGTTGGTGATTACATTCGAGGGCTTCCGGGGATAGGAAGACAGAGGTGTCGACTACCTTGAAGTTGAGGGCTTCCTTGCTGAGGAAGACAGAGGTTGCCAACTACCTTGAAGTTGAGGGCTTCCGGGGATAGCAAGACAGAGACTCTGATCTTCATATCGAGGGATTACCCTGGTGTGGGTAAGACAGACTTACTTGAAAGTATAAATCAAGGGACCTTTATCCAAGGTTGTTGGATACCCTTCTCTTTGGGTTAAAAGACTTATATCTTGTTACTTGTAGTTCTACTACTTGTTTATTTTCCGCTGAATTTTGTATTATAAGGAAAGTATAACTTTATTATACTTACTTATTTGTACTCTATTTCATTTAGATTCTATACGCTTTAAGGTAGAATCTCATATTGTAATATTTTATTAAGTTTCAATTTTCGGAACCATATTTCTGGAACCTACTTTCAGAATCTCTTTCCAAGTTTTCAATCGGTGTTAGAAGGTGTTGTGAATTTTCTTAGTTTAACTTTGTTAAACTTAGATCTTTCCTTTGCTTAAGGAAACCATAGGTATTCGTAACCAACTTTAAAGGTTCCAAAGGAATTTTTAAAGTTTACAATTCACCCCCCTCTTGTAAATTGAGCATCTACATCACTATTTCGATCCTACATAAACACCAAGTAACATAGATTGAACTATCATTGGAAAATTAATAGCAGTTAAGTTAAAATGACATTTATTATCAAATATTCAAATTGGTCAGTACACTATGATAATAAATTCATCCAATGAATAAAAATTTTGAATAAAATTTAGGCACCTATGTTTGGTTTGTATGAAAACACAATTTTAAAACTTCTTATAACACTCATATTATAGTTTCTAAAAACTACTTATATCAAAATAAAAGTTACTACTATTTTATTAATAGAAAACAATTTATAGTCTAAAAGAAAACTAATTGAATGAATAATATAAAACTTGATCCCATTAAATTCATATATAATTCATCATATTCAACAAAATACATGATATTGGTATGGATCATCAATTGAACATTTTAAGTATAAAAATCTAACAAAAAAATAAGGCATCAAAACATGAAAATTCGACACAAGGAAATGACCTTGAAAAAAATGTATTCAAATTTAATCTAAATACATTTGAAACCCTCCACCAATAATAACAAATTCATTACCAATATAAAATCAACCATGGTCCATGATAACATAAAACATATACTCTAAATTAAGTTGCATTTAATAAACCAAATGTAGGGAAAATAGGTAAGCTCTTTTATAGGAGTGACAATGAGTATTTTTCACATGTTGGGAGAAATATAATACTTTTTAAAATAAAGTATTCTTCAGTATAATAACATGTAGTGTCTGATATACCTGGGGTTTTTAATAGGTGAGTTTTTTAAATACTTATAAAAGTAGTGATGATGAACAAACATCAAGTGGTTAGTAAAAATCATTTAATATGTTAATAGGAGAGGATTTACATGCAGGAAGTTGGTAGAAATCATTTAATTATGTTTAAATATAAAATTTTAGGGGAATTATGAGATAAAGGTATTTCATGTGTGGGAAATCACCTCAAGTGAATGAAAGGGGAATCATTATCTAGTATCTCCATGTGCATTTTCATGATACAAGCTTCAAAAATAAACAAAAAACAAACTATATATTTGAAAAAATATTAATATAAATGTTTGAAAGAAGAAAGTAAGAGTAGGTTTAAATTAACATATTAAAAATATATATAAGATTACAAATTTATAGAATATATATAAGAATATAAATATTCAAACTATATATATACATATTAAAATAACCAAAATATACATTTCAAGATTTATATTCAGAATATATATATATACACATTTTATACATAAAAACTTGTAAGGGGGGTTAGGAATATTATTCGTATTCTTATCATCCCAAAATGATTAACCCAACATTTAACTCTAGCATTCAAGAGATTTTTAAGACCCACATTCAGTCCCAATCCTGACAACCAAATAATGAAAAATGAGAGCATATATGGGTAAGGATTAAGCTTTGTTTGATGAAACTTATTGAAAACTGGTTGTAAAACATATCACTCGAGTGCTTCAATGAAAATATTTCCATATTTATTATTGAAAAAGTATCATTTCCACATATTTATTTATTATGATTTAATTCAAGAATTATACTGTCAAATGTATTCATAAAAAGTGTAACCTATAATAACACACAAACATTATCAAGCTCATGTAGAGTGTTAGAGCATCCCAAAATCCAAAAAATCCTCCCACAAAGGAGAAACCGAGTAGAAAAATCAATCATCTAAACCTTAACATGAAGAAAAAAATTCATTCAGTTTGGATGGTGAGACATGGATAGGTCAAAGCAGAATGACAATATTTCCTACCATGGAAGAGGTAGAGTATTTTTAATCCAATGCTCTAATGTTTTTATATAAAAAAGAAAAGGCTAAGGATTTAATGGGCTATGTGGATACAAAAAACTAATAAAAAATGTTTTACCAAAATGTGAATAATATTTTGAGCACATAATACTTATAACGATATATAAAAATATAAAAGGTGATTGTTCTATTTTTGACCAAACACTTATGCTTAGGCTATATTTAACAAAAATTATTGGAAAGTGCTAGGGATTCTCCAACACATAGGTAATGGAGGATTATCAAGAACATACAATCATGAATACATGAAAAATAGTAATTATGCAAGGACATATATTGAGATAATAAGATATACACCTACTTGAATATATACCCACTCAGATCAATCATAGTATTTTATCAAGAACATGCTTTCTATAATATATAAATAACATAAAAATAGTAGTTTTGCAAGAATATATATACCTACCTGCATTGCCCATAGTACTTTATCAAGAACATACCTGCTTGAATATATAAATAACATAAAATAGTGGTTATAAATCAAGTATTATTTATCAATAATAGATACCTTCCTAAAAAATAGTACTTTATCAAGCACATACCTACCTGAAAAAACAGTAGTTATACAAGGGAATATATTGAGATAATAAAAGATACACCCTCTTGAATATATACCTACTCGAATTATAGTATTTTATCAAGAACACACCTACTAAATATATAAATAACATACAAATAGTATTTTTTTAAGAAAATATATACCATCTTGCATTTCTTAGAGTACTTTATCAAGAACATACCTTCTTGAGTATATAAATAACATAAAATAGTGGGTTTACAACATGTATTATTAAAATAAGTGGTAGAAAATTATTTTTATCAATGTGATACACTTATACAAAAACACTTATCATATGTGATATGTGTTATAGACAATTTTCAATGATTGTTATCAAATAGTCCCTGGAAATATGGAAATATTACATTAGTTCCCAACATTTTTAGTATATTTTTAATCTCTAGGTAATATTAGTACTAACGTAAGGTGGGCATGATTGAAATGTAAAAGGGAATAAAAAAAATAAGTGGTAACCACCACTGTAAATTTACATAAATATGAAAATGGAAGGATAAGAATTATGACCAAGTCATAGGGAATAAATTCTCAAAATAATAACAAAATACCAGAGAATAAATTTTTCCAATTAACAAAAAATATAAACAAAAAATAATTACATTTACTGACCTTCATGTGAAGGGTGAATGTAAAATGAATCCAACCTAAAAAATAACAAAAATATACACATATACACGTTCTTTAACCACCTTTATATATAATATGATTTCATAGTAGTAGGTACTGTAGTAGGAACTATGCAGTACTGTAGTAGGCACTGTTTGACACTGTAGCAGTCGAGAATATGCCCCCGTTTGGGCCTTAGGGCCACTGATTTTGGTCCCTGAGTCCTTTAAGGCCTTTGGGACACCCAGGACTTCGGGTCAGTAAGGCCTTCGAGCCACTTCAAGGCCTTCAGACCACCTTAAGTGCATATGCAAACCAGACAACCTACAAGGAACAAGCTCTACAAGGAGGATGAGAAAGGAGCCTTCACCATAACAGAAGCTAAACGGATTGCAAGAATGAGAGGGTATGACACCTGCCATCGGGAAAAGCCTGTGCATGCACGGGAAAGCCAAACCAAACAGCCATACGAGGTGGAGAGCTAATTTCACGATGAAGATGCTGGGGAGGAGCAGTTCCAAGTAGTTAGTCTGGTTCGTATGTAATGTTTGAAGCCTACAGGAAATGAATTCCTCTAAGGTCTTCGGGCCATGTAATACTTATGCCTATGGGCCTTATAAGGGTTCCAACTCACCCCTTTAAAGGTGGATTATCAAAATAAATAAAAAATGAAGGCCTTCAGGCCATTGGAGGAAGAACAAATAATAAACAAAATGAAATATAACTAAGTCATACACCCGACACAGTCTAAGCATGTATAAACAACATAATCCCAATCAATCATTATTGTAGGGTGAAAAGCATAAAATTGTATGTTCATGAAATAAATTCATAAATAGAAATCCATTTATAGTGTATATTGGGGGAACAAAACAAAAATAAGCATCATGTTACTTATAATCCCAAAAAAACACAATGTGATGAGAATCCTAACCATTTATGTAGTTGAAATTAAATATAAGAGCAAGAGGTATAAATTTCGCATGAAAAATCCTGAAAGAGAGTATTTTTCTAGGGTTGGATGAATGGGGTTAGTGAGAAATCATGGGAGTAATTAAATCATGATGGTAGGGTAGGGTTCGAGTGAGAAATTAGAGAGGTGGGGTGACCGCGTCGAAGGAGAAGGATCTTGGGGAGGTGGGGTGGCTATGTCAGAGGAGGAGGATCATGAGATCAGGTGGGGTGTTCATGTAGATCCACATCAAGCCATATCAAAGGAGGAGGATCAGGGGGAATGTTAGTGAGGAGGTGGGCTGTTAGCGTCAGAGATGCGTCAAAGGAGGAGGATCATTGGGAGGTGTATCTCCTGTATCAGTGCCGCGTTGGAGGAGGAGGATAATTGGGAGGTGAGTGGCCAAATTAGAGGAGGAGGTTTATAGAGAGAAGGAAGATCACGAGGGTATGTTGGGTCATAGGTAGGAGGAAGATCATGAGGGTCGTGGGGAGGGGGAATATTATGAGTTAGAAATATTGGGGAAGCGGGGTGGCGTACTTCCATGAGAAATTTATATATCATGGCTATATGTTGGTTATAAAAATGATTTTTTATAAACTATGACTATATGTATATGGCTATATCCCCAATTTATATTAGTGTTTCTTCATTGAATAATGATATAAAAATGATAAAACCAAGATAAGATATTTTTCATGTTAAATTTATAATCAATTTAAATAGATTGTAAGAAAGAATACTTCATCTTAGGATCTTTCTTTTATGATGTTTTTGATCTTACAAAACCCTTTTCAGTCTACCATATTTACATAGGGAGGACCCAAAGTAGATGTAACATCCTGATATTTTGTGATATATTTTTTCAAATAAATTTAATCTTTTTGATATTTTGCATTACATGCAACACTGAGTTTAGATTTCATTACACATGACACTAAGTTTAGCCTATATTACACACAACAATGAGTTTATTTTTCATTTCATGCACCACCAAGTTTAAATGAAATGTGACATACTATTAAAATACTATTATTTAATATGATAGTTATCAAATAACCGTTGAAATGATGAGTATAAATAGGATTAACTAAATTATGAAAATATATGATTTACACATGTATATAAAATGAATATTTTAGTGACTAATTAATTATAAATGAAAATAATAATGATTTGAAAATAAAGAAAATATTTTTTTGAAAAACTATTTTTACACGCACAAATGTGTTTTACCTCAATAAATTAAAAAAATCAGTTTTGGTGAATTATATTAATGAAATTTATATATTATATATTAAATATAATATTTAAAATCCATATTATGTGTTTTATAAGCATTATATAAGAATAAATCCAAATTTTCTCTTAAAAACTATATTTTTTTAAAAACCGTTTTATCACATTTTGAGCACTTATTTTAAAATTAATTTTTTCCAATTTTAGAAAATTTATTTGAAATAATGAAATTAATATTTAAATAATCATGTATAAATTATATTCGAGTGAATTTTTGGTAATTTTTTGAAATGATAATTTTTTCGCTGAATGGTGAAAAATACTGGTTTTTATTAAGAATTATCATTTCTTTTAAAGCATTTAAAAACTTAAAAATTATTTTAATATTGATTTAAAAGTAAAATTAGTTCAATTATATATCTATTAATCCAATTCATTCCATTTTAATTAATATCATATAGAATTTTTATATAAAAACTTTATAAACTTTTGAAAACTTTCTCTTTGAAAAACCACCTTTTCATCGTGTCTGTGGGATTAATTTTAAATTAAATTTTGAAAATTTTGTGAATTTAATTTGTAAAAATGGACTCCATAATTTTAGTAATAATAATTTATATTATCTAATAAGTTTAAATTAATTTTTTACCATAATTAATAGTAAAAAACAATAAAAATCAATTACTACATTTAAAGTAAAAATGGGTTTACCAGAGGGTTAAAATAAAAAGATATGGGGTAAATTGACCTAGAAACTTATCCAAAACTCATTTTTTGGAACTATTTCAACCTTATAACCTATAAGGTTTTATAATGAACCATTTTGGATCCTTTTGGTATGTGAAAAACGCAAACACACCTTTTTCTTTTCAAAAATTACAAGTGTGCCACTCACCTCACTTATAAAAGGCCACACCCTCTCCTCTCCTCTTCAAACTTCATAATCCATTTGGTTTGTAAAATACATACCAAAATATATTCCTTTATTCCATCCTCTCTATAACATCTTGTTACTATTTTTAGGTATTCCTAAACCCCTCTTTTGGTTGAGCTTTGGTTGGGTTTTGTTTGGAGTTGTTTCAGGTGATTTTTTGAAAATTTTGGAGGTTTCTAGGTTGGAGCATGGTTTTTCAAACTATGATCTATTGCCATGTTTTATACAGTGGGATCCACACAATATGTGCACGATTTTCCCTAATCATGCGCAGTTTCCCAGGAAATCATGCAGATGAGTTTTTCTAGATTCGAAATTTTTATTAAAATTTCCCAAGCCTCCTTTTTGGGTCTCGGACGGACCTCCTTCTACTGAAATGCATTTCTCCCTTCCTTGGAGCTCCCAATAAGGATTCTTGGCCCCTATAACCCTTTCCAGAAGTGATCTGAATCTAGGTGAATGTCGGTCGATCTTCTTTCGGTTAGTTTCCTCCTCTCGTTATCTTCCTCCCACGATCTCTCTCTTTCTCCTTAGGGTTCCATAGATCTTGGTATTGATTTGTGGATCTAATGACCTCTGTTTTTGGGATCTTAAACCTAGGTTTTATTCCCATTTGTGCGATCTTCATTCTTCATGGACAAATCCCTATTAGGGTTTGACATTACGAGATCCGTTGTTTTCACTAGGTGGTTCCATTACGATGCCCAATTTTTATTGAACCTAATTGATTTGTTTAAATTTCAATTGTTTTTATTTAAATGCAATTTTTAAGATTTGAATCAAATGGATTTCAATCCTTTTTTTGAAAAACCTAATTCAAATGAATTGGGGTTTTTGAGGAAAAAATGGGTTTTTGGCTTGGAATTGAAATTTGACGAGATTAAAATTATTTAATTTAAATTTTGGTTTTGATGGGAATTCAATCAATTGAAATATTGTTTTTAATTGAAGAAAAATTTATTTGATGGAAATTTTGTGAAAAAAACATGATTCAAGTGAATTGGGGGTTTGTGATGAAAATGAAAGAATTTTTTTTAAAAAAAATTTAAATGTTGAATTCGAATGTGAAATGGATTGTGAAATTGCATGATTTGGTTTCAAATCCCAGTTTTATGAAAAATGGATTTAAATGTTTTGATGGAAACCTTAGGGTCTCATATTGGTGAAAAGGCATGTTTTTGATTAAAAACACATTATGGGTTTTAAAGATAAAATTGGTATATTTGAAATGGTGAATGGGATGAATTGCATTTTCTATTATAAAATGAATTGACCCTCATTGATTTGTACTTAAGAACATATAAGCCTTAGGTAGTTAGTGAGTTATTTTGGGCGGAACTTTACGGTTCTATAATGTTCTAAAACATCATATCAACACATCCCATTCCTTAGGAAATGGTGATGAGATCCCTTTACCTTAGTCCTAAAGGGGTATATGTACATACTTTGTCGTATTCACAGTGTTGGATCCCTATAGCCTGGAACTATCGTACCTATTTGGTACATGACCATGTTGCTCGCTTGTTTGCATTTTTGAATGTGTATATATGCCATTGTTATAAACTATTTTACATGCCTTGAGAATTTATATAAAATATTTATATAAAGTGTTTATTTAATAAATTTGTGAGAATTTTTGTTTATGAAAAGTATCCTTTGATTAAAGGAAAATTCCATATTTTGAATTTTTTTCCATCATTTGAAATGTATAGCATGATTTTCTAAAGGTATTTCCATCTTTTAGATTATAGAGCATTATTTGTTTAAATATGCTTTGTTAATGCCAAACCTGTTTGTTTTAAAATTGAAAGCACAATTTAGTTAAGTTGATATTGGCATCTGTTATGGAATCTTTAGCTGAAATACTACTGGGATTTGGCTCAATCCCTACTTGTGCCTTTGGGTGTTTGTAGATTATCTCCTTCTAGGTTCAAGTAAAAAAAAAAAGATCTTTTGGAGGTGGTTCATGCTACTGAACTTTGGTCTTGGTGAGTTGTTCCCTTAGGGACTTTGGGTTGTTTTCCCTTTTTCTACTCAGGTTGTAGTACTTTGGTGGTTGTGCTTGTTTAACTTCTGGTACTTTACTCCCAGTGGAGTTTTCCTTTGTTATGCATACTGTCTTGTTTTTTCTTTTTCTGAATTGTTAGTGGAAAAATTGTTCCCACTTCTAGTTGTATGATGCCAGGTGCTAGTCGCTGACCCATGGGGATCGAGAATGCCCTTTAGTCTATGTCAAAACCAACTTGATTATCGGGTAACCAGGGTACCCAGGTTGGTTCATGATAAAGTGGTATCAGAGACAGGTTGATATTTTTCCTTGAAGTCAGTATGTATTATGAAATCTTATCAAGAATTAGGTGGTAGTTATGATTGATTTCCTGACCATCTCTCACAAAAATGAACCTTAATTCGCTATGGATGGTAAGGGAATGAAGTCTTGTGGTTTAGTTCTAGTCTTTTCACTGTTTTGATTTAGATAGCTTGAAATCCAAATATTGTACATCCTATATGTTGGGATTAATTTCCCTCATTACTTAGTTTGAGAATTACCTGATGTCTTCCTTATTGTGTGCTGATGTATTGTAGCATCATGCCTTCGAGAATATGTGAGAATCAGACCTAGGAGGAAGTTGCTGCTGAACCTGAGCAATCGAATCCTATCGTGGATCCGAATCTGATTGAGGTGATGGTGCACACTATCCAAGATCTGGGACATGCACCACCTCTAGTTCCCATTCAAGTTCCTATTGTGGAATATCCTAGGGACGTTCTAAAGATTAGTTATCAAGAGTTCCTTCACCATAAACCAACATTGTTTAAGGGCTCAAATGAACCTCAAGAGGCTGAGGAGTGGTTGATTAGTTTGGAACACTTATTTGGTTTTTTGGACACACCCGGTGAGATCAAAGTGAAGTGTTCCACTTCCATGTTGGAAGGACTGAGCATAATATGGTGGGACACTATGGTGACGGTGATGAAACATGAGGGATTGGAGTGTAAAGACTTAAAAGTTATTTTCACAGACCAGTTCTATCCAGATTCGATGCTGTTGGACAAGTCTATAAAGTTTTTTGGACTTGAGTAGGCTGATATGTCTGTGATAGAGTATGAAAACCGTTTTGATAATCTTGTTCCCTTCGCACATGAGATAGTATCAAATGAGATGATGAAGGCTCAAAGGTTAGAGTTGGGAATTTTTTAGGATATCTGTTCTCAGGTTTTCTTACTGAAGCTTCCCTCTTATTCTGATGTATTGGATAGAACACTGATGGTTGAGATGGACCTGGCGGGTAAGTCAGGGTTATCAGGAGTCTCCATTTCTCCCAGTAGCAGTGTGAGTTCCTTTAAGGGAAAGCGGAAGTGTAATGATTCTCATGGCAGTTATCGATGGTAGGGTTTTTCTAGACCTTTTGTAATACCAAGTAGAGGGCCTTTGGTTTGTTACCATTGTGGAAAGACAAGGAATTCTAAGAAGGTTTGCACTGAGGCACCCAAGAATTGTGGCTCCTGCGGGCATTCAGGGCACTTGTAGAGGTTCTTCAATATTTATTCCACTTCATGCAGTGGGGCATGATAATTATCTCCTCCTAAAACTACGGGGTAATCAGATGATTCATGTGAAAAAGGGTTCCAACCACAAGCATCTGGAACATAGCTTCTTCACGTAGTGGAAGAGTCTCTAGAGGAATCAGAAATGGGTCCAGTGACCATAAGAGGTACCATCACTATAGCTTTATCATTAGTGACTGCTTTATTTGATACTGGTGCATCTCATTTGTTTATTTCAACCTGTTTCATTAATCTTGTTAATCTTACTATGGATATTTTTCTTGTTCAATGGATATTACTATACCCCTTGGTATGAAGAGAGAGTAGGGTCTCCATAGTCCCACTTGTGTTTTCTCTCTATCAGATGTTGAGTTAGCTTGGACCTTTCTGGTTCTCAACATGAAATCTGTTGACATCACCTTCAGAATGGATTGGATCATGGACAATAAATCCCAGATTGATTGTTATCTTCGAAGGGTCTCCTTCACTATGACTAGTGGTGTGTCTCTCGTGTTTCAAGGAGAATGGGACCTAAGGTTGAGTAGGGTTGGACCTTCTTATCAAGAGTTGGGGAAAGTAATATCAGTGTTTGCTTTTGATCTAGAGTGTGAACCTTTGAGCAGTGATCTCCCTCCAGTCGTTGTTGATTTTCCCGACGTGTTTACTTCTGACTTCTCTATTTTTCCATTAGTAAGAGAGGTTGAGTTTTCCACTGACTTGATTCCTGGTACTTATCCAATTTATATTCCCTCTTACCATATGGAACCATCTGAATTTAAAGAGTTGAAGTCTCAATTGGATGGTCTTCTTGAAAAAGGATTTATAAGTCTGAGCGTGTCACCTTGGGCAGCGCCAATTCTCTTTTCCAAGAAAGCTGATGGTTCACTCTGCCTTTGCATTGATTTCCGAAAGCTCAATTGAGTAATGGTAAAGAACAAGTATCCATTTCCAAGGATTGATGATTTTTTTGATCAGTTGAAAGGGGTGAAGTGGTTCTCTAAGATTTACCTTCACTCGGGTTACCATCAGTTGAGGATAAAAGAATCTAACATTCAAAAAACCGCCTTTAAGAGCAGGTATGGCCATTATGAGTACCTTTTCATGCCCTTTGGTCTAACCAATGTTCCTGTAGTTTTCATGGATTTAATGAACAGGATTTTCCATGAGTATCTTGATACCTTTGTGGTTGTGTTTCTGGATGATATCCTTGTGTACTATAAATATGAGGAGGATCATGTGCATCATCTGAGAACAATACTGCATTTACTGAGAAATCACCAACTCTATGCAAAGATTTCAAAGTGTGATTTCTGGATTCAAGAATTGAATTTATTGGGACACATAGTGTCAGAACATGGTATTTTAGTTGATATTGAAAAGGTGAAAGATGTTATGACATTGGAACAACCACGAAATGTCTTCGAGATTCAGAGGTTCTTAAGTTTATCTAGATATTATCACAGCTTCGTGAAAGACTTCACAAATTTAGCCTCTCCGATGACTGCTCATACTCAGAAGGGAGTGGAGTTTTTCTGGAATGAGAGATTTCAGAGTTCTTTTTTGAGCTAAAATGTCTTTTGACTACTATGCCGGTTTTGACTCTTCGAGAGGTCGTGCAGGGCTATGTGGTCTTTTGTGATGCATCAGGTTCAGGGTTGGGATGCGATATTATACAGGGTGATCATGTTATTGCTTATAGATCTCATCAGCTTAGGCCACATGAGAATAACAATATGACCCATGACCTTGAAATTATAGTTGTGATGTACGCTCTTAAGAGTTGGCGACATTACCTTTATAGTGAAAGGTTTACCATGTTTTATGACCACAAAAGATTGAGTTACATATTCTCTCAAAAAGATTTGAATCTCCGCCAGAGACGTTGGGTGGAATACGTGCAGTCTTTTGATTTTGACATTGCCTATACCCCGGGGAAAGGGAATGTCATTGTAGATGCTTTGAGTAGAAATATTCTGGCCCAGGTAGTGAAAGAATATTTTAGGGAGTATAACCTGATGGCTCTCTTTGCACAATTGAATATTTGAGTTTAGGAAAAAGGGTTTGAGGTTTCCTTGGACAATGTCTAGTTGTCATCCTCTCTTCTTGAAACGATTCTTCAAGATTGACAACTTGATGATGAATTCCATAGCATTAGAGACTCTCTTAATTGTGGGGAGACAGTTTCCCAATGGTCATTCTCCAAATAGGTAATTCTATGCTATCAGAATCGTTTTGTGGTACCGTCTTTGTTAAGGAAAACTATGATGGGGGATTTCCATAATTCCTAGTGAGTTATATACCTAGGAACCACAAAGATGTTCTACGACATGAGGCAATAGTTCTGGTATCCAGGTATGAGGTGAGGTGTTTCTGAGTTTGTCTCTCATTGTTATACATGACAACAGGTGAAGGATGAGCACCAGAAACCTTAGAGGTTACTTCAGCCACTTCCAGTACCTACTTGGAAGTGGGATGAGATCTCTATGGATTTTGTGGTTGGGTTTCCACGTACCCAGATGAATAATAATTTGATTTGGGTGGTGATCAATAGGCTAAAAAAATTGGATCACTTTATACCCATTCATGATACAACCAAAGCTGAGGAGTTTAGAAGTCTCTATGTAAAAGAGATTGTTTGGTTGCACGGAGTTCCATCTGCTATAGTCTCTAATAGAGATCCTCAACTTATTTCTCTCTTTTGGATAGGCATTAAAGAGGTTCTAGGATTTCATGTACATTTTAGAACAACATACCATATTCAGTCGGATGGCCAGATAGAAAGAGTTATACAGATTCATGAGGATATACTCCGTGCTTGCGTTCTCAAATTTGGTGGAGCATGGGATGATCATTTGGGGATAGTTGAGTTTTCTTATAACAATAGTTACTGGTCCTTGATCAGGATGGCTCCTTTTGAGGCCCTATATAACCGAACTTATAAATATCCATTGTGTTGGTCGAATATTTTTGAGATTTCCTCGGTTGGACCGAGATTGGTCCAAGAGATGACAAAAAAGATTCAGTTGATTCATTAGAGAATGTTGAAAGCTCAGAGTCAATACAAGTATTATGTTGATCATCACCATAGAACTTTGGAGTTCTCAGTTGGTGACCAGGTGTTCTTAAAAGTTTCACCCCGATTGGGTCATCGATGGATTGGGAGGCAAGGGAAGCTTGCTCCTCATTTTGTTGTACCTTTTTAGGTTTTTAGTAGGTGGGAAAAGTTGCATACCTATTAACAACCACCACATCTAACGTTGATACATAATGTGTTTCATGCATATCATCTTTGAAAGTATTTATCTAATCCATATCATGTTTTAAGCTGGTGTGATCTTGTAGTGGAACCTGATTTATCCATTATTGAACGACCAGTCAAGATAGTTTATTTTGAGACCATGCTACTTCATGGAAGAACGATACCTTTGGTTCGTGTGCTATAACAGCACGATTCTGATTCTCATGAGACGTGGGAGAGTGAGATACTGACGAGGGTGCAGTGGCCTCATCTTTTTTATGGGGAGGCTTCTTCTTAGGATTTCTGGGGATATAAAGTTTATATGGTGGGGAGTTTGTAACATCCTATTACCGTTTTCAGGTATTCCTAAACCCCTATTTTGGTTGAGCTTTGGTTGGGTTTTGTTCAGAGTTGTTTCGGGTGATTTTATGAAAATTATGAAGGTTTATAGGATAAAGCACGATTTGCACATGACCTATGAATGGTTTTTTAAACCGTGCGCTAGTGCCATGTTTTGGACAGTGGGATTTTCACAATCTACGCATGGTTTTCCCTAATCGTGCGCAGTTTCCCAGGAAACCGTGCGGATGGGTTTTTCTAGTTCCGAAAGTTTTATTAAAATGTCTCGAACCTATTTTTTGGGTCCTAGACGGACCTCCTTTGACCCAAACATGCATCTCCCTTACTTGGAGCTCTCAAGAAGGATTCTTGGACCCTCTAACCCCTTCTAGAAGCGATCCGAAGCTAGGAGAACATCAGTCGATCTTTTTCTGGTTAGTTTCCTCCTCCCATTATCTTCCTCCCATGATATCTCTCTTTCTCCTTAGGGTTACATAGATATTGGTATTGATTTTTGGATCTAATAACCTATATTTTTTGGATCTTAACCCTAGGTTTAATTCCCGTTTGTGTGATATTCATTCTTTGTGGACAAATCCCGATCAGGGTTTGGCGTTGCGAGATCCGTTGTTTTCGGTAGGCGGATCCGTTATGATGCCCAATTTTTATTGAACCTAATTACTTTGTTTAAATTTCAATTGTTTAGATTTGAATAAAATAGTTTTTAATAATTTTGTTGGAAAAACCCAATTCTGATGAATTGTGGTTTTTGAGAAAAAAATGGGTTTTTGGATTGGAATTGGAATTTGGTGAGATTTAAATTGTTTGATTTAAATTTTGGTTTTGATGGAAATTGAATCAATTTAAATGTTGATTTTAATTGAAGAAAAATTTATTTGATGGAAAGTTTGTGAAAAAAACCCGATTCAAGTGAATTGGTGGTTTTTGATGAAAATTATGGAATTGTTTTTTTTGAATTGTTGAATTCAAATGTGAAATGGATTGTGAAATTACATGATTTGGTTTCAAATCCTGGTTTTGTGAAAAATGGCTTAAAATGTTTTGATGGAAACATTAGGGTCTTATCTCGGTGAAAAGGCATGTTTTTTTTATTAAAAACCCGTTATGGTTTTTAAAGAGAAAATTGGCATATTTGAAATGGAGAATGTGATGAATTTCATTTTCTGTAATAAAATGAATTTCACATCATTTATTTATACTTGAGAACATGCAATCCTTAGGTAGTTAGTGATTTATTTTGGGTGACACTTTACAATTCTAAAACTTTCTAAAACATTATATCAGCACATCCCATTCCTTAGGCGATGGTGATGACATCCCTTTAACTTAGGCCTAAAGGGGCGTATGTACATAATTTGTTGTATTCACAGTGTTGGATCCCTATATCCTGGAACTGTCATACCTATTTGGTACATGAACATGTTTCTCACTTGTTTTAATTTTTGAATGCGTATATATTCCATTATTATAAATGGTTTTACATGCCTTGAGAATTTATATAAACTGTTTATATAAAGTGATTATTTAATCCATTTGTGAGAATTTCTGTTTATGAAAAGTATCCTTTGATTAAAGTAAAATTCAATCTTTTGAAATGTTTTCCATCATTTGAAATGTATAACATGATTTTCTAAAGATATTTCCATCTTTTAGATTATAGAAGATTATTTGTTTAAATATTCTTTGTTAATGCCAAACCTTTTTGTTTTAAAATTGAAATCACATTTTGGTTAAGTTAATATTGGAATCTATTATGGAATATTTAGGTGAAATCCTACTAGTCTTTGTCTCATACCCTACTTGTGCCTTTGGGTGTTTGTAGATTATCTCCTTCTAGGTTTGAGCAAAGGAAAATGATCTCTTGGAGGTGGATCCTACTGTTGAACTTTGGTCTTGGTGAGTTGTTTCCTTAGGGACTTTGGGATGTTTTCCCCCTTTTTTACTTGGGTTGTAGTAATTTATCAATTATGCCTATTTAAATTCTAGTACTTTACTCCTAGTGGATTTTTCATTTGTTATACATACTGTCTTGTTTTCTTTCTTTTTCTACATTGTTAGTGGAAAAATCATTCCCAATTTCAGTTGTATGATGCCGGGTGCTAGTCGTCAACCTGTAGGGATTGGGAACTCCCTTCAGGCTATGTTAGGACCAAATCGGTTATTGTATTACCAGGTTACTTGGGTTGGTTCATGACACTCTCATCCTATAATCCTTAGTTTGATAAAAAATCCAACCTAGGAAGGCTTTTGGTGAAAACCCAAGGAGGTTGCCCAAAGAAGAGGTAACATTTTTTGACGAGTGTTTTTATTAAATCATGATAATATAATAACCTTAGTATATTCCATTTAATGATATTTTATTATATTATGTTCATGACCTAAATCCATATTCTCTTCCCTCAAATAATAAATGATATCATCGCTCGTGTGTATGGCGGACTACCGTCTCTCGAACCGATGTGACATATTTTTCATCATCACCTCTCACGATTAGGTATGATGATGGATGTAATTTATATAAATGATATTTTTAATGTAAATATACTTATAGAATTATTATATCACATATACCTTCTTACTTTCCATTCTGTGGGGGATTTGATAACGTCGTCCGTGTGTATGGTGGACTACCGCCTCACAAAGCGATGCGATTCATTTTTGACTAACGCTTTACATGGAAGGTAATTAGGGTAAATTTAATGAATATATGTGATATATATGACATAAAAATTATTCCATAATGGTAATATATTATTGACCTTTATTTCATTTCATCTGTCGATAAAATGGAAACAATGTTCATGTGTACGTACGACCTACCGTCTCCATGAACGTGTATTTCATTTTCTATCTCTAACTTTTATGGATTAATATAAATACATATATATTGAATATATATTATATTTATATCATTTTTAACATTATTTATATTATTTAACCATGATCAAAGTAAGATTAATGGAAATAAAAAATCAAAATATACACGAAAAACAAAATAGTAATCACCCGAAATATGATTTTAACAAGGAATTGTTAATAAACGAGTAATAAAAGTTCATAAGTAAATAATATATGGTATGATATATATAAATATGGTTATTTAATAGATTTATAAAAAACTTTTATTTATTATACAATATATTCTAATGTGTATGAAGTAAGTCAGGACTTATGGTAAGGCATTTTCATCTCACTTTTTACTTCTATGAGACACATGTCATATTCACCACCTATTTATTTAATGTGGTGTTTATAATTCCCATAAATGTATTTTAGGATGATTATCCTAAAAATTATTGGTATTTAAATACCCATTTTAGGATATATCTATCTTGGGGATTACGGTTCAAAATTTACCAAAGCGATAATGATTTTTGTCTCAATTTTCCTTCTTTGAGAGATATGTTATGTTATACACCTATCTTCTTTTATGAGGTGTATATACAGAACCATTGACATGTAATATCATTAATTTATTTATTCCCATTAAATTTTAAGTTTCATTTAATTTTATTCTTTCACGAGGCTTACGATTCAAAGTTACCAAAATGATAAGGGATTTATAATCTCTCTTTTATTTCTGGGAGACATATGCTAATTCACCACTCATTTATTTTGTGTGGTGTATATACTTCCCATTTGACATGTTATATCATTAAAATCATTATTTTCATGATATTTAAAATTTCATTTGATGTTATTCATTATTGAGGCTTACGACTCAAAATATTATTAAAGCGGTAAGAGATTTTTGCCTCAAATTGCCTTGTTTGGGACATAAGTTATGTTATGTACCTATATTCCTCTATGAGGTGTATATAATACCTACTTGAAATGTTATATCACAAATATACTTATTATAATTATATTTAAAGTTTCATTTTATGTTATTCTTTGATGGGGCCAACGATTCAAAAGATACCAAAGTGGTAAAGGTTTGATGTTATAATCTCATTGTTTATCAGGATTGTTTATGATTATGCTTTCAATGATAAAATATTATGATATATTTATCAAGAACATCATGAATTTTATTATACTATGGTAATTTAATTAAAATACATGTTGTTATTTCATTTTACTCTCTTTATGTACTCAAGAGACCAAAATAATGTTTTTTAAGGAAAATTGAATTTATTTCTCTCTACGGTTGAAAACCGCTTTTCTTACAAAACATGTATTCAAAAAATGTTTTCAAAAATGTTTTTAACAATATAAAATGATTTAATAAATAAATTTTTACCCATGTTTGGATTTTTTACAAATTTTTTTGAAAGGAATCTTCATGTCATTTTCCAAACAATCTCCATTTGTATTTTACCAAAAATATAAGAGAAACCTTTCTTTTAACGTGTATGACATGAATGAAATTTCCCACCATCATGAAAATTATGTTATTTAAAGATTAATTTATAATATTTAAAGTTAATTATCAATTAAATGGATTTTGAGAATAATTAATGTTTTAAAAAGTGTTTTTCAAAGTGAAATGGTTATTTTCCTCAAGAAATGTTTTAATGGTTTTTAAAGCTACCATTATAAGTTTCAAAGTTTATTTTCAAAGAAAAAGATTATGAAAATTTTTTATGTTTTAAAAAAGTGTTTTTCACAGTGTAAAGGATATTTTCCTCAAGAAATGTTTTAAATTATTTTTAAATCTTCCTTGATAAGTTTCAAAGTTTATTTTCAAAGGAAAGTATTTTAAAAATGATTTATATTTTAAAAAGTGTTTTTCAAAGTGAAAAGTTTATTTTACTCAAAAAATGTTTTAAATGATTTTAAATATTCCTTTATAAATTTCCAAGTTTATTTTCAAATAAAATGATTTTTATTTTTTTTATATTTTAAAAGGTGTGTTTCAAAGTAGAAAGGCTATTTTCCTAAAGAAATATTCCAAGTGATCTTTCAAAATCATTTTATCTATAAGATTACATACTTTGATGTTACTTATGATTTATTGGGGATAAGATTAAATTATTCCATCCTTATTCTTTCTCTGGATGGTTAATGTTTATGTTGATTAAATGTTTATAAAACCCACTTATTTTTCATGGGTTATGATATGGTGAATTGATGAAATATTTATGAAACATGTTTTCATTACATGAGTTATGATGTGATGATATGATGAATGTTTTATGATATTATGGAAAAAATAAGTATGGTTTTCATTATGTGATGGGTGAGACCTATATATTACTCTAATTAATTGGGTAAATATTTATATCTCATGTGATAACAATGGGAAACAAGTCGATGGGATCGATCTACTATGGGAAATAGGTGAGTCCTGATCCACTATAGGAAATATGTGCATCTTGATCCACAATGGGAAACATGTGATAAGTCTTGATCCAATATGTTTATGGCCTTAGTAGTTAAACTTGGAATATTAAATAATTTTCTATATTTATGATAGTGTCACACTTTTATTACATGAGATTATGGTTCATGATTTATTTATGATGATTTCTCACTCTTATGGGCCATGTTTTCTGAAATGATAAAGTTTTATGTAATGACTCATGCTTATGATCTAAGATAGGTTGGATATGAAATTTTTAAGTTATTTTCATGATCACACACCCTTATTCTTATCTTATTATTTGATATAATAAAATATTTATATCTCTTATGTTTACCATTATAGAGAATCTGAGTTCACCCTTTCTTATGTTTCCTTCCCTAGGTTATGAAGAAAGGTTCAGGTAGGGTATGTCTAAGAGGTGTACTATGTGAGAAGATATTTGTGGGATATGTTGAAGATATTTCATTAAATAAAAACATTTTGTTTCAAGTCTCAAAAGTCACTAAACTATTACGGTCCTTGGGCATGTGTTTATGAGAAGTATTGAACATTTATCTAAAAAAGATGTGATATTTATATATGAAAATCCTAGGTCCTTACTATTAGTATCATAGGAAAGGTTTAGTTAAACTTTGGAAACTAGAATGAGAAAAATTTAGTGAGATTCCCAGGGATATATCTAAGAACATATTTAGGGATATGTTGAAGGATACATCTAAGGATAATTCTAAGTATAGGAAAATATCCTGGAATATTGGTGAATGATAGTTTGAGTGGTTTCCTTGTAATACATCCATGTCTGGATACTACAAGTGGATGTGGTTTTGGCATATATTCACCTTGGGGTAATAACTCTGAAAAATGAATTATGGGCTTAACTTGAGCATTACCTAGTACACAATAATAAGCCTTACTACACACCTGGTTTGATACTCTTGAGGGATATTATTTTGAAATTCATAAACTCTTTATGAACCATAATGAAAGATTTGAATAATGACCATGAATAACCTAGGTTAAGCCTAAGGTGACATAGATTAAAAATAACATTTCATGATTTAGGCATACTATAAGTTATTTTTCATGATTATGCGGTTTCCCACTATGATCGGTGTTTTTTAAACTATGTTTTTTGGTTTTAATTAATGGAGTGAACCAGAAGGAATTGAATTAATGTTGAATGTGATAGATGATATGTTGATGATCAACTAAATGGGATGATGAATCGAGTTAAGGATGTTGTGATTTTTCCTAATCAGTTATCATGATACATTATTAACAACTTGGACCTTAAACAACTCTCAAACTCACTAAAGAAGAGAAGGATAGACTTAATTGAGAGTTCGAGTGGTGGAGACCAAGGAGGAAAGAAGATTCAATTTTATATATGTCAAGAATGTGGGAAGAATCACTCTAGGTAATGTATCAAAGGAATGAGAAGACGTTTTATGTGTGGAGAATAAGGAAATAAATTAAGTGATTGTAAGTTCCTAGTCATGATAGTTGTATCACTGAGAGGGGGAGGGGGTTAATTAGTAATACCTTTTTATTTTAAGTTTCTTTATTAAGAAAAAACCCTCACCTCCTATTAAATATTTATTTCCCTACTGAAAAAAAATCAAACACACATCCACAAGAACAAAATTATTTACAAGGTTCACTATTCAAAAATAATAGATGCACCCTTGGTATGGTATAGAAATGATCCAATACCACAAAATCTACTAGAAAAAAATCCTTTTGTATAGAATACAACGAGTAGGATATGACCTTACACTCATGTGGCACTATGTAAAAAATTAAATAGTGTAGGTGCTCTTTCTAGCACAAATGATGTAATATAAAGTTTTGTAACAAAACAAATTACATTGTTTCTTTATCAACTTTCACAATTATAATATTTCAAAAAAATTCTTCACTTTCTTACCAGAAGCTGGTAAGAACTTCCTAGACTTTGTTATAAAACTCAATCTGATTTCTCAGTTCGATTTTCCCAGTATGATTGCTCAATACAGAAAATATATATCTATGTTAGAATACCACTAACACAATTCTGAAATTCTTCTTCCTCAGTTCATAAATATCAATATGATTTGCACGGTTCGATTATCTAGCTCAATATGATATCCAAATGAATACGATCTTCTTCTTCCTTCTTCTATTCAGAAACCTTTTTCAAGAAAAATCAATCCAAAAACTTCTTCTCTCTAAATTTTTTTAGCACTCCGCTTTCTGTCATCTTCACCCATGAACAATACTTTAGTTAGAAAGTACAAAGTATTTTTACCTTTTATACTCATCCCAAAATTGGTTTGGGAAATATTCCTAAATTTTTTCCCACTCAACCAAATTACTCGAATCATATATTTATTTTGAATTTAGGGTTCATCTTAACTTCTTTAAATCTTCTCAACACTTATGGAATCTTCTCGAACCTTCAAAGAACTTTAGATATTCTTCAAACTTTCTTCACAAACATTATCCTTAATATGTTTTCCTCAATACAATTCCTTTATTATGATACTTCATACCAATTTCATGTATGAAGAAATATATATATTTAATCTTCTTAGTAAATTCATTCTGATTCTATTTCTCCATTCCAATTTCTTGATACAATTTCTTCATTACGTTGCTCTTCACCAAATAAAGAAAACAAAACATCTTCTTTGAACTTCAAGTTCCCCCTTTTAGCACATTTATATCTCTTTCCAACTCTTAACAAACTCAAGTCTGATTCCAATTTTTATTGTCATTATGATATGCCTCGTTATGATGAAGACAAATGTGACACAATATATTCTTCTTCATCTCTTATCTTGAACCACTTAAACAAAGTAATTCAATCGCTTCTAATTATTATTTTATTTATAAAGATGAATTAGTATCAAATCCGATATAATGGATCTTGACCCAACTAATGAAAGAAATTGGAAAAAAATCATAGTTCTTATTTTTCTTCTGAATGAGATGCCAATGATCTTTCATCACACAAATTATTTCTCTTTTCATTATTACGATCAAGATCGTCAGCCTTTAACAAATCTGAATCTGGAAAACTCATTATGATGATCTTGAGACCAAAAATATTTAGATTAACCAACTTTATTCTCTCACAAACTTTTTATTATATCATGACTTCCTTCATGACTTTGATTTCATTTAAGACCAACTTCATCATTGTCTAACTTACTAAGGAAAGTATCTTGACTTCCACATATTTTATCATCCTCTTTCTTTCCTTCTCATCCTGAATACGATTTTCCTGAATATGATTAACAACACCTTTTCTCCCCCTTTATTTCATTAATCTTTCATCATAATTTTTACAACTTACTTATGATTTATAAGAAATACAAAACAGAAAAGAATTGTTAGATTTTTATTGGATCCATACTGAATATTATTCTCTTCCTCATTATAATTAGAATATCATTTCAGACCCAAATTGAGTTTGATGAGCCTTTTCTTCTAAAAAATATCTTCTCAATGTGATGTAATTTCTTAAGCAAGGTGAGTATGATAGAATGATTATGATTGTGAGTCCGATCATCACCTTTTACAAAGTGAGGTGATTCTTTTCTTCTTTGGCAGTAAAACCGATCACCAACAAACTTCTTCATGATTATGATGGTGAATCTGATCATCAACTTTTAAGAAGTGAGGTGATTCCTTTCTTCTTTGGTAGAAAAACCAATCACCAACAAAATTATTCATGATTAAAATGGTGAATCTGATTTCTAGAAGCTTCTGAATTTTTATCAACATCCCAATTTGATGGATTTTATTAACTCATCTAGATGTTCTGGATCCAATTGAAAACTTTCTTCAATCTGTATTTCCATCTATCATCTTCTTAATATACTTTCTTTCTTCAACATAATCAACATAATTATCTATTGACATTAAATACAACCATAACCCAACTTTGGGCCTAATAATATCCCGCTTTGTGTTTGTTGTCAATACCCACTTAAACCACTTCAAAATAATAAGTGGTATTGTTTTCTTTTCTCAAATTTTCTTCTCTCCATTATTTTTCTTGCTCCCCCTATTTCTTTTCTCTCTCCCCTTTATATTATCTCTCTCCCTTATTGACAATCAAATTCAAAGGGTCCATCATGAAAAGTTTTTCCCTTATTAAAAAATGATAACATTTCCAGGGGTTGGAAATTTTCTTCTCCGAATCTTGAAACTTTTCTTCAACATAGGTATCATGTGAGTTTATTAACAAAAAACCTTTAACTAAATAACTCTAAGTCTATGTGGGTGAACCCTGGGTAGAAAACAAGAGTGAATAATAAAGGTTATAAATGTTTTACATTGCAAAACTTTCATGTAATACCCTTTTCATGTTTATTTCAAAATTATCATGATTGGGGAAATCCTTAAAAGATTTTTTAAGATAAAAGTAACCTCCATCCATCTCAATAAACAGATCAGAAAGTTTAGGTGTATAAAAACACAAATTTTCAAAAACTCATTTTTTTATAACCTAATTACTTTCTTTTGCAAGAATAATAAGAGACTCATAAAAAAACTTCCTTATTTCAACTCCTTCAATTCCCTGAAATTTAGTACAATTATAAAAATTATGGGAATAAGGAGGAACCTTAGTTATTTCTTAGAAGTAACAATCAGATTGAGATTCCTCTCTCAATCTTAATTTTTTCTTATTTTTATTTGTTTTTTCATTGGATGTAATTTATTCCTTATGTTAATCCTTATCAGGTTTTAGAAAAACTTTCTTCTTATCTTTAGAATATTCTGATGAGGATGCCAAATTTTCTTCATATTTAACAACATCTTTGTTAAAATCAGTTTCTAACATTTTGTCTATGCCTTTCTTTTGTTCTGGAAAGATAATTGAACAACTTTTGATATCATTACCTTCTTTCTCATATCCACAATATGTTGATACCTTTTTGTTAACATTTATTATATATTTAGAAGTTTGTTTCTTCCCCTCTTCTTTCACTGATTTTTGTGCTTCCTCTAACTTCCTAGACAAGTCAAAATGTTCGGTCTAGATAACTAATCAATCTTTCTTTTTGGACTTAGCAGATTTATTTTTCTTAACTTCCAAAACATCCAAATTCTGAGAATTATTTGGAAACTTTTGTTGTGATGGTAACAAAATAATACATACTTTAGAAATACGTTCAGGTTTCTCACATCTTTCACAAACAGTTTCCAAAGGTTCAAAACTATTTTCAATTGTTACACCGACCTTCTCAAGTTTCCTTCGAACATTCTTCTTCGAATTTTTCCCTTGAGAGGATTGACTCCCCCTCAAACTTTGCCTTCTGTAATTTGTGGAATAGTTGTAATATTTTTGGTTGAACCAACACATATTATTTGTATGCCCAAATCCACCATAATACCATCAATATCCATAGAAAGAGTATTTTCTTCTATAACTTCCATACTGACAGGAGTTGTGAATATATTTCTCGGTAACCTTATTAACGGAACTTTCATGATCACCAACCTTTTTATTTTCAATTGGAACCTTATTCTTCAGACTGGTTTTCTTTTTAGCCTTATCAGAACCATAAGTAATAGAAACCTTTTTGTATTCATTATGTTTAGAAACATTTTCAGACTCAGGGTTATTAGAAACTTATGAATTCTCTACTTTGTTAATCTTGGACACATACATAACTTTCCCATATTTCTTGTTTTTAGAAACAATTCCAGCTTTCTTATCAATATTTGAATGTAAATTTTGTTGATCCTTCTTAGGTTATTTCTTACAATAACTTTCACCAACTTCAAAAATTGTTACCTTTCTATTTATCTTTATAAAGTTTTTGTTGGACAAGTTCCAACTCTTCTTCTTTTTCCTTCAACTTTACTTCTATATGTTCATTACAATTCTTTTCTTCCTCAATATATCTATTCAAATCATCAATCTCTTCAATCAGATTGAATTTCTCATCAAGAATACATTCTTGATTGTTTGTTGAAGAGATTTCCCTTTTCAATTCCCTGATCTCCTTTTCAAGTCTCCCAATATTCCCCAAACATTTTTTCAATTCTTCTTAAGATGATATTTTAATTGAGTTTCTTATTATTCATAGCTGTTACTTTCTCATTATTCATTGTCAACTATTGAAATAAAAGTATTTTCTTCATCATTTTGAGTGGATTTTTCAGATTCAGCTTTACTGACTTCTTTTTTAAAATAATTTCTTTCACTGTTAACAATACTTTCCTCATCATCTATTGCAATAAAAATGTTTTCTTCAGTACCATTTGAAACTTCTTCACTATCATCATCCTTAGATAAAAATATTATCCTTTTGGGTTTGGAGAGCTTATTATCTTTATTCTTGGAATAGAATTTTGCCTTATATCCCTGTTTCTTCCAAGATCTTCTCAACCTTCTTTCTTCTTCATCACTTTATTCTTCATCACTTTCTTCTTCATCACCTATTTGAGGAAAATTGGAAATGAAGTACTCAATGGATTCACAACCAAAACATTTTAAGGGAAGTTTCCCTTTATACCTTCTTGCACCACTTTTCATATTTTTAGAAAATAAGGATAAATTTTCCTCAAGATTTTTACATACCTAATTTCTGGAGTAAGAGTCAACAACATCATCTTCCTCAGGAACCTTCTTAATATTTTTTTTCTTATCAGCTTTGAAATACATTTCTCTATCAGCTTTTGTTTTTCCATTCATAACTTTTTCCCTTATCATCTAATATGTTATGAGAGTACTATGTAAATCATCCAGAGATAATGTATCAAGATATTTATCCTCCAATGAAGAAACATTGACATCAAACTTATCGGGAAGAATTCTTAAGATCTTTTCAATAATAGTAGAATCTTCTAACTTTTCACCAAGACCTCTGATAGTGATAACAATGTCATTCAACCTAGTAAAAAAGTCACCAAAAGATTCACACTCATCCATCATTATATCTTCATACTTAAATCTTCATATTTTCAACTTTTCCTTTTTCACTTTTATATTGCATTTATAAATGTTGTTCAACTTATCCCAGATACCTTTGGCAGTGAAAAATACTTTTACTCTCAGATACCCACTTTATGAAAGTGATGAGAGAAAAGAATTCTTAGATCTTTCATCATTCTCAAGGTTTTTCTTATCAGCATTTGTGAGAGGATAATTCTCAATATGAGGAGGGAAACCATCTGTAATAGCTTTTGAAACATCATACCCAAGATACATAAGATATGAAAACATTCTTCCTTTATAGATATGATAATTCCTATCATTTAAGATCATAATCCCCTTATTATTCACACAACTCAGATTATCCATCACAACTTATTCTTGAAACCTTCAGTAAAGAATAAACGAAGGGTACCTTTAGCTCTTATACCAATTGTTAGTGCCCAGTCAGGATAGTAGTATCATTAAGAGGGTGAGAGGGTGAATCAGTGATAACTTTTTCTTTTAAGTTCTTTCTTAAGAAACAACCTTTTCCTCCTATTAAAGATTTCTTTCCCTGCTAAAAATAAATCAAACACACATCCATAGGAACTTAAGTATTTACAAGGTTCACTATTAAACAAAACTACATCCTTGGTATAGTATGGAAATGATCCAATGCCACACAATCCACTATAAAAGAATCATTTTATATGGAATACAATGAGTAGGATATGCCCTTACACCCATATAGAACAATGTAAAAAAATAAATAGTATGTGTTCTCTTTCTAGTAAAAATAATGTAATACAAAGTTTTGTAACAAAACATGTTACGATTATTTTTTATCAACTTTCAAAAATATAATATTTCAAAACAATTATTCATTTTCTTACACAGAAGCTTGTAAGAACTTATTGGACTTTTTTATAAAACTCAGTCTGATTTCCCAGTCCAATTTTCCCAGTCCGATTACTCAATATGGAAAATATATATCTCTTTCAGAATACAACTATTTTTTTTGAAATTATTCTTCCTCCGTCTATTAATCTCAATATAATTTTCCTAGTTTTATTATCCAACTCAATAAGACAACCAACTAAATACGATCTTTTTCCTTCCTTCTTCTATATAACAACCTTCTTCAAGAAAAATCAATCTAGAAACTTCCTATCTCTAAAATTTTTCAGCACTCCACCTTATCTCTTCTTCACCCATGAACAATAATTTAGTAAGAAATTACAAAGTACTTTCGCCTTTTATACTCACCCAAAAAATGGTTTGGGTGGGATTCCTGAAAACTTTCCTGCTCAAACAAATTATTTGAATTATACGTTTATTTTGAATTTTGGGTGCATCTTGACTTCATCAAATCTTCTCAACACTTCTCGAATCTTCTTGAACCTTCTAACAACTTCTTATATCCTTCATTATTTCCTCACAAACATCCATCTAAATCCAATT
This sequence comes from Viscum album, assembly GCA_963277665.1. NCBI lineage: Eukaryota > Viridiplantae > Streptophyta > Magnoliopsida > Santalales > Viscaceae > Viscum > Viscum album. The sequence continues at coordinate 1,668,980,146 of OY728155.1, forward strand.
TCCTGAATATGATTTCTTCATTAATATACTTCATATTGATTGGATGTGTGAAGAAATAAACAACTTTAATCTTCTTAGTAAATCTCAGTATAATTCTGTTTCTCCATTACGATTGCTCGATACAATTTCTTCATCAAGTTTCTCTACACCAAATGAAGAAAACAAAACATCTTCTTTGAACATAAAGTTCCCCCTTTTCATCACATTTTTATCTCCTTCAAACTCTTAACAAACTCAAGTTTTATTCCAATTCCGATTTTCATTACGATCTACCCCATTACAATGAAGACAAATGTAACACAATAGATTCTTCTTGTGTACATTTATATATATAAATGTAATCATATATATTGTATAGATATGGTTGAAAAATACTGCAAGTTATGCATATATATATACATATATAAAGGTTTAATGTCTTTATAAACCTATATATAGATATGTATAATTTTTTGTAACTTGTGTACATTTATATATATAATCATGTCAAACATGGAAAAAAATTTAAATGGAAATTTGATGGATTTGATTTTTGTGGCCGAATGCCTGAATGATTTTTTTATTAATTTTGATAACCCCATTTTAAAGTTTGAGGGGTAAACTTTACATAGTCCGTAGACCTAGAGGCACTAAAGACTTGAAACATGACCATTTATATGGGAAAATATCAAACACCCAGCTGCAATCCCTACCCACCTGATACATATTTTTTTTATTTAACAACGACTGGTCTGCAAGGCACTCAGCTATCAATCCCAATGTACGACTGTATGGGCCTGGTACTGATGGAAAATCCATACCCTCCCTCTCATTCATCCAAATCCAAGTGCATTGCTGGTGGGTGCTCTGTAATTTCTCTGACTACATCTGGTACTACAACATCGATATGTGACCCACAATTTTTTTGCTCAAATCCTTACCACCTTTGCCTGTCCCCATCACCGCACCATCCACCCCTGCACTGTCTCAGCCACTCCCGCATCCCATTGAACACTGTCATCCACCTCCCCGCTGAATTCCATCATGCCGCTCCCCATGTCCCACCGAGGTTGACTCCTGATGCGCATACGCATGCACCTGCTAACATCTCACACACTCCATGTATATATATAAATATAATCATATATATATATATATATTGTATAGATATGGTTGAAAACTACTTCAAGTTATATATATATATATACATATATAAAGGTAAAATTCATTTTTAAACCAATATATAGATATATATAATTTTGTTTAACGTGTGTACATTTATATATATAATCATGACAAGCATGGAAAACATCTTAAATAAAAATATGATGGATTTGATTCTTGTGGCCGAACACCCGAATGCTTTTTTTATTGATTTTGATAACCCCATTTTAAAGTTTGAGGGGTAACATTTACATAGTCCATAGACCTAGAGGCACTAAAGACTTTAAACATGACCATTTTTCAGGCCCAAGGATCAAACACCCAGCTGCAATCCCTATCTAGCTGATATATATTTCTTTGTTCAACAATGACCGCCCTGCAAGGCACTCAACTAGAAATCCCAATGCATGACAACATGGACTTAGTACCGTTGGAAAAGCCATACCCTTCCTCCCATTCATCCAAATCTGAGTGCATTACTGGTGGGTGATCTATAATTTCTCGGACCATATCTGGTACTGTAACATCGATATGTGACCGACATTTTTTTTGCTGAAATCCTTGCCGCCTACGCTTGCCCCCATCACCGTTCCATCCGCCCCTTCACCGTCTCAACTGATCCCACTTCCCACCAAACACCATTGTCCACATCCCTGCCAAAAACCATCATGCCGCTCCCCACATCCCACCGACGTAGACTCCCGATGCGCATGCGCATGTGCCTACTAACATCTCACGCACTCCATGTATATATATAAATGTAATCATATATATATATATAGTATAGATATGGTTGAAAAATATTGAAAGTTGTATATATATATATACATATATAAAGGTTAAATGCCTTTTTAAACCTATATATAAATATATATAATTTTGTGTAACATGTGTACATTTATATATATGATCGTGACAAACATTGAAAACATTTTAAATAGAAATATGACAGATTTGATTATTGTGGCCGAATGCCCGGAGAATTTTTTTTATTGATTTTGATAACCCCCTTTTAAAGGTTGATGGGTAACCTTTACATAGTCTATATACCCAGAGGCACTAAAGACTTAAAACATGATCATTTTTCAGGCCCAAGGATCAAACACCCATGTGCAATCCCTACCCAACTGATACATATTTTTTTGTTCAACAACAACTGACCTACAAGGCACTCAACTAGTAATTCCAATGCATGATTGTATGAGCCTAGTACCAATGGTAAAGCCATACCCTCCCTCTCATTCATCCAAACTTGAGTGCATTGCTGGTGGGTGATCTATAATTTCTATGACCACATCTGGGAGTGCAACATCTAACCTGCATTTTTTTGCTGAAATCCTTGCTACCACCGTCTGCCCCCGTCATCGTGCCATACGCCCCTTCACCGTCTCAGCCACTCCCGCATCCTGTTTAATGTTGTTGTCCACTTCCCCGCCTTTGAACATCATGCCAATCCCTGCATCCAGCCGACGTCGATTCCCCCAAGTGAGTCAGCCGCCGCCCAACGCCTCCTCCTCCAACCTCCGACGTTGATGTCAAGGCCTAGCGACCCCACACCGCAGATCTTCTCCTTGATATCTGACCCACATTTTTTTTGGTGAAATTCTTACCGCCTCCACCTTCCCCCATCGCCACACCATCCGCACCTACACTGTCTTAGCCACTCCCGCCATCATGCCGCTCCCCGCATCACGCCGACATTGATTCCCCCAAACGAGCCAGCCGCTGCCTCCTCCAGCCTCCAACGCAGATGCCAAGGCCTAGCGACCCTGGACCGTACACCTCCACCGCTTAAGCCATTCACCGAACCCAGTGCTGCCACCTCCTACCCCCGCCATCGATGCCAAGGCCTAGAGACCTCAACCCCTTCTCCTGCTGCCTATGATGCCCATATGAAGACCACACACCACCTCCTCATCCGATCCACAACATGAATAAATACCTCCCCCCAAAATAGTGGGAAAATGCCATGATATCATCCTAGGCTTCATGCAGTATTACGGGGTGCCTTTTCCACTAGACCATACCCCAAATGCATGATGGATTTGATTCTTGATTGATTAAAGAAAGTTGAAGTTTGACATTTAAAATATTAATTTTGGCATTAATATTATATACATGAGAGATATTAGTGGTGACATCATAAGATGGAATTTTTATTTTTAGGTTTATCAAAATAATTTGGAATTTATTATTTTATGTTATTGTTAGAAATATGATTATTATAAAAATTATTTATATGGGTTTTTTATATTTATATAAATGTTGAAATTTTTTATATAAATCTATTTAATTGGTCAATTATTGGTATTGCAGGAAATATAAATTATGACATTTAATTTATGGAATGATGATACCATATAATTTTAAAGTATGAGGAATAGTAGTTGAGTATTTAATAAATGCTAAATAATACTCAAAAGAATATAATATAACATTTCATGAAGGAAAAAATGTGTAAAAAATTTATTTGATGCGCATATATTTGATTCATATATATTTGATGTATATATATTTGATTTAGAAATCATGTAATATATATATATATATAACGCATGAAATAAATTTGAAATGGATATTTCATAAAAATGATGAGAAAATCAATTTAAAGAAAATGTTAATACAAAATTTAATTTATAATAAAAACATTTTTATAGAAAAATGTTATATATTTATAGATTTTATATGTATATTTGTTAAAAAAATGTTATACATTTTTTAAAGAAAACATTTGAATAGAATGTTATAAGAAATATTTTTTATGTATTGATAAGGTTTTTTTATATTTTTGATATGGATACTTTTTATAAAAAAATGTTATAATTTTTTTAAAGAAAACGTTTGAACAAAACATTATATGCATGTGTGTGTGTGTTGATTTTATATGTATATTTGTTTAAAAAAACATGTAAAAATATATTTGATGTATATATATATGATTAAGAAATCATGTAATATATATATATATATATAACATATTAAATAAATAAGAAATGAGTATTTTATAAAAATGATGGGAAAATCAATTTAAAGAAAACATTTGATCAAAATTTTTTTATAAGAAAAACATTTTTATAATTTTTTTTATAAAAATTATTTTAATGAAAAAACAATAACCATTAAAAATAAGTAATATTTATTAGAAACATAGTTATTAATAATTTGTAAAAAATTGTAATACCTTGTAAAAAAATATAAAAAATACTAATAATTATTAAAAATTCACAATAATTAATAAAAATATAGTAATAATTTAAAGAATTAGTAATAATCATTAAATAATTTGTAATAATTAGTAAATAATTCACCAATATTACTAATAATTATTAAATGATAGTGTTAATTACTAAATATTATTAATAATTTGTAAATATGAGGAAATTATGATAATTTGTAATAAATTGTAAAAGGAAATTTATGAAATACTAATAATTACTAAAAATTAGCAATACTTATTGAAAATTCAGTTATAATTAATAAATAATTAGTATTAATTAATAAAAATTGTATCAACTTGTAAAAATTAGAAAAATATTTGTAATAGTTAGTAAATTTTTGTAACACCTTGTAAAAAAATATAAAAAATACTAACTATTAAAAATTCACAATAATTAGTAAAAATGTTATATTAATTAAAATAATTAGTAATAATTAGTAAAAATTAATAAATAATTAGTCAATATTAGTGATAATTAGTAAAAATTAGTATTAATGACTAAATATTATTAATTATTTTTAAATATTAGAAAATTATGATAAATTGTAATAAATTATATAAAAACTATATGAAATACTAATAATTATAAAAAATTAGAAATATTTATTAAAAATTTAGTTATAATTAATAAGTATTAATTATTTAATAATTGTATCAATTAGAAAATTTTTTAAAAAATATTTTTAATTGTTAGTAAAACTTAGTAAGAATTCGTGATAATTAGTCATAATTAGCTATAATTAAAATATAATAATAATTTAAAATTTGTCGCAATGAGTAATAATTATTCTTATTTATGTTGTTTTTTAGATAATCATGGATTCAGTAAGTGGACACCAGTTTCTATTATGCAATCATGATCGGATAAATCATCACCAAAATCCCAATAGATATGGTATAAATCCTATCTACATTGATGGTGCTGAAACATTTATATCATTTCCATCATAAAATTAAGAATTTGTTTATGAAGTAACAATTAAATGACCATGTAACAAATTTGATCTTAGGAGATTCAAAACATTTGAAAATTTTGGACTTCATCTACTACATTTTGGTTTTTGGAAAGATTATATTTTTTGGTGTCAACATGGAGAATGAAATTCAGAAAAAATACAAATTTTTTTATTTTGGATCCATAATTTCTGAATTTAGTACATGAGGTTGCTCACCCATTTATTTAGGAAACCAAAACTCAAAATTATTTCCCAAATCCTGAATTAGAACCATCTCAATTTTAAAATTTGTTGAAATTCACTGAGGAGGCCTTATATATGGGATGCCAGATAAACAAACTTGAAGCTATTACAAAATTTATGGTTATTAAATTATATTTTCGAATTCAACATAGTTATTTTGATAAAATATTTTCTTTTTTTAAATCATTTGTTTCTAATGGAAATACATTTCCTATAAGTTTTTATGAAAGTAATAGGTTAATACAGAATTTGGGTCTTAGTTATTAGAAGATCCATGCATGTTCAAATGAATGAATCTTATATTATATTGATTATGAATCATTAGTTAATTTTCCAACATGTATAGAATCAAGTTATAGAGAGGCACAATAAGAAAATTCCATATTTCTTATAAAAAAATTGAGGTATTTTTAAATTACACCTCATTTACAACATGAATTTATGTCTCACAACACAACTATAATGATGAAATGACATAAATCAATTATTTTCATCAGTAAAAGATTAAATCATCCATGTGATGGTGAATAATAGAAAAAATTAGATTAGATGCATCCTATTTTTTATTCAGAACCTCATAACATACAATTGATTCTTTATACTGATGTTTTTTGTCTATTTGGTGCTTACGATAGTCAATACTCTTATTAGCCTATTTTCAAAACTCCGTAAAACTTACCACCTTAGATGTTGATGAAGGAACCATATATATATATATATGTGGTGATATTAATTCCAGGACATCCGAAGAAGAATATATATGTTTATTTGAAGTCACTAATTGATGAGTTAATTTTATTATATAACAATGGTGTAACTATATATGATATAGTTGCATATCATAATTTTACACTAAAGTTTGAATTAATGTGGAAAATTAGTGAATTTCTGATATATGGTATGTTATTTGGGTGGAGTACACATGGTCTAAAATCATGTACATACCGTATAGCTGATAATGAAGCATCTATGCTTATCAATGGAAAAATGACTAATTATTTTGATTGTCATCAAATATTTCTTCCTAAGAATCACCCTTTTTAGAGGAATATAAATAATTTTAGAAAAGGTAGAATTGAAAGAGATAAAACTAAAAAAGTGATTTCAAGTATTCAGGTGAAATATATCACCTATTCATTACCTAATATTACTTTTGGACCAACTATAAACAAATAAAAAATACATGGTTTTGTGAGAGATCATTGGATAAAATGGAGTATTTTTTGGGATTTTCTAAATTGTTCTGATTTGTTGGTTTATCACATGTTATATGTAATGCATACTGAGAAGATTTTTTTTATTACATATTTTATACTATTTTGGACACACCTTCTAGACCAAAGATAATTTAAAGTCATAGTTAGAGCTTGCTCAAATTTTCAGGCGTTCTGAACTTGCATTATTTAAATATGAAAGTTTACACAATTTAATGAATCCAAAAGCATCTTACACACTTTCTAAAGAAATTCATTTATTATTCTTTCAATGAATTAGATATTTGAGGTTACCATATGGTTATGATTCTAATTTGTCTCACTACGTCAAAAATAGACATATTATCAGGTTAAAAATTTATGATTTCCATATCATAATGGAAACATTACTACCTTATGTTCTTATAGGGATTATGAATTATTCAACTTGGGATGTTTTGATTGAATTATCATATTTATTCTAAGATATTTGTGTGAAAATGTTAGATTATGATGTATTAAGTATGCTGCAAAAAGATGTTGTTTTGATTTTATGTAAATTAGAGAAAATATTCCCACCATCCTTATTTGAATCAATGGAATATTTAATATTGTATTTTCCATATGAAGATAAATGTGGAGGGCTAATAAAATTTTGATGGATGTACTCATTTGAGATATGTATGTAGAAATTAAAGAAGAAAGTACATAATAAAGAATCAGTTGAAGGTTCGATTGCAGAAGCATAATTATAGGAGAAAATTTAAAATTTATGCCCTTATTATTTTCAATATGAATATCCTTTAAAACATAATCACATGGGTCACAATAAGGAAAATGTTTATGATGTCACAGACCATCAATTGTTAGTTTTTAATCATCTCAAACTTGGTTTTGGTGGTTATCATGAATGATGAATTTCAGATGAAGAACTACACAGAGCTCACACATATGTTCTGCTCAATTGTGAAAAAATGACATGATTTGTGTAGTAAGTACTAATTTTTATTTTTATTTTAAATTTTTATAATAGATAAATTTATTTACATTACTTTTTTTGTAGACTATATGATGACCATATCAAAATTTTTTTATACAAATTACCCCTACCGTTCTTGAAGAATGTCATAAAAAATTTTTATATTAGTTTCAAAGAATGGTAAGTTAAGTTATTTATGATTGAAAATTAAATAAATTTTTTAATGATATCTATTATTAATAATTTTTACTATTTGTAGGCAACACAACATGAAAGTAAGATTGATAGTCAACTATGTGTGCTCAAAAACACTCCATCGAAATGGGTAAAATCTTATAATGGGTAGTTGGTTAATGGATTTAAATTCCATACATTCATATATGGTGAATCAAAGAAATAAATGAATAAAAGTGTTTGTTTGAAAGTATCCCATCATAATTAAAGTGAAATTAACTTTTATAGCATGCTGGATGAAATAATTTAGTTATATCATTCGATACCAAATTATGTAACAATGTTTAAATGCTATTGGTTTGATACTGACCAAGGGTTGTGAGTTAATCCATGACATGGAGTTGTTGAAATTAAACATAATAGTCTTATTACCTTAAATGATCTATTTATATTGTCACATGAATCACATCAAGTTTATTATGCAAATTACTATGTTGTTTTGATAGATTTAAATGACTGGTGGAGTGTAATAAAAATGGAATATCATGACAATCAGTTTTATGAAAATAAAAATGGTTCTATAGAAGTGAAATATTTTTTAAAGAAACATCCTGAAATATATCTCTTACTTAATGAGATATAAATATTGATGATGAAACCCTCTATTTAAGGTTCGATGATATTGATTATACTAATAAAGTAATAAGAGATGATGAAACTGAAAGTCGTATGGAAGTTGACGTTGCTGAAGATGAAGATGAAGATATTGTCATTTATAAAAATGAGGATAAAGATGATGAATAATGTATTGTATCAAGGTATTTATTAGTTTTTTATATATTATACATGTATTAAAAATTATTTACAGGTAATTTTGTTTCTTTCAAATGGCTAGAGATATTCTTAATGATCTATTATGTTCCCTCAATGATGCCGATATTTATTAATTTTTTATATTTGATTTGTATTAACAATTATTGATAAGTAAGAATATTATATTCTTCATGGTATTTATTAGTTTTTTATATTTTGTATCTATATTAACAAATATTTATAGGTAATATTATTATATTATGATATTCATTTACATGTAATTATTATATTTTGGTATTTATTAGTTTTTTATATTTTATATTTTTATTAAAAATTACTTACAAGAAAGATTATTATATTCTAGCATTTATTAGTTTTTTATATTTGATATCTATATTAACAATTTTTTATAGGTAAGATTATTTATTTTAGATTAAAAAATATGCTCTCGATGATCCATTTCATTATCTCATTGATGCAGGACTTCTCGATGATGAGCCCGATTCATTTGATCCATATGATGTTGCTATAAAACAACCTATCAGGAGGGAGCATGACCTTGATAGATTGATGATTCTGGATATTGTTCCAGAAATAAATCTATCTCTTGATTTTGATCCTTGTTTGTAGAGGTAATTTCATTTGTTTAAGGTATTTATTTTATATTAATTTTTATATTAAATTTGTTAATAATATTCCGATCATTTTTTTTATTTTCACATTTTTTACATTTAACTATTGGACATGCTAGTGTGATTCTAAGAAATTATTTTTCTATTCCATGGGTGTCATGGGATCAGGTTCCCATTACTATTCAACATCAGATGTTTAACCACTGGATTGTATGTTAATAAATAATATATTTTATTTTAAATTTATTTAATTAGTAACATGTAGTTTTTAATTGTCTTGTATAATTTATGGTCTCTGACCGATGATAGATTGAGAGTTCCAATCCAGGAGACATTAGAGTTTTGTTTACGTGAATGTTTTCATTAGTTTTTACACAACCAAAGAAAGAGATCCACAAATAGAGATTCTATTATTGTTTTCGACCAGTATTGCTTCTCGCATTGACCTGACTATATCTCAGCTTAGGTATGAGATGGATTGTGATCCTAATAAATATGACAGACTTTTAGGAAGAGTTTATCATATGGGCATCAGAACCGGGGGAGTCAGGAGGTCACACACAGGTCCAGGATTCGTACATTTGGTATACATTAACGACATATAATAAGTAATATTATTTATTAATGTATATATAATTTAAATGTAAAATGTTTGTTATATTATATAGGATGATAATGAATCCTATATTACAAAGTTTGAAGTTTATAAGAAGTTTCACACTGATTCTTACACAAGATAGATTATCAGCGATTGATAATGCCAGATTGTGGTTAGTATTTTTTTTTTACTTAACTCAATATTATTGTTATTTTAATTTCTAATTATATTTGAAGAAAATATATAAGACTATTACTTCTTATTCCACTATTGGAAATTCGGGATATAGCCACGGTTCTAAACCGTGTCTATAGGTCCACAAACCGTGGCTATAGGTAATAGCCACAGTTTGAGGAACCGTGGCTAAGCTTGGCGTGGCTATAGGCCCAGACCTACAGCCACGGTTCCAAACTGTGTCTATATAACTAAAGCCACGGTTTCAACCGTGGCTATAGGTTTATAGCCACAGTTCAAACCGTGGCTGTAGACTTAATGCCACGGTTTCAACCATGGCTATATTAGAGGCCGGACAGGCTTTATAGCCACGATTGGAAACCGTGGAGTTAGGTCTATAGCCACGGTTAAAAACCGTGGCAATACACCAATAGCCACGGTTTTAAACCGTGGCTATAGGGTGTGCACATACATAAAAAAAATACCCCCCAACCCCCTGGACACCCCCTGGACACCCCACTGGACACCCCCCTAGACACCCCCCTGACACCCCACTGGACACCCCCACTGGACACCCCCTGGACACCCCACTGGACACCCATCCTGTATCCATTTGATTCTGCAAGTTTCCTTTTGAACACCTTCCCTCTTTGTAATAAGAGAGTTCAGCCTGGATATAACACCCAATTCTATTGAAATGTACTGACTAAAATCAGAATTAGTAGCTTCATCTTGAATATGTTGCGGAGTCAACTCGAGAGTGCGGATCTCTTTATCCAACCCACTCTAATTGGCCTTGCTCCAAATTCTCAGTTGGGACTTTAGTAACCTCAACTTGTAAGAGAAGGCCGATTCACCCCAGCTACAATTCATGCTGAACCAGAAACTTTTAATAAGATTGTCACATTCAGTTTGAAAAGACCAAGCATTATTGAATCAAAAAGGAAGAGGCATTTGTTGCTCTTTACTCTTGAAACTAACCAGAATTGGATGGTGATCTGAAGAAAATTTAGGAAGAGAAACGCTGGAAATTGAATCACATACATTTAGGAGATAATCTTCTCATCAATGGCAATAACTTCAACCTTTCCAAATGAATCATGAGAAAAAAACCCATAAAAGATCCCCCTAACTAGTGGAACCACTAGCAGCAACCAAATTAAAACCAAATTTATTAAGTCCAGCAAAGCCTAATGAAAAAGAAGCTTTAGGTTCAGAAATTCTAAGAAGCTTGGGCTTGTGAACCTGAATGTGCCTGTGCAAAGCATTGACTGTCACATAAATTCCTCACATTCAGATTTTTTATTTTCTCTCTTGTTGTGCCAGTCACCCCACCCTCCCCAGCCCCCCTGCACCAGCCCCCCTAGCCACCTGCTACCCCCAGCCCAGCTGCACCAGTCCCCCCCGCATCCCACCTGCACCAGCCCCCAACCCCAACCCCTAGCTGCACCAGCCCCCCCAGCCCCCTGCTACCCCCATCCCAACTACACCAGCCCCCTGCCACCCCCCAGCCCACATGCACCAGCCCCGCCCCCTCGTAGCCCACCTGCACCAGCCCCCAACCCCAGCCCCCATCCCCTAGATGCACTAGTCCACCCCCATCCCAGCTGCACCAGTTTCTCCCACCCTCCCCAGCCCCCTGAACTAGCCCCCCAGCCACCTGCTACCCCCAGCCCCCAGCCCCCATCCCCCTGCCACCCCCAGCCCACCTCCACCCCCCCGCAGCCCACCTGCACCAGCCCCCAGCCCCCTGCCACCCCCCATCCCACCAGCACTAGTCCCCCCCCCCCCGCAGCCCACCTGCACCAGCCCCCAACCCCAGCCCCCAGCTGCACCAGCCCCCCCCCCCCCAGCCCCCTGCTACCCCAGCCCACCTGCACCTGTCCCCCCTCTCCAGCCCCCCTGCACTGGCCCAAGGATCCTACATTGTTTCACCAAGGGGCTACATGGTTTAGACTTGGCTATGCGCAACTCATGATAAAAAATTGTGTGCAATTTAAAATGAACTTAACATTATCCTCACGAAGGGAGGTAATACTAGAATTAAGATGAAACATCCTATCAACATGGGGTACCAACAACCAACATACATGAATCAAGAAATAGAAAATAGAGAGTTCCCAACATTTTTTACACAACCAGAACATGTCTAAGAGCATCATTACAGACCTCACCGTATAGGTTACACATGACATATACTAATAGGGCTGCCCCTCCCCCTACCTGGACACCCTTCCCCCCTACCTGGACACCCCTCCCCCCTGCTGGACAGCCCTCCCCCCTGCTGGACAACCCTCCCCCCCTGCGGGACAACCCTCCCCCCCTACGGGATAGCCCCTCCCCCCTGTCGGACAACCCTCCCCCCTGCCGGACACCCCTCCCCCCTGCAGGACACCCCTCCCCCCTGCTGGACACCCCACCCCATTGAATGGAAATATTTCAATAACAAGTAGAAATGAATTAAATGTATACAAATTAAACAGAGATATAAATGAGAGAAATAAGTAATAAAACCTGAATTAAAAATGTTGGATTTAGTAATTAAAAAAAAGAAAAGGCCATAGTAAGATAAAGAGGCTCTGCTAGTCCCCCTGCCCCCTTCCAGTCCCCCCCTGCACCCTGCCAGGCACCCTACCAGTCCCCTGCTAGTCCCCCTACCCCTGGACACCACCTGGACCCCCTAATAGAGTTAGATTCCCAAATGAAGGGTAAGTGGTAGATTTCTAATCTACACATGTATTTTACATTCATTGATCCCACTATAAGGCACATAGATTACCTCTTGATTTAGGAGGCATTAACACATGATAATGTAGAGTTTACCTCTACTCCAATTGAAGCCCCTTCCACCATTATAGCCTCCACTACTACGATGCCAACTAAGTCAATGGTACTAAGATAATAATTGTGATAACCATTAATATGTAATCTATTTTAGAGACTCTTATATATGTTTCCCTCCCAAACTAGATACTTATATCATCATTAAATAGGTCTTATTTCAATGCTGCCAGCCCACTTGAATACATACACTCAGATTTTTGGGGGATAGACAGGACTAGTTCTTGTGTTGGAGGATCCAATATCATCATCTTCATAACTAAAATCTCTAAGAATGTTTGGATTTAGATAATAAAAAGAATATGATGCATTCCAAACCATTTAAACCTAAAAAGATTCAATGTAAAATCACACTGTAAAAGAATATGATGCATTCCAAATCATTATTCTGTGGTACAAATGTGGATACTACTTAAATTATTTGTGGTTTGGTTGATGCTAACTATACAGGTTAGTAGTCATTCTCATTCCCAATAATATATGGTAAATATTAATGATATTGATCAAAAAAGCAATGTAATCGGATGCATGAAACTCGTCATACATTACCAATCCAAAAATACAATTTACATAAAAAGTGAGTCTCAATATCAGTATCATCAGAATCATGATAACCCTCATCCACACCTCCTACAGAAACACCATCACCACCTCTCACATCACCAACATCATCATCGGCATCGGCATCTGCATCCAAACCGGCACCAGCACCAGGTCCAACACTAGGTTCGGCTCCAGCTCCAATAGAAGAATCTACATTAGCAGAACACATCGACATCAAAAATGCATCAACCGTTGTAGCTGCTTCTGGTGGAAGTGTAGAAGAAAGGGAAGACATAAACTTCATCATATTTGTAGTTATCGCCTGTTCTGATTTTTGACTTGCTTCTTTGATTGCGGCATTCATTTGTTCCACTATGACAAAACCAGAACCGGTACTTGAAGAAACGTTAGTAGACCAGTATCGAGATGGTACAATCTTCTTCCTAGGTCGACAACGCACTCTACCCTAATGCTCATCTCCTAATACCTGATGTAGATGATCGTTTGGGCCCAAATTGTCAGGTTCTTTTTCTTCTAATTCCTATAAAGCATTCTGTTGATTGATATATAACATAAATTAAAATGATAAAATAATATAAGGAATTAAATTCAGTAAAAATCAAAGAAATTTAAATATACTTACAATCGCCTTCTCGGTGTCGGGATTTGGCACAGTACCATCTTTCTTTTTCCAGCTTGTACAAAACAAAGTTGAGCGAGGAACACGACCCTCAATATTTGATGCCTTTTTCTAGAAAAAAAACAAAGAAATAAATCAAAATTGGAAGTTTAAAAAATTACACAAAACAAAGCTAAATATTTTAAATGTTAAATTACCCGCGTCTGCTCATGATCTGGTAATGAAGTGTGTCCGCAAGTATAAATGTGTTTCATTTCACTCTTGTTTTTTTATTTCTATTTGATTTCTCCTATAAACAAATAATTATATAAATTCATTAACATAAATAAAACAAGTAATTTAAAATCGTTTTTAAATAAATAAATGAATATATATATAATTTTAAAAAACACCTTAAACGCTGAACTCTTCCAATAGTTAATCATCTCTTTATATTGTGATATTGGGAAATATTGAATCACCGGTACTTCTTCAAGCTCTGTACCAACTCTATTTTTCCACCCAAGATATAAATCATACTTGTAGGCTCGCCACATTTCACCTAAATCCATTATCCTTGCAGCCTTTGCATTTTGTCCATCGGGAAAATTATATCGAAGCTGCAATGGACATAATATTTGTTAAGAAAATATTATAAATTTATATATATATATATAAAAGGTGATTAAAATTACTTACCCAAATCTCTGCCCAGGCTTTGTCCTTTATTTTTTTTCCAACTGCATTCCAACTTATCGGTTGAACCAAAATGATATTGCTGTGTCTAGCAAGTGTTCCCATAAAAATTTTACATTCCGTGCCATTTTTATTAATTATAGAATTGTCCTCATTGTAATCAACTATGATTTGCGTGTCCCGATTCCAAACCTCACGCATTTTTGTGCGGCCTCGTCGTCTGGTAGAGGCTGAAGCTAATCATGAAACCAAAATAAAAGAAAATAATATATATGAATTTATCATTAATCAGTAATAGTAATGTTTAAACAAATACCAATAGATGGGGGATCTGCTAACCCCTGAAGTGCTGCGTCTGGAGGGGGGGCAACCTTCATGGTAGGTGAGATATCTACAGGAGTACTATGTATAGTAGATGCAAAGTGTACTGATGGAGGCAGAAAACCCGATGGATAACCCTATACAGATGAGGGTGGATATGGATATGGATATGGCGGTGGGATATATGGGGGCATAGAACCCTGTACAGTGGATGGTGGGAATGGAAACTGAGGGATGGGAGTCTGAGAACTACCATCCGATGTGGGTGCGGGCAAAAAGGGATACGGAAAAGGTGGGTATGGATAATATGGAGGTGGCATAATGGGAGGATGGCCTCTTGGTGTCTCAAGCGGCGTAGTAGTTGGCTGACCTGTAGAATCAGTACCCCCCACCACAATATCATCCTCAGTGGCATAATCCAAGCGTCTCCTCAAAGATGCAATCTAAAATAACATAGATGATAAAATAAAATGAACGATAACAAGATAAATAATATGAAAGACCATAATATTCAAACATAATTTGTACTTACATTGTTTCCAGGAGGATATCTACGTTGTTCGTTTCTCAGTATTCTTCTACTCCTTCTAGTATCATCATAATCAGACATTTTGACCTGGAAAATTAAAAAAATATTCTCAAATGAATAGAAATAATGAAAAATGATAAATAATACAATTGTATCATAAAATAATGAGATACATTTTCTTGTGTGATATTTATATTGATAAAATATCAAGACTTTTCTATGTTCAAGATTTACTAGAGAAGTGGTTAAACATAAATTGGTGAGGCTATTAATAGTTTTATATTCGATAATGGTATAAAATATACTAGTTATTTTGATATCATGTATGAAAGTTAAAAAAACACATACAATATTGCGATAATATCAGGTAAATACTTACAAATGTGTCAACGCTATGTGGGGTCTGTGACAATTTCTGGTTCACAATCTGTTCTAACAATTGCATCATCCGTATCATCAAATGCAACATTCGAATAAATACCAATAGTTTCATCCACAACATCATTTTCATCCATGCCTTCATCAAAAATATGTCTAGGAATAACATCAACAATAACACCAAATTGTGGTTGTAACGGGTCACTTACATAAAACACCTGTTTAGCTTGTGACGCAAGAATATAAGGTTCATCGGTACGAAGCTGGCGGTTCATATCAATCACTCTAAATCCACAGTTATCAATATGCATTCCTTGTCGTGTCATTGAATCAAACCACTTGCATTTCATCATTGTGACATGACCATGTGCATAGTAATCTAATAAAATGATTCTTTCAACAACATCGTAATATGATATATTTTCTGATCGAGGCTGCCTGTCTAATGTACTCGCATAACAATATGTTGTGGCACTTATCGTGACACCATCATGCTGTGTTGCCATTTTTTTTGCACAACTATTTATAACAAATTTATATCCATTGACAACCATTGACTTACAATCACGCACCACATCGTTTGGACCAAAGGACAATGCTTTTATTTCATCTGATACTTCAATCATTGGTCGAGTTAAAACCTAAAAGATACCAACATAGAATATTAAATAGATACATGTGATTATGTTATGAGAAGAAGAAAAAGAAATCTATTACCTTTGACTTTAACCAGGCAGCAAATTCTTTGCTGTGCAATAGTTCCTTCCTCTTAATAGATAGAGAGCGATGTCTCTTTTTTATAATTTCAAAATGTTCTCTAAAGATATGAAAGCATTAAAATGTCACAAGATATAAAGAAATCACACAATGAAAAAAATACATATTTATTAGTTTACTTACTTCATATAATCATCAAGCACACCACAGTTGAATAATACTGTGCGATGTGCCATTTCCCACTCTTCCCTGCTTAAAGTACACAACGAGTACGATCCAGATATCCCCCCTGTTTGGGGCATTAAAGGAAATGTAGGCTCAATGGGATCATATTGCTCATCTTCAGTTCTCATTAGTCGATTAGACCTCGTAGTGATGTTAGCTAGGTACGATGAACAGAAATCCATGCATTCTTGTGCTAAATAGCATTTCACAATAGATCCTTCAGGATGATATTTATTTATCACATAAGATTTCAATGTAAACATCATTATTTCGGTAGGATACATCCACCAACTCGAAACAGGACCACCAAAGTGAACTTCCGTGGGAAGATGCACAGTCAAATGTAACATAATTGTGAAAAAAGACGGTAGGAAAATTTTCTCCAAGTCGCAAAGAATAATCGGTGCATCTCTCTGCAATTTCTGAACAACACTTCTGCTCAATCTTTTGGCACAAAGATCTCGATAAAATTGACATAACTTAATCACCACAACTCTAACATTATGTGAAAGTAAATGACGAATGGCAATGGGAATCAACTCATGTAACAAGACATGGTAATCATGGGTTTTAAGAGATTTGAGTTTCACATCTTGTGTATTCACCCTTTTTAAAATATTACTTGAATAACCATCCAGAACCTTCAAACTTTCCAAGACTTGAAGAAATTGTTTTTTCTCCACATTTGTCATCGAATAACAGGAAACAGGGACTTTCCACTTATTTTGACCAATTAACTCAGGATGAAGTCTTGCTCTTATACCCCAATCCATCAAATCACGACGACACCGCAAATCATCTTTTGTTTTGACTTTGACATTCAAAATAGTAGGAAGTAACATATCACAAATTTTTTTCTCGATATGCATTACATCCAAACAATGACGTAATAAATTCGATGACTAATATGGCAACTCAAAGAATATGATTTTCTTTCTCAAATTACTGTTGGAATTCGAATTAGCATGCTTTTGCTTTCTGATATTTGATTGACTTTTTCCAAGAAAATAATTCAAATCATCAAGTTCTTTAACAATATCAGTCCCTGACATTTGTTGAGGTGTCTCATCTGTCTCGATGGCATTATCGAACTGTCTCCGATTTTTCCTGTATGGATGATCCATTGGTAGAAAACGTCGATGCCCTATGAAGCTGAAAGTTCGTCGAAACTTTAATCTTCAGAAACGTGTATTTTTAATACAAATAGGACAGGATAATTTCCCTTTAGTACTCCAACTAGAAATCATTCTGTAGGTAGGGAAATCATTTATCGTCCACAATAAAGCTGCACGAAACATAAAGTACTCCTTTCTGAATGCATCATACGCTTGTGCACCAACAATCCAAAGCTCATTTAACTCCTCTATTAATGGCTGTAAGTATATATCAATATCATTTCCAAGATCACTGGGTACAGATATCAATATACTCAGGATAGTGCACGGCTTCTTCATACACATACATGAAGGAAAGTTATAAATGTGAATGAAAACAGGCCAAGTACTGTGTGTAGTATGCATTTGGCGAAATGGGTTGAAACCATCACAGGATAATCCCAATTTAACATTTCATGGGTCGACTGCAAAATCAGGATGTAACCTATCAAATTTCTTCCAAGACAACCCATCTGAAGGATGCACTATTTCATCGTTATCCTTATTTCTTTCATCTGCATGCCATCTCATATTCTTTGCCATTTGTTCTAACATAATTTTTTTTTGAATCTTGGGAATTAAAGGGAAGTGCCACATCAATTTCTGTGGTATGCGAGATTGAGATCCATCTTTATTAGTCTTCCACCTTGATGTGCCACACTATTTGCACTGACTCAAGTCCGCATTCTCCTTCCAGAACAAACAACAGTCTTTGAGACAAGAATGAATCTTACTAGATGAAAATCCAAATTTGTCAACCAACTTTGATGCCATGTAATCATTTTCTGGAATAAATGCATCATCAGGAAGTAAATCCTTAATAAATGTAAGGAGATAGTCGACCGTAGTATTACTAAATCCATACATTGTTTTCCCATGATATAATCGCATTAAAAACTCAAGTTTTCTCATTTTTCCACATGCTTGATATACTGGGGTATTTGCATCTTCCATAAACTTTCTAACACTCTCAACGTCATCATCCTGATTAATAGATGAGAACTGTGTTCCAGTATTCATTTCCTCTTGCACTGGTCTTCATGAGGAGCTAGCTTCAGAAACAAAAGGAAACCGATCAAAAATCAAAATTTTTATACCAATCTTTTCTGCTGAATCGATGGCATTCAACACTTTATCTTTTTCTCCATTGTGATACCACACATGATAATTTTTTTGGAAACCACTTTTAGTGATATGGTAACTCACTTCCTCACGAGTTAACCAAGGTCTTCCAACACAATCAAAACACGGGCATCGAATCAACCCGCCATCTGAATCATTAGTGAATGCAAAGTCCAAAAAATATTATAACTCCTTCTAAAATTCATTATCGATCTGATCAATGTTGTACATCCAGTATCTATCCATCCTGAGGCAGATAAACATACATTAGATAAATAATCTAGAAAATGACTTAACATTATATGTATTATTTCAAAAGATATTAAGTAATCATCAATATTGACCTTTTATAACTCAACCACCATTATCTAAAGTATTGTTTTTCCCTTCCAATGAAAAAGCTATTAATCAATGCTATAACAGGGTTTCAGGCCCTATATTTTATGGATGGATACTCCAGGTATAATCATACATGGATGCCCCCCAAGGATGTAGAGTCTCCCATAATTATGGTTCCATAGGGGAATTTCTACTTTTAATTGATTCTTATGGGATAGAATAAGGCATAATCCACTTATCAACTGTCCATGCACCACATCTTCAAGACAATTATCATGAAATTTGTGGAATGATACTAGGATTATTTGGTGAAAAAATCCTACCATATTTGGACCATCTCAAGGATCTTGAGAAATTGTTTATCTTCCTATATTTCATACACTTTAAGATAAACTCCCTGAAGTTCACATTCAGGGTTACCTCTATTAGGTTTCTCCACTTTACTACAAGATATATGGTCATCGAGATTGACCCAGATATGATCAAGTCCATCAATCAGATTCCTCCCCCATGGAATCTCTAAGAGTTGTGGGGCCTCCAAGGTCTATTCACCTATATAAACTGATTTAATGTGAATCTAGTTGGATAGTGTAAGATCCTCTAGTGTCCAATGAATAAAGTACTTATTAAAAAATTGGATGAGGAGTTCCATATCGATTATTGATAACATTAAGCATTATCTTTTACAACTATCAGTTTTGATTTCTTCCATTTTAGGAAAGACATTGTTCATTTATGGGACTTCCTTGGAATGATCCCTTGTAACCCATCTAACCCAAAAAAACAAAGAGGTAATAGAAATTTTTTTATAATATCATAGTCGGATGCTCCTCGATATATAGAATAGATACTCCCCTATAGATAAAAGTTTCCTCGCAATAGTTTTTACAGTGTAGAAGTTGTGATATTATATATAGAATCATGAGACACAATTGGTGACACAAGTAAAAATCCTAAAGTATATCTTAAATTACCCTATGTTTATTGGATGAATGTTGTTTTGGGAGGTGATCCTCTAGTATTTCAACATTAGGTTCATCCCATATATGGTTGTCAAATTCTAGGCAATAGAAGACTTCATGGACACACATCCACCCCTGAAGAACTACCCCTGAATGTTGATTTCCCAAATGAGGCTACCCTCTTAGTGGATCATGTCAAAGAGTATTAGAAAACATATTTTGATGGTGATTTTCAAAGATCAACTGAAATAATGCTTAATAATTCCAATCTTAATTGAGTAGGCCAGGTGGTTGTCTTTATCACACCAACACAAGACGTCCAATCATACTTTTTCCTATTTTTATAAGGTTTCACTGATGATGAGGCAAATTATTAGGCTCTCATTACTGGTCATCAGTTATCAGATGATATTTATTTCCCCCAAATGGATATGAAGGTAGAATCCAAGTTAGCCCTCAAATATATTAATAGTGACCGCATTGTTATGATGAAAGAGCTCATGTCCCTACTGGATCATACCCACCAGCTAATGGTACAATTCCCTTCTATGATGGAGGTGAATAAAATTCCCATGTTATAGAATGGTTGAGCTGAAAACTTGAAAAGTTTAGCCACATTCTTATATGATCCTAAAAATGATTATTTTATCATCCATGTGGCCTATCCAAGGGTCATTGTCCCCATTCCATTTGAGATGATGATAACAAGAACCTAAACCAACTTTCCTTTAGTGATTATATTCTATGACCCTAAAGTCACCCCATAGTAGAGGAAATAAACTATTAGATCCCTCCCTATATCGAGTATCCCTAGCATGGTACTCTCCATCGCGACTGAGCTGAGCATAAGTGAATCCACCGGTAAGCCTTGCCGTTTACACTCCAGAGTATGAATAAATTAATGCCACCCTCAAAAGATATGGTTTTAATGAAATTATCGTATATTACAACCAAATATATGGGATACCTCAGGTTATTTTGGAGGTCAATGTTGGGTCCAAATTCACCCATCATGTGGGACTGAAGCACTCTCAACAGATACTATTATTGGGATACATTTATCCCTCCATGCTCCATAACTACACCATTTTTTCTCAGAGTTTTCATGGGTGTTAGAGACATTCAATTATTTTCCATCAACCATTATAGATCCTCCACACCACCATGTAATATTTTCCTTTTTCACTATGGGGTCTCATATCATAGGCCCATACCCACTAGAAAAATATATCCTGTTATAGTTTATTCTAACTGGAATGGTATTCTTCTCCAAGTAGGAAGAAGTAGTTATCATCAATGATGTTAAATCTATGTTTGTGATCATGTTTTTGATCTACCACACCATATATCAATTTGGATTTATTCATTCCATTCTCAAATAATAAGGCACTAACTTTTAGGATTAGGATTTAATGAAATTTTACACGAAGTACAAAATCTGGTCCAACGTTACTACTTACTAGAATTCATAGGAAAATGTGTATATTGAAGAATGAAATAAGAAACAATCTATTATCCTATAGAAAACACTGGGTTATAAAAAATAAGAGTTGGCCTGATAATCTCTTGAATTTCCTCTATACCTATTGGATGATGACTCTTAATTCCACCCCAGTGACCTCATATCCCTAGTATGTGAAACCAAGTAAGTCATTCCCATCGAGGATTAGATACCATAGATCTAAATATATTTATACAACAATAATAGTCTAGAAAGAATGAAATAAGATCACTTGGATGATTTGGAATCCCTCATAGAGAACAACTTCCAAGCATTTCCCAATCTAGAGAGAAACCAAAACTAGATGAAAATATAATTCAAAAATATGGTTTCCTCTGCTCCATAAAATACAGTGACATGGTACTGGATCTCAGAACAAGGATGATACCCAAATAAATAAACCGAAGTTGGTTCCCAAGTGGGAATGACCTTACCTCATTCATAAGGTCTATTCCAACGAGGTATACTCTTTGATCACCATATATAGAGATCGTATCACACCTCCCACCAATGTGATGTTTCTGAAGTAGTACTTCACATGAGGATACCCATGGTCCAAGAAAGAAAACCTAAAAATATTTTCATGGTTCCAAGAATTATGAATATAAAATATTCACAAATGTTCCAAAATTTATGACCCTAAACTACCAGAAACCCCATGGTCGAGCTAGTATGACCTTAAAATATTCATAACTGGTCAAAGCAACAAGACCTTAAAAATATCCTTAATCTAAAATCTTTGAACATAAACAAGGAGTCATATTCCATGAATTATGAAAATAACTATTTTCTACCAATATTGTTTGAGTTTAATGACTTTAAACCATAGATATTGACATCCTAGGCACACAAAATTAAATAATGATCTTACTCGATATAAAACTAAGATGACTCATATGATAACTATGGGATGATATGAAAGGTCTTACAATTTTTATAACCATGGTGCCTCATAATATATGTATGATATTGTCTAAAAAATCACCCCACTTGGAATCAATATGAATCATATGATATGAGACGAACTAAACCATCATCCATATAACACGATGCTAAAATCTAGCATTACCCATGTCATAAATTTGGGATTCCCTCACGAGAGAGGATTTCCCCCAATTTTGGAATTGAAATCCTACTATTACATAATTTTGAACCATGTGTGGATTGACTACCATTTTCATGGGATACGTTGTAATTCCTATACCTCTCATTTATAGGTCTAGATAAATATATTTTAACCCTACATCCCCTTAGTCCCATTTACACACACAAAATTATGACTTTAACTTGTGTGTAGTCCATCTCAAGGTGTGAATATGGTATATAAGACTATTTGGGTCCATTTACAGTAGGTTTTACCACTTCTGTGACACATATATTACTATGAAACCAAATTACACATATTCCAAGCATCATGAATTTAAAATATCATCTACATTCATCTCGATCTGATCATTATAACATTATACGATATGGAATTTTTTTCTGAGGTATTTGTGTGGTGCGTGGGATGTCCTGCCCTCAATTCAAATCAAATTCAACCTCATTCATGAATTGAATTTTTTTTCAAAATATACCTATTTCAGTAGCCCATGAATCATGAATGTAAATTGTTTTCTGTCATCCAAGAGGTATGAAATTAAACATTGATCAACCATCTTCAGGATCACTTCATTTGTTATAGGACATCCTGGTATCCGTTCACATGGGTTTTAATAAATTTTCACTGCATTATCATCCTTAAAGATCCTCTTTATACTCAAATCATCAAGAATATAAACTATTTTCATTTTTACTAAGTTCCATGAACTCAAACAAGAAGACTAGATCAAGGAATTGTGAACCTAAACTATATGCATGCACCCATTATTCACACGGTTTTCACCATCTCTGGTGTTGCATAAATCTAATAGCTCTACAATACAAAACTATATAAGGCTTGATTCCTATCCTTATCGGATGTGCAATGATGGATAGACCATCTATCTCTAGGAACAACCATAGATTAATTGTAAAATCATATGTAACATATGGTTATATCACCATGATATTCTCATATTTTCCTCCTTTTTGGGAATAAGACCCATTAATTTCGCTTGAACAATTAGAAATCTAGTATTCCCTAAAAAATAGATATATATGGTAGAAAATAATTGGAAGATGAAGGCATATCCTACACTAATGTTCCTAGTTCTTGATGTTAATCTACAGTATTACCCTATACAAAACCACGATGCCTCATACGATATTTAAGGGATGGAAATCAAACCAAAATCCATGGAACAAAATTATAAAATGTTGACATACCCTATATAATTTCTGGATGCCTAAGATTCGAAAATGGTATGATTTAGTATCCTTATTCATGAGGATTGACCTGAGCAGTAGAAATATCTTACATAAAAGAGTAGAAATATTCTTGAGAAGGATCTAATTACTACTGATATGTATTTTGAAAAAACTATTGTT
Organism: Viscum album; assembly: GCA_963277665.1. Lineage (NCBI taxonomy): Eukaryota > Viridiplantae > Streptophyta > Magnoliopsida > Santalales > Viscaceae > Viscum > Viscum album. Next base: position 1,669,004,684 of record OY728155.1, read on the forward strand.
AAAGATAAAGATACTGGAAATGATAAAAAATGGAATGATAAAGATACCAGCAATGAGGTCGTCCGGAGGAGGCCGTCGGGAGGAGGAGAGTTCGTCGGAGGAGGAGATTCCGTCAGGAGCAGGGGAGTTGCAGTCGTCCGGAGGAGGGGAGTCCGTCGGGAGGAGGGGAGTCCGTCGGGGGAGGCGCGGTCGTCCGGGGAGGAGAGGTCTTCAGGAGGAGGGGAGTGTGTCGGGGGAGGAGGGGAGTCCGTCGGCGTCGGGAGAGGTGCTGTCGACCGGGGAGGGGGGAGGCGCGGTCGTCCGGGGAGGGGAGTGCGTCGGGGGAGGGGAGTGAGTCGGGGAGGGTTCCGTAGGAGGAGCCCGAGAGAATATTGGCCAAATCACAAATATATCCATGGATGAATTTTCATCCGTTGGTATAACCATGCTGTAGCCACGGAGTTATAAAACCGTGGCTATAGGTCCGTGGCTATAACTTCATTTTGTAGTAGTGTTCATGTGATAGTAAAGATGATATAAAATAATATTCCACTTGAGATTCAAGTTTTTATGAGGGGGCTTGGATGCAGAAAACTTTTCATGGTGTCGAGAAAGGTCGAGTGACTAGTATTGGTTCACAATTGACACCTAATAGTTTCTATGGTACTTTTGTGATGTAACCAGTTAGATAAAAGGTATATCATGTAGTTTTTTCACCATCATCATCCATTTTAAAGTATTAATAGAGGTTATGATCTTAGGATAATATGATACATTGGATGTAGAGATAGTGGGATGAGGCATGTGAGATGTTGCACCAGAGAGATGAGTAAATGTTGGAGTATATATGACAGATTGTGCATGGTGTTGGTATAGATTTCCCACCACCCAACCCTTTGGGTGATCCTACTATTCTAGATAATAGTTTACTACTATTTTTACTATTATGTATTTTGGTTTGGTAAACATATTATATGAGAAATGGTGTAATAATTCTATGCATGTTTTTATTATAGGTATTTTTTTATAAAAAAATTTGGTTTTAATTTTTTTTTGAAATTATATAAATAATTTTGATGGATCAAAAAATCCATCACAATTATAGTATTAAAATATTTTGTTTATTTATGATAAATTTTATTCCCATTGAAAATAATGAGCAATTTCGATGGATCATCGCAAGTAGGTTTAAAAAAAAAATACTTATTTGTGATGGGAATGATGATTGACCGCGTTATTGTGACACGTCAAATTGATTATGATTATAAGATTGATTTATAGTTTGGGGAATACCCTAGGTCGTCTCTCAAGGATCATTAATAGGTTTTGAGTGTGTATTTTTAATAAAATTTATTAAAAGAGGGGGTGGTTTTGAAAGCAGTTTTAAAAATAAAACGACTTAATTAAAGAGTTTAATGGTTGATAAATAAAAGTGGTGTTTTAGAATTATGATATAAGGAGATCATTTCAAGTTCACTACACATATTGGATAGTTCATTTCTCTGAAAATTTCACATGGTTTTGTTTAATTCTTTGGTTGAAGATTTTCAAGATCTTGACTACCCTCTTACCCCTTAAAACGATGCACAAAGAAGCAACCCTTGAAACAATGATCATGTTATCAAGGTTTCATTCTAAATTATAGAAAAAGGGATACCAAATCATACTAAAATCTAAAATATGTGTGAGAGAGAAATTATGCTTGTGTTGTCCAATCAGAACAACCCAATATTCCCAGTTGAAATTTCAACCCAATCGGTGTTAAAATAAAAAGTGTTTCACTTAATTATATCAAAATAAATGCATTCAGGGGAGAAGAATTTAAAGATAAGAAATAACTGAAATATTTAACACACAAATTATACAAAACCAGTAGAATAACTAGTGCTGTAACTCCCCCCCAAGTGTGTGTAGCTCCCTCGAAATGATCATCCACCGTTTAGCTCACCATCGAGAGGAGGAGGAGGCTCGGGTGGAACTTCACCTTAATATTTGACCCCCCTATGAGGATAGGGTCCTATAGAACTTTTAGTATGAGGAGGATACTCCTATAGGACTCCAAAATGGAATAGGTTCACTTCTAGTTCGAACTTACAAATGGGGAGCCCAAGGTGCCATTTTATAAGAAAATGGGAAGGTGGTTTTGAGCACACAGATTTATTAAAACCACTTGTCACATGGGTTTTGACCTCCATAAAGAATTATATTCCTTTGAAGAAAATAAAAAAGTTTTATCCCCACCTCTCTACTGTCTCAAGTGAAATTTTTGAACCATTTTAACAAGTATAGTGCGAGATATAGATAGATTACAACACACCACTTTTAACTTCGTGCAGATTAGGTGTGCTGGACAAATCAGGTTGATTGGGCCACCAGATGGCAGAATGAGTCTTGGGTTCATTTATAGGAAATGAATCCCAATGAATTTTGGACCAGAAAAAAAATTTTAATCCCATTTGGATTCACAGTTCAGGAGAAGTGCACGAATGAGTCCCCTAGTGTGCACAGATCTTGCGCAGTTTGACCCATTTGTCTTGGACATCATCATGAGTCCTCCAAATCACCTCCTCCTGCAATGAAATCATCAAAACAAGTAAAATTGATCTTTTTAATAGTTATAAAAAAATAAATTATTCAAACATGGAATTAATTTTTTTTTTATAATTTTCAATATAAAACAAGTTTAGCACAGTGGTGTAATGGTGAAAATGAACAGGGAATCGCGGTGCAATCACACCCCCAAACCTAAACATTTGCACTCTTGGGAAAAGTAATAATTCCAAAAAATATTCATGTAGATATTTCAAAATTTATAAAGATTTAAAATTCAATAAAAATTTAATTCCTGATAGAAATGTGATCAAAACAAAAATCACACCGGGGAATTATTCTCAGTGATCATGGAAAAAGACATCTCAAAAATTGTATCCAAATAAAATTCCAAGAGACGCATGATACCAATAAAAGAAAATAATTCAAAAGTTAATCATGTCACTAATTCTCCATGTGTATGTGTGACAACCATTTCATGCTATTCTTTCTACTTTTTATCGAGTAAATATAAGTTATTTTAATAATTGTCTACTTACAAGATCCTTTCCATTGAACTTGCCCCACATCCTTTGCAATCAAATTTCAAGACCCACTTACTTAAGAATTCCTAGAAGTCAAAACATAAGATCCCGACCTAGATATCCACATATGTTGTACATTTCATCACTCCCCTCATTTATTAATTTTTCAAAAGTTTCACTTGGAACAAATCTCACAATCTTCTCCCAACCCATGTTTGATCTCCTCACGAAAATAATTGTAATAGTTATAACAAGATCAAAGGTCTAGGAAGGGTGGTTTTTTACCCGACCGATATACAACCCCCCTTTTTTGTTTTTGTTTTTTTGAGGGCGTACAACAGTCGGATAACAGGTACACACACATAGGTCAATCTGGTATAGTAATGAAATTGATCGGATAAGGAATGAATGTATGGAAAAATGAGTTTTTAAAATAGATAAAAATAAACCTAACTTACATTTACCTTCCATTAAGTAAGAAATTTTCACACATCATGGTTGCATGCAAAAATGTGTGGAGAGATTAAGTGACACAATTTTCACTTAAACTATTCACAAAAAGGGAACCATTCTTCTTAAATCTTTCAAATTGATACAACCATTTATATCATTGAAAAAAAACCAAATTACAAAAGAAAGTCACACCATAGTATTGAATTCTTATAGAAATGCACATTTCATCAGAATTTTTTTTGAAAGTTAAAACAACATGAAATATGGAAATCTCACATGCATTCTCAATTACTTCCATGATTAAATGGGCATCATTTTCTATGATAAAGTGGGAATAAAAAAAGTGATATTCTAGCACAAAGGTGAGGGGTAGGGAAGGGGGGAAAGTAACAATACAATTAAGCAAGCTAAAAAGAGAAAAAGAAGAAAGATGATGAAAATTACTAACTAACCCAAGAATATACCCATCCCCCACACCTAAAGTGTAAAGTGTCCTCACTATAATAAAAGAGAATGTGGGAAGTAATGATAAAACCTGGTGAGTTTCATTCATAGATTGATTCTTGAATATAGAGTTCCTCCATCGAGGACTCCAGAATGGATTCATGGAAGTGCTTCATCCGCTGCCCATTGATAGTGAAGGTTTTCTTGGTTTCTTCATTTTGAACCTAGACAACACCAAATGGAGAGACATTAGTAATAGTTTATGGGCCAAACTAGTGGGAACGAAGCTTACCTGGATGAAACTTCAGCCTTGCATTGTAAAGGATGACCTTCTTCCCAATTTGGAACTGGAGATGAAGGATAAGATAGTCGTGGGTAGCCTTGGTTCGCTTCTTATAAATCCTGGAGTTCTTATATGCATCTCTTATCATTTTCTCTAGCTCCTGAATCTACAACTTCCTTTGAGCACCTACACCAGAAATATTATAATTACATTGTTTTATGGCCCAGTAGGCCCAATGCTCAATCTCAATAGAAAGGTGACAACTCTTTCCAAACACTAACCGATATGGTGACATGCTAATGGGGGTTTGAAAGCAGTATAGTAAGACCATAATGAATCATCAAGTATAAGACTCCAATATTTTCTATTGGGTTGAGCCATTTTTTCAAGAATCTATTTTACCTCTCTATTTGACACCTTATCTTGACCATTGGTCTATGGGTGATAAGAAGTAGACACTCAATGACAAGCCCCATACCAACGCAAAAGTGATTGCATTGTTCGATTGTAGAAATGAGAACCCTAGTCACTGATGATGAACCTAGGTAATCTAAACCTACAAAATATTTGGGTTCTAAAAAATTCTACAACTACCTTAGAATCATTAGTCCTTGTAGCTTGTGAATCTACCCATTTTGACACATAATCATCATCCATAAGAATGTACAAGTTTCCAAAGGAATTGGGAAATGGCCCTATAAAGTCAATACCCCAAACATAAAAAATGTCATAAAAGAGAAATGTTTGTTTTGGAATTTCATTTATTTTAGAGACATTTAACATTCTTTGAAATTGAGGACAATATTTACAAAAATCATGGGCATCCCAAAAAAGTGTTGGCCAAAGGAGATCAGAATCAAGGATTTTGCGAGCAGTCCATTGGGGACCAAAGTGGCCCCTATAAGCAAGAGTGTGGCAGAATCTAAGAACAGACTGAAACTCGCTATCAGGAACATTATGCCTAAGGACTTGATCACTACATGTGTGCTTGAGGTAGGGGTCATCCCAAATATACCAACGAGACTCATGTTTTAGATGAATGGCTTGGTTTTTTTGAAATCAGTAGGAATGCAAGATGCTACCAAATAATTTACAATTTCAGTATACCAAGGAATAACATCTTGCACTCAGTACAATTGCTCATCGGGAAACATATCATTTATAGGAATACAGGGGGATGAGTCAATGTATGAGGATTGGGTAATCCTACTGATATGGTCAACCACCACATTCTTTGCTCCTTTTTTATCTCTAATTTATAAATTGAATTCCTGAAGGACAAGCATCTAGTGAATAAGACATGGTTTGGCTTCCGGTTTCTTAAGGAGATATCGGAGGGCTTCATGGTCTGAGAACACAATGACTTTGGACCCTAAAAGGTATGACCTGAATTTATCCAAGGCAAACACAATGGCAAGAAATTATTCTTCAGTTGTGGTGTAGTTTGATTGGGAAGGGTCCAAAGTATGTGAGGCATAAGTAATGACATGTGGAGCTCGATCAACCCTTTGTGACAGAACTGCCCCAACTGCATAGTTAGAGGCGTCACACATGAGCTCAAATGGTAAATCCCACCAAGGTGGTTGGATTACTAGGGGTGATGTGAGACTCCATTTTAACTTATTAAAAGATTCCTCACATTCTTTATCAAAAACAAATTCTTTTTCTTTTTGGAGTAATCAAGAAAGGGGGAGTACAATTTTACTAAATTCATGAATTAAACGATGATAAAATCCAGCATGACCTAGGAAAGATTGCACATCACATAAATTTTTGGGGAATGGTAAGGAAGAAATGACATCTACTTTTGATTTATCTACTTGGATACCATCCCTAGAAATGATGTGGCCCAAAACTATACCTTATTTCAGTATGAAATGACATTTCTCATAATTTAATATAAGATTCTTTTCAATACAACCATGTAATATTAAACCAAGACTACTCAAACATTCAACAAAAGAGGATCCATAAGCAGTGAAATAATCCATGAAAACTTCTATGCAATTATACAGGTAATCTGAAAAAATACTAACCATACATCACTGGAAAGTACCTGGAGCATTGCACAGACCAAATGACATCCTCCTATATGCAAATGTGCCAAAGGGGCAAGTGAAGGTTTTCTTTTCCTGATCCTCGGGGAAAATATGGTTTTGAAAGTATCCAGAATAACCATCAAGAAAACAGTAGTGGGACTTACCTAATAGGCTCTCTAGAATTTGGTCAATGAATGGCAAAGGGAAATGGTCCTTCTATTTGTGTTGGTTTAGTCAGTGATAGTCTATGCAGACACGCCAACTATTCTGCACATGAGTTGGAACCAATTCTTTGATTTCATTTTTGATTACTATAAGGACAGTTTTTTTAGGAACTACTTGAACATGACTAACCCATTGGCTGTTAGTGATGGGTTAAATGATTCCAGTAGCCAATAATTTTGTTACCTCCTTTTTCAAAACTTCTATGAGGTTTGGGTTCAATAAACTTTTTTCCTATCTAACTGGTTTATCCTCATCATTTAATAAAATATGATGTGTACAAGTTGATGGGATAATAATAGGAATGTCAGAAAGTGTCCATCCCAAATCTTGTTTATACTCCCTCAAAATCTCAAGCAGTCTCAATTCATGCTCAAGAGGGAGTGAACTAGCAATGATGACGGGCATCTTGTTTCCATTATCAAGATATGAATATTTTAAATCTTGAAGAAGTTGTTTAAGTTCTAATTCAGGTGGATTTTGGATTGATGGGAGTGTGTGTGAAAGTGAGAGATCACTAATCTCATCTAACTACTCAATGGTATCATCCTCAAATGAGGAATGAGATTTTACAAGCTTAGCAATATCATCGATGGTCAGTGGATCCTCAGTGTTCAAGAAATCATAAATTAATAAATATGCATGACACTTTTCTAGACCACTACAACAATCAATGCATGATTCATTACCTATAATTTCAATCAATGAACAAAACTCAGAAAGGGGATCAGGGGAATGATAATAAGTGTTTTCATGGGAAGGGAGTACATAAATTGAATTTACCGAGAGAGAGGAGTGTTCTTCTGAGGGGTGCTTCATGGCATCAAGGATGTTGAAATAGACTATGTAACCACAAAAATCCATAGATAATGCACCATTTTGAGCATTAATTATGGTTTTGGCAGTTTTCAAGAAAGGTCTCCCCAATATAATTGGGGCATGTCTATTCATCCTATCATCTTCCATTTTAAGCGCATAAAAATCAGCAGGAAAAATTAAATTTTGAACCCTTACAAGAACATCCTATAACACACCAGAGGGGTGTGTGGTACTCTGATTAGCCAGTTGAACAATAATTTCAGTGGGATTCAGTTCCCTGACCTGAAATGTAGAGTAAATGGAGTGAGGAATCACATTTATAGAAGCACCTAAATCAATCATAACATTAGAAAAATAATACTCTCCTATAGTGCATAGAATCAAGAATGTACCAAGATCATTGAACTTGGTGGGAAGTGATGGCTCTATTAATGCTGATATGTTCCTCCCCAAGCTCACCTTTTCATGTCCATGAAGTCTCCTTCGGTGTGTACACATCTCCTTCAGAAACTTTGCATATCTTGGAATTTGTTTCACAACATTAATCAAGGGGATGTTTACCTGCACTTTTTTGAAAGTTTCCAATATTTCCTTATCTAGTTCAGTTTCCTTTTGTTTTCTAGGTTGGGTGGACTTTTAAGGAAATAGAAGAGGAATGGGTTGTCTAGAAGACTCATCAACATATACACTCCTTCCCTTGGAAGGGATTCTCTCAAGACATGGTTTTTCAACATTTGGAACATTTTTAATGGTTGGGATGGAGGTTTCCTAAGGCGGGGATGACTCTACTGGAGGATTCATTTGACTTTATAGTTGTTTTCCACTCCTAAGGGTGATGTAACTAACATTTCATTTATCTCTAGCGTTGAATAATGGTTGATATGGTAGTTTAACCGACCTGTGACTTTGAATTTCCCCCCCTGAGTTAGCTAGTTGGCCTAATTGGGTTTTGAGGTCTTGTATGGATGCCTATGTGGTTTGATGGAATTGAAGATTGTTGGAATCCATTTGTTTCATCGTATCTTCTAGGCTAGGCTCAGGTTTTGGAGGGGGTTGTTGGATAGGCCTTTGGGGTAGATGAGGATTTTTGGGTGGTGGTAGTGGATGACTACTCTGACCCTGTTGGTTACATGGTTGTTGAGGTTGGTTTGAATACCCCCTTTCCTATAGGATTGGTTGTCTTTCCACCCAGGATTTGATGGATAGTATGGTACTTTCCTAAAGGGTTGGTTATAAGGACTACCTGGAAAGATTGCCTCATAACTCTCAGAAGTTTCTCTCAATTGGGGGAATTGGTCAGAGTAGTGGGTGTCAAAAGAACATATACCACAATGGATGGGAGGAGGAGATTGGGATTTCCCTTGGGAAAGAGCAAGTTTTCTTAGAAGTTTACTTACCTCTTCAAAATTTTTGTCCACCTTCCTCTCGAATTCAATACTTTTCACCTCATGGACACCTCGAATAGGTACATTGAACCTTGAACCGAATTGTTGAGTGTTCTATGCTATGTTCTCAATTAAGGTCCTTATAGTGATTGGGGTCTTATCTACCAGCGCACCACCTTCAGCAGCATCAATCATGTTTCTATCAATAGGGATTAAACCTTCATAAAAATATGGTATTAAAAGCTGGTCACTTATTTGGTGGTGTGGACAAATTGAACATAATATTTTAAATCTTTCCCAATATTCATGAAGTGTTTCCCCTTGATATTGTCTTATACCACATATTTCCTTCCTTATTGTTGTAGTTCAAGAGGCTGGGAAATATTTTTCAAGAAAAAGGCGTTTCATGTCTACCCAGTCTCTTATTGGTGAATTAACATAATAAAGCCAGTCTTTTGCAGTGTCTTCTAATGAAAATGGAAATGACCTAAGCTTTACTTGTTCTTCATCAACATTAGAAGGTTTTAAAGTAGAACACACGGTATGAAATTCTTTTAAGTTCTTATGTGGATCTTCTCTCACGAGTCAATGAAATCTTGGTAATAAATGAATTAGACCGGATTTCAGTTCAAAATTGGGTGCCTCACCTTGGATTTGAATATAGGTGGGATGGATATCAATATCAGGTGAGGTTAGTTATTTTAATGTTTGGTTGTTTTCAGCCATATTATTCAATTTTATTTCAGTTTTTATATTGGTTCTAAAATAGTAAGAGGAAGGATCAAGAAGAGTGTCGATGTTTTGGGTGTCCTCCTTCGATGGGTTCTCTTGTGCGTCTCGGGGTCGCTGACGTAAGATCCTATCCAGTTTGGGTTAAAAAAGAAGTAAATCTCACAAATTAGAACGCTTCATGCACCAAACCTACACAAAAAATATATCAGAATACAAAAATATATGTAGAGGTATAATATAAAATAGATAAATATTCAAAAAATTTACAAAAATCTTGTAAAAAACACACACTAAAAACCAAAGCTTTTCCCGACAACGGTGCCAAAATTTGACTGTTTTGTCATGAAACATAAAATTTATTATGATTATAAGATTGATTTATAGTCTAGGGATGACCCTAGGTTGTCTCTCAAGGAGTATTAATAGGTTTTGAGTGTGTATTTTTTAAAAAATTTACTAAAAGAGGGGGTGGTTTTGAAAATAGTTTTAAAAATAAAATGACTTAATTAAAGAGTTTAATAGTTGATAAATAAAAGTGGTGTTTTAGAATTATGAGATAATAAGATAATTTCAAATTTACTACAAATCTTGTATAGTTCATTTTTTTGAAAATTTCACATGGTTTTGTTTAATTCTTTGGTTGAAGATTGTCAAGATCTTGACTACCCTCTTACCCCTTAAAACGATGCACAAAGAAGCAAACCTTGACACAATGATCATGTTATCAAGGTTTGGTTATAAATTATAGAACAATGGATACCAAATAATACTGAAATATCATGTATGTGTGAGAGATAAATGATGCTTGTGTTATCCAATCAGAATAATCCAAAATTCCCACTTGAAATTTCAACCCAATCGGTGTTAAAATAAAAAGTGTTTCACTTAATTATATCAAAAGAAATGCATTCAGGGGAGAAGAATGTCAAGATAAGAAACAAGTGAAATATTTAACACAAAAATTATACAAAACCAGTAGAATAATTAGTGCCGTAACTCCCTCCCAAGTGTGTGTAGCTCCCTCAAAATGATCGTCCACCGTTTAGCTCGCCATCGAGAGGAGGAGGAGGCTCGGGTGAAACTTCGCCTTCATATTTGATCCCCCTATGAGGATAGGGGCCTCCATAACTTATATTATAAGGAGGATACTCCTCTAGGACTCTAAAATGGAATATATTCACTTCTGTTTCGAACTTACAAATGAGGATCCCAAGGTCCCATTTTATAGGAAAATGGGAAGGTGGTTTTGAGCACACAGATTTCTTAAAACCACTTGTCACATGGGTTTAGACCTCCAGAAAGCATTATCTCACTTTGGAAAAAATTAAAAAAATTTAGATACACATATTTAATGTATTCAGAGAAATTTTGGCACTCTTTTGAAATGTATAGTGTGAGATATGGACAGATCACAACACACCACTTTTGAATTCATTCAGATTCGGTGTGCTGGACAAATCAGGTTGGTTGGGCCACAATATGGCATAATTAGTATTGAGTTCCTTAATAGGAAATATATCCCAATTAATTTTTGACCATCCCAAAAAATTTCAGGCCATTTGGATGCATGGTTCATGAGAAGTTCATGGATGAGTCCACTAGTGTGTATGGATCTTGCGTAGTTTGTCCCATTTTTCTTGGAAATCATCATGAGTCCTCCAAATCACCTCCTCCTGGAATGGAATCATCAAAACAAGTAACATTAAGCTTTTTAACAGTGATAAAAAAATAAAATATTCAAACATGAAATGAAATTTGTTATTATTTTTATAATTTTCAATATAAAACAAGTTTAACACAATGGTGTGAGGGTGGAAATGAAATTGTGAATCACGATGCGATCAATGATCTGTCACAAATAAATATTATTTGTGGAAAACCATTTCAAATAATAATATTTTCAACATTATTTTTTGTGAGGACCATTTTTTGATGGATTCCCATCATAAATGACCTTTAGCAATGGGAATTCACCACAAAAAACCCATCGCAAAATCATTAAAATCCAATTGTGTGAGAAGAAGTCTCATATGATTACAATTAATCACAGATGAAAATCAGCATTCTATGTATCAAATAATAGTATGTTATATGATATGGAGTTATATTTAATAATATCATCATGAAATTTCATGGTTCTCATTATAGCAGGGAACAACTATGACCTTATCAATGCGACAAATACTCTAGTACATTATTACATTAAATTCATACAGAAAAATGTACAATATATAATAAGGAATTTTATTAATATTAAAATATTTTAATATACATTCAATCCAATGTATAAATAATTGTTTCAAGAACACCAACTCCAACAGAATCCCACTTGGACTAGAGCTAATTTCCCATGAATTTTAGTCCACTAAACCTCACATGTCGACCATGTTTCTATCGAGTTAAGGATTTAGTCAAGGGGGTATACCACATTGTATTCCATGAATATTTTTCTCAATATGATGTCAAAACTTTGAGAAAAATACCCCAGGAGATACTTCTGAATTATGTGCTTCATCCACTGATGTGTCTTGGATCCTTTGTAAGAGACGCCACTACAGTATTATCATAATAAAGTGTGATGGGATCATTATTTCTTGGCACCACTTCAAGATCTTGTATGAAGTTTTGTATCAAAACTAATTATTTATCTACCTTAGAAGCCAAAAATATAATCATATTCTACTATATAATCTTCAACCACAAATTTATTCAGGATCTTCCATCTCACAAAACCTCCATTACGAGTGAAGATGTATCCTGACTATGATTTCAGATCATCTTGATCGATTTGGAAACTAGAATATGCATATCCTATGATGACTAGTTACTTATATCCTCTATATACTAATAACATATCCTTATTACACCCTAGATACTTAGAGATAGTCTTGACTACCATCCAATGGCATTCACCTAGGTTAGCTTGATATCTTTCTACTAAACTTAAGGAATAACCATAATCTAGCTTAGTACATACCATAACATACATGACTAACCAAATCAATAACACATATGGAGTCCTTTTCATCCTTTGTCTTTACTCATGTTTTTGAAGAAAAATTTTCTTGGAAAGATGAATTCCATATGACACTGGAAACAATACCCTCTTGGATTATTCCATAATAAATATCTTTATTATCTTGTCAATATATGTAATTGGAATTAGTCCAAGCAACCTATTTTATCTATCACGATGGATCTTGATCCCAAGAATATATGCTACTTCACCTAAGTCCTTCATCGAGAATCACGTGTTTAACCAACCTCTAACAGAACGTAAGACTGGTATTTCATTTCTAATAAGTAGTATGTTATTGACATAAACTATTAAGAAAACAACCACAGTCCCACTAAACCATTTATAGACACAAGGCTCATATTTTTTCTTTATGGAACTAAATTCTATTATAGATTTATCAAACTAAATGTTTGATGACCATGATTATTTCTTTAATCCATAAACGGATCTTTAAAATTTTCACAACTTTTTGGCAGCCTTTGGAGTCAAAAACCCTTTAGGTTGCGTAATATAGACATCTTCTTGAAGGTTCGTATTAAGGAAGGATATTTTGAAATCTATTTTCCAAATCTCATAGTCATGGTAAACTATAATAGAAAGTAGAATTTTGAGGGATTTCATCATAGAAACCAGTGAACAGGTTTTGTTGTAGTTTATTCCTTTATTTTTTTTGAATCCTTTTGCAGCAATTCATGCCTTATAAGTACTGAATCATCCAGACATGTCCATTTTATTCTTAAATACCCATTTAAAACCAACATTATTTACATCCACTGGAGGACATACCAAAATCTAGACTTTTTTTTGAAGTATATAATCCATTTTGGAATTCATCACTTCTTTACATTTGGAAACATATATACCACTTACCACTTTTTATAGGCTACATGATTATTATTATAAACTAATAATGAGTCACCATCCTCAATGACTAGAAAACCATATCTTTCAGGTTCTTTAACCTCTCTTATAAACCTACACAGTTTCCATGTCTTCAGAAGTTCTTCCATGGGGATTTTTGGAATTTGTTCATGTGACAATTCTTGAATAACTTGAACCTAGAATTCATCAAAATCTATCTTGATCCCACCATATCTTTTATAGATTATCTCCCTCTCAATTAATATGGAATTTATTTCTATAATTACATTTTTGTTTGAGGGGTTGTATAGGTAATATCCCCTTGTATTCTTAGGGTATCCTATAAAGGTATACTATTTCCCTTGAGGTCTAAGTTTATTACCTAAAGAAAAATTAACAAATGATTCAAAACCCCACACATGTATGTAAAATATAATGATCTTATTTCCACTTCATAATTGGTATGCAATATCATCCATCAATTTAGTTGGCACTTGATTTAGTATTTGTGATGCTGTCTATAATGTGCATCCCCAAAAGGATAATTAAAGAATCACACGACTCATCATTAATCTCACAATGTATAAAAATGTGTGATTCATCCTTTATCTTACACCATTAAATTAAGGTGTATAAGAAGGAGTAATTTGGGATAGAATACCAAATTCATATAACTAATAAATGAATACTTGATTAGGATTTTCTCTACCATGGTCTGAGTTGAGTTTCTTAATTTTCTTACTAATCTAGTTCTAAACTTCATCCTTGTATTATTTAAATTTATCAAAATAATCCAACATATACTTCATCAAGTATAAATATCCCCATCTACTAAAATAATAAATAAATGTTATGAAGTATGAGTACCCACCACTTTCTTCAAATGGAAATGGTCTACACACATCAGTATGAACCAATTCAATAAGTTCCTTGTCCATTTCATCTTTTCTACTAAATGGGGATTTGGTAATTTTTCCTTTCAAACATACATGACATACACCAAGTGGTTTTAATTCAAAAGAATCCAAATATCCATTTTGGTGTAATTTAGTCAAACACTTTTTCATTTACATGACCTAGTCGGTGATGCCATAGTTGGGTGTGGTATGAGTCATGTGAACTATTTTCATTATCGATTACCATTACTTGGTTCATTTAATATAACATATAAAGAAAATTATTTAAATTTTATTTAACATAATAAATGCTATCTTAATAAAAGAAGTAAATTTATTCCCAAAATTTAAAATAAATCCATCCATATCAAGTTTAGATACAGAAATAATGTTTTTTGGTAACATATGGAACATAATAATAACCTTTTAAAACAAAGATCATTTCTATTAGAAACATGAGGTGGTATTCCTAATATACACAACAACAATTCCAACTATATTGGATGCTAGTATATCTACATCACCCCAAGAAATATTCCAAAATATATTTGGTTCTTGTATTTGAATATATATGTGAGCACCAAATGTTAAATCAAATACCTAATTTGTAGAAATAGATAAATTGAACTCAATAAAAAATGCACCTAAATATTCTCCTGGCTTCTTTTCCTAGGTGCAGTTTTTCTTCTAGTGACCCCTCTTGCCACTTATGAAACAGAAAACATCTCATCCCCTTGCTTGTACCTTGATCCTTATATTATTTTAAGGGTGTTATGAAAGAGTTTTAGATTTATATCTCTTCTCATAGCCTTTCCTTTTGTTCACCATAAGGATAAAAGGAATTTTTCACTTTGTATCCTTATCAACTTAGTGAATAAGTGTGAGAAGATCTGGAAGAGTCTTATCTATATTATTCATATTGAAATTAATAATAAATATGGAGAATCATTGAGGAAGTGATAAAATAATGAGATCAGTGCATAGTTATTTAGGCAATTATAACCTCTAGGATCTCAATGTATCCAATGAGTTTGACTACACTGGGCTTAGCTGAAGCACCTTCTCTAAGTTTTCTATGAAATAGTGCCTTGGATATCTCAAACCTTTCATGTATTTCTCTCTCATAGTAAAGACCACATAGATGATGGAGCATGATATATGCATCCATGTATTCATGTTACTTCATGAATTTATTAGACATAAATGGAAGCATTAAACACTAAACACCAAACTTTTCCCTAAATTTTTTATCATAGATAGTGAAATCCTCATTACTCACCTCCTTAGTAGGCGCATCGGACGGTGAGAATTCTATAATGTAATACTTCCTTTCATAGTGCAACACAACCCATAGGCATCTGAATTATTCCTAGATGTTACTTCCAGTTAGGCGATGGTCTTTTTCTAAAATTGATCATAGGGATAATGTGTACTATGAACTTGAAATTATTCTAAAATTAAAAGATAAGATTATTAGTACTTTCCTTGATTACAAATTACGTGAGACATAATAATAATTTTAATTTTATCAAGTCCCCAACTATTTTATGAAGTCTCAATGACCGTCACCATTGAACTCAAAATGTCCCATCACTCAAGAAATTCTACTGGAAAAGATCCATATTTCCCATCTCATAACCCAAGAGAGGGATCATTCAATTACTCAAAGGTATTTAGGTAGGAAGGTCTTTTCAAACAGCAGGCATATAGCTCCTTAATCTATTGAGTGGACTCCCCAATCCAGAAACCCTTACTCAGATTTCCTCAATATTTTCCTCTAAGTTACATCAAGTCTAGAAAGGAATACTTCTATTGATTTAAATTAGTTAATTCATCCCAAAAATTTCATAATAACTCCATGATAAAAGTAAGTGTCCCAATTAGGTTTGCAAAAATACTTAGTTCTATGGTTTCATTCATAATCAAGTAATAGAAGGATTAATGACTTAATATTAACTTGAGGGATTTTTTTTCAACCTTTACATATATTGTTAATATTAAATAGATTTTACTTAAGTGATTAACCATGTTTTGATAACACATTTATGCACAATCCATTTATTTAAATTCCATCTTCGTATATTAGTCTATTTATTTAGGTGATTTTGATATTGCATCCATAAAATAAATCATACATAAGACAAAAATAAATAAACAAATAAATAACCCAATCATGAGATTATATAATGGATGATTTATTGATTAGACAATAAATCAACCAATGAACCTAGGGTAAAACTCCTTATGTCGGTCTTAGCATGAGCTACAACAATCCACATGTCCACCTATGTATCATCCAGGTTGGTTTCATCTTTGTTCCATCTTAAACTACCCCCAAACACCTTAGGATACTTTTTCTATTACATATGTTTATAATTCACACACAGGTGAGGGGAACCAAAGTATTTCTTAAGGGGAATTATATAAATAACCTTGGGCACACATTTCCTACATAATAAAAAATGAGGGATGAAACACAAACCATCATATTTAATTTAATAAAAAATAATTAAAACCCTTGCAATAAAATTAAATTAAATGAAAACAACTCACATAGAGGTCTGGTCAAAGATCATGATTGATCATATACATGCAATAAAAACAAAAAAGTACACTATATAACATTCACTTAAATTTTTTCTTTATTATTAATATAAGCACACCTATATTAATTAATTAACTAATTAATTCGCTTTATCTTAATGAACATTCGAAGTCTAATAGAGTTACCTATCATTAAGGAACTCAGGCTAAATAAACTATATGACCAATAATTAAAGATAATTATAAGGAATTAATTGAGAATTTATTAATTCTTTAAAACCTTTATTACATAGTCAAACACATCTGGTTCCAATAGTGGAATTAGGTTTCAATGTTGCAATTAATTATTTTTAATCTAATTTAATTATATATTTTATTGGGAGACTACAAGACACAAACTAACGAGCTGCATTCCATGTTCCTCGATTGTCATGTATTTGGGATAAATGCCTGAAGCTTCAACATGTACCTTGGCCAGATTACATGGAGTGTACTAATGATTTTCACATTGTGTAGTCTAATTACTGTGTTCCTAGGATAAACACATGGGGCCTCAGTGTGCATCTCAACTAGATTACACTACATGTACTAAAAAGATACACACCATGTGGTTCGCTTTTTATGTGTCAATGTAACACACCGATTAACTAGGAATGTTCTTTGGACATGGGGGGTTAATGATTAACAAGTCGTGTGTGCCAACCACATGATTTGTGTTTCATTAATGTTCTAGGATATCAATCTCAAGTGGTGTAAAACTATGCATTTGACCACATGGTTAGCATGAACTTCACTGCTATACCATATAGACTACACAATCTGTACACCATCTACACACCATTTAGTATGAAAAAACATGTGTTAGGTTGGTCCGATCAATATGCAGTGTACAAAAAATGAATTGTGAGTAATAAATGATCAATGCATCATGTATCCCGTGACACATCCAGGCACAATGAACATGGGTACATAGCGTGTAATTCGGTTACACTTCATATAACCCAATCCACCAACCATAAAATTTGGCACCTCCTAATAGTATCTCCAACAATTATTCATCTTTTCTTGGGCCTTAAAATTATATGAATCTTGAACAAAGAATATTAAAATGTAGAAATCATGTTAATTAGATTTATATTAATGAATGAATAATCTGTAAATGAAAATTGACTACAATTATATATGATCAATAATAAAATAAATAATTATAAATTTAAACATGATTCCCTTTGATACCATTCAAAGGTTCTAGAAGCAGTGGAAATGCATTTTGGGTGAGTAAGTGTTAAGGTTTTTATTTGATACGATGCATCATTTTCTATTTTTCCAAGACATAAATTTCACGACCAATGAATTTTTTCCTTTGAATATTGACATAGAAAGGCTAGAAGCAAGAGAGGATATTTTTCATGTTAAATTTATAATCAATTTAAATATATTTAAAGAAATAATACCTCATATTAGGATCTTTTTTCAATGATGTTGTTGACTATTTGAAACCCTTTTTAGTCTACCATTTTTGTGTAGGGAGGACTCAAAGTAGATCCCCTCTAGTTGTGATCCACATATGGTCCTTTGATCTCTGAATGACACCGATGGATCTTTGGGTGCTAGAATACCATATCTATCATCTTTGTATTGTTTGTCTTGATCACATAAAGTTCCTTCAGGATTGAAGGATTATCTCTTATTCTTATTATTATTGAGAGGATGAGACAAGGAGGAATCTAGAGAGAAATGTGATGTGAATAATGATTCTCAATTCTCGATTAACACTACATGATATACATAACCATATATTTATAGAGCATGTTTCAAGGTTTAAAAATATTATTTAATTTCACAATGACCCTTAAATAATTTAATAAACCTTATATTACTTCATTACATATAATAATAATAATAATAATATTATTTTATGGCATGTGCCAACTAGAGAAATGATAAATATTATTTTACCATCTTGTAAATCAATATATATTACCAGACATTATCTTGGTCTTCTCATCCTCCTCAGTATTTATGAAATACCCAAATAAATATTTAATTAAGTTTTTTATTCATAAATAAATATTCCATTTATAGTCTGGAGAATAAATATTTATTAAATATTCAATAAATAAAATAAATATTCTATTCACAGTCTGGAGAATAAATACATATCAAATATTCAAGTTATTAAATATTTTTTTATTAATTAATAAATAATTATTTATTACCTTGTGAATATTTGTGATCAATAAATTCTGAATAAAATTATTCCTTGGTCTTGAGAATAATATTTATTCCATAAATTAAATTCAAATAGAATTTAATTGATATCAGTGGTAATACTTAGTGTGTGACCCTTTAGGTTTCTTTCTTATTGGAATTAAGTGGATCTACCTAAAGTCTAATATTAATATCTAGAAATAGATCAAGGCACACATGAGAAATAAGTTAATGTCATAATAGTGACAACTACACAAAAACACTTACCATTTAATATAATATATTTGTCATAATATCTCATCAAACGGGTCTCACACCAATTTCATAAACCTATATGCTTGATATATCTTTCTTTGACTATCTGAAATAAACTCATTATTACACGATGAACATGAAATTTAATGAGACAATTCAATGTTAATCAAAGGGTTGAGATATCAAATTCCATAAACATGGAAGGGAAAAATCCTTCCTTGAATTATTAATTAATAACATGTCATTCATGATGCACCCAATGTACCCTACTTCCCAAAAACATATGACATCATAGTTTTGGTTAGTACATCAAAGTACGTGAGTCATGAAAATCATTAATAATAATCTTAAAGTCTAAGGACCATTACACATGCTCATAGACATGAATATATGATGACACATAAACATGCAGAATTCCTACAAGCGGGTATGTTCTCATAATATTCTATCTTATAGATTACTAAGTCTAAACTTCATGAGAATAAGTCTCATATTCTTATAAGTAATCACACCTAAAAATCAACATTCTATGTGTCCCATCATAGTATGTTATCCGATCTTAGGACTATATTTAATAATACCATTATGGCATTTCAAATATCTCATCCTAGAGGGGATCTACTATGACCTTATCAATGCAATAAATACCATATGACATTATCACATTAAAGTCATTCAGAATAATGAACAATATGCAATAAGATGTTTTATTAATATTCAAATATTCAGATATACATGTAGTCCAAAGTATAAATAGTTGGTTCTAGAACACCAACTCCAAAAAATGTACTAGTGGTACTACATGGTGTGTCCTCATGGTATACATGCTGTTTATTCATAATATCCCTCTTATATTAGAAAAAATAAAACACAACATGTTTTCTTGAACTAAACTTCACGTGATTGGGTTTCTTGAATGAAAAACCCTTTCGAATCACCTAAAACCCCTATTTATCCCCAAATATCTCCACTAGAGTCCATAAAATGACCCACAAAGTCTATATAACACATTAAAATTCAAAAAAAAAATTATAAGGAAATGATGAAAAATTAAAATAAACATCCAAACTTAAATCACTAAAATTTTACTTCTGGATTCACACTCCATGGGCACAACACCCTGATATAGTACCGATCGCCAAACTTATATGAATCCAACTCCACCCTCTTCCTATTATCCTCTTAGTTTGGTGTCACATTACAAGGTATATCCCCTCCCTCTTTATGTGTAAGGGAATTAATAGGGGTAAGAGAGAAGGAGAAATAAAAAATAATAAAATAAAATAAAATAAAATAAAAGCCTGTTTAAAGGCACAACCTAGGACCCAGAACCCGAACCAAGTTTACAAATTAACTAGGTAAAACCAATCATTTTAGTCTTAATTGAAAAGTCATAATTTCAATTTGGGACTCTATTTAGGAGATATTAGCATTGACATGAGTGGGATAATTAATATTTATTTAATAAATATTAATTTATTCTAAAAAATACCCATGGATTAGAATTTAACTAAATTCCATCCCAAGGGTAGACACATCATTCTAAGATCAATAAAAATATAATAAAAATATTATAATATTGTTTGTTAGAAAAAATTACAATTTCTCCCATTATAATCATATGAGAACAAAATTCAAACTCTCTCTAAAAAGTAATGACCATAAAATTCATAGGTCATTACATTTTTCCCAAAACAATGCTTATTATCCACCAGAATCCTTGGTAGTCCTCAAAATATATTTCCTGACCTATAATGATTGAAAATTCACCACCAATAGGCCATGTTATTGTTTTGAATGAAAAAAAATCTTCCACTATAAAACTCCAAGCACTAAAGTGCACTATTTATCAGAAGTCGAACCATACACCCCCAATAATTCCAACACTGAGATGAAGATCACCACACTCATTTATCTCAAAAAATCAAGGTGACTTCAAGTAAATCATCTATGATCTTATGATACTTCTTATCATAAGTCCCTTCTTGGAAAATAAGATTCTAAGTTGCGGTTCTTCACACCATATGAATCCATTTTGTCAGAAGATTCCAACTTCTAGTGGTTAAATGATACAATATACATGATTTTCATATCAAAAAACCAAATTCCATGAAAAAACACCTATCGATCCTCCTATGGCTGACTTTTCCCAAAAAAACTCAGCCTAAACCACCAACGCATCATCACCCCACCTGATCACGATGCCTTACCTTTTGGAGGCATCATGAGATCATCAAAATCATTATTCTGATGTTTAAAATCAAATCCCAGTGTAATTCCCTAGTTGAATCATCAACCAACCACACCAGTTGTTATACTCCCACCCCGAGCATTGGTGCACCTCTGATTCGATTCACCCCTAGATTACACCAAATCCACCCTCAGCTTGATGCCAACACACTGACTCCAACCAACACCAGATATTAAATTCAAATATTGTATTTTCCTAAGGTACTAGGTATTAGTAGATCTTACCACATACCGATACCCCTGTTCTACCTCAACCATCATCCAACTGATCTCACAATATCCCAACCCTTCCAACATGAGGTTTGTAACACCCAATGATTTCAAAATATATTTTAATCTTAAATAAATTTGACGTGTTAAATATTTTTTGGTACATGAAACACCAAAATTTTGTGAATAATGAAATAAATTATGAAAATGATAAAATAAATGATTTCATAAAATAAAAAGGGTTTTGATTTACTTAAGAAAAATATCATTGATTTTATAAAAACAGTTTTGAACAATTTTGTTAAATTATGAATTTTTATTAAATTTAATACTATTGAGAAATAATATCAATAAAATTTATCTATAAAATAATAAAATCAATTAATTTCATCAGTGAAATTGTTAACTAATGACAAGAAATACTTTTCTAATAATTCTTTGCTGAACAAAAATGTTTTGTTTACAAAAAATGTTTTATTTATATATGTTTTTATTTAAAAGACAATTTGTATTATTTTGGGTATTAAACTTATGGATTTGAATTGTTTATAAATTTATAATAATTAATTATGATTTATATATTGATTATATATTGGTTAAGAACAAATATAAAATCAATTGAAGGTAAAAAGAGATATTTTTCTGAAAACCATTTTATGTGCGTAATGTATTATTACCTTAATAAATTACATTAATAACTATTGATGAATAATTTTAATGAAATTTATAGACAATATATTTAATAAAATAAAATAACATTCATATAATTTTTTTCACTGGACAAGGATTGATAATAAAATCATTTTTATACTTAAAGATATATTTTTTATAAATTTTTTTTTACACATTTTGTGCATGGATTTTAGAATTAATTTCTACCACCTTTATAAATTGAATCTTATAAAAATTATTCCCATATTTATAATCATCATATAATTTTTTTTATAAGGTTAATTTCATTTTTGGTCATAAAAATAAGTTACCTACTTAAAAATAGCCACTATAGTTAAGGCTAAATGTGGAAAATGGTTAAACTAAGAGATAAGAACACCCATATCTGTAAAAATTGTTTAAATTTGATTTAATGAGTTTATTTCAACCCTAACTTATCCTATATTCATTTTTTCCATTTTTGTATACATTCATTTGATAATTAAATTTATTATATTTAAAAGTTATTAATATTTACAATAGTGATACTCCTCTCACTTATAAAATAAAAACTTATCTCATCACTTATTAAAAAACTCTAAGAAAATTTTATTAATAAGGATCTAGAAAATCACTTCCCAACTCTCCTCCCCACATTCTAGATGTTCTGGTCTCACTATAAGACCAACCTAATAAGGGTTAAAGAGAGATCTAATGGAGGATTCCCAGGAAGAGGTAATCGACTTAACCGAGTTCTTTTAAGTTTATTTATTCTTCCAAATCCTCAAAATATTCTCTAAACACCTAAAAATATTGGAATAAATATTAATTATGTACCTTATTTCCATCCAATTGAAAATGAAAACATCACTCATTTATGCATGCAGACTATCACCTCTATAAAGCGATGTATTTAATTTTTTATCACCACCTCTCATGGATGGTTATAAAGAAATATTTAATAAATATATATTATAATTATAACATAATTATTATTCTATAAAGATATATTATTATATAATTTTATTCCCTCTCATTCTTTGGAAAATGGACACATCACTCGTGTGTATGTGCGGACTACTACCTCCACAAATGATGTATCAAATTTTTCATTATCACATAAATGGATGTATATATAATAAATAAATATGATATTTATGAAATTATTAAGATTATAGAACCATTAAAAAGACATAATAACCAAAACTATTGAACTAAAACATGTATGGAAAATAGAATAGTTAACACCAAAATAACGAATTTAATAAATATTTATTAAAAAAATATTAATAAAAAATTATAAGTTAAAGGAATATAGTAATATAAACATAAATATGGTTTTAATATGGATTTATAATAAATTTAAATTTATTTTATAATAGGGTAGAACACGTTTAGCTAAGCGGAAGACAAAGGTAAGGGTTTATGTTTCAATCTCACTTTTAATTAGGATTGTTCATGTTTGAATTTTCTTTGTGGGAATTATATTATATTTATCTCTTACCACATGTATTTTATTCTTATATGGTTATTTATGGGATTTAAATGTCTTCTTACTACTTACTCCCCCCTTAGTTCAAGAATCAACTGAAAATAAAGCTTGAAACAAACCTTATCTCTTCTTTTAGGTCATGAACCATTTTCTTCCATATCCTCTTTCCTTATATTATTTCAATAATGTTCTTATTTATAATTCAATTATTTATTAAGTTTATTTTCAAATATATTTAACTTTTTACAAAGGTTTTAAAAAATTAATATTTTTAATGTTTACCATATGGGTCAATTTTTGACTTTCTTTATAAAATTGGTAAAATAATGTCTTTTAATGTTTACCTCTTAACTAACTTTTCTCACCATCATGTAATTTATTTGTAAATTTTTAGTTTTTAAAAGTTACTAAAATAAATGAATTTTATTCTTGTTTTTAAAAGAATATTTTTAATTCTTTTATAAAAGTATTTGTTCATCTATTTCAATATCCTTTAAAGATCATTATGGTTCACCAGAGATATGATCTAATGATACCATCCACCTTATTTATCTTGATGGATTATAAAAATGTTTTAAGGAAATATTCATGAAAACCATTTCTTTTCCACATGTTAATAAATATTTTAAAGAATAATGAACGATTTCACGTTCTTATGGAATACATATGATTAATTTATCTTTATGTGATGAGTGGATGTTTTATATCCATTTAATGCATTGGGTAATGTTTTATATCTCATAAGATAAAATGATACACAGATGGTTATCACAATCCCAAGAGGGTACATGAGTGGTTAACCTAATCCCAATAAGGTACATGGGTGGTTATCCCAAGCTTTCTATGTAATGAATGTCTCGGTGGGAAGTGTTGACATATGATTTCTATGCTTCTGTTTATGCCACACTCTTATGAAATGTTCTTATACCTATGTTATGATATCATGGTTCATGATTATTTAATGTTCCATAATCTTATGATTCATGTATTATGTTATGTTGATGTTGTATTCCATGAATCATGATTTTGGATTTATGTCTTTTGGAATGATATTTATGTTCACATACCCTTATTCTCACCTTATGATCACTTATGATCTTAAAATGTTATATCCCATATTTAACTTTATTGAGAATCCAATAACACCCCTGATTATGTTTCCATTTCCCTAGATAATGAAGAAGGATATTGAGTATGAAAATTATAGAAGGTTACCATTTGAGAAGAATGTTTATGGAAAATATTGAATATTTTTTATAACTAAGTTGGTTATATATCTAGTCTCCAGAGACACCAAACCTTTATAGTTATTGGGTGTGTATTATTGTGATATGTGTTGAATATTAATCTAAAATGATGTAATATTTATGTATGTTATGATCGGGTCACCTCAAGGGTTGTAACTCTATGAAAAATAAGACGATCCTTACCATAGGTGTGTGATTATCATTTCCCCAATAAACCAGAACACCCAATATCCATGACCCATGCTCCATCAATTATCGAATATAATGAATGAGAATGACTAACTTGCTTATACTTGAGTTCCAACCTGAAACAAAAACAAAAAATATTCCTAGATTAACAGGAACACCATCCTCACCATTCAACAATCCACTCATACAGAGGATCACAACCTCTAACACACGATAATGCGCTCCCCACCATATGACTTCCCTTACATTGCTCCTCAAACACCGACCCGAATGAGTATTTTTGATTATCCAATGAAATAGGATAATATTAATTGTTAATATATATAATTTCCATGTGATTAATTATTCATAAACACCATTTTTAGTGTATTTTACAATTTGAAGATTATTTCACATCATGATTGCAATTCTTTCTTAAAGTGTACTATTACTTGGTATATATTTGAAGACCCCATAAAACACCAAATGACAATGATTTTACTTTAATATTTAGTTTTAAGGTTTACCATTCCATTTTTAATAATTCATACTTTTTTATCACTTGAATATTCGCATTGTAAGACCACCAATTTAGACATTCAACCTAAGAAATTTTGGGAAAAGTGAACTCAACAACAACCCAATAATATTACCGTAGAGTCCGTTATTCAATCTCAATGAATAAATTTTTTTAAAATTAGATATAGGAAATCATGAAGAAAATTACATTCAACAATTAATGAATATTATTTTGAGTTTTTAAGGGAGTTTCAGGCGACCCAAGTTGAAGATGAAATTATGAGCTAGATTCCACAACCCAAAAACAGCCCAACATTTTGATCATATCTCAAAAAAAAAAAAATCCAATTGGGATTAAATTTTATAGGGTGTTTGGATACATATGGGTATTCAATTTATTATTATATTTCCTACCCAAATTCATCCATTTAAAAGCTCATTTCGGTGCATCTATTTGGTAGATGCATAATGGCTTAGATTTTTGTCAAGGGTGGAAAAGTCTTCTCACCATTAACTTTCCATCCAACTAGGAATACCATAATTAATTAGGAAAAATTTCACTATTTGAGTCTTGACCTAAGTATTCAAAAATTCTTATTTAAGGTAGTGGTGGTGAAGGAGTTGGGGAATGTATGGTGTTTGTTTCATTGGAATTTTATGCTGCCACTTTGTCATTATAATCACATTTCTTTCTCATGTAAGTTGTCCAATTCACCTTTGTTTCTTAATAAAATCTCTTATTATCCTATTATTTTGTTCTTATTAATATCACATTGATTCCATTACCTCAAGTTGTGAAATTATTCACACCAAACCTTGTGAAATTCTTCACACAATGGTGGAGTGATCGTTATTTCATTATTTTTCACTTATTCAATTCTGCCCTCATGAGTTACTTTTACTTATATTGAGAGAATAGTATAAATGGGGGGATAGTATTATTATTGGTTGATCCAAGGGAGTATAAATGGTCTATATTAGATGTTATTTATCACTCTATTAAAGTCGTATCACTTCTTTTAATTGATAATTTTTTTTGATGATCTTAATAATTCTCCATCCTTATTGAAATTTAATTCCACACACTTCAAGTGATAATAAGAACCTTTACCTTGGATCGCTTATAAAAATGATCCTCCAAGTGTATATGTGATTAAAATTAGGTTTTTATTTTTATTAAACCAATAAGTGATGAAGTTTTTATGATATTTTTAAATGAATCACTCTTGAGTATAAGAAATTGAAATCGTTAAAAATGAATTTCATCCAATCCATACATTGTAATAACCTAGGATCAACCCTTTCTCAAAAATTTAATTCAATTAGGTACATTAGTGTTAATTTAAAACATCTCAAATAAAACTCAAGTTGGACACTTCATATCCAAATATACCTCTTATAATGTATGCGTATTTAGGTTTTTTCTTTGGTATTTGAGGATTCTACAACCCAAGATACACTACAAGTAATTGCTTAAACCTTAAAACTTGGTTAAATTTGGGAGAGACCAAATTTTGGATTTTTTTTCAGGTAACCAAGCGAATCACCTTATAAACTCATTCTATTATTCCCCATTTCTATTTTCTTATCCCATTTCTCTTATCTTTTCCCTTTTTTTCTCTTTACTTGGCTCATGTCCACTTATACCCATGACCAATCAAATCATCTTGTTAGGGTGGATAGTCCTGGGGTTGGGGAGTCAAGCACACCTAAGGGTCTCTTTATATTAGACCATAATATTACTAATACTCTAGAATAAATTTTTTATCCCATTCTAATGGAGGGTATTCAAATAAATCAACTCATAAACCCGAGTTGGAACCAAAATGGAAATCCAAATGAGGTAGCCCCAAACATGGGGAATGTTGTCAACCAAACCAGGAATGGATACCTCATACCTTCCTAGAACAATTCAAACTCTTTCATTATGAATATTTAACTATGATAATCCCACTAATTCTTCAAAACTCATGTCCTAAACCACCTTTCAAAGTTCCATGATATGGAGTCAGAAATTCCATACCTTCATGTCAAATATTTCAATGACATTGTTGAAACCATGTGCCAACCACATCAAATTAAGTCGGATAAGATGAATATATTTCCTTCATCACTAAAGGATTGAGAAAATATTTGGTTAAAAAACCTGATACCTACATCAATCCACTACTAGAATCAATTGAAAATATAATTATATAAAAAATACTTCCCCATAACAAAAAACTTCACTTAAAAAGAGCATCCAAAACTTTTTTGAAAAAGAAGGGGATTCATTTTATGAAACATGGGAAGGTTCAAAGACACACTCAACATGGTACCTCAACATGGATTTTCAATCCCAGAACAAATTTGAATCTTCTATGAATGGTTTAGTTTTTGGAATAAATAATTCACTGACATGATGTGTAATGGAACCTTCACAAACAAAGCCCCAAATAATGCTTATGAGTATTTAGAAGGGCTGAACAAATAAAAACAAACATGGGGAACATCAACTTACTATGAGAATCCACCCAAATATAGTGAAATTCACACTCTTAGGGAAGAATAAAGTCTTAGGAAAAACTTTCTACACTCACTAGGAAGGCCGAGGAGATTGATCTTAGAAAGGTCCATGAAATTCAAATTTTTAACCCTATTTTCACAATTTGTGATAAATATGACCACAAAATAGAAAAATTCCCATCCATACCTTCCATTAAGGATGTTATTTTAGGTGGACCACCAGTGGAGGTCAATGATTTGAACTTTCAAAATCCATAGTACCAAAACACTTTGAATACAAGGTACAATGACCATCTAAGATTTTGTTGGAAAGATAACCAACAACCTAGTCAACCACAAGGACCAATCCCCCACCCTCCACAATTTTTTTAAACCCATAACCAGTTACAACCACAACCAATAAAATACCAAAATCCTCATATTTAATATAAATATCCCATCCAACAACCCATTCAATAACCAATCCAACAACCAAAGTATCATCCTAGGACAAACCAACCAACACAAGCCACTTCCCAATCTATAGATCTCCCAATCCTTGCATATTTGTGTAAACAAATGGAGAAAATGAACTAAGAAGTATTATCCCTTAATCATGAACTAAAAAAAATTAAAACCGTAAAGAAACCCATGCCTACCTAGGTGATACCATCCTTGACCTTAAGGGGATAATCTAGTTACGCATAAACCTCTCATGAATAACTAAAAGCAGTGACTATCTTAAAAAGCGGGAAATCCACTGAAAAACCTAAACAAACCATTTTATAACCCTTAAAATCTTTAACATCACATAAAAATGATTAATAACTACCCTCAGATTCTAAAAAAACCAATGAGAATGTGAAAGAACCACAAACTCACCAAAAAATCAAATAACCTTCTCCCTTCCCTCAATGTATGATAGGAAAATCTATACCAGAACTGAATGAAACTTTGAGGGAAATATTATCTCAGGTTAAGATGAAAATTACCATTCTTGATGAAATCTAAACCATTCCTACCTACTCAAAGTACCTTAAGGACTAGTTCACTTTTAAAAGGAAATTTTCCCATAAAAACCAAGTCCCTTTAGTTTCTAATGTGAGTACCACCATTCAAGGGACCATTAATCCTAAGTTGAAAGACCCAGGATATCCTTGCATCAATGTTAAGTTAAGAGAGAATAAAATTTTCAAATCCCTTTTTGATATAGGATCTAGTGTAAACCTCATTCCATATTCCATGTATTATCAGTTAGGTATCAAGGAATTCCAACCCACATCTATTACTCTTTAACTTGCTGATAATAGTGTTTGAGTTCCTAAGGAGATCTTAAAAGATGTCTTGGTGAAAGTTGAAAATTTCATTTACCCCACCAACTCCATTTTCCTTTACAATCACCCAAGCATAGGTCCTAGGGGGAAAACCCCATTATCCTTGGTCGTCCCTTCTTAGAAACAATCAACTCAGTTATCCGAGTTAGGAATGGTAACATGATAATAACCTTTGGAAACATGATCCTCGATCTGAATATCTATAATGAAAACTCTAAAATTGGGGATGATAAATATATCCATGAGGTAATATGGATAGGTAGTGTTGAAAGTGAACCCATCAAGGAATTATTGAATGATATTTAAGTCAATATGAGATTGATTTACTTTTTTCACATGAGGGATATTTTTCTCCTTGGATTGAATCTCTTTTAGATTAATCCTTTGATGATTTTTCTGGATCACCAATCATTGATACCATTGGTGAAATCAAAAACATTGAGTCCATACTCATTCCTGGCACTGATGTGTTCAATGTGATGGATGAAACTTCTATTCAAAAGGAACCAATTTTGTCAAGAAATTTGGAAAAAGAAATTGAGTTTGATACAAGGTCCCATCCTTCTTTTGAAAGTGTTAACCAATATGATATTGAATTTAAGGTCCTAACTTCCTCACTCAAGTATGCATTATTAGGGTACAATTAAACCTTTCCGTTTTTAATTCTTCCTCTATTTAATCCAATCAAGATAGGATGATTCTGGATGTCCTAGGAAAGAATAAGAAAGAAATTGGATGTACCATTTTTGATATTCCTAGGATTAGCCCACTCATTGAAACTCATAGGATTGTTCTTGAATCTGACTCTAAACTATGTCATCAACCTCAATAGAGATTCAATCCCAATATTATGGTTGTGGTAAGGAAAGAAATTCTTAAGTTGTTGAAATTGGGTATTATCTACCCCATTACTAAGAGTGAGTGGGTAAGACCAATTAAAGTTGTTCCAAAGAAGGCTAGAATCACTGTAATCACCAATGAGGATGGTGATATTCTCCCCTTAAGGGTTATTAGTGGATGTATATAGTGTATTTATTATAGGAAGTTAAACTCATGCACCAAGAAAGACTATTTCCCCTTACCCTTCATTGATCAATCCCTCGAGTGAGTGGCAGGTCATCAGTTATACTGTTTCTTAGATGGATTCTTAGGGTATAATAAAATCGAGGTCTCATTAGAGGATCAAGGAAAAATAACCTTCACCTATCCCTTCAACACTTTTTCCTTCAAGCGCATGCCCTTTGGGTTATGTAATTCCCCTAGTACCTTCTAGCGGTGCATGATGTAAATCTTATCTAACATGGTGGGGGATTGTTTATAGATCTTTATGGATTACTTATCTATATTTGGGGATACATTTTAGGGATGTATTATAAATGTTTAAAGGGTTTTTTCTAGATGCGAGGATAAGAATATCATCCTAAATTGGGAAAAATGTCATTTCATGGTAAATGAAGGACTTGTTTTGGGACATATAGTCTCTGGTAGAGGGATTTAAGTTGATAAATCTAAGGTTGATATAATTATTCACCTTTAATATAAAAAAACATTAAATTAAGTGAGGTCCTTCTTAGGACATCCTAGTTTCTATATAATTTTCATTAATAATTTTAGCTCCATTTCCAGACCACTTTCTGCTCTTTTGGTGAAAGATGTCCCATTTTTATGGATATAAAGCTGTGAGGAATCATTATAAACACTCAATTCATCTCTTATATCTCCACTTATCATTAAATCTATAAATTGTAAACTTTCATTCGAACTCATGTGTGATGCAAGTGACTTTGCTGTAGGATATGTCTTAGGAGAAAATTATGAGAAAACTCCATGTGTCATTGCTTATGAAAGTAAATAATTAAATTATGCACAAATCAAATACACCACCACTGATAAAGAGTTACTTGATATTGTCTTTTCCTTAGATAAATTCATGTTCTATCTCTTAGGATCCCCCAGCATTATATTCACCGATCATTCAGCTCTAAAATACCTTTTCCAAAAACAAGATTCCAAGGATATATTGATTATGTGGGTCCTTCTTCTTCAAGATTTTGATTTAACCATTAAGGATAAAAAGCGTGTTTAAAATTTTATGTATGATCACTTATATAGTATGGAATTAAAAGATAACTCACATCACTTTTATGTGTCTGATTCATTTCTTGATGAGCACCTCTATTTTGTGAGTGATTGCCTATGGTAAGCTAACATTGAAAACCATTTGTTTATGGTTGAAATTCCAAAATTTATTGGGACATAATATAATTGGAAATTCATTTCTGATGTCAAACACTATGTGTTTGATGATCCATAACTATTTAAGTTCTGTCCTGATCAAATCATTAGGAGATGTGTTCCCGAGTCTGAGCAAGAGTCCATTCTAAAATTCTGTCATGGAGAGGAATATTGAGGCCACTTTTCCACTAATAAAACCACTACAAAAGTCATAAAAAGTGGTTTCTACTAGCCTAACCTCACTAAGGATTCCTAAAAATTCTTCTAAAGTTGTTCTCAGTGTCAAAAATTAAGATCCATAACCAAAAGGGATCAAATGTCCCTTACTCTCGTTCTGGTCATCAAAATATTTGATTGTTGGTGAATTGATTTCATGGGACCCTTCCCAAACTCT
Source organism: Viscum album (assembly GCA_963277665.1). Lineage (NCBI taxonomy): Eukaryota > Viridiplantae > Streptophyta > Magnoliopsida > Santalales > Viscaceae > Viscum > Viscum album. The sequence continues at coordinate 1,669,036,884 of OY728155.1, forward strand.
AGGGGATATCTCTACATCCTCTTAGAAGTTTATTATGTCTCAAAATGTGTATAGGCCATTCCAACCAAGTCCAATGACCATCATGTTGTGATCTGATTCCTGAAAGAGCATATATTTTCTAGATTTGGAATTCTTAGGGTCATCATCAGTGATCATGGAACCCATTTCTATAACTTTCCCTTCTTGAAACTCATGTCTAAGTATGGTATTTTTCATAAATTTTCCATTGACTACTATACTCAAACCAATGATCAATAAGAGTTGGAAAATAGGGAGATTAATAAAATTATTGAGAAAACTATCAATACCTATAAGAAATATTGGTCCAAGAAACTCTTGGATTCCATTTGGGAATATCACACTACTTTCAAAACTATCCTTATAATGTCACCGTATAGGTTAGTTTATGGAAAATAATTCCATTTACCCATTATAATTGAATATAAGGCCTTTTGGGCAATCAAAAAAATTTAACTTTGACATTTATTTGGTCGAATCAAAGAGAAAATTAGATCTTAATGAACTTGAGGAACTTAGGATGGAGGATTATGAAAATTAAAGGATCAATAAATATATATTTCAAGATTACCAATCTAGTAATATCAAATTCCAACCTTTGAACCAAGAAAATTCATGTTCTTATATAGTTCCAAACTTCATTTACACCTAGGAAAGTTAAGGTATAGATGGTCAAGTCCCCATATAGTGCATTATATGTACCCTCATGGGGTAGTAGATATTTAGGATCCCATTAGTGGTCATGTCTTCAATGTCAATGGTCATAGGTTAAAAACATTCATGTAATCAGTCAATAAACAAAAAACAAAGGAGTAGTTAACTAATCCAACCTATGAACCAAAAAAGATTTGATAGATTTAGGGTCCATATCAGGATAATAACATTAAACAAATCACTTTTTGGGAGCTAAACTGAACTTTACCTATACATTGAATCAAAGTTTACAGTTTCAAAATAAACAACTATGTTTTTTGTCCTTCCCTTTTTTTTTGTTTTTATTCAAGGGAACCTCTCAAGGTTTCCATAGTTTCTAATTTGGTTTTTGTGTGAGAAGAAGGAACTGTTGGGGTCAATGTTTTTTTAAGGAAATCACCTACATCTAGAAATTCTACACCATTCTACCATCTACAATGGGGAGTCCATCAGTGACACGAAGATCAAAGGATCAATTTATTGTGGAATGAACTTCTTAAGTATATCACCAGGTGACATTGTTCCATAAATCATTTTCAAATTTTAATTTTGGAACTCCTCTACTCTACCTCTACCCCCTTCTAAATTTTATTTTCATCAAAAATTAAGGAAAATGTTATTCTAAGTTTGGGGGTATGCGATAAATTTTTTTGTGTGCATAAAGAAAAAAAATATTTGAAATAAAAAATAATTCATGTTAACTGAAGGAAAAATTTCTTTAGACTTGAATATGATAATATACATTATAAAATTTGAAACTGAATATCAAATTATTTTTTATTCCTTTATTTTTATTCTAATTCAAGTTTAAGTTCACGAGCATAGATTTTGGAAAGTTCGGTTGTACGATATGATTTTTCCCATTTAAATTTTTCATCCAATTAATAAAAAAATTCACAACACACATCCTTTGTATTATGGGGTATTAATTTGAGTTATTTGAGCCCCATAATAAATGGAATAGGTTTGGTGATCATTTTAATTTTAACATTAGTATTCAAAAAAAATGTGCGTAGAGTGATTTATTGTCCTAATGTGTGTATTTTGGATCTTGGAGATCATGAATCCATAGTTGTATGAACCAAATTTGGGAAATTTATCTCTATTTTTAGTAATTTTAATTTTTTTAATTGAGTCAACTCTAGATGATGCCTGAGTATGTGAGCTTCACTTAGTTACCTAAGGTCATTAAGCCTCGGAGTCATCAACAAAGTCTCACTACATGGGTTGACTTGATAAAGTGTAATTTAAATCACCATGGAAAAATTGAAAAAAAAACAAAAACAAAAAAAATGAATAATCATATTAATATTAAAATGTGATTCCACCTAGAACTTCCATATTTTCCCCATAGAATAAAAATTAACCCCATGCCTTTTGTGATGTACAACACATCATAATGCTTAATTAAAATTGGATAAAATGTCATGATGAATTTGAAAAAAGTAATGATCTTGGGCTAGGGATATTATTCTAGACCTAGCTTGTTTTAAATTATTTTTATGGGTTTCATAATTTTTTTTGTACGAGGTCTTATGGTGAGCATTTTATATTAAAATGTTTTTGGAAAAGGGAATTCGAATTTCATATTTTTGAGATACATTTTTCTCGGGACTATAAATACTCAAGATGGGGGGTGTGATTACCCACTAAAACAGGCATATATTAATTTTTAATAAATATAATTTTCATGTGATTCATTATTCATAAACACCATTTTTAGTGCATTTTACAATTTGAACCTTATTTCACATTATGATTTTAATTATTTCCTAATGTTCAGAATTAATTTTTACATTTTTGAACACATACTAAAACAAAAAATGATCATGATTTTAATTTTATATTGATTTTTCAGTTTTATAATTCCATTGGGAACAATTCATACTTTTGGATCACTTGAAGATTCACATTGGAAGACCACCATTTTGGACATTCAACCCAAGAAATTCTAGGAAAATTAAACTCAAAGGAATCCCAATAATATCACTATATAATCCATGATTAAATCCCAATGGAGCTAAAATTTTAAATTAGATATCAGAAATCATGAAAAACATTTCATTAAATAGTGACCAGAGTTGATTTTGAGTTTTAAGGGAGTTTCAGGTGGACCAAGTTGAAGATGAAATTTTGGGATAAATTCCACAACCTAGAAAAACAAACCACCATTTTGATAATATCTACCAAAACCAAATTCCAATTGGGATTAAATTTTATAGGGTGTTAGGAGACATCTGGGGATTTAATTTATTCTTCTATATCCCACCTAAATTTGGCCATCTAGAAGCTTATTTTTTCACCTCTGTTTACTGGATGTAAGCTTGCTTGGTTTTTTTTTCAAGGGTGAAAAAGTATTCTCTCCATTAAATTTCTACCAACCTAGTCATACCATCATTAATTTTGGTGACTTTAACTATTTTATGATCAACTAAAGGCTTAAAAAATTACTTTTTAAGGCATTTTTGGTGAATGAGTTGAGGAATTCATGGTGTTTGTTTCATTGTAATGTCATGCTGCTGCTTTGTCTTTGTAATCACATTTCTTTCTCATGTAAGTTGTTCAATTCACTTTAGTTTCTTAATAAAAATTATTCTTATCCTCTTTTTATATTCCTCTTAATATCAAATTGATATAGTTTTCTCAAGGTGTGAACTTATTCACACCAAACCTTGTGAAATTCCTCACACAATGATGAAGTGATCGTTATTTCATTATTTTTCACTTCTTCAATTACACCCTCATGAGTATAATTTCCGCTTCCATTGAGAGCATAGTATCAATGGAGGGATAACTGTGTTATGGATTTATCCAATATAGTATCAAGGGTCTGGATTGGATGTTATTTCTCACTTTATTAAAGTCTAATCACTTATTTTAATTGAGAATTTCATTTGATGATCTTAATACTTCTTCATCCTTATTGAATTTTAAGGCCACACAATTCAAGTAAAAATAAAAAACTTTACCTTAGAGTGATCATAGAAATTATCCTCCACGTGTATAGATAATTATCATTAGTTTCGTGTTTTTATTAAACTAATAAGTGATGAAATTGTTTTGATCTCTTTAAATGAATCAATATTGAGTATAAGAAATTGAAATCGTTAAAAAGGAATTTCATCCAATCCATACCTTATAATAACCTAGGATAAAACCTTTCTCATAAATTGAATTCACTTAGATATATTAGTGTTAATTTAAACCATATCAAATCAAACTCAAGTTGTCTACTTCCCATCCAAATCTCCCTCTTAGAATGTATGCATCTTTAGGTTTCTTCTTAGGTATCCCAGGATTCGATAACCCAACCGACACTACAAGTGACTGTTTAACCCTTAAAACTTGGGTAAATTTGGGAAAAACTAATGTCATCACATACATGTCACTCTTTATGAGCCACTCCCACCCATCCTATCAACCCCTGGAACCATTCATTCACAATTTCACCATTGTGGCTTCAATCCACCATAACCATAATCATCTTACCAAACCCATCATTTGTCAGCCAGTACATGATCACTCACATATACAGAACTCAATTGGGCACTGTGCATGACCAGCACACACCTACACTCACACACCAAGGATCCCCCCTAAAAACCACACTAACCCTCACTCACCTTTCTTATGGAATGAGATCCTATGAGAACCATTTCATTGGTTCTTACCCATGATCCTACTCAATATCACCCAAAACCAATTGGTGAATACTCTTGTATAACCCAATTGTACAATGGAAATTATGATCCCATGAGTTACAGCCCATAAAACCTAGGCTCACGTTCCTAACCCGCTAACTATTATACTCTCATAGGTCAATATCATCCAACCAAAATAACCTCATCTATTCCTTTTCAATGAGCCCAAGGCATCTCACTCATGCCAAGGCCAACCGTATGATCACTCGCCACACGAGAATCATTCCAAAACTATGAGGGCCTGCCCAAACTCCTACTATGCCACCCAAAATCACATCCAAAACCAGAAAAGATAAGCATCCATCCAATACTAAACTCTCAAACTGGATATGATACCAATAACATGGCATTCCACATGCCTATCCTCAACCCATTTTAGGGGTAACTACACTTAGGTACCCATTTCGGTTAGGTATAATGCCATAAATAAGATATAATGGAAAACACCATATATGTTTTTTTTGTTACTTTAAGTAACCAAAAATTCATCCTCAAGGAAACCCATGCCCATCCTAGGATCATTCATCAGGAACTCAATTCCTGTACCGACCCACTAAGGGTCCCTATATATCCCTTGATAAAGGGACCGTATTTTCATGACCCAACCCAATGGGGATCGAACCATAACAACCCCAATCCCACCTTCAATAGGCCATGGGATAATGTCTAGCACCGAGTAGGCATATCGCACAAATGAGATACCTTAGCCTATAATACATGTATGTATGCAACCATATATATCTCCATGAAATAGTGCATAGATAATCCAATCTGAAAAGAAATACATGCTTACATCTATACCACAACCAGAATACAATAAGAGTACTGAAATCATAAAAGGGAAAAATAAAATCCCACTAAAAAATATAAAAGAATCCAACCTTCTTAGATGGAGGGGATCAATTTTAAATGAAACTATCAGAAATATCCTTAGCCCAACACCGAAAAACACCTTAGTTGGTCTAGATCACTAAGCTCCACCTACTTCAGGTCCTCCTGGGACTCCATCGAAAGGCCCATAGTCTACACAAGACACAACATGTGCAGGAAAATACCATGTAGGTATGAGTATAAAAATACCCAATAGACACCCTAAATACCCAAAATAAAAGGGAGAAATTGAAAGGCAACAATTTTCTTGACCCGACTATAGGTAACCCAAGCGAGATAGAAACTCCATCTAGACCCATCCTCAACTATATATGACTAGTCAGATCTATCCACATGGTGTGTCAACCAAGATACATGACAACACCATAAGGAAACCCATAAAACACCTAGATATACTCATCTTAGACTCCAAGTATCATGAGGTTCCGACCTCATGGAAAAATACAAGATTCTACTCAAGGCTCAAAGGAAATGCTCAACCAGGAGAACACATTCCACGATATATTCTAACCCACTTGGAACTCATATAAGAGATACACTCCATAAGGAACAAATCTACCATCCTTGATGAAACATCTAAGAGATACCAATCCATCAGGTATCATAGAGATGATAGCATAACCCCACCATCCCAGGTGGATTACTTTTGAGAGAACACGTTCGTTGGATCTTTCCACAAATAAAGTCACACTGAAACCCAGTGGATCTAGATACTCAGATAGAGGATCTCACCCATCCCTAATGGAGGAGCTACTAACCCTAATAAAACCATTAAATTTTTCATCACTTAGAAAGGGGATCACTGTTAGGATCAACAAGGAACACCACAAACCCTCTCCAGAACACTGAATACCACAACTCCTTAGACAGGGGATCACTAACAGGACCATTGGGGGACACCAAAAACCCAATATAGTAATTAAAATATCTCAATCAGACAGGGGATCTCTCCCAATACCATTGGGGGACACCACCAACCCGATCTGACATCCCAGAAATCATAACACTCATATAGGTGATCTTTTCCCATGTAGTGTTGTTCATGATGATTCCACAAAACCTCACTTGGAACAACTCATAAAGTAGGGGATCATACTACCTATGATACCAAAAACCATAATTAAACCATATAATGAGTAGGGGATCATATACCCAATGATGCCACAAACCCTACTAATACTGCCCACTATATATGGGATTGTATAAATGATATTGACACAAACCCTACTGGGCTATCCATCTAGATAGGGGATCATCGCCCGCGTAGTGTTGGTCAAAACAATACCAAGAACCCGATCTAAGGAAATATGACATGATAGATGATCCCACCTCAGCCTCCCTAGAGGGATAAAACAACTCTATCCAAGCTCATCCTATCATGGGGATCACAATCCTATACTGAGGATATAATGCCACACTATACCCTCATAAGGATAGACCAAGGGGCTCACTCAACCACTGCTAGTCCAATCATCGCTAACCTAATTGACCCACAACATCACCTCACATCTCATCTCAAAGGCCCAAACTTTGGACACCATCACGCCCTACACATAAAACTACTTAGAATATGCTAATTGAAGTCTAGAATCCGAGCCCCAAAGAAGAAGATACACTAAGTGGAATTCTCTAAGACAAAGTACACAGTGTGTACTAGGGTCCACATGGAATGTGACCTAGATTAATAACCCTAACATGTCCTATATTGCACATCTTGGACGACCATCTGATCTTACATGGTGTGTACATGGTTTACATGGAGTGTCTTGCCTCACTTGGGCCCCAGGCCGTGTCTTCCCCACATGGATCAACTAGTCATGTCTCACACATGGTGTGTACCCCCTTCTACATGATGTGTCTCATCTAAATGGAGCATTTTCTATATTATTTTCGCGTAACTATGTTTAGTACCTTGTGCCTCTGTACTTTGTCTATGTACTTTCACACGACCATGTCTATTGACATGGCTACCCTGACCATCTCCCATGGCTGCACGGCCTGGGATCACTACACAGTGTGTAGTCCCCAAATTATATCTTACTCGAATGGGAATAACCCATGGAATGTTTCACTAAACTACACACCATGTGATTAGTAATTCCGAACTGGAATTCCCTGTGAGCTAGCCAAATCACCCTAGTTTTCCTCAAAACCCATAGATTAACCCCAGGGGATATCTAACAGTTATAAAAGGGATCTAAAACCTTAAAAACACATATAAAGGGGATCAGGACTTAAAACTCAAATATTCCTACATTCTAGAAAAATTCCAAACCTTTGAGTTCAAATCGGTGCTCGGAAGCCGTTCCAACACGATTCAGGAGTGATCGCTGTCAAGATCAAAGATCATTAGTGCCTCCTCTCCTTGGATTCACCTCAGTTAATTCATCTCTCTAAGTGGGGAAGGGTTATCCTTCTATATTATGTGTGAACACAAGGGGGGGGGGGTTAATTGATTTAATTTTATTAAATCAATTAACCTTCTTTTAACATCCCTCCAACGACTCACCTCCGACCTGTCACCCCATGCTGATAAATTTTATGTCATGCCTAGGGTAAACACCATGTTATAAAATCAAAGTGGACTCAAATTTCTTATCCAAGACTCTACACAGGAGTTATTCCACATTTTTAAAGAAATTATGTCTGCATGATAAAATATATTTAATATATTTAATATCACCGCACTGAGGATCTTCGGGCCTCAAAATCCCGCACCGACTTAGTACCTAGCTTCAAAAATATTCTTATAAATATTTTAAAGTCTTATATAGAAAAACCCAAGTCACTATATCCTCCCCACCTAAAGTATTTTTATCCCCAAAAAGTAAAATCCTAGGAAGGAGGAGTAAAAATGATCTCTCCACCAGGACTCCCATGCCAGCAAGCTCACCAAGTGTTCCTATGCTGCCTATAAGCACACACTCAAGGGAACTAAAAAGGACAAACCACACCCAACATACAGATCAAACCAGGATGACATCATGAAACCAATGGAACATGTCTCCTTAGCTGAGACATGTGGGAAGACATGAAACACCATGGTCCATTTACAATCATAGGGTCTAGTAGTACACCACCTCGCTAACCAGATGCAAATACTGACAAAACCCAATAGTTCTCATCAAACCCTAGATGAACCGCACCATGTCCTCCTCAAGCATCTCATGTAAAAATATAGAACCAAGAACATGAGGGTATCAATGAAAAAATATGTTTACTTAAGTGAAAACATTGGGTATTACTAGTCCCTCTACATAAACCTCTAACTCGCAACCCCACCCCGAACACACAAGTCAAAGGAAATCATGCACCACACCTCGACACTATCCACTTCTGGAAGTACTGACTCACTCACTTGATTTTAATTTCATCACAAGAATTCATCTTAGTGGGGGAAGCATCCCTCTTTCTCATGCATAAAAATATACATCAAACAACACCAACACATGGTTCTATCGATGCCACATGTCACCCTGAAAAAAAACTCAAGTAAGAAGTGGAAAGAAAAGAGTAAACAAAAATAGTTTCTAACAATACTACTATATAAAGTATAATGGACACAAAGTTTACCTGTAATCATCCTCATAGCCTCTAGGTCATTGGACTCTGTGGCCTGTAGCTATCCTTTCCCCATCGTCTATCTCCCTTAGCCTAGCATGGACCACCTGGGGGTGGTGGTGGCGAGACCTCAAATCATCTGTGACCTCCTACCACTATCCCCTCTCCTATATTACATCCACCTTAATGCGTAACTCCCTTATCTAGATGATTCCTCTTCCAGGGAGATCCATCGACCATCTCCTTCTTAGCATCATGGTGGGTCAGATAATATCAAGCAGTATGTCTCCATCCATCACAAGTGTAACACCACTTATCCTATGGCTATCCAGATCCATCTTGGAATCCTTGAGCCTCAAACCCTCCATACTAGATTCACCTACTAAAGCATATCGCATGCTCGAATCCTTGATCCTACCCTTAGATAACAATTGATGAGGTCTCAGATCTTATATGTGCAGCACTAACAGTCAAAATCTAATCATCTAGAAATATCTCCATCACCAAGGTCTTCTCAAGCACTCCAACATAGGTGGGAATCCACAAGGATACCAATGATTACCTAATCTCTCGACATAATCCTTACTTAAATGTCCATGATATAACAAATGGATCTCAAACCTTATCTAGTGAGTATCATGAAAGGTCTATGAACCTCACCGAATACTCTTCCACATACATGATATCTTGTCGAAACTGCAAAACCTCCTAGATATGCACTGATCTCAATGTGGATGGATAAAACTCTTCCATGAATATCCATTAAAACTCCACCCAAGTGACCGTCACCTCATCGTGGGTATGTATCACCAGACCCCACAATCTCTCGGCTGATTCCTGCAGAATACTCACCACTAGGACCTCCATATGATCAGAAAGTGTCCTCATAAGGAAGAAAATGTGCATGACTACCTCAACCTATTCATCAGCTGCCTATGGGTCTGGATCACCCTGATACCTTAGAGGTCACTACCTATGGAACTCATGAAATGAACTCATCCTGCACGTATCCTCAGCCTAAATTTTAGGCACAACCTGCTTCTCAATAGGTGGTGAATCGACTAGAAGACCACCCAGAGGTACTTTCTTAGGACCAGTGCCCTACACTAAATCCTCGTCACTAAGATAATCATCATCAAAATCCCACCATAGAATCCTATCTAGTTGTCATCATGGTGGAATCCTGAAATAGAATCAAGAAGCACCATGGTCAAAGAGTATATCTGGGGAGGTGACTCAAGAAGGACATGAAACCCACAACCTAGTCCTATATGTTACATGTATCAAAGTTTCCCTACAACTAGTGACCTAATGTATTGAGTCAACAAGTAGTTTATCAGAGTCTTGGTGAATGGATACATTGGAAATCACACCAAAATTGGAGTCCCTGAACTAAAATCCAAACTCGAAACACTTTTAACACTCTCACTATGCAACCCAAACCAAGATCATGACACTGGGGTCCCAAAGTGGAACCCACTCTAATACCACTCTATCATGACCTGACCCAATGGGGCCTGAGGCATGACAACCCCAAGCCTGGATCCAATAGTCCATGGGCTAGCATCTAGTGCTGAGTAGGAATATCAAAAAAATGGGAGGCCTTAGACTATAGTACCTATAGGCACACACCTACATACATCTCTATGTAATATTGTAACAATAATATAAACTGAAAAAGAAATGCATGCATACATCTATCCAACAACTAGAGTACAATAGGAGTACTAAAAGCATAAAAGGGAAGACAAAAACTATAAAAACATCCAATATACTTAGATGTAGGGGATCACTGTCAAATGAAACTACCAGACAACTCCTCATCCCAGCACCAACAAACACATTGGTTGATCTGGCTCACTAAGATTAGCCTACTCCAGGTCCTCCTGGGACTCTGTCGAAAGACCTATGGTCTTCGAAAGACACAATATGTGTGGGAAAAGACCATGTAGGGGTGAGTATAAAAATACTCAGTAGGCATCCCAAATACCAAAAATAAAAGGGATTAACTGAAAGGAAACAATCTACTTGAAATATCCAAAGGGAACCTAAGAGAGAGAGAAACTACACCTTGATCTATTCTTAGATATACATGACTAGTCAGCTCTATACACATGGTGTGTCAACCAAGAGACATTAAAACACATAAGGAAACCCATAAAACACATAGATATACTCATATTAGACTCTAAGTCTCATGAGGTTCCGACCTCATGGCCAGCTATAGGATTCTACTTGAGGATCAAAGGTAACACTCAACTAGGAGAACACACACCATGAGATATTCCAACTGATTTGGCACTCTTATGAGAGATAAACTCCATTGAATACAAATATACCATCCCTAATGGAACATACAAGAGATACCACTCCATTAGGAATCACAAATCCGATGGCATAACCCTGCCATCCCAGGTGGAATATATTCGAGAGAACATGATCATCAAATATTTCCACAAATAAAGTCACGATGGAACCCTGTGGATATAGATAATTAGATAGGGGATATCACCCATCCCTGATGGGGGATGATACCAACCCTACTAGAACCATGAAAGGTCACATCACTCAAAAATGGGATCACTCCCAGGATTGCTAGGGGACACCAAAAAATCAGTCTGGAGCACTGAATACCACAAATACTTAGATAGAGGATCACTCCCAGGACTTCTAGGGGACACTAAAAACCCAATATGGTAACTCAAAGATATCACTTATATAGGGGATCAATACCATGACCATTGGGGGACACAAAAAACCCTATCTAACATCCTAAAGATCATATCACTTAGATAGGGGATTGTCACCCATGTAGTGTTGTTCATGATGATTCCAAAAACCCCATTAACATAAATCTCAAAGTAGGTGATCATAATCCCGATAATACAAAAAACCCTACTTAAACCATCTTCTAAGAATGGTATCATATACCCAATGATTCAAAAAACCCTACTGATACTGCTCGCTATACAGGGGATCATATAACTGATGATGCCACAAACCCTATTGGGCTATCTGGCTAGATAGGTGATCTCCGTACATGTAGTGTTGGTAAGGATGATATAAGGAACCAAATATATGGAAATATGACATGATATGGGATCCCACACTAGCCTCCCCGGAGGGATGCAATAACTCTATCCAATCTCATCCTATCAAGGGGATCAAAATCTTGTACTGAGGATGTAATTCCACACTATACCCTCATAAGGATAGACCAAGGGAGTCACTCAATCACCATTGGTACAAATGTCTCTAAATAAAGATACCCGCAACATAACCTTTCATCACATATCAAAGGCCTAAACCATGGACACCATTGTGCATTACATGGAAAGCTGATTAGGATAGGCTACTCGCAGGCCTGAATATGAGCCCTGAAGAAGAAGATACACTAAGAAGTAGTCTCCAATAGAAAGTAAACAATGTGTACCAAGGTCCACACAGTGTGTGACCCCGCTTGAACATCCAAAAATTTCCTCTACTTCAGATATTGGATGACCATGTGATCTTACACCACATGTACAAGGTGTACACGACATGTCTCGCCTCACCTTCCCCCTCGATCATGTCTTTCCCCACACGGCTCGACTAGCCATGTCTCACACATGATGTTTACCCCATGGTACATGGAATGTATCTTCTAAACAATCCATTTGACTTTTCATATTCCCATTCCCATTTTTGGAACCCCATGCCTGTGTACTTTTCCCGTGTACTTTCACATGACCATGTCTCTTGACACGGTTACCTTGGCTATGCCCCATGACCACATGAACTGGGATCACTACACGATGTGTAACACTAGTACACGATGTGTAGTTTTCAAAATTCATCTTTTTAAAACACTAAGAACACACAACATGTTCCACTAAACTATGAACTGTGCGATCGGGAATTACGAATAGGAATTCCCTGTGAGCCACCCGAATAACCCCGGTTCCCCCCTAAAACCTACATATCAACCCCTAGGGGATCTCTAAAAATCATAATAGGGATATAAAACCTTAAAAAATGAATATAAAGGGTATTTAGAATTAAAAATCAAATAATATTACCTTGTGGTGAAATGTAGAAGCTTCAAGTTCTAATTAGCTCTCGAAAGCAACTGAAGCACGATCTGGGAGTGATCACCATCAAGATTGAAGATCGATGGCGCCTCATATCCTTGTATTTTCATATATTCATCCATTTATTTAGGGGGGGGGGTTCTAATCCTTTATAAAATGAACACATAAGGAGGGGGAAGTGTTAATTGATTTAATTTTATTAAATTAATTAACCTCCTTTTAACACCCTTCCAACGACTCACCTCCAACCTGTCACCTAATGATGACAATTTTTTTTATTGTTCCTAGGGTAAAATATATTTTCTAAACTCAATCATGGACTCATACTTATGATCTAAGACTCCTCATAAGAGTTATTACATGTTTCCAAAGAAATTGTGTTCATGTGATAAAATATATTTAATATTTTTAATGTCGCCGCACTGAGGCTCTGCGTGCCTTAGAATCCTACAATGACTTAATACCTAGCTTCATAAATATTCTTAGAAATATTCCAAAGCCTTATATGGTAAAAACCGAGTCACTACACATATACCCATCACCAGGGAACATATCACTGTATGTTCTGCATAACCTGTCATTAGAGAAAATAAATTGGTTTAGTTGCATATAATTCCACCAAAAAGTTATATGGGAAAACAATATATAAGTTTTTTTGAAACTTTAAACAACTAAAACCTATATCTAGTGAAATAAATCACACACAATCATATAAATTTCATGTGAATACTATGTAGTGAATATGATGCATGTACATGGTCCTCTTAGCAACAGTCCAAGAGCCAAAAAATAAATCAAAATATCCATAAACACATAATATTTGAATAAATATCGCAACTATAAATGAAAAAACCAAAACAAAAATATTTTAACCCTAGTAATGAGAACTTCCCACTAGAAGTCTGTTTATGAAGAACTATTTTGAGGTCCATAAAAAGCTTTAACACATCTTTATCCCCTATCTACCATACCCTAGATATTAATACAAGAAAAATATGCTGTAATACCACTTGTAACACCCCATACTATAATACTTATCTAAGACAGAGACCTACATGGCCTCAAGAATGCTTCATTGTATCCCAATGGATATTGAATATCTATGAGGGACCAAATCATATATTGGGGAGAATATTCTCTCAAATTAGAGTCATAAAACTGTGGAAATAATCAAAACACGATCCATCACAAACAAAAAAGTACTTAAAATAAAATAAACACAATAATATAAAAAAATGTACCATACAAAAATAATACAATCATACATCCCACTGATCACCCATTGAGTCGATCAAACATACAAAAAAAATACAATATATCACTACTATCTTCCCCAAGCCTTGCCATCACAGTCTCCAAATCCTTGTAGACTTGCTTCAACCTAATAATATACCACTAGACCTCTTACCTATCCACTGGACATCTTGTTCCCAACCTGAAAGCATACATAAGGTCTGCATGTTGACTAAAGTGCCTATATAGAGGGTGAGAAATAGATTCTTAGTAGGCCACCCCCAATAGTATACCTATCTACTACTATCATAAACAAGTGCATGAATGTGTGATATTCCTAGCTTAGTCGAGTAACAATTGGAAGGAAATAGATAAATAATAACAACATGATCACTAACATTCCATGTGATAACCAAGTCACCACAACTATTGGAAAGATATACACTCATGTTAGGTCATCACATGCTAACTAGACCACCAAAAAACTCAACCACACCTATTTTGACACCATAACAGAATCCTATTACCACCCCATGCTATCAAACCCACATCTAAGCTTATACTTGAAGACTCTATTTGTTTTGGGTTCTTAGCATAAGTGTAAATGAATGGGAATTAAAATTATATCATTGGATAGAATGATGTAACATATTCATTATTTAAGAACAAGCTGATTATCAACCTAAGGATATCATGTGATTTAATTAATCATGAAAAATAAAATTGAAACATATCTCATTCAATTTTAATTGAAAATGAATTCTACTCATCATAGGTGATAATTTCTTAAAGGAATCAAAGTTTGAATCCTTTAGATCATCCATGCATGCTTAGAAATATTTCTAAACCATCGATCATAAATTTCTAGGTGCTAGCATGGATAACTGATGAAGCATTCAACATCCAAACGATCATGGGAACATTATTTCTTCGATCTAGATGGGTGATCTTGGATCAGGGTGTCCTAAAACTCTCTTTCTCTATATAGAACTTGATATAGGGTAGAGAGAATCTCTAAAATTCAAGGAAATGGATTTTTCCTCAAATTTAGGCATATTTTTACTTATATAGGTAGGTTAAACTAATTAATAATCACACTTGATGACTTTAATTTGTTTAAAATTATAAATACACCTGAAATAGTTCTTATAACCTGTTAAACATGTCAAAAATATCATAAATAATCTATTAAATTATTTTAAGATAAAAATAAAATTATATGATAAAATATACAAGTTGTTATCTCAAATCATATCTCAAAAAAATATTAAATGAATCTTCAATAATTAATTATTTGTTCATAAAAATTTTTCCTTGTATTCACATAATAACTTGTGAATACACTAAGTAAATAAATCCAACACTTAATATTATATAATTGAATAATATTAAATTTATTCATTTCTTTTGATTGTTCAATCTTGGACATAATCCAGGCCCAACCATAGGGCCTACCAAGTCCTAAACTCCAATTTAATAGAATTGGTCAAGATTTTGAATACTCTTTGTGTGTGACCCTCTAGAACCTCATCTCAATATAAGTGATCCATAATTATAGACAAAGAGTGGTATCTTGAAACACATCATTGACCCTAATTAGGTAAGGTTTATAAATAAAAATTATAACCTCCTACAAGAATGCGCTGTGTAATATAATATATTTATCTTGTGATATTTTATAAATAAGGATACACACCTATTTCAACATCCTTTATTTATTGTTCTAATGATCATTATGGATGTAATTACATTATTCTATTGTATCCATTGACTTAATGGAGTTACTATCATCTTAGTTAGCTGGGCTAAAGATATCTCTTCCTTTCAAAGGAAACAAATCTTGTCTTGATCATTCAATCAATGTCATATAACCAATGAATCACCCAATGAAATATACCTCACCACAATATAAATTTCATGGATTTCATATTGTATCAAAGTATATTATCAAATGATATGCATTGAGAATGATATCAATTCAAGAGGTGAATGCATGTTCTGATGAATAAGAATAACCACTGACACTTGAAACATGTTGTGTTCTCACTGGTGGGTTAGTACTCATGATCTACTCTACTTAAGATCACCAAGTGTGAACTTTGTGAGAACAAGTTTCAATACTTATAATCCTCCAAAACCTGATAGCAATGCATCATCCATCTCCCATTAGTATGATGTATCTATACCATATGACAAATGTTTGGGATTACTGTCATAATATCACAAGGTTCTCATTATAACTGATGATGAGAGACAACATTTCTAATTCTTTATCTGGGTTTCATTTGAAATTAACCCCTAATTATTTTAGAACCTGAGTAATTAATAAATTTTTGTTACTTTTGTGAAATTTGGAATTAATTAGATAAATGGAATTAATATTTATTTTTTATTTTATTTATTTATTTTTTGAAATTTATTGAAAATCCATATATTAATTCTTATTTTTGGAATTACATTGTTTAAATGAATTCAATTATGAGTTTAAATATTTATATTTTTCTACGAATAATTGGGACAATCCATACATTAAGAATTATTATTTTTCATGTTTTTTCTAGTTTTGAGTGACCCTTACATAAAAGATAAATGACATGCAAAGGTAAAGGAAGGATGTATAAAGGTAGAGTCCCGACCACTGAAGATGTGTAAGGGAAAATTTCATTCAAATCACTTCATAATGGTACCACTGATATTTCAAACCATCACAAAGATACCCATGCAGCAAATGGACTAGTGCAAGGGTAAAAAAATACCTTGTGTAGGGAAATCATTCCCATAAAGAGATATATAAAGGTAGTATTAAAATTATGAAGGTTGTGTTAAGGTAATAACATAGGATATGTAAAGGTATAATCTCTTCCCAGTCACTGCGTAAAGTTAACAGGGGAGTTGTGTGAGGGTTATCTCGCAGACCCCAAAGATATATAAAGGTTAACCCCATTGATAATATGATACATAAGGGATATCCCTTATAAAAATGATTCCTCTCCCAGTGGTTACCTCTCATAAATCTAGCCAAAAAATCTTTCATGAAATACTGAGGTTGTTTGATCGATGAACCTGATCTTTGGAAAACCATAAATAAAGAGTCCTCACTAAAGATGATTAAAGTTTATTCAGAGTAGAGAAAATGGGTTCAAAAGTTTATTTCCTATGAAATTTTGAAATAACGGGGACCCCTATATATCCTAGTTTTATATCAATGAGTGTGAATTCCAACACACACTATTGGATTGACATAATTCCTCATTAAGTTCAATTAAAGTATCCAGATCATAAGACTTTTCTCCAGTGAAGATCATAAGACTTCCATCACATGACCTCATCATAAAACTTCAAAATACACCATAATAATTCAATGAAAATATAATAATTGTGAAAAAATGTATAAATTTATTAACCATTTTCATACTTCCATTACATGACTTCTCAAATTTTCCATTCTGGGAGAAGATCAAGTGTAGGTGAGAGTACCTAGTACCTCCGCAAATTGGACAACCCCAAGGTCTTCGATCCCATATTCTTACATATGGCTCTTTGTATGAATAATTTATATGAAATTAATATAGTAATTAATTATTCATGAAAAAATTAGAAAAGAATCATTTAATATTTCCATGTAGCACTCATCCATTAAAGTAGGAACCAAGGATCATGTGAGCCACCAGAGAAGTGGGATAAAAAGATGCTCAAGATGGAACCTCCTAGAAGATGGTGGAATTGACTGAATCAGAACCTACACAAAGAAATATCATGTGATTTATAAGTTTTTTTTGAATCAATTAAAATGAGTAAGAAGACCACTGGATAATAGAGATCAACCTCACACCTAAATTAGGGTATCTCACCCTTTTTTTTGGTTGTATTCTGTTTAAAGCTCCAATGATGGAACTTTGGTATCTATGGAATAGTCTAAGAGATATCCCCACCCACACTATTTAATTTCAATGAATTTATATTTTCATTTCTCATGTTTAATTTTCATAAGAGTCGAGGTGTTAACTTGAGTAGTATATGATCATCTTGGTTATTTTGAATTTCTTTATGATTTATTCTCTTAATTTTTTTTTCACATAATACCACATAAATCTAATTTTATTTCTCATATTATGGGGGGTAGTGATTGGCAATAGAGGAATGCTTGAGGGTTCTTACTTTGGGTATGTGAAAGAAGTGAAATAATGATTATTTCTTGCACTGCCTAACCAAACACACTAAAGAGATAGTAGTGGATTGAGATCTTAAGTTATTCATTGGGATTGGGTAGGGGAGTGAATTTATTTTATAATAAATTATCATAGAGTGTCTGGTAGAATTATCTAAGGTCGTCTAATCATTTTTTCACCTATTCCATTTCTTCTTTATTTCCTATAGGCACACACCGATTCACCATCATTCTTTCATTATTTTAAAAGTAAATAATACTGATTTAGTACATGTGTTAAGACCCTAAGTATTCATTAACTTAATTTATAGAATTAACCCTAGTTATATTCCCTAGATTCATTTTAGGGTCTATGAAATTTTAATTTTTGATTACAAGGCCCATGATAGCCTTCACATCACTAGCATTGTTACTGGGGAGTGTTTGTACCTCATTTCATGTTTTTAATATCTTTTATACTCTATTTTCCTTGTTTTTATTCTACTTTTCCTTTTTGTTTTATTTTAATTACTAGGGTGATTAAAAAAGAGTAGTATATTAATCTCATAATGAATTACTATTCTGATTCCCAGTTAGAAGAATATGATGGGTTTAAATCCATGGTAAAACACTTTCTTAATAACATTCATTCTGACCAATATTTCCATCCCTAATTTATAGAAGATAAAAATGAAAAACTACTCAGTATGGATGAACTAAATAACATACTAAACCAATTCACATACAAATTTAAATATCAAATGGAACAATAAGAAGAATGTATGTTAGTAAAAGAGAATAATCCAAAACCAGATCCTCTCAATAGCTCAATAGTGAAAGTAGAAGAGGGGATATAGAAAGAGGATCCACCACTATTTTATCTCAAAATTATTTTCTGAATGAAATTTAATTTTGAATAATATTAAAAAATGGATATCATTGAGGGAGACTCATTTACTTTAACCTTTTATTTCTTTAATTTTATTGAAACTCAACCATCTACTGATCACCCTTACATTGAAAATGAAAAATAAAAAAGATTCTTGCAAGCCTC
Organism: Viscum album; assembly: GCA_963277665.1. NCBI lineage: Eukaryota > Viridiplantae > Streptophyta > Magnoliopsida > Santalales > Viscaceae > Viscum > Viscum album. Next base: position 1,669,056,252 of record OY728155.1, read on the forward strand.
GAATGATGAAGATAAAGATGGAACAAATGGTATCCACTTTGAAGAAAAGCTATAAGAACCATCACTACCCCCATCTATTCTAAAATACTTACAAGTGGCAGCTCACTTAGAAAATTAACAAAACATAGACACCTTAGAGGGAGATATACCACATTTAAACTCATTTTATTTACATTTTATTAAGAATTAATTACTAATTAATCTAACCACTAATTATTTTTATGAATAAACACATTTTTCATGACCCTAGAGGATTTGGATGAGGCTTCCATGGGGGTAAAGATATCCAGATTAGAGGAAAAGATGGTGTTAAAGGGTGAAGATGAAGGTCATTCAGTGGGTCATCCTAGTGTGTTATCATGTTAGGTCTACAAGGCTGAATACCCTAAGAGGGGGGGGGGGGTGAATCAGGGTATAACTAATTTAAAATTAAAGCCCGTTCTGATCTTGTTTCACTGTTAAGCCAAACACTCTTATCTCCCTTTCCCATTGCACAATACAAGCATAAAGTAAAGCATGCACATGACACGACAATTTTTACTTGGTTCACCATCACTGGGCTACATCCAAGGAGCATACACTGACAATGTGCCGATGTACCAAATCCACTAAAAGCATATTGTTATTTACAAGGTTCGGGACATATCACTTCTATTCCCAGGCTCACTGCCTTTACAAAGTTTAGGGTCAGCTCACTACTTTCCCAAGGGTCACTCCCTGTTTCTCTCTCTCTGGATCACTGCCGGTGGAGAGGATCACCTTCTTCCTCTTCCTTTTCTGACTACTCTGGAAAGGATCCACTCATAGTTTATAGACCTGTAGGTCTCTTCATTATCACTAATGAATACATCCTCTGTTGTATGTGGATTCTCTATTGAAGTACAACTTTCACCCGTAGATGAATTTCACTTTGCACTGAAGGTATCGAGCAATCTTCAAACTTCCATGCAACCCTGAATAACCGCCGTGAATCAACCTTACTTGGCACACAGGTCTAACCCGGTGCACAAGTATCGGCACATAGGTCACAACTGGTGCGCAATTCACTTCAAACACTTGCGCGACACAATCTTATGCAACTCAAAACCTGTGCGACTCAACTCCTTTTACGCCCAAACAAATATTAGCGTGCAATAAACAACTGGTGCAGAACTTAAAACACTGGCGCACAAGTCCACCTGCGTGACCACACTCCACTTGCGCGACCACCACACCAGCACGATGGGAGATTTGATTTTTCAAAGTGTTGAACTCTGTTAAAAATTAGGAGGGGTGGTCCTGTATTTATAGGAATTTGGTCAGCCTACGCGGTGGCGCGCAAGTCACCCCTCAGCGCGCAAGTCCCAGTGTGTAGGTTTCTTCCCTCGCAAGACACCAACGCAAACCTATTTCCTTTTCCATATTTTGAAGATCTGATCTTAAAAAACATATGGGGCGCAACTTTCCAACCCTCCTAGGCACCGGTGCGCAGGTCCTTTCATGGCGCACAAGTCACCTGCGCGACCACACCAATACCTGCACGAACCTATTTACTTTGCCATATTTTGACCTTCTGATCTTGAAAAAAATTAGTCATTCAAGTTTCCTCTCCTTCAAGTACATGGCGCGCAAGTACCTTTTCCAAAAACCACTTTTCTTCATTTGTCGATTTTCAGGCCCAAAAATTTGGCAAACACTGGAAAACAACGCCACCTTGTATCTGTTATTTTTGTACCACCTCCAGACCATCCATTCCTTTGTCGAAGTTCTTGAATCAAACATGGATCATTGAACACATCTCTTGAACTCGACATTCCACCATGAAATCCCCTTTGTCAACAAATTTGTATGTCATTGTTTTTCTTTTTCAACAATCACCACACAGATGTCCACTTTGTCAACAAACACAATCACCTCAAAAATGCTTCAATGATACCTTGAGGGATTTTTTACCAACAATCTCCCCCTTTGGGTTTGTTGACAAATTTTCCATAAAAATATACATCGTTAATTATTCATCCACCATTCTCCTATTTTGATTCCTAATAGAGATCAAGGATTTACTCAAAACATACTCTAATCCCACATGAGCAATGCTCGGTGTGAGAAACAAGAGTAAATGAAAATTTCATCAATGAATCAATTCAACTATGACATCCACTCTTGACACCAAACTGATACCAAATTTTACCAAACTGATACCAATTTTTGGAAATATTCTTACCACATTCCAACATCACTCTTCTGCTTTCATCATAATCATCAGCTGTCATGATATCTATTCTTTGATTGATCACTTCTAGAATCGTCAGATTTAATACGCTCCCCCTATCTATCTTCTCCTTCAACTCCCCCTACCTGGATGCTCCACTTATCAGCTTCTCCCTATATCTTTCATGATTTCTCAAATAGCCACACTGTCCCCCCTTGAACAAACACTATTTTCTCCCCCTTTGTCAATGAACCAAAAGGTCACTCCTTTGCAGTCTGTAACACAGTAGAGAACACATATCAACACATTAGGGAAAAACACATCATACCTCTGGGAGAGGGGGGTATTCCACATCCACACTCTTTTAAGTGTGGGGAGTCGACTGAACTCCCAGAGCCAGTCGATGTCTTTGAAACACTTCCTTGGGTAAGGCCTTTGTCAGAATATCTACAACCTGTAGATCTGTAGGAATATACTCCAAATTCACAAGCCCTTGCTCCACTTTCTCCTTGATGAAATGATATTTGATCTCAATGTGCTTTGTTCCTGAGTGATGAACTGGATTTTTTCTAAGATTGATGTCACTTGAATTATCACAATGGATTCCGATTAGAGACTTCACTTCAACTCCCATATCTCCAAGATTCTTATTCATCTATAATAACTGTGTACAAGCTTGAGTGATCGCAATATACTCAGGTTCTAAGATTCTTAATGAAATGCAATCTTGCTTATTGTTAAGCCAAGAAATACACAATCCACCAAGATAGAATGCACCTCCTGACATTGATTTTCTGTCATCTACTGATGTAGCCCAATCTGCATCTGTGTAACCCAATAATACTGATTGATATTTGTCATTATACATCAGACCGGAATCCACGGTGCCTTTGATATACCAAAGTATTCTTTTCACTGCAATCATGTGGCTTTCCATGGGATTACTCTAATATCTCACTGCTTGGCATGTGTCGAAAACAATATCAAGCCTTATCGTGGTCAAGTAAAACAAACTTCCAATTATTTGCCTATATTCTATGATATTAACTCCCTTTCCATCCCCATCTTTTGATAATTTCATCCGGGTAGCAACCATAGTTTTAATATTCTTGGACTTCTCCATGCCAAACCTTATTAAAATATCCTTGGAATATTTGGATTGAGAAATGAATGTTCCATTCTTTCCTTGTGTTACCTGTAGACCAAGGAAAAACATTATCTCTCCAATCATTGACATTTCAAACTCATTTTTCATAAATTCAGAAAACTGTCTGCATTGAGCTTCATCTGATCCACCAAATATTATGTCATCAACATACACCAACAACATCATCCTTTGATTACTATTGTTGTTGAAATAGAGATTGTAATCAACTCCCCCATGCTGGAAACCAAGCTTCTTCAAGTACTGATCAAGACTGGAGTACCATGCTCTTGGTGCTTGTTTCATCCCATACAACACCTTCTTTAGCCTACAAACTTTTCTCTCATCCTCATGAATGAGGAAACAATCTTGCTGCTCAATGTATACCTCTTCTTTCAAAACCCCATTTAGAAATGCAGATTTGATGTCCATATGGAACACTTTGAACTTTCTTTGCACTGCTATGGTCAAAAATAATCTGACTGTCTCCAGCCTAGAAACTGGTGCAAATGTCTCATCAACGTCAATTCCCTCTATCTGGGAGTATCCCTTGCACACTAGTCATGATTTTTTCCGAATCACTATGCCATCTTCATTCATCTTGTTTTGATAGATCCATTTAGTCCCAATGACATTCTTATCTGCTGGCCTCGAAACAATCTCCCATGTCTGGTTCTTCTCAATCTGATCAAGCTCTTCATTCATAGCCTGAACCCAATTTTCATCTTTAGTTGCATCGGAAAAACATTTCAGCTCCACCTGAGATAAAAACTATGTTTTCTATAATGATTTCATTCTTCAAGTCTGAACTAGAGCTGTCTGATCACCAATGATATTTTGCCTATCAATTTCAGCTCGACTCTTAGGCTTCCTTACAGACATAGACTTGACACTTTCTTATTCATCATTAGTTTCTTCTTCTGAGTCATTCTCTACCACTTCTACCCCCCTGCGTTGCTTACCTCATCATCACTTTCATCCAGAAACTATTCACTAGGTCATTGAGTATTCTGTTCATTTTCAAATATAGTGACATCATTTCTCTCAACAATTTTTCCCAGCCTTTTGTTAAAGCATTTATATGCTTTGCTCTTCCATGAGTAGCCAAGGAATATCCCCTCATCTCCTCATGACTCAAACTTCCTATGATTTTAATTGTTGAGAATAAAACACTTGCTCCCAATGATTCGAAAGTATTTCAACATTGTCTTCTTTCCATACCACATTTCATATAGAGTCTTCCCTTCCTTCGGACACCACAAAGACCTATTCAAAATACAGACCGATGTCAAAACTGCTTCCTTCCAAAATTTCTCTGGTAGGTCCTTTTCAATAAGCATTACTCTGTCCATGTTGTTGATGATCCGATTTCTCCTCTCAACCACTCCATTCTGTTGGAGAGTTCTCACTGATGAAACTTGATTCCTTATCCCATGTTTCTTGAGATAGTCTTCAACTTGACTGTTTGTGAATTCTGTACCGTTATCAGTATGAAACTTCAAAATTTTCTGCCCAAGCATCCTTTCTGATTCCCTCCTGTACTGCTTTATGAAATTGAACACTTCTGTCTTGTGGGTAATGAAAAATACCCAGGCCATTATGCTATAATCATCAATGAAAAGAACATAGTACCTTTTCCCATTTATAGCTCGTGGTGAGATAGGTCCACATACATCAGCATGCACCAATTCAGGCACTCTAGATGATTTCTGTTCCTTTGGCCTGTATGTTTTTATGATGATCTTACCTTTCTAGAAAGCATCACATGTATGAGTGCGATCATGTGATAGCTTGGGAAGGTCTCTAGCAACATCACACTTTACCAGATATTCCATGGATGGTTGGAATAGATGACCAAGTTGCTTATGCCACAACTGGTTTTCTTCCTCTCTGAATAAAAAGTACGTATCTTCTTCCCCACCTAAAAGGTAAAGATTTCCCTTTTTTCCTTTTTCCCTGTAGAACAACTGCTCCATCTTTTCCTTTCACAACACACATCTTCTTGGTAAATCAGATAGAGTGCCCAGAGTCACATAGTTGACTGACTCTGAGCATGTTATGACTAAGACCCTCTACTACCAAGACATCAGCACATCTCATTTCTTTTCCCCCAAACATGGCTTTTCTTGATCCAACAATCTTCAGGCCTTCATCATTTCCAAATTTGACAACTCATTCTTTGTCATATTTTATGCCTGTGACAAGATCCTTATTACCTGTCATGTGAGATGTGCAACCACTATCAAGGATCCATACACCAGAGTGATCTGATGCCTTAAGGGCAATTTTTTCCACCACAACCTTCTCATTTTTCTTCTTCTTTGTCCATAATTTTTTCTTCACACTCGGCATGGATTGAGACTTATGTTCTTTCTCAGAGTATGATGGACCAATTTCATCTTGTAAAGCCACAGATCTATTATGCATTTTTAACTCACCTGTGGGTTTATTGATCTTTTGCTTGCGAACGTTTTGATTCTGCTTTGACACATTTCTCTGTATGGTCGAAGTACAGTACCTAGCCATGTGCCCAAATCCTCCGCACCAAAAATAGTGTCCTTCAAAATATATTCCGGACAACTGTTCTCTGTTTGGATGCCACCTCTGTTCTTGTTACCTTTGATATCTCTTGGCTATGGAACACACATACCGTGAGTGTCCCATATTTCCACAACAATAACACCTAATATAAGGTGCATTCCTTCATGTTAAATTAGCACTATGAGTTTCCCCTTGGGATCTCTGAATATTCTGATTCTGCTTTATGACCAAATCAACCTTCAATCTCGGGACGGGCTCTTGCGGTCTGACTTCAATTGCCATAGATTTTTTCTTCTGATCAAGCCCTGAATCAGCCTTGACGTCTGAGCTCAATTGCTGCTTCTTTCCTACTGAACTACTAGGCTCCTATTTCATCTTTTCAATCTTCAGAATGAACTAATTTCCCAATAATGTGTTGTGAATCAAGGGTTTTCTTGGTCTTTAACTTTTCTCCACAGACCGACAACTTCTTATTCAATCTCTTTGATACGATTGATGTGATATTTAACTTTTCTATTCAAGCCATCGATCTCCCTTTTATGTTCTTCAATATTGATCTTATACTCACTAACTGATTCTGAGTTCTCTGGTGATGATAACTTGAGTTTCTCAATTTCTTCTAATATCACAAACTTTTCTTCATCCTGTTGTTGCATATAGAGTTTGGAATCGCGAACCACTTTATTGGATTTCTTCGTTTTGGATGTCCAAACGTCTATCTCCTCAAGAGCTGCTTCCAATTCGGATTCCATATCAACTCTTCCTTCAACTTCTTCCTCTTCTTCTCCAATGTCAGTTTCTTCTTTTTCCTGAGAACAACTAACGACTACTACCATGACATTTTTCCCACGATCTTTGCAGTTTTCAATCTTCTTATCCTCTTCATCTTCAGACTCATTAGAAATTTCAAATTCTTGAGAAAGAAGATTCTTCTTCTTGAAGTAATTTCTCTTGAATTTTTTCTTCCCTTTCACAAATTATGAAGACTTCTTATTGGGAATTTATACTTTGTCATCATCATTATCGTTATCTTGAAACTTTTTGGGGCACCTTGCCACAAGATGACCAACCTTTCCACATCGAAAGCATGCTAGTGGAAGTTTCCCTTTAAAATTTACTTTTCCTCTATAGATTTGAAGAAAGGAATGACATCACCTCATCTGTCTCTTCTTCCTCCTGATAATCTTCAATGGTGAGCTTATTCATGGCCTTAAATTCCACCTCTTTGGATTTCCCCTTTTCCACAATGGCGTTATCATCATTTCTCATTTCATATTCAACAAGAGTGCTGTGAAGGTTATCCAATGTCAACTCTTTCTAGTCTTTATCTTCCAAAACAGAAACTTTCAGATTGAACTGAGGTGGAAGTTTTCTCAATATGCGCTTCACAATTTTTATGTCTTCGATAATTTCACCAAGACCTCGCATGTCTTCTACCACAACATTTACCCTATCAAAGAATTCATCAAAAGACTCATTCAGGTTCATTCTCAGATCTTCATACTTGTTCCACAACACTTGAAACTTTACCTCTATGACCCTTTTATCCCCTTCATATATATTCAAAATCTTTTCCCACATGGCATGTGACGTTTTTCATGACATCACCTTTGTATAGATAGGATTGGATAGGGATCCCCATAAGGCATTAATTGCTTTGTAATCTACATCCAACTCTCTACGTTCAGCTTCTGATAATGCACTACTATTAATATCAGCTATTATACCATGCATTGCTACTATGAATACATCCATTCCCAAAGATCAGAAGTAGTGTTGCATCCGATTCTTCCATAGATGAAAGTTGTTCCTGTTGAAGTTTGGAATACCTTTATTATTGGTGACCTCCATTGGGAGAAGAACAAATATAAATGTTTCCCTCTGATACCAATTGTTAGGTCTACAAGGCTGAATACCCTGAGAGGGGTGGTGAATCAGGGTATGAATAATTTAAAATTAAAGCTCGTTCTGATCTTGTTTCGCTATTAATCCAAACACTTTTCTCTCCATTTCCCGTTGCACAATACAAATAGAAAGTAAAGCATGAACAAGACATAAAATTTTTTACTTGGTTCACCCTCACTGGGCTACGCCGAAGGAGAATACACTGACAATGTGCCGATGTACCAAATCCACTAAAAACGCATTTATGTTTACAAGGTTTAGGATAAATCACTTATATTCCCAGGCTCACTACCTTTACAAATTTTAGGGTCAGCTCACTGCTTTCCCAAGGGTTACTCCCTGTTTCTCTCTCTCTGGATCACTGCTGGTGGAGAGGATCACCTTATTCTTCTTCCTTTTATCACTACTCTGGAAAGGATCCACTCATAGTTTATAGACCTGTAGGTGTCTTCATTATCACCAATGAATACATCCTCTGTTGTATGCAGATGCTCTGTTGAAGCCCAACTTTCACCCATAGATGAATTTCACTTTGCACCGAAGGTATTGAGAAATCTTAAAACTTCCACGTAGACCTGAATAACCATCGTGAATCAACCTTAATTGACACGTAGGTCTAACCCGGTGCGCAAGTATCAATGCGCAGTTCACAACTGGCGTGCAAGTCACTTCAAACACCTGCGCGACACAATCTTCTGCAACTGTAGACCTGCGCGACTCAACCCCTTTTATGCCCAAACCAATATTGGCGCGCAATAACCAACCAGCGTGCTACTTCAAACACTGGCGCGCAAGTCCACATGCGCGACCACACACCACTTGCGCGACCACCACACCAGCGCGATGGGAGATATGATTTTTCAAAGTGTTGAACTCCGTTAAAAATGATGAGGGGTGGTCCTATATTTATAGGCATTTGGTCAACCTACGCGGTGGCGCACAAGTCACCCCTCTGTGCACAAGTCCCAACACGTAGGTTTCTTCCCCCGCAAGACACCTGCGTGGCCCTATTTCCTTTTCCATATTTTTAAGATATGATCTTGAAAAACATATGGTGCACAACTTTCCAACCCTCCTAGGCACCGGCGCGTAGGTCCTTTCACGGCGCGCAAGTCACCTGCGTGACCACACCAATACCTGCATGACCATATTTCCTTTTCCATATTTTGACCTTCTGATCTTGAAAAACATCAGGCGTGCAAGTTTCCTCTCCTTCAAGTACATGGCACATAAGTCCCTTTTCCAAAAACCACTTTTATTAATTTTTTGATTTTTAGACCCAAAAATTTGGCAAACTTTGGAAAACGACGCCACTTTGTATCTGTTCTTTTTTTACTACCTCCAGACCATCCATTCCTTTGTTGAAGTTCTTAAATAAAACATGGATCATTGACCATAGCTCTTGAACTCAATATTCCACCATGAAATCCTCTTTGTCAATTTTTTTTTATGTCATTGTTTTTCTTTGTCAACAATCACCACACAGATGTCCACTTTGTCAACAAACACAATCTCCTCAAAAATTATTCAATAATACCTTGAGGGATTTTTTACCAACATATAATGTGGAGAGGAGGAGTCCCAATGGCCTCTCACGATAAAAAAAGTACAAGATTCCACATATAAGGGGAATAATTTAATATAAAACTCCACTTGTTTTAATTATATTCAGTTCAAATTGTTCACTGATTCCTCCTCAGATGAAAATTGTTAAGCAACACAAGTAAATTAAGCATGGGAGGAATATGGAGAGGAAATATATGGGGTTTATTTTAAAAATTTATTGAGGTCCACTCTATAGTAATTTTAAGTATAATCCACTAATTTTTCTATGGAAAATTTGGAATTACTTTCGAAGATACCCTATGAAATCCCCCCTTATGAACATTGAAAACTCTATGTGGAGGGAGGTAAGGAAGAAACAAAGTATAATCCATAAATTAACCCTCTATATTTAAATTTAAATATGTACCATAATGATAAAGGGGATAGACACACACACACACACCCACCATATTGTAAGATGGGGCCTTCAAATGAAAGTGAAGTTAGGAAACTATAGATGAAAGAGGATGTGGTGGTTTGAATCACACAAATCACATCCTCTAGATTATTAGGGATAATAATAGTATTTTACACTTATGGAAAGCCTAAATTAAGTCCCTCTTGGGAGAGAAAAACCTAAGGCTCTTTACCTCACTCTATTTTATTTTTGATTTTTTTAGTTTTTAATAAAAATATCATATCAAAATCTAGTTTTATGTAGGTTTCCTAAGGAGGAAAGCACCTAGGGTATTAACTCAAGCTATCTAAAATGAACAAATAAGAGAGCTTAATTAAAACATACTAGAACAATAAACACAAAGTTGTTTCTATCTTTCTACAACTATTTATTCATATAAATTATTTGTGTATTTTTCTTGAACATAAAAGGATAAATTATGAATAAGTGTGGGAGAGGGAATTTAAACTTGTTTTGAATTTTGTTTAGGATTTATTTTTTGGATTCTATAAATAAAAATCCATATGCTTTTTTGGTTTTTTAGCTTTTTAATATGTTTTTAGGTTAGGAAAATGAATATTTAATTGATTTCTTACCCAATGAGGAATGCATTATAGTTTTTTGGATTTCATGAATTCTAAAACTGATATAATTTTATGAAAACTGAGTGAGTTTTACTTCTGTCTTCATGGAAATTATATTTTAGAACTAGGAAAAATAATGTGATAGAAAATTTTGAAGTGAAATTGGAATTATAACATGAGGAAATTGGATTTTTGAACTTTAACCTAGGTAATTTTTCCTTTGAGAAAATTGATATCCATATATGTCCTTCGAAACTAGAGTAAAAAGGGTAATTAGAATCCCACAATGAATTTTTGAGATGATTATCCACTGGGTGTGTGAGTAATAAAATTGATAGAGATAATATTTTCATCATTTTTTATATTTAATTCAATGATTTAATCCCTAAAAATTGAACAAGTTGAGTTAATTACATCAATTTTGGATTTATGATGTGTTTTAGGCTAAAATTGGAAAACTGCTTAATTTGGAAATATTGACTGATTTTAATCACTTTTGTAATTCACGAATATCTTTTAAAATATAAATCCAATTAATGTTATTATTTATTTATTAGATTAATATATTTATTTTCTTAATCTTTTATTTTTGTACCAGTATTTAATTAAGCCATTTAAGGGTCATAAAAATTCAATCAAGGTGGACAATTATTCTGGAAGACCGCATGGACCCCACCTCAATGAATAAATCATAACTCGATATACACACCTCAAATTTGGGTGATTCCAATTGGATGTGAAATAATATTAAATTAGGCGTTATTATGTCCAAGGGATTGAAGATTTTACACCATTAATGTGACCCATGGATGCTGAAATTGTGGGGAAGGAAAAAGGAAAAATTCATCCGGAATAAATACTCCAATTAAATTTACCATATCTAGTACCAAACATGGAGGATAAATCTGAAATTTTGTGATGAAAAGGAAAATATATTTTGGAAGATCTTTGAAGAAGAAACCATCTCAAAATTCAGCCATTAATTTTTCCGAACATGGTCAAACTTTCGGTGAAAAGAATCTGCTGGAAATCTTAGAGGAATTATGACGATCTTAAATTTGAAGACCGGAGGACAACACCCCCTTGGCCTATATAAAGAGGAGTTCACCCATGATGAGGAGGGGTTTGGATACCACAATCGGAGATGGGAGGAAGGCAAGGGACACTCGGGGAAATTATTCTTCAGCATCATTTTGTTTCTTTCTTTTATTTTTCTTTACGTTAAAATGTCTCTCCTCTTCCGCATCATCTCGCTTATCCCATCCATGGAGGGGTAGTTTCATTTGAGTGATCGAAAAGAGGGGAGGTTGGACCTATGTGTTGTGTTTGAGTTTTTGTTCTTGAAATGAATAAAATTTCTTCTTCTTTCTTATTCTGGTTTCAATTCTTAATTCAGTATTAAATTCCAAATGCGGTAGTGTTAATTTTTTGATTATGAAATTATAAATTTCTTTGGTCGATGATCACATCTCCCTCCACCCAATTCTAATCTGTATACGGTGGAACAAGATTAGGGTTGGGTGGTGATTGCTCAGCGGTTTTCAAGCACATGTGTAGGATTGTATGTTGAAATCTTGGTTTATTAGGGTACAACAATTCCAGGTCTGAGATTGCTCTAATTAATCAAGATTAGGTTTGGGTGGAGGGAGATGTGATCATAGACCAAAGAAATTTATAATTTCAGAATAAAAAACTTAACACTACATTCGGAATTTAATACTGAATTAAGAATTGAAACCAGAATAAGAAATAAGAATAAATTTTATTCATTTAAAGCACAAAAACTCAAACACAACACATAGGTTCAGCCTTCCATCTTTCCGATCAATCAAATGAAACTACCCCTCCATGGAAGGGATAAGCGAGATGATTCGGAAGAGGAGAGAAATATTAAAGTAAAGAAAAATAAAATAAAGAAACATAATGATGATGAAGAATAATTTCCCTAAGTATCCCTTGGCTTCCTCCCATCTCCGATTGTGGTGTCCAACCCCCTACTCAGCATGGGTGAACTCCTCTTTATATAGGCCAAGGGTGTGTTATCCTCCGGTCTTCAAATTTAATATCTTCATAATTCCTCTTTAAGATTTCCAGAAGACTCTTTTCACCGAAAGTTTGACCATGTTCGGCCAAATTAATGGCCGAATTTTGAGATGGTTTCTTCTTCAAAGATCTTCCAAAATATATTTTACGTTTCATCACAAAATTTCAGATTTATCCTCCTTGTGTGGTACGAGATATGAGAAATTTAGTTGGAGCATTTATTCTGGATGAATGTTTCCTTTTTCCTTCCCCACAATTTCAGCATCCATGGGTCGCTTTAATGGTGGAAAATCTTCAAGTCCTTTGACATACGAACACCTCATTTAATATTATTTCACATCCAATTAGAATCACCCAAATTTGAGGTGTGTAGACCAAGTTATGATTTATTCATTGAGGTGGGGCCCACTCAGTCTTCCAGAATAATTGTCCACATTGATTGAATTTTTCTGACCCTTTGATGGCTTAATTAAATCCTGGTCCAAAAATAAAAGATTAATACAATAAATATATGAACCGAATAAAAAAATAATCACATTAATTGGATTTATATTTTAAAAGATATGCATGAATTACAAAAGTGATTAAAATCAGTCAATATTTCCAAATTAAGCAGTTTTCCAGTTTTAGCCCAAAACACATTATAAATCCAAAATTGATGTAATTAACTCAACTTGTTCAATTTTTAGGGATTAAATCATTGAATTAAATAAAAAAAATGATGAAAATATTATCTCTATCAAAAATACCTCTATAAATTCATTATGTGATTTTAACATACCTGGATGGGAAAAATTCAATAAGTTCCTGAAGTTCCAAGGATCAAATAACAACTGAGAAGGGGGGTTGAATCAGTTGTTTAACATTTTATAATCTTTAAAACTTTAAGAAACTTAACCCTTGTAACCTTTTAAGATTTATTTCCTTATCAACCTTTAGCAAGAAACTCAATCATGCAAGAAAGGTAAATCAAGAAAGGCATACAAGATTTACAAGGTTCGACCTCAATAAGAGAACCTATGTCCTTGCCATAGCCGCTCCCGTGGGTCTATGGAAATACACTATAATGAAGAAGTGAATACAACTTGTGTCAACTCCCATTTAAAACCTCCTATCTCCCGATAGGAAATATTATACTGACTCTCGTCAGTTTACAATGTTTCCTTAAATAAAAAATGATCCAAACACAAGAATAATAACTTTGTTAATATGCTCCACAAAAGCTCACTCCAAATATTCAATCTGATTTCTTGAATCCAGTTTTTTTGAAATCGGTCTTCTCACAAAGATAATATGATTCCGTACAAGTGCTCACTCTGAATCTTCAATCCGATTTCTTGAATCTGATTTTCTAAAACTGATCTTCTCAGCAAGATAAGATAATCCTGGTTCTCTTCTTCTCAAACACTCATGGAAACTTCTTCAAGATGGTAGGAACTTTTCACTAAGAATTCTCCAGTGCTCCAACTTTTCCACATGTATAAAATTTGCAAATGAGTGAATGATCTGAGCACATATTTATAGGAAACTCAGAAAACAAAGTTGGGAATATTGAAAATCTTTCTCGCTTCCTCAAATCTCAAAAACTCCACAAATCTCTTGCATTTAAACTTAAATCTTTGACTTCTTCAAATCTTCTTAAATTTCTCTGAGATTTATGCAAAGTTGAAATTCAGGTTTTCTTGAACTCTTCATATCTTCCTCAGAATGATAAGGCTTGATCTTGGATTCTGAATTTCTGGCTCAGGAAGTAGACTTCGAATTTCTGGCTCAGGAAGTAGACTTCGAATTTCTGGCTCAGGAAGTAGACTCCGAATTTTTGGTTTAGGAAGTATACTCTGAAAATTGGTTCAGGAAATAGACTTCGAATTTCTGGCTCAGGAATTAGACTCCAAATTTCTGGTTTAAGAGGTAGACTCCAAATTTCTAGCTCAGGAAGTAGACTCCAAATTTCTGGCTCAGGAGGTAGACTCCGAATTTCTGGTTCAGGAGGTAGAATCTGAATTTCTGGCTCAGGAAGTAGACTTCGAATTTTTGGCTCAAGAATTAGACTCTGAATTTCTGGTTCAGGAGTTAGACTCCGAATTTTTGGATCAGGAAGTAGACTCCAAATTTCTAGCTCAGGAGGTAGACTCCGAATTTCTGTTTCATGAGGCAGACTCCGAATTTTCGGCTCAGGAAGTAGACTCCAAATTTCTGGCTCAGGAAGTAGACTATGAATTTCTGGCTCAGGAAGTAGACTTTGAATTTCTGGCTCAGGAAGTAGACTACAAATTTCTAGTTCAGGAGGTAGACTCCGAATTTATGGCTCAGGAAAAACTGGTTCCGAATTTTCTCAAAATTTTCCTTAGTGAAAAACATCAATCCTCTTCACCATTTCTTCAACAGCTTTTATCATGAAACTTTTCATGATTTGTGATAACTTTAAGATCAGCAAAGAATCATCTGATTAGGTTTAGAAAGTTTGAGACACTTTCTTAACTTATAACTTCTTATTCTTTAACATAATTTTCTTTAAGGAAATATTCAGCAACCAGTAACTTCAACTTTCTGTAACTCAAAAACATTATTCAACAAAAATATTAGTTGTCAAAAAATACAAAAATTTGTTAAACAAAACACCAAAAAGGTTCTTCAGTTCCTAATTATAAAAAATTAATGGATTAAGGTGAGGGGAATGTTGAACCCAAATGAAGAAGGGGGAAATTGGATTATAATAATATTATTTTATTTTCTTTAGGGAAGTGAAAAATGGAACTTTGGAAAAGGAATATTAGGAGAGAGGGATTTAGGAAAGTGACACTTATTAAAATCATAATCCCACTAAGATATATCATGTTTACAAACTTAAAACCATAAATATTTCTTAAAATGAATTGGATATAGTGATTTGGACTTATAGAGGAGGTATGATATTTTAGGTAATAAATATATCTTTTCTTTATTTCATTTTTAGTGTGTATATTTGAATCTAAGTAGGGAAAATATTTTCAATAGTTTGAATTCTATGTATTGCTTGAGAGTGAAATATTTTAAGTATGGGGGAGTGATAAGGGATAATATTTCCTAATTTTTATATTCATTTCATTAGAAATTAATCCCTTAATTGATCTTGAACCTGAGAAATTAATTCATTTTTGTTACTTTTGTGAAATCAAAAATTACTTTGATAAATAACATTAATATTGAATTTTTACTTGATTTTTTTGGAATTTATTGAAAATCCATACCTTGATTATGATTTTTAGAATTACATTTTTCAAAGAATTTTAATTTTGATTTTCATTATCTTTATTTTTCTATAAATAATATGGTCAATCCATCCATTGAGAACTGTGATTTTTCATGTTTTTTTTGTATTTTTGAGTTACCCTAATGCAAGAGATACATGCTATGTGAAGGTAATTGGAAGCTACATAAATGTAGAACATAGAACACTAAATCTATGTAAGGGTGAAAGTTTATCCAAAGAGCTGTGTAAGGGTACCTCCATAATTTTCAAACCCACGTAAAGGTAACTATACCACTAATGAACTCACGTAAGGGTAAACAAATCCCTTACATAAATGCCAGTCATTCCCCTATAATGCTACATAAAGGTAATATAAAAATTATAAAGATTTTTTTAGGGTTACACAAATAGATATGTAAAGTTATAATCTCTTCCAAACCACTATGTATAGGTTATAGGGTTGTTGTTTAAGGGTCATCGCACGTACCCTTACGCTATATAAAGGTTATACCCATTGAGATTGTGTTGGGTAAGGGTTATCCCTTATAAAACCGATCCCTCTCCCAATGTTTACCTCAAACTAATCAAACCTGACTTACTCCATGCAAGACTAAGGCTGTTTGATCGATGAACCTGATCTTTGACCAACAAGACATGAAGAAGCCTTTCAGAAGATGACAAAAGCTGAATCAGGGTAGAGAAAATGTGTTCATTGTTTTATTCACTATGTGGGTTTAAAATGAAGGGGGCCTCAATGTCTCTTAGTTTTGCAGATATAAGTTCTAAGTTAAATAAATTTCAAATACTTGGAGGAATTAATCATTAAGTTCAACTAAAACAATCAGATTGTAAGAATTTTCTATATTTAATATTGTAAGACTTCCATCATATAACTTCATCGTATGACTTCATCCTATGTCGTAAGACGTTAGTGACTTTGCATGAATTTTTTTATCAAGTTTATAACTTTGTTGGAAATCATCATACTTCTATATTATTATTTTTTGAATTTTCTAATATGGGAGAATATCAAGTGTGGGTGAGAGTACCTAGTACCTATGCAATCTAGAAAACCCCAAGGTTATCAATCCAATTTAATTCTATATGTCCAATATGCATGAAAACTTTATATAAAATAAATATCCTGATTTATTCCACATGGAAAAATCATGAAAGAATCATTGGATATTGTAAGTTCCCATCCAGGATCAAGTATCACTAAGAGGGGGAGGGGGTGAATGAGTGATATCTTTTTCTTTTAAGTTTCATTACTTATGAAATAACCTTCGGCTCTTATTAAAGAGTTATCAAACTTGCTGGAGAAACACAAACACACATCCATAGTAACACAATAATTTACATAATTCACCACTCAAAAAGAGTAGATATTTCCTTGGTATGGTTTGGAAACAATCCAATACCACACAATCCACTAGAAAAATACTTTCGTGAGGAATAAAACAAGTAGGACATGACCTTATACTCGTGTAGCACTATATTTAATACAACAGTGCATGTTCACCTTATAGAACAAATGATAGAAAAAAATTTATGTAATAACCATGTTATGGTGCTGCTTGATCAACTTTCACTAATATGATATTAAAAAACAATTATTCACTTTCTTACCTAGCAACATGCAAGAACTTCCTGGTATTCATAATGATACTCAATCCGATTTACCAGTATGATCATACCAATTCCAATTCCCAAGTCCAATTTCTTATTATGAAATTATAATTCTACCATAATACCACTGAAAAAATTCTGAACTACTTTTTCCTCAATCTGTAAATCTCATTCTGATTCGCTGGTCTGATAATCTAGCCCTATATGATGATCAACTGAAAATGATCTTGTCTCTTCTAATTTTTATCTAGTGAAACTTCATCAAGAATGATCAATTAGGAAACTCTTGTCTATAAAATTTTAGCTCTCTTACTTCTCTCTACACCTCATGAACAATACATGCATCAGGAAAGTACAAATTATTTCTTCTATTTATAGGTGTTCCAAATATGGTTTAGGTTGGACTACAAAATGCTTTACCACTCAACCAAATTTTCCAAAATCTTCCAATTCCCAAAAATATTGGCTTCATATTTGTTATTAAACACTTATCAACTCTTCTAGAACCTTCTCAAAACTTCTCTCAACTTCATCTCACTTCATACTTTCTTAACAACCTTCAATCCAATTACGATACCCATTCCAATTTTCCCATTATGATGGAAGCATATGTTTAAAAAAATATTCTTCATTAAGTTTTTCTACACCAATTTGTAAATAATAGGAAAAAACATTCTTCAAACTTCTTCAAATGCTTCTATGATCCCCTTGATAACACTTTGAAAAGCTTCAAGAAAATATCATTTTCTTCTTTTCCCAGATTGATGATATTGAGCCTTATGAAGTCATCAATGTCATCTCCAGTCTAATCGTCTTGACCCAGTTGATATAAAAACTCTTTAAAACACATCTAAGTTTTTATTTTGATTATTTACCCACTTGAAAACAACCATCAATTCATCTTGATGAAAATGGTAGACTACATTGTTGATCGGTCTCTAAATTTCTTCACCAACATTGATCTTAAAATCACGCAAAAAAAAAATCATGCTTCATCAAACTTTATTTATCAATATGCCTCCTATTATATTTTGAAACCATAACAAAATTTAATGATCAATGTTAGGATGATTTTGATAATTGGTGGCACACCACATCTAGTGGACCGGTTTCAGTAGCTTCAACTTTAAGAAATTTTCTTATTTTTCTGAATATGAATCACATAAACTTATTTATTTGAGCATTTAAATATTTTGGATTACTGGTCTTCCTGAAAACTAGAATCTTCTTCTTCTCATATTCTGATCAACCTTCTCATCCATTCAAAAAATCTACATCCAGTGATCTCACACTGATGGGCTTGAGACCAAAAAGCTTTTCCTTAAAAAACTCCATTTTCCTACAAACTTCTTCTTGTATCATGACTTCCTCATGACTTTGAATATGTTTAAGATTGGAATAACATCGTATGACTTCCATTGGAAAATATTGTAACTCCCCAAACTTATAGAAACATATTTTTTTTTCTAATCTAGCCTCAAAACAATTGGAAGCACCCCTTTCTTTCTTAAGGCTTGCATCATAAGTTTCCCAGAAAACTTATGACTTTTGTGAATTACAAAAACAGAAAATCATTGTCATATTTTCATAGGAGCCAAGAAAAATCCTATACAGATTCCCAATACAATATTCCTTCCATTACGAACCTAAGGTGAGTTAGATGAACCTTTTCTCCCAGAAATATTCTTCTCAATCTAATGAACTTTCTTAATTATTTTGAGTCCGATCATCTAAATAGGACGGTGAGTCTGATCTTCATGACGATGGTTCTGGATTTGATTATCATCTTCACACACACCCTTCTTCAATCTAGATTTCTATTACCTTCTCAATATACTTACTTTAATCAACATAATCAATATATTGATCTATTGACAAAAAATACAACTAAAATACAACTTGGTCCTAACAATCTCCCCATTTTTATTTTTTTCAATACCCACTTCAACCACTTCACTTCAATCACTTAAAAAATAAAACAATATCACTTGTTGTTTTATTTTTACACATTTTATTCTCCCCATTCTTTTATTGCTCACCCTATTTATTATCTCCTCCATTTTCTTTTGTCTCCCCCTTATTGATAATAAAATTCAAAGGGTCCATCAAGGAAAGTTTTTCCCTTATTGAAAAATTATCTCATTTCCAGGGGTTGAAACTTTTAATCTCAAAATCTTGAAACTTTTATTTAGGAGAACATAAGTATCACATGAGTTTGTTAAGAAAGAGCCTTTAACTAAAAAACTCTAAGTCTATGTAGATGGACCTGGTGTAGAAAACAAGAGTGTATAATCAAGGTTATCAATGTTTCCCATAACAAAACTATCATGTAATAAATTTTCATGTTTCTTTCAAAATTCTCATTTCTAGGGAAATTTTGAAAGGACTTGTTTAAGATAAAAGTAACATGCACCCATATCAACAAACATATCATAAAGTTTAGGTGAATAAACATAAATTTCCAAAAACACATATTTTCAAACCACATTACTTTAGTTTGTAAGAATATTAAGGGAATCATCAACATCAAATTATTTATTTCAAATCCTTCAATTCCTTGTAGGTTAGTACAAGTATAAAAATTTTGGGAATAAGGAGGAAAATAAATTGTTTAATAGAAGCAAAAATTGGACCGAGAGTCCTCTCTAAGTCTTGACTTTTTCTTCTTCATCTTAGATTTTTCATTGGATGCATTTTCTTCCTTGTATTCATCTTTCTTAAATTTTGTAACTAGTTTCTTTTCAACTATAGATTATTCCTAAAAGGATGTCAAAATTTCCTCAACTTTAGTAATATATTTGTTACAATTAGTTTATAACATACTTTTAATGTCTTCTTCTTGGTCTGGAAAGATAGTCGAACAAATTTTAGTAATATTCCAATCTTTCTCACATCTCTTGCATCTTTTATGATTCTTAAAATCACAATATATTGATATCCTTTTATCAACTTTGTTCTCCTTTTTAGAGACCTTTCTCTTCCCCTTTTATTCATATGATTTTTTTCTTCTTCAAAATTTCTAAACATTATTACTTGTTCTAGAAAAATAACTAATCAATATCCCTTTTTAGACTTAGTATGTTTATTTTTCTCAGGTTTCAACATAACTTTATCAACTTTATTCCTTTGAATGGATTGAATACTCATCAAACTTTTCCTTATATAACTCATGGAATAGTTGTAATGTTGCTGGTTAAAACAATATATGTTATCTGTATTCCCAAATCCACCATAATTCCAAAAGTACCCATAGAAGGAATAAATTTCTTCAAAACTTCCATATTTTCCAGAATTGTTGATATTTTTCTCAGCAGCTTTCTTAACTTTCACATTAGATTTTTGTTTACCACCAAAATTTCTAATATCACCTGAAGTATTATTATTAAAATTAGATTTATTTATAGCCTTATTGAAACCTAGATTAGTATAAGCTATTTCAAAATCATAATTTTTAGAAACTTCTGAATTCTACACTTTATTAGTTTTTTTCCACATACACAACTTTCAAAACTCTCCTCTTTTCATAAATATTTATAGATTTATTCTTATCATAAACAATTACATATTTATTCTCAACCTTTGAAGGTAAATTTTGTTGATACTTCTTAGGTTCATACTTTCGATAACTTTCAACAACTTTAGAGATATAATTATTAAAACTTGTAACCCTCTATTCATCTTTAAAAAGTTTTTGTTGAAAAAGTTATAACTTTTCTTATTTTTCCTTTATCTTAAATTCTAGATGTTTATTATGATTATTTCCTTTCTCAATAGATTTCTACAGATCATCAATATCTTCCAGCATATTAAATTTCTCAATAGGAAAATATTCATAACTATTTATTGAATGATTTTCATTTTCAACTTCCTGATCTCTTTCTCAAGCCTTCCAATCTTCCTCAGACATTATTTCAATTCCTCTTTCAGATGAAATTATAACTGAGTTTCTTATTCTTATTCTTCATAACTACTACTTCCAAATTATTCATTGTTCACTATTATAATGAAATTATTCTCTCCAGACTTCTCAATAGTCTTTTTGAATTCAGATTCACTATTTTATTTTTTAGAACAACTGCTTTCACTACTAGAAAAACTCTCCTTATTAACTATTACAATAAACATGTTTTATTCAGTAATTTTTTTAATTATACACTATCATCATCCTTAGAAAAAAATATTCTACTTTTTGTTTTTAGTAACTTCTTATCTTTTACCTTGGAATAATATTTTTCCTTATTACCCTTTTTCTTCCGTACTCTTCTTGGCCTTATTTATTCTTCACTACTTTCTTCTTCACTACTTTCTTCTTCATTACCTCTTTGAGGGAAATTGGTAATAAGGTTACCAATGGATCCACACCCAAAATTTTTAAGGGAATTTTCCCTTTATATTTACCTATAACTCTTTTCATATTTTTAGAAAACAATGATAAAATTTTATCAAGGTTTTTATATACCTTATTTTCAGAATCAGATTCACCAGCTTCATCTTAATCAAGAATATTCTTAATATTTTATTTCTTGTAAGCCTTAAATGAAATTTCACGATCAATTTTTTCCCTTAATAACTTTCTCCCTTATCATATCATAGGTAATGAGAGTGTTATGAAAATAATCTGGGGATAATGTTTCTAGATCTCTATCTTCTAATGAACAAACTTTGGTATCAAAATTGTTATGAATAATTCTAAAAATATTTTCAACAAAGATAGAATCTTACAACTTTTCACCAATACATATAATAGTGTTAAAAATATTATTTACCCTGGTAAATAAGTCACCAACTGATTCATAGTAACCCATCTTGAGATCTTCATACTTTAATCTCTATATTTATAACTTTGCCTTCTTCACTTTTTTATTGCATTCATAAATGTTGTTCAGCTCATACCATATACCTTTGGCAGTGGAAACACCTTTTACTCTCAGAAACTCACTTTTAGAAAGTGATGAGGGTAAATAATTCTTAGTTCTTCCATCATTATCAAGGTTTTATTTATTAGTATTTTTAAGAGGAGTATTCTCAACACAAGGGAGAAAACCATCTCTAGCATCTTTTGAAACATCATACCTAAGGGACATAAGATATGTAGGAATTATACCTTTCCGAATATGATAATTACTATTATTTAAGATTGTAATCCACTTACTATTTACACAACTTAGATTATCCATCACAAATTCTTCCTCAAAACTTCATCAAAGAGTAAATGATGGGAACCTTCACTTTGATACCACTTGTAAGTGTCCAAACAAGATCAAGTATCACTGAGAGGGGTAGGGGTTGAATCAATGATATTTTTTTATCATAAGTTTCCTTACTTATGAAATAACCATCCCTCCTATTAAATAGTTTTCAACCTTGATAAAAATAAAACAAAAACACATCCATAGGAAAACAATAATTTACAAGGTTCAATACTTAATAAGAGTAGCTATGCCCTTGGTATGTTTTGGAAACAATCCAATACCACAAAACCCATAAGAAAAAAAATCCTTTTTTGTGGAATACAATGAGTAGGATATGCCCTTACACTTGTATAGAACTATATTCAATACAATAGTGCGTTTTCTCATTCTATCACAAATTATGTAAAAAAATTTGTGTAATAAACATTTTATGGTGCTTCTTGATAAAATTTCACAAATATGATCTTCAAAAATAATTCTTCACTTTCTTATCGACCAGTAAGAAATAAATTCCTAGAATTCATAATGATACTTAGATTGATTTACCAGTCCTATGTTCTCAAGTCTGATTTCTTAGTATAAAAATATAATTTTACCAGAATACCACTAAAACAATTCTGAAAAACTTTTGCCTCAGTCTGGAAATCTCAGTTTGATTTACAGGTCTAATAATCCATCCCTATATAGTGATCATTTGAATACGATCTTCTCTCTTATATTTTCTGTCTAGAAAAACTTCCTTAAGAATACTCAATTCATAAACTCATTCTCTCTAGAAAATTTTAGTGCTCCACCTTCTCTCCATACCTAGTGAATAGTAAATGCATTAGGAAAGTATAAAGTACTTCCTATATTTATAGGTTTTACAAATATGGTTTAGTAAAGATTCCAAAATGTTTTCTCACTCAACAAAATTTCCTAGAATCTTCAAATTTCCTTAAATATCATCTTCATCTTTGACTTCTTCAATGATTCTCAACTCTTCCCGAACCTTCTCAAAACTTTTATAAAATTTAGCTCACTCAAGACTTTCTTAACAAACTTTAGTATGATTCTAATTCCCATTTAAATTTTACCATTATGATGAAATCATATGTTGAACAATATATTCTTTATTACATTACTCTACACCAATTTTTAAATAATAGGAAAAACCATTCTTCAAACTTCTTCAACCACTTCTATGATCCCCTTGATAAAACTTTGACAAGATTTAAGAAAATATACTTTTCTTATTTTCCTAGACCAATGATATTGAGGCTGATGAAGTCATTAGTGTCATCTTTAATCTGATTATCTTGACCCACTTGATACAAAAACTCTTGAAAATAAATCAGAGTTCTTTTTTTGATTCTTGATCCACTTGAAAACAACCATCAATTCATCTTGATAAAAATTGTTGACTACATTATTGATCGTTCTCTGAATTTCTTCACTAGAATCGATATCAACATATCCTAACAAAAATAATCCCTCTTCAAAAAACTTTCTTTATCAATATGCCTCTGATTATCTTTTGTAACCATCAAAACATCTGATGATCATTTTCAGGATGATTTCGATAATCAGTGGCACACCACTTCTGATGGACCAGTTTTAGTAGCTTCAACTTTAGGAACTTTTCTTCTTTTTATTAATATTATTCACATAAAATTATTTCTTTGAATATTTAAATATTTTTTCTTATTGGTTTGACTAAAAACCAGTATCTTTATCTTATTACATTCTGATCAACCTTCTCAACCTTCCAAAAAATCTGTATTAGGTGATCTCACATTGATGAACTTGAGATCAGAAAGCTTTGGATTTATAAAATTCATTCTTCCAAAAACTTCTTCTTGTATCATGACTTTCTCATGACTTTTAATACATTTAGGATTGGCATAATATCGTCTGACTTTCATCGAGAATTATTGTAACTCCCTAGACTTCCTGCAACTTCTTTCCTTCCAATTGAGCCTCAATATGATTGGAAACACCCTATTTCTTTATTAATGCTTACATAAAAAGTTTCCCAAACAACTTATGACTTTTTTTAATTAAAAAATAGCAAAGAATCATCAAATTTTCATCAGATCCAAGAAGAATATGATATATCTTCCCAATACGATCTTCCATTCATTCCAGACCCAAGGTGATTCTGATGAACCTTTTCTCCCAAAAACATTCTTCTTAATATAATGAAATTTATTAATCATTTTGAGTTTGATCTTATGAATATTATGGTGAGTTTGATCTTCAAGACGATGGTTCTTGATCTAATTATCATCCTTGAACACACCCTTATTCAATCCAAATTTCCATTACCTTCTCAAAAACCTTACTTTCTTCAACATAATCATCATATTGATCTATTGACAAAAAATACAACCAAAATACAAATTGGTCCTAATATATATTTCTACATAGATCTCATCCATTCAAGTAGGAACTAAGTATCACACGAGTTATCGGAGAAGTGGGGGAAGAAGATGCTCGAGTTAGAACCTCTTGAAAGTTGGTGATGTGGGCTGAATCAAAACCCACATTTAGAAAGATCATGTGATTAAAAAGTTTCTAAAAATACTTTAAAATGAGGAAGAATACCACTATATAAGAGAGATTAATATCACATTAAAATTAGGATAAATCAAACTAGTTTTTTCTTGTTCTATATTTGAAGTTCCTATCTTGGAACTATAGGTGTTTTGGTCCATATGAGAAGAAATTTACCCACCCCACTATTAAATTTCAATGAATTTATATTTTCATTTCTCCTATTTAATCATCATTTTTCTTTTGAATTTATTCTTGTTTTATTATATTAATTTGGTTTACACATAACCCCACCTCAATTTTCTTTCATTTATCATATTATAGAGGAGTGTGATGGGTGATCAATGAGTCATTGTGTGTTTTTAATTACTATGATTAGGTGAAATTAGTGAAACAATGATCATTACTTACATTGCCTAACCAAACACACTAAAGATAGAGTGAGTTGATCTAATTAATAAGTTAATAATTGGTAATAGTAAAGGGTGTGAATTTATTTTATGATAGATTATGATAGAGTGTCTAGAATAATTATCCAAGTTTGTACCTACATTATTTTCACATGTTCCATTTTTTATACATTTCTTCCAGAAATACACTACTTCACCATAATTATTTCATTATTTTAATATTAAATAGTGATAAGTTAGTGTAGGTGTGAAGATATTGAGTGAGAATTACCTTCCTCAGGAGAACAACCATTAGTCATCTTCCCTAACTTCATTTTTGGGTCTTTGAAAATTTCATTATTTATTACAAGGCCAATGATAACCTTCACATCACCTATTTTATTGTTATAAAACTTTTATATGATAAATAATCAAATGAAATTTCCTTGTAAATAGTGATCATAGAATTCATAACACTATTATGGTAAGTTATCATAATGCATAACTATCTACATACTTGACATTGTAATCAAATATTACTACACAAGTTGGGTCTAGAGAACCGACTTTTACAACACTTCTACTTGCACTAGATCCAACTTACTAACAATCAAATTTTTTATCTCTCACATGATAAGATCACACTTCTACCGAGTTATCGATTTAGTCATGGGGATTAAAACATTTTCTTACATGGATACTCTACTTTATACTAAAGGGTTTTGTTAGATTCTAATAAAAATTATTATAATATGTATAAGTTATTTAAAACCCTATTTTTAGGATATCCCATACACGATATATGGAACTTTCATATGAAACTAAAATGAATAAATAATATAAATATGGAATACCTTACACTGAATATACATTTTATTAATTATTAATCTCCTTCATTTAATGAGTTTGAGAGAGATAACCAAGTATAAAAAAATCTTCCCACCTCCATAATGTATCTATGGGCTATGATAAATTATTTGAAGATCATATGGGATGCTTAATCCATTTATGATGTCCTAGAATCTCATATTCAAAGAAGGAAGAAAGGAGATCTTCTGGTTTTAGGGAGGTTCATCCATGTATAATCATCTACACCTGTTGTCACCACATGGTAGTCAATTACAAAGGAAATCAAGGAAAATCCTTAATTGAAGCTTTATTTATTCATTCTTTAAAATATATGAAGAAATGATTCATCCAATATACATTCATCATATAAATATTTCACCTCACATAAATTTATTCTCATGAAATAGTATAATAAATGATAGTTAATATGGGAGAATAATAAATGATAATATTTTATCATTTAAGTTTCATGGAATGATATACCATTCATGAAAATCATAATTTACATGAAATATATATATCATATATATATACAAGGCTTTAGGACATATCTATTTTAATATCCCACTTGCACTAAATCCTAATAGACTTTTATTTTATTTGGCCTTATATTATATCATATACAATAACTTGTGAAACCATTTCCAAAACTCATTTTTAATATCTTCCAAAACACTTTTGTAAAGCTATTATTAACTTCACCTTGTATCACATCATATGAAATACCTTATGAACACCCATCCAAAACACTTTTGGATTAAATCTAAAACAAATTTAAAGTATCTATATGAGTCAAACTCAATACCCATTCAGTCAACCACAAAGTTTTACCAAATGGGACTTTATAGCATTGAAAAAAATATGAATCTATAGATCTATATATGTAATCAAAGAGAGGCCTTTAGAAAAACGTCAATAATACTCAAGAAATAAATGTATATAGCATGATCTCTATCAAACCCACATATCTCTATACCTATGTCCACTATTATGAATTATATGCAAATGTGTATTATCATATTTTCCCTTTTCCCAAGACATTGAGTTACCATGGGACATGGAGCATGTCAATAACACATAACCAACTCATCTGTTCGTGATTCTCAGAGTATAAAATGATTTGATTGATGAATACATCACATGTAATTCGTATTTATGGATAAGTACATCACATTTACCTTATATAGAGAGATATAAAATATCTAGGTGTGGTCACAAACTCCCATATTTTATCTCAATCAAGGTCCTTGATGTCATACTCATTATACAAGAGGAAAAAATACCATCTTGGTTAAGTTTCAACTAATGAAAATATCAACTAGATACCAAACCATCCCCTATTTGCTAAGTTAATATGTAGAATTATGTAAGTAGTGTATCCAAGTATGAAGGTTCTAATGATAGGTATCTTGTCAAATTAATGTAGTGGGGACTCAAATATGATCCATGCACCCCTGTTATACCAAATATATATTTATGACACTCTATATGGTATACTTAGTGGGTCATCCAATGCACACAAAGAATAATATTCATTGTTTTGTTCCTAATGAACATATTTTGTATCTTTATACAAGAATAATACTCACCATAACCATAAAATTTAATTATAACCTATAATACTCCACGATGAACATCATTTAGGGATAAACTCAAAGTCATATATTGAGAGTTCAATTATCATTGCACTTCATCAAATGTATATCTATCTATATATATTTATGTAGCTAATGTGAAAGAATGATAAAATGATGACCAACTTTCAATTTGATACATTTTAATATTCTTAGACACTTGAAGAATATTTAACAAACCCAAAATAATAAATAGTTTAACATATTATATATCATAAACTGCCAGATCAGTCTTATGTTTGCTACACTTTCTAAATTTTTCTAACACATTACATAATATGTAATACCTATCACATATCCATGTGACCATATAATAAAACACTCCCACTAAAAATTTAGTGAGAAAAATCTATAAAGAAATCTAAATTGAATAATTATGATATTTATAAATCATATTCCTAACTGTTCAAAATTTTCAACATATTTAAACTTCTTATCTTCACAATAAAAAATTTTAATATGTAAACTTATTTTGTATACTTAGATATCTTTCCAAGTTCATCATAATAATACTTGGAACACCATTCCACCAACTTTTTTCCTTGAAATAATGAAACTAATTACATTATTTCTTATCACTCCTCATAAAATCTTTTAGAATAAAGTGAAAATCACTTTAATATGGTAACTAAATGTAAATATTACATTTCTCTTTACCATCACACACTAAACTATTTTTGGATAAATTGATAACAATTTTTTATGATAACTAATGTAACTCTTTACATTTCTCTTTATCACCATACTCTAAACTCTTTTAGGATGTCAATTTTAAGACACCTTTTATTTTGACTGGTATAATTCTTCAAGAAATAACGTCTTTAATTTTTAAAGATAACTAAATGTAACTCTTTAAATTTTTTATTTATCATCACATATCCTAAACTCTTTTAGTATATTGAGTGATTTTTTTAAATATTATAATAGTATAATCCTATAGGAAATAGTGATATTCACTTTCTAAATTTCAAACAAATGTAACACTTTAAAATTTTCTTTACCATTACATATCCTAAAAATCTTAGAATATTAAGTGGAAATCACTTAAAATTAAGACAGTGTTATCCTTTATTTTTTAATTTTAAATTAAAATAAGTTCAAACATACCCCCAACAACCTCTTAAACATTATATTCTTTTGATAATATCTTATTAATATACACAAACCCTTTTGTGTTAGTAAATAAAATTTATTTCCTTTTAGTAAGAATATTTTACAATTAAACTATTGTTTCCATAACATATATGGTATTCTGTGTGTTTGGAACTTTTTCATTTGAAAATAAGACTATATTAAAAGATACTAATTATGTGTGGTAGGAACATGTTCCCACATATTCTAACAAATATTTAGATAAAAATTTTATCTTGGATAAATTTTTTTATCCATATATTCTTCTAAAAACATGTTATAGAAATTTATGAATCATAAACCTTTTGTATAAATTTAATCATAATAACTATTTATTATCAAACACATTCTTTTATCACATAATAGAAATGAGTTGAATATACACATATTTTTAATTAGATTCATTTGATTTTGATAAAATTCTTTAAATTCATATGTAGCAACTATTTACTTCATGAATGTAAACTACAAGATCAAATAATTATTCCTTTGATTTTTAAATCCTTTATATTTACAACACTTGTAAAATATATACCTGATATCATATACCTTTAAAAAATGGAGAATTAATTTCTATAAGGTCCACACCTAACATGGAAATTCCATGGAGTTTCACAAACTTCTTCATAAATTCTCAATAATCCCACCATATGGAATTATTATTCCTCCTTCATGATAACCATATATTTCAATGAACTTTATTGGATTCTTGAAGAAACATTGTTGAAATTTTCAAATAACTTTTCTTTTTATAATTTTAACTTTTACCCACTCATACTATCTATAAAGTACCAGAATCTAGACATCATATTCCCAATTCCTACATTCTCAAAACTTTGAGAATATCAGGTAAAATTTTCTTGAATTAAATAAATTTTTAGAACATTTATATAGATTAAAATAGGATAAATTCCCTAACACGAACAATCCATTTTTCATTTAATGCCTTTGAAACCTTGAATGAATCACTATATGATTCAATAAGCATTTAGATTTACTTATTGAACAATTTCAACACTTGGTTACTATGGAAGTAATTTTTCTGAAACATATAATTTTCATTAAGATCATTTCTTAGATCACCAATATTTTTTAAGAACTTTTATTATGTTTATAGTCTAAGGAGTAGCTTTCATTAAGCTTATCCTTATCAAGCTTTGATCACAAATATTATCTTGATTATGATGAATGTATTATCTATAACATAAGATTTTATTAGATGAATATCATGTATTATTAACCATTTAATAAATACTTTTATTATATGGTATTTCACTAAAATGATGAACCCTTTAAAATCCATCATACCTATTAGTGTGAAAAGATACATATTTAACTAAGAAAAGGAGCCCACTTTATAATGAAACTAATTGCTTAGTTATTTAGGTAGGGAATCATCCTAATAATATCATATATTACTTTTATATAGTTGAGTAGATACCTCCTTTTCCAATTCATCATATGGGTAAAACCAACTCTATTCCTTTGGTATCCAAACCCTTGGGGTTTCTATACTAGTACAACCCAAAGTAAATGTCAAAAAAGAGATAATCAAAAGACAATAAAGGGGAACCTTGGTTTAGCATGAAAATACTTAAGGATGATCCAAGATCACTCATTACTTACTTACCTCGCACAATATAATCTAGGGGAACCCTCTTTCGCATGAAACTACTAGGTTGGATGATCGATAACTTGATAAGTGCTGATTTGGAAGGAATCTTACACTAAGTATTTAAAGGGGATTTTAATCTCACATTCCTATCTCATGTTATTCCATTTATTTATGCATGCTTCTAGTAATTTATTTTTGAATCTTATTCCCTCCACCAAATCAATATGTTCAAACCATATTGATGTGTAACTCTTTAAAACACCCATAATTTTGTGTTCCTCACCTAAAATTAGAAGTCAAGTATATTCATACATATATGAATACATTATATATATAAGGTATATGAACAATTCATGTAAATTCATAGAGTTATCCACATGAGTAAGCCTAGAGTGATAGATATCCAACCCCATTCACTAGCCTAGACAAGGCATAAGCCTCTAGGTAGGTAGGTAGTCTAGCCCCACGTCCCTCTACCCAAGGATACTTTACTCAATAGAGAATCAAATTCATCATAACTTTAATCACCTAATATTTACAAAATATACTGAATAACTAAATTCAAGTTAATAACGTCAATTATAAACTAAGGTCAAGGTATATGAAAAACTAAATTCATTATCATACCTAGAATTTAATGAACAGATCTATTTAGAAGCAGTCCACCAATTAAACTAAATCATACACCACTCGTCATATAAATAATTTATAACTATGAATAAAATAGGGAAATACTTTTAAATAAATAAACAATTTAAATATTTAAACATGAGATAAATTTTTATGAACAATTCATAAATAAAATGTATTTTTTTTATAATTTTAGATTTATATTAAGGAAATTTTGGAAAATTGAATATAAACACTTTATGATCATTCAAATATGAAATCTTTTATATTTATCACTATATAAAATTTATATTTCAAATATATGATATTTTGTGAATTATAAACAATTTATAATTCAATTTCTATTATGTAAACATTTTATACAATATAAATTTCATATAGTTAATTATTATTTAAAACATGATAATATCAATCATAAAAACAAATTTTGATGTGTCTTAAATAATATACAAATAAAACCCCTTTAATTTGAACAATTCAAATTAATTAATTATGAACAATTCATAATTTAAATACAAAAATTTTATATTTTGGACTTATTTCATAATTTATAACCCTTTATAAATTACTTTATTATTATTTTTAAATAAAAAATTTTATTTCTAGATCATAATACATGCAATATAATTTGATTAAAAGGTATTTAAAACATCAATATTTAATATCTAGGAGTAAAATAAAAGTTTCATAAAAACCTTACACAGAATCCATATTCTAAACTATTAATTATTATCAAAATACCTTTTATAACGATTTATAAACATTTTATAAACTATTAAATTCATTTAGTAATTTTAAAAAAAAATTTAAAAACATTTTTTATTCACCCTTATACAGAATCCATATTCTACGTAAGGGTAACTTCCTTTTACAGTTACACATATAATCTGTGTAAGGGTAAATAGGCTTGAACCTTAAGCAGTGCATACTGTATAAGGGTACTGAGAGCTTAACTTTATGTGATCCCTTCACCTAAAGGTAAAACTCTAATTACCCACTTCACATAAGGGTAACATGGTGAAGACCTTTACACAAGCCCCCATGTATAGGTAACACATTGGTTACCTTTATTTAACCATGTTTCGTGTATGGGTAAGTCTTCAATTACCTTTACATAACCCATTTAAGACCATAAATACCATTATTATTAAGGGAAAACACTATCATACCCTTACGTAACACCTTCACATAAACAATTTACGTAAGGGTTACAATCCAAACTGCACCAACCACACAAATTGAATTTTTGGGATCAATCCAGAAGTCCAAATAATTTTATTCTCCACCAAAATTATGGGTCCAATAAGATGAATATTGGATAAAAATTTCATGTCCAAAATCCACAAAAATGGGGCCCAATTGAAGTTTTTAAGTCCATCCCCCTATTCTGTCCTGGAATTGAAATCAGCACACCATTATTGATTTTTATCTTGATCTAGAAATACATTAGAGCAGATATTTTTCAGTGTAAAAGATAAGATATATTTGAATTTTTTTAGAATAAAGTGTTCATATTTGAGGGCATATTCCTATTAAAAAATCCATTCCCATTCTAGACTTCGAAAAAGTGGTGATAAAAATAGACAACTACAAATTATTTAGTAAAAAAGCCATAACTTTGGATAAATAAGTCCAATGGCCAAAGAATTTTCATAGTAGATAGATAACATAAATATATACAAATTGTAAGAAGATAATATCTCTAGATTCAGCTGTATGGTTTTCTAAATTGATGAGAAAAGTGGAAGGATAGATTTGGAATGCAAACCGTCCACCAGCTTGGGATATAAATGCATCACCCTCTTCTCCTTGCATGGGGTTAACATTTAAAAAGAGAGGAAGATAAATTTTCATAACCAAATAATTTCCAAATTCATGGTAATACCTACCAAACTCAAGTTTTAACTTGAGATACCCTTCCTCATCTCTATGTTTTCATGTTCTCTTTCATTTATTTTCCTTTGTTATCTTGTAAGTGTTTTGTTGTACTTTTCTTTAAATATTAATGAAAGTTTATTCATAATATATTATTATCATATAAATTTTTTAGTTTAATTTTAGTTTTATTAAAATAGTTTAAATCAAGTTGAAAACCATTCTCTTCTTTCACTTTCCCATTCAAACAAAAGTGTGTTTTTACCTCTCTTCATATTTTGTGTGTGTGTGTTCGGCACACTGCTCTTTTCTTGTAGCTTTATTTTTTATTTTATTTTTAACCCATCCCCATAAATATTACAGCCATATTATTAACCACTTAAATGTATTATTAAATCTCTCATTAGGGTGAGCCATAATTTGGGGATATTAATTGACTGAGAGCCTTTGCTCGATGAATATTCTTTAAATTAACATTGTGTATGTTGAACATAAAATGTCATGGATTAATAAAATGATTTTTTAATGAGTGTATTAAATGGATTATTGAAACCACAAATAAAATTCCATAAATATTTTATGATTTAGATTAGATCCCTAAGTTATTTTAAGGCCTGGATTAAAGCCTTAACACTTGGGAATTCCGATCAAAGTCATCTTGTGAAGTGGGTGTTAATTTAATGCAATATAAATAAAAGGTCAATGATATCATAATCTTAAATCCACAATAATAAAATCACCCAAATATTTATCAAATTATTAAATCAATCTACATAAATCAATAATTTAATTTTAGATATGCAAATAAA
This sequence comes from Viscum album, assembly GCA_963277665.1. NCBI lineage: Eukaryota > Viridiplantae > Streptophyta > Magnoliopsida > Santalales > Viscaceae > Viscum > Viscum album. Next base: position 1,669,090,182 of record OY728155.1, read on the forward strand.
CCCCCTATCAAATTACAATCAACTAAAAACAATTGATTATTAAAAAGTATCATCACCAAGGATTCGACTTGAGTGCCGCTATACACATTAGAAGAGAATCAAACCCTTGAATGGTCGATAGGTGACAATTGTCTAAACTTAAAATGGAACTGTTTCTAGGGATGGTATATTTTTATTTGGTAGTTTTTGATTTAAAAAAAAAGTAAAAAAAAAAAAATAAACAAAAAAAACACTCTTAAAAAAAAACACAATGAAAATCCCACCTTCTCATAAAAATCATAAATGAAATAAACCACAAAGAAAAACTTGTCTTCCTCATCATTCACAAACATCCTTGAATTCCCCATATCATATCAAACAAAAAATTGTATTTTTTTGACCTAGAAATCGAGTGAACCCTTCACCGACTTAGAAGGGATATTAGGGATAATGAAATAAATCCAGAACCAATCATTGTCCAACCAATTATTCTAGATATGGAAAATCCTAGGGAACAAATCCTTAAAGAACTCTCTAACCCCAATATAAATTACCAACCCCTTGGTATTAAATATCCAAATATTGAGACTGATTTCAAACTCAAATCAGGTTTGATTCATCTTCTACCTCATTTCCACAGGCTATCTAGTGAGGGTCCTCATCTTTACCTCAAAGAGTTCCAAGTGGTGTGCTCTACCATGAAGACTAAAATGTTTTATGAAGAAAAAATAAAACTTTGAGCATTCCCTTTTCTCCTAGATGACTCCTCCATTTCATGGATCTACTACCTACCTCTTAGTTCTATAACCACATGGAATTAAATGAAGCGACTCTTCTTATAGAAATTATTTCCTTCTTCTCGTACTACTTTTATCCAAAAGGAAATAAGTGGTATTTTTAAATTCACTAATGAATCAATACATGAGTATTGAGAGAGGTTCAAAAAGCTTGTGGAAACCTTACCACACCACCAAATACATGACCAAATCTTGATCCAATAATTTTATGAGGGGTTATTGTCTATAGAGAGAAATTTAACTGATGTCGCAAGTGGCGGTTCTCTTGTTGAAAAACTCCTACAGTTGTACAAGATCTCATAAGCAATATGAATAAAAATATGTATAAATTCCATACTCAAGCACATTCTCAAGTCAAACAAGTCCAAGAGAATCAGTCCGTAGAGCCAAACAAGATGAACGAGTGGATGAGTGAACATACATGTCTTTTGAGACAACTAGAGGTGGAAGACAAAGCCCCAACCTCATTTTCTCCACAATCTATATTCCTTGGAACTATTAAGAATTTTAGAATATTTATATCACCAGATCATCCAACTGACACATGTCCACAACTTCAAGAGGATCCATATGATTCAACCAAACCAATGGAGATCAATGCAACATATGCTCAGAGGAACACCAACCCTCAACAATCAGGTCAATTCATTAGTAACTTCAACCAACCCCACCCTAAACCCTTCTCTTCTACCTTTAACCAAGGATTGAGGTATGGTAATCCCATTTATCACCCCCTTAGTTCTCTCCTAAAAATCCAAACCAATTCTAATATGGTCAAGGTGACAGTAACTCCCAACAACCTTATCCTTTTGTTCCTCAACCTCAACAGACCAATCCTCCTCTTGCTACTCCTGGATTCCACTATCCTAACAAGCCTTCTCAATTCACAACCAAATACAATAACATTCCCAATAACCAAAATCAAGGTAATCCCAATGTGGGACATGCATATTTTTCCAATTAACCATGGGAAAGCGGTATGGAAGATATTTTCTCCTTCACCCATTATAGCCTCAAAAACATTGAAACCCAAATTGGTCAAATTTCATCCCACCTTATCTAGTAGAAACCATCCATTTCTTCCCAACTCCTAGCTCAACCGTTAACCAACCCCAAGGGTAATATAAGTACAATTTCACTTAGATTGGGAAAAAAATTTCCAAACCTTATGATGGATCCTCAAATGTACCTTTGGATGTTGATTTTTAAAATGAAAAGAACAAAAATCCAGAAAATGAACCTAAAGAAAATCCCTCACCTCCTTCCATACCTCTAAGGAACCTAATTCATTTTACACAAGCCATTTCTAGTCTAATTAAATCCTTTGAACCCAATCCTGAAATGATCGCCATGTTTAGACGTGTTGAATTCAACATTCCCCTCTTAGATTCCACAAAAAAATCATAAGTATGCCAAGTTTCTTAAGGAATTGTGTACTCATAAGAGACAACTTAGGACCATTGTGAATGTTTAAATACAATAGTCCATACCCATGAAGTGAAAAGATCCTGGTACCTTTACAATTCCATGCCAGATTGGAATTTCAAACTTTGCTGATGCACTCATAGACTTAGGAGCCTCGATAAATGTCATGCCTAAATCCATCTTCTCCAACCTTGGTCCAGGTCCCTTGAACCCAATAGGTGTTGTTATATATTTAGATAATAAAAGCACAACTGGTCCTAAGGGAATAAATGAGGATGTTCTTGTCTGATTTAATGATCTTATCTTCCTAGATAATTTTTATGTCCTTGACATGGAAGGTGATATGAAATCTTCTTCATCTCCCCTAATTCTAGGAACACAATTCCTCCTAACAGTAATAACTAAGATTTATGTCCATGCGGGCATCCTATTCTTGGAATTTGGTGACAAACTGGTCAAGTTAAATATCTTTCAAGCCATGTGATACCCATCATAGGATCACTCTACATTCTCAATCCATGCTTTTGAGGACACTTCTGAGAGTCATTTGAACCCCATTACATCATGTGCATCATGTTATAATGAGAGAGGAGCTTATGATATTTGTACCATGATTAACCAAGTCATAAATGGGGAATTTTATATTGACCTCTCATTCATAGACTCCATCAATCTAGAGGATCTTGAAAACTCTCTTGAATCCCATCTCAAATCTGATCTCTATTGTTCCACCTTGGATAGTATTGAGGAAAATGAATCAAATCCAACTGAGATACCATTCTCCATTCCTAAGTTTTCTATCCCACAAATGAAAGATGATACTGATCTGAAACCTCTTCCTACACACCTGAAATATTCATTCCTTTTTCCATGATCACTCTTATCGTATCATTGTCTCTTCCACAATTACTGAAACCGAGGAGTCCAAACGTGTTCAGGTGTTAGAGGAAAACAAAAATTCCTTTGGTTGGAACCTAGATGACATACCAGGAATCAAACCTTCCCTTTTCATGCATCAGATCCATCTTGAGGAATCATCCAAACCAATCAGACAACCACAAATAAGACTCAATCCACTCATCCTTGAGGTAGTTAGGGAAGAGATTACCAAAATTTTCCAGGATGGTATTATCTACCCAATTTATAATAGTGAATGGGTTAGTCCAGTTCAAGTGTTTCTTAATAAGGTTGGGATAATTGTTGTCTCAAATGAACATGGGGAGGTACTTCCAAATACCAATAGCACCTCAGGACCAAGAAAAGACTACTTCCACGTGACCCTTTGGAACATATGCGTATAAGAGAATGACTTTTTTCTTTTTCAATTCTCCTGCAACATTCTAGGGGTGTATGATGAGTATCTTTTCTAAATTAATTGAGCATTGTATAGAGGTATTCATGGATAAATTTACCATTTATAGCGAGTTATTTGAATCCTGCTTTCATTCACTCTATACAGTCCTTCAAAAGTGTGTTAAATGTAAACTTGTGCTGAATTATGAAAAATGTCACTTCATGGTTGCTAATGGGATTTTTCTAGGGAATATAATTTCACAAGATGGTATTCAAGTCGATCCTACCACAATTGAGGTGATCCAATATCTTCCTAAACCCACAATAGTTTGACAAATCCATTCATCCCTTGGTTATGATGGTTTCTATCAGCGATTCATCCATAACTTCAGTGGGATTTCCCTCTCACTCACTCAAATACTCTAAAATAATGTCATATTATATTTCAATGAAGCTTTAAAGAGATCCTTTATTGAAATCAAATCACTTCTTACATCTACCCTAATAATCCAACCCCTAGATTAGTCCTTACCCTTTGAATTGATGTGTGATACTTCTGATAGGGCCATTGGGGCTATTCTTGGTCAAAGAAGATAAAAAATTCCTCATGTCCTCTATTATGCCTCAAAAACACTGGATGAAACTCAATCTCACTACACTGTGACTGAAAATGAACTTTTATCAGTGGTGTTTTCCTTAGATAAATTCCGACCCTATCTCTCAGGTGTCAAAATCACCATCTTTATAGACCATTCTGCTATAAAGTTCTTACTCAAGAAAAGTGATTCTAAACCAAGGCTGATCAGATGGATCATGATGCTCCAAGAGTTTGACACTATGATTAAAGATAGACCTGAAAAAGAAAACCCCGTGGTTGATCACTTGAGAGTAGAATTTCGAATTCTTCTCATTTTGAAAAAAATGATCCTGAATTTCAAACTGATCACCTATCATCTATCACTCCAAAGCTACCATGGTATGCCCCAATTGTAAACTACTTGGTTGTTGGTGTTTTTCCTGAATTTTTTTTCAAAAGAACAAAAAGTGATTCAAAATTATATTTTTGGGAATATAATAAACTTTGGAAAAATTAGTATAACATGGTAATTAAGAGATGCGTCGATGAAGATAAACATTCCTCTATCATGGAATTTTTTCACTCAATACCTGGTGGTGGCCACTTTGGACCATAAAGGAACTCCATAAATGTCCTTGAATCATGATTCTTCTAGCCTTAACTCTTCAAGGACTCACATTATTTCTATAAATAATGTCTAACTTGACAAAATTTTGGAACAATTTCTAAAAGAAAGGAAATTCCCCAAAAGCCCTTAATATTTTTTGAGATTTTCGATGTTTGGGGAATCGATTTCATGAGACCGTTTACACCCTCCAATGGATTATCATACATTATTATTATATTATATTATGTTTCTAGGTGGGTCCAGGCCAAACAAACTAGGAAGGATGATGCACATACTTTTAGTGAGTTCCTAAAAACCCATATTTTCCATCGATTTGGAACACCATGTGACTTGATAAGTGATTTAGGAACTCATTTTTATAATCAGACAATGGAATATCTTTTGAAAAATAATGGGGTTGTGCATAAAACTTAAACTGAATATCACCCACAAACAAATGGCATGGTTGAAATTTCTAATAGAGAAGTGAAAAGAGTACTTGAGATAATTGTAAATCCCACCAGAAAATACTGGCCTAATAGACTTGGTGAAGTGATTTTGGATTATCAAACTGCCTATAAAATACCCATTGGGATGTCTCCTTTTAGGCTAGTTTTTGGTAAAGCATGTAATTTTCCAGTTGAAATCCAACATAAGTCATATTGGGAAGTGATAACTTGTAATTTTGATTGTGAAAAATCTTGTGAAGATATATTGTTGCACTTAAATGAATTGAAGGAGCTTTGACTTGATTCCTACGAGAATTCAAATCTCTACAAATAAAAGTCCAAGGTACTCCATGAAAAACACATCCTATAAAAGGTGTTTCATGAAGGTGAAAAGGTAATGCTCTTCAATTCTCAATTTTGACTTCACCCAGGAAATCTTAATTCTTGCTGTGAAGGTCCTTTTATTATTAATAATGTTTACCCATTTGGTATAGTGCAAGTCAAAGACCACTCTTCCAAATGGACATTCACAGTTAACAGGCATCAGTTAAAGCATCACCATGAGAGGGCACACATCCCGGGAACCACATCAACTTCCATCAGATCCCCGAAATCTATAGTTGAATCACCATTGGATGGAGATGGCGACCCACCAAATACAAAACCAGGTGTACCTCTTTCCCTTTAACTCTCTATATATCTATCTCTCTATCTACCTATATTCCTCTCTCTCCCTATTTCTTCCTCTTATTCCCTCTTTCATTTTTACCACTTTCTTCATTTAATCCTTTCTTTTTCTCTTTCTCTTTTGTGTGGGTATGTATTTTAAAAACACTAATAAAACTAAAAAAAATCTAAAAAATGTAAAATATAAAAAGATTCATACTTACTAACCATCTACTTTTGAATTTTTGTCCCACCTTTTTGGAGATTCAAAAAACATGTTTTAATCTATTTTTTTTATTTTCATCATGAATTTGGATAAATAATTTTGTGTTAGGAGAAATAAATTTTGAATGCTCAATTTTTGATTTGGAAAATGCTTCTTCCCCAATCGTGAGGAACAACATTTAATTTAATTCCAAGGTTGACTATGACAATATTTTCATTTTGTGTGTTTTTACCCCCTTTTTGAGTCTTGAGTTTTTGGACCTTTGAGTTGAATTTCCTACTTTGTTGTGAATTAATATGATAGAGGCATTTTCTGAACCACATGAGAATCACAATAGACAAATAACCTCCCATTGCCCTTCCATTAATCATCCTTTTTAAAGCCCCTTTGAGCCTATGGAATTGTTTTCTTGATATCCACATTACAAGCCCAAATACTTTTCCCACCCAACATCTATATAGATTTACATTGAATAATTTATTGAAATTTTAGTGTGGGGGGAATGGATTTGATTTTGGGTATCCATTTATTTATTTTCAATGTGTTATCATATGCTTTAGGGAAAGAATCTATTTAAGCGTGGGTGAGAGGTTTTCATTCAGTGAGTTTTGGGAATGGATTAACGTTTATGTAATTTTGTACATGATATTGAATAGTGTTAAAAAAATTGAAAATAAAATAAAAACATAAAAAATGGGTTGTGATTTGAGCAGGTCAAAAATCACTCTTTCTCAACCTTTTATATTGTTATAACTATTATAATAAGTTTCCTAAAGAGATAAAACATAGTTTTGGAGATGAGTATGAGATTTGTTTCAAGTTCAACTTTCATAAAAAAATAAAAAAATAACACTTGAATTTTATATTCTTGTGTCATTGGGAGAAGTTTTGTGTCTTGTAAATATTTTATATTCTCATCCCCTTCAAATTTTATTCCTCTTTTGTGTCTTGATTCACACAATCATTCCCTTATAAATATGTGTTTCTATTTCCACCTATGTTTCATTTCAAAAAAATTGTGCATTTTTTTACCAATGTTCATGTTTTACCCCTATTTTCCACTCATTTGAACATTAAATTCATACCATCCCATATCCACATAAAAACCCCTAAAAAATACCTCTTGATTATTGTTCACTTTAGGATTAGTAATGGAAGCTGAGAGCTCTTTCAAACTCAAATATTTTCACTTTTGGTTGGTGAATGAGTGAACCTCCCTAAATAAATTTTATAATCTTGAGAGGAGTAAGTTTTGAGTGCCCTAATTTTCAATTTCAAAATTTGATCATGAAAAATGAATTGTTTTTGAAATATTTTTTTTAGAAATTTTTTGTGGAATTCAATATTAATGAGTGAAATGTTCTAAAACTCCCCTAATTGGGGAAAATAAAATTTTAATATTTATTGGCGAGTGAGAATGATTTTGTTATGTTTTTATATTTGTTTCACATGAGGACATGAACAAGACTAAGTGTGGGGGATTTTATTTTATTAACTTATTCATAACTTTTTATTTACTCCCTTTACTGATTTTCTTTGAAAAGTGCATAATTGGTGTGAAATATTCATGTTTTAATATTAAATATAATTTTTGAGCATTATTTGAATTAATCCAAATTCAATTCAGTTTAATTTTTTAATCATAAATATCATCCTAATAATCCAAAAGTATGTTATTCTTGTTTTTTGGGTTCCTTATTCAATAGCCAACATATCATTGGAATAAATCCTTGGACAATTCAAGCATTTGAAGGGTCACATTATCCACACAAGAAGACCCAAAGAATCTGTAAAGAAACTAGACCGGTCATGAAGATTGAATTTATGGGCTCAATACAGAAGTCCAAATCATTTTATTCTCCACAAAAATTCTATGTACAATAAAATTCATCTTTGATAAAAAATTAAAGGCCCAAATCTATGAAAAAGGGGCCCAACTGAAGTTTTGAAGTCCAACCCACCATTCTGTCTGGGAATTGAAATCATCACACCATTATTGTTTTTTATCCTTATCTAGATATCTATTATTGTTGACATTTTTTAGTGTGAAATATAAAATATATACATCAGACTTTGTAGAATAAAGTGTTCATATTTGAGGGTATCTTACTATTCAAAAATCCATTCACATTCCAGCCTTTGAAAAAGTGGTGATAAAAATAGATAGCTGAATTTTTTTTAGTAAAAAATCCATAACTTTGTCTACATAAGTCCAATGGCCACAAAAAGTTCATAGTATATAGGGAAAATCAATATCTAAAACTTCCAAGAATATAATATCTCTACATTCAGCTGTATTTTTGGCCAAATTGGTGATCCAAGTGGAGGGACATATTTGGAATGAAAACAGTCCACCACCTTGGGCTATAAATATATCCCCCTATTCTCCTTGCATGAGGTTGGAATTTAAGAACAGAGTAATATAAATTTTAATGAAAAAATCCTTTATAAATTCTTGGTATGACCTTACAAACTCATTTTTAACTTGATAGACTCTTCCTACTCTATTTTTTTTCATGCTCTCTTTTGTTCATTTTTCTTTGTGATTTTGTAAGTGTTTTGTTGTACTTTTGTTTCAATATTAATGAAAGTTTATTCATAATATATTATTCTCATATACCTTATGTAGTTTAATGTTAAATTTCTTAAAATATTTTAAATCAATTTTAAAACCATTATCTTCTTTTGCTTTCTCATTCAAAAAAAACTATGTTTTTACCTCTCTCTATATTTCGTGTGTGTGTGTTCGGCGCACCGCTATTTTCTTGTCCCGTTCATTTTATTTTATTTTTAACCCATGACCATAAAACATACAACCATATTATTAACCAACTAAATTCATGATAAATATCCCATTGGGGTGATTCATAATTTGGGGATATTAAGTGATTGAGAGCCTTTTCTCGATGAAGATTATTTAAATTAACATTGCGTATATTGAACTTAAAATGTCATGGATTAATGGCATGATTTGTTTAACGAGTGGCTTACATGGATTATTGGAACCAAAAATACAATTACATAAACATGTTCTGATTTATATTATAAACCTAAGTTATGTTAAGTCTTGTATTAAAGCCTTAACACTTGGGAATTCCAATCAAAGTCATCTTGTGAAGTGGGTGTTAATTTAATGCAATATAAAGAAAATATCAATGATATCATAAGCTTAAATCCACAATAATGAACTCACACAAATATTTATAAAATTGTTAAATCAATCTAAATCAATAAATAATTTCATTTTATCTCTATAAACAAACCCCCTATCAAATTACAATCAATTAAAAACAAATGACTATTAAAAATTATCATCGCCGATGATTCGGCCCGAGTGCCGATATACACATTAGTAGAGCCCTAACACTTGAATGATTGATAGGAAATAATTGAATTCACTTCAATACCATTGGATCCAATGAGTTTATTTTTCTCAATCCCTTATCCTAACTATGATATTAAATCAATTAATCTATAATAAGACTAGTTTGTGTCCCATCGATAACTAGCGTTATTTCCTATCTAAGTACCGGGTATGTATCCCTTATAAATTTTGATGTACTAATGGATAATTCTGACTACTAAATTTTTAGTTCTCCTAGATTTATATGATATTTTACTACCATTATGTATGTGTTTCCAATATCATATCTAGTACATAACATGAAATAATTGATAGATCCATCAATGCTGTTTATGGAGTTCTACTCCCTATTTTAATCTCCTCATATGTCTTATAAATATGTTATTGGAGATATTTATTCCATGTGGAATTGAAAATAATTCTCTCTTAAATTATTACAATTAATATTTTTAATACTTTTTTAGTATATATACTTTGAATTGATCAAATCAACCCTTAGATCTAACTTTTTTGATCTTGTTCTCTAGAACCAGGGTTTCTAGTTTAAGTCAATATTTGAAGACTTACTTTCAATATATTATTAACAAACTATTATACAAATAGATTTTTTACATATGTTATCATTATATTTTACTTAGAAAACTAAAGTGCGCACACTAACCTCTTATATACATCTAGAAACCATTCATTCTAAAAAAATATTATATGATAATTATGCTTATTTTTCCCATAAATGGATCCTTGAAACTTTTATCCTATATCTACTTTATTTAATGTCACCAAATCTTTATGGTCATACCATATAGACACACCGATAAGTTTTCTTTGACATCAAAATCCTAATGTATTGATCCTAGAGGCTTGTTATAATAGGTATAATTATAATTGATTTAAGCACGACTTATAAGTATAACCAACTAAGCCTTATTGGTACCATGCTTTAACCACCCATGAATTGTTTCTATTAAATACCCACTAATGACTTTACATTTAACACCAAAATATAAAATGAATTTTGGTATATATAATCCATCTTTGAATTCATATGAACTTGTTATTCATAGGTAGTTGCAACTTATTACTTCCTGTAAGAATCAATTATTCTTAATGAATAATATATTAATCACTGTGGTTCATGTAAAACCACCACAATGGTTTTAACTTTCCTATAAAGTATGTTTATTTGAAACATTCCATTTTCATGTGATCTTATAGAATACGTTCCTATGAAAAATACTTATGCATGTCATGCCTTGAATTTATTCAAGTCAATCTATCTCCCATGATATAAAATAGATATGTGAAACCTTTTATAGAAATATAGTCTATCACTTAACTATAAATTTTATTTATTAGGTATTTATACAATATCCTATAAACACTTTTGGATAATTACAAAGATACACTTTGTTTTTTTATGCAAGTTTTTTGTTGATATAATTAATAAAATATTTTCAAATTAACACATGGTTTGTGGCATAATGTATTTATTTAATACTATAACTTATATGATATCCTTTTATATTATAGTTTTCATATGGTTATTTTTTAACACCACTATTTTTGAAACATTTATAAAAAAGATAATGGAAGACTTTTCATGACATATAAGTCTCATCATAGATCCTCTTTTTGATGGAAACATGGATATGATGTGTATAAGGAAATGAGAGTTTAGGAATAAATCTATTTTATATTTTAATGATTAGTGAATTCATATAATACTCATCATCTATCCTTATTTTACTAATATCATAGGTCTAATGTGTATTAGGAAATGTGTGTTTAGGAATAAATCCACTCTATATTTTCATGATCTATGAATTCTCAATTAATATATTCTTTGAATCGTAGAATTAATCAAATCATATATTATAATCATTCATGTTCCTTACCTCACCCTTTTATTCCTTTAATTTCTTAAAGGAAACTCATGATGAAGACAAATGTACTTCTATCTTTTATTTAAAATAGTTTACATGAATCTTGTCGAACCAATTCTAAAAGATTTCTAGCTTTATCACCTTTAATTTATAAGGTGTTTTTTTCATTATAACTTAAAAATAATCATGTATAATACCTAAGAGTTTTATATCATGAATATTCTAAACACCCTTCATGTAATTTCCTTATTTTTTTGCTTTTTGATTTACTTGAACAAGTTTTATCTTTCCATAATTGGGTATTATTGAGTTTTAAATTTTATATTCACCATTTATTACTGATGATTCAAGTATTATTGAACTATTATTTGAGTCTGAGGTAACAAAAACAACATCTATTCCAAAATGAAATAAGGTCTCTATGTATTCGATATACACATGAGATAAATGTTTTGGTTATACTCAATATAAAATAATATTTTAACTATAATCAATCAACTTGTAAAAATAAAATCCATATTCATCTCACTAAAAAAATATAAATCACCCTTCCACAGTAGTAATTCCCCAAGATTTTAATATACATCTTCCTTTTAAATAAATATAATGTGTTTGATAGCTTTCTGTACATGCAACACCAAACAAAAATGGATCATGACATACCTTATTAAAATAATGTAATATAGTGTGAAACATAAACAAGAACAATACAATAATAATAAATCCTCAGGTAAATAAAAATATTATAAATTGATTTATTATAAAAACATATATTTAAATTCACTACATATTATTATGTTTAAATAATGATTGATCTATTGATTCAATTTAAGGGTTAGAAGATAAATAATTAATGAAATGTGATCCATACTATTAAAAATTAAATGGGATATTTTCAAAGAACTATTTTTTAAAGTAATGTGTAAATTAAATTGATAACTTTTACATGATGGTTCCAATAATAATTAATATTTCAAACTAGTATATTAACACTCATTTAATTAAGGGCTTATAAATTTTAAAAGTTTATTTTTATATAAAAATAATTTTTCTTTATATTTTTATTTTCATTTAAAAACCAAATTTATAAATTTTAGAATATTTATTAGATAAAATGAATATCATTTTTTAATTTATAATTTCAAAATTTTCTTTTTATTGTTTTTTGGAATTTTTATAAAAATATTGATTTTTAGGTGAAAAGTGAAAAATACTGTTTTTATGTATACCATGAATTTTATGAGATTATTATCATATAAGTATGATGTAGAAATTAAAAAAACCATATTTTTATAAAAATATTTATTTTATAAGATATATTGTAAATTTAAAAATATTTATTTTAGTTTACAAACCAATATTTGATATTTTATAACTTAAGCTACACTATTGTCTAATTTTTTTAATATATTATACATTTATTATATTAAAATTAATTACTATCACTTCTAGAAAGAGAATATAATACAATGGATTTGAAATTTTTAATTAAAGTTCCATATTATTTAATAAGTACCATTTTATTTTTAATCATAAAAAATGAATTACTTAGGTGAAAACTAGTTACCACAGTAAAAGAAAAAAAGTTAAAAAAGGTTAATCAAAGGGGTAAAGGTAAAAAAAGTATCTAATTGAGTTTTTTTTATGTTTTTATCAACAAAAAATTATATCCAATCAATTATTTTCCATTTTGGAGTCCTCTTAACATGTGAAACATGGGCTCTCTTTATATTAAGATGAAATATTTACAAAAATACCATTTCACCACTTATAAAAGGGGTCTCTCACTACCCCTTCAATACCAATTCCAAAATTATGTTTTCCTCTTGAAAATATACCCTATTTCCTTCCCCTATAATCCTATTACACTTCATTAAGCTTCTTGACACAAGATTTTTTTTCTAAGTCCCCCCTTTACAAGGAATCCTCCAAGGGAAACTCAAAGTTCTCAACATAAGTACTAACTTTTACCTAACATTGTTTCTTATATATATTTCCATTAAAAATATATTTTATAAATATTATATTATGAATTAAATATTTATAGTATAATTAATTTTTTATATTACTTGAATAACCATTAACCACCTTGTCACTTTTTTATTAAGAAAATTGAAAATTTCATTCGTGTGTTTGTACAAACTATCACATCTGCGAAGTTACATATCTCATTTTTATCTAGTTTATTTTTTTATTAAAGTATCTTCAAATATAATTAAAAACCTTAAAAATATCTATATAATATCATTATTCTTCAATAAAAATGATATTATTCTAAAATAAACCACTTTCATAACCATTTATATCCACTAATTATGGTATGTTCATGTTTTGGTCGGCCTAACCATCTACTTGAACAATTATATCAAATAATATCATGGATGAATATGAGAACTTAATTAATAATAATATATTATATAAATAATTAAATAATTATTTTATTTTTTTAATGATAAAATTAATATTAAAATCATTCATTAATATACCAACATCCATTCGTTACAAATCACTGAAACATTTAATCTTTAAGGATCATACCCAAAAATCTCATAGAATGAAATTATAGCATTATAAATAATTATAAAGGATAAATTCCAGTATCTTTTATGATCGTGTAATGATGAAATCTTGGAGAATAATGATGAAAAATCCCACTATTATGAAACTATTTCAAAATGATCAAGATTACTCACACATGATATCAAAAATATATAATAACTAACCAATATATATATATATATATAGAATAATTATAAATGAAATTTATAAAAGGTTATAAATATGAATAAGGTTATTATATATGTTATTAAGATATTTATTTTTTTATACAGGAGATTCAATCACTTTAGCGGAAGTCAGAAATTAAGGTAAGGGGTTCTTTGTCTCAAATTTAATTTCTTGAGACATATTTCTTATTATGAACCATGATATATTTAATATTGTATGATTACCACCTAATGAATTTATTTTACCATATTCATGTAATTAATTTCATTTGATGATCCATATCATATTTTTTCTTTAAACGGGTTTTTATTCAAAGGATACCAAGTTTATAAGGGTCTTTGTTAACTCAACTACCTTCGTTGAGTTATAATGATTATTCTTGAACTTATTTCTTACAAGTTTGGTTACTTACAACCTAAGAATTTATTTCATGGTAATTTATCTTCCTATATGGATAGAATTAATTTTTAATTAAAATATTTTACCTTGATGAATTTGTTCCTCAAAAATTATAAAATTATTGAGAATAATTCCCATGGGATTTTAGTTGAGTGGTACTTGCTGGTTGTACCCCTTTCTCTCTATGGAAATTGGCATAGGATCTAGTCCTGTCAGACTCAGACATTGTGTGTATAATGCAAATGGTGATTCAAAGACCTTTACTAGATGGGGAATGTGTGGCGTTCTCTGGGATTGGTTGGGTCCCCCTATAGGTAGTTGAGTGTAACCCATACACATATTTTTTTAGTAGGTCTTGAGTAGGAGAACAAGATCATACATGATCTCAATACTATTTTGAACATCAAGGAGTGCATGAAAAGGGAGGATTTTAAATTCAAGTGGCTTAAATAAGGTGATCAGAACAATTTTTTTAAATATCTTCATATAATCAGGAAGATTAATAGACCATTGGCTATTATCAATGATAATGGGGTGTTTCTTAACAAAAGAGAGGACTTTCCTTCCCATGTTGTTTTTTCTACAAGAAAATTTTCAATGGAACTATTTCTAGTATTGATCTCATGGAAGATGTCATTCCCAAACTATTCAATGATGAGGACAACTAAAATATTACTGATATTCCCCATGAATTTGAGATTAAGGATTCTATTTTTTGATTAAATTCAGAAAGCTCTCCTAGACCATATGGATTCACTAATTCTTTTTTAGGATTATTGGGATATTATTCATTGTGATGTTTACAAACTTTTTACCCATTTTTTAAGGGTGGTAAGCTTATATAGGGCATAAATGCTCAATTTATGGCACTAATTCCTAAAGTGTCCAATGAAAATGAGATACACCTTTTCAGACAAGTGGAACTTGTTAACACCATTTATAAAGTCATTGATAAAATTCTTTCTAATAGGATTTTTGGTATTTCCCATAGAATTGTATCTTCAAATAAGTTTGGTTTCATCAAAGGTAGAAATATTCAAGATTTCCTCATGAATCCTTATGAATGCATAAATATTCTCAAGAATCCTACCAGATGGGGGTAATAATGCTCTAAAGATTGATGTTAAAAAATACTTTGACACTTTAGAATGTGGTTTCATCTGCAAGATTTTAAGCAATTTTGGATTTGATAAAATCTTTATTAATTGGGTCAAAAATATCTTGGGTTTAGAACATATCTTAGTTCTTATCAATGTCTCTCCTAAGGGCTACTTTACATTTACAAGAGGCATCAAGAAAGGTGATCCTCTCTCTGCCATCATATTCTCTATTTTTGAATATTACCTAAGAAAGCTCCTTATCAATATGGAAAATTACAATAAGCTCAAACCCACCAGAACTTTGAGAAGCCTTGATTCTTCAAAACACTTATTATATGATGAGGAAATCATTAATTTCACTAAATTTTAAAAAATAAATATCAAGAACATTAAAGCCACCCTCCTTCACTATGATCAAGTTTTGGGGTAGGAGATAAGTTGGAGTAAATATTTCTCATATTTTGGTATAAATGTTACTCCTGTAAGAAAATTTTACATCATTGGTGAGTTGGGAATCAGATAATGTGAATTTAATTTCAATTATCTTGGTGTTATAATGTTTTTGGGAAAACCACATGTTGGTAATTTATCTAAAATTGTTATCTAGGTCAAAAATAATCTAGATTCCTAGAATGGAAAGGCACTCTAAATGGTTAGGAGGGTTAGTCTTGTCAAATATGTGATTTTATCAAAATTTTTCCACTGATTTATAGTATAAAAATGAATGATAGATCTTATTAATAGTATTAATACCTCCATTAATTTTTTTTACAGTGGAATCATTCTTCAGAGAAAACTTGTAATGGTTCCTTGGAATCAATACTATAATCCAATTAATTATGGTGGTCTTAGTATTACAAATCTATATAAATTAAATAAATCCATGCAGGGTAATTTCATGTGATGACTTATCAAATAGAAGTCAAATTATCTTTCCATTTTAAGTTCCATATTCTTAAACCGGCTCAATTCTGGGAATTTAAATTACACAGACTCTTTAATTTGGCCTATTATCAAGAATTTCTTTTCCAACATCTCTATTAATTTTCACTAGTTAGCTAGTAGAGTCTCATCCTTAAATTTTTGTTTGGATAAATGGTTAGGTATGCCTATTTTCAATTAAATTTGATCTAATGATACTTCTTTTTGATATAAGTGTGTAGATCAAAGAGAAATTGTAAATTCCCGTGGATATACTTCCTATTGATGCTAAAGATCATGTTTTAAACTAAAATTTCATGAATGGTGATAATAACCTTGTTTGGGAACCTTCCTCCAATGGGAGGTTTTCATACAAAGTTTTTTATCATGATAATATGTAATGTAATTTCAAAAATTGGTCTAAGACTTTGAGAAGAAGTTTTATTCTACCATCTATATTCTCTATTTCTTGGAGACTCATGCATTAAAAGTTGCCTACTGATGATTTTTTGTAGGGTGTTAGTATTAGTCTTTATTTTAGATGTTCTCTCTGTCATCAGAATAGAGAGTAAATTTACTATCTCTTCTTAGGATGTGCTACTGCCTCTAACCTATGGACCTTAATTGCAGATTGTTTTGAAATCAACATTCCTATCACATGCAACATTTGGGATCATCTTCTTTCTTGTATCTCTATGTCTATTTCTCAATAGTTTTGAACCCTATTTCTTCTGTAAATTCTAGAGATTATTCTTTCTATTTAGAGCGTGAAAAATAAAATGCTTCATGGTGGTGATTTTTTTAATGTCTCATCGAATTTGGACCATATTTTCTCTACTATGAAATATGAAAATTATGGCCAAAATGGGTATTATGATAATTCAATTCATGATTTTTTAGTACTAAAGAATTTTGGTATCATAGGGAACTATATACCTCCTTTTATAACATTGTAATTCATGTGGATTTTTCCATTCCTAGTCTATATTAAATGTAACATAGATGGCGAATCAGGAGAAAATCTATGTCCTTTTGGATATGGTGATAAATTCAAGAATCATTGTGGTGAAATAGTGGGATACTTTTATGGTCCTTTTGGTATCACTACCTCCCTTGATGCTAAAATTCTTGATGTCATCACTATAGTGTATTTTAAAAAGAAGTGAGGATACCTCAATTTGTAACTTGAATACGACTTCACTACTATTATTATGCCTATCAGAAATGATATCATTCAATTTTCATGAAAACTGACTGCAAGATGGAGAAACTACATGGATGTTATTTCTTCTATGAACTATCTTATCATGTAAACATATCATGAGGATAATTACCTTACTTATGGGATTTACAATAAAGGGGTTACTTCTCCTGAGTTGATATTGTGTAACATGGTTCCTTACGATCTTATTTATTTTTTGAAAAAATATTATTGTAAAAAATATTCCTTTAGACTTTTGTAATATTATTTTTATTCAAAAAAGGAGACTTGTACTTTTGGTAAGTCTCTAATTCTACCAAAAAAAACATATGTATGGACGAGTGATGGGTGGGGCCCTATATTGACCTACAATTAATTTCCTAATGTTTTATATCTTATGAGATAATGACTTTTCATGTGGGTATACTCATGGTTAAGATATGTGCACAAGACTGTGTGAGGGTATAATTACGGTTAAGCTATGATCACATGACTATGCATAGGTATAATTATGGTTAATATATTATCACAAGAATATTTGTGGACATAATTTTGGTTAAGATATGTTCATAATGACATATTTTTTATGCCTATGTTTATTCCACACTCTAATGCATATTATTATGACTATGTTATGGCATCATGGATCATGCTTATTAATTAATGTTTCCAAAACACATTTTATTTATATCTTATTTTATTAAAAGACTTATTATATAACTCATGATTTAAAATATATGTTTTTTGGGTATAATTTTATTATATATATTGATTATACCCATATGCTCATCTTATTCTCACTTATGATTCTTGATTGTTATTACTTATATTTACCCTTACTGAGAATCTGAGTTCACCCCTTTATATACTCCATGTTATGAATATGAGTATAACTTATGAGTATTCTAGTAGGGATTCTAGTGTGGTTTGATTTTGGAGAAATATTCACATGTTTTTTAAAATAAGTTACCTATTTTCATTAAAACTTCTATTCTTAGTATTGTGTAATTACTTGTGAGATGTAAAGTTTAAATTATGTAGATGTTTTAAAATAAAGATATGTTTAGTATGGGTTTTAATAATTGGTTTAATATTAGAGTTTATTTATTTTATAGGGTTATTTTAGATATTTTTTGTGGATTAGATTTGGATAATATTAGTGAACAACCTAGGTATAAGTCTAAAGTATGAGTCTAAGCATAAGATAACATCTTGAAATTTTGTAAAGTATTGAGTATGAAGTTTTACTATAAATTAAATCCTTGTATGGATACTGAAAAGTGGATACAACTATGTAACATATAAACCTAGAGGTAATCACCCTAAAAAAGGATAGTTAAGTACTAACTCAATCTTCACTTTGGTGCACTATGCGTGGGCCTAAGACTACACACCTTGCTAGAAACTCATGGGGGATATGATTTGGTTAATCACATTCTATTTAAAATTAAATATAAAGGATTTATTATGTAATGAAATTAGGTTAAAGAATATGGGATAATCCAACCTAAAGAAACCTAGATTAAACCAAGAGTGATTTAGGTTGAACTAAAAGATAATTTGATGTTTTTGAAGAGTAACACATTGTATGGTCGAGTTTTTCATAATTCCCTTATGATTTTAATATCAATAAATCATGATTCACTCTTTTTTTATAAATGTATATATATAGGGGAACCAAGTTAATAATGGATGTGATGTATAATAAACTATTTGTCCTAATAAGTAAAAAAGTTGAATAAAATATGGTGTTGAAAATCCTATAGTTATGCACACACAAATATCTCAAGTTATGATTAATAACTTGAGTCTTAATAAATATTAAAACATGAAAAATAAAATAATGATATTGTTTTATATAATATTAGGTGAAAAATTTGATGATGTAAAGAAGATTCAATTTTCTTCAGGTCAAAAGTGTGGGAAGAGACACCCAATGGAATGACTCAAAGGAACTAAAATATGTTTTATATATGGTAAATGAGGGCATCGATTAATAAGATACTAAGGAAAAAGAAATATTTTAGTTAACATGATGGAGAAAAATAATATTTTTCCTATGGATCCACTAGTAGTTTTATGCTTTAGATGTGAGGAATATGGGATCTATGGAAACCAATGCACTAATCCAAGATATTAAGATGAAAATCTATAGCAACAACCTCCTAGAAAATGGAAATAAGGAAAATACTTTGAAAATACTATTGTTGAAGTGTATAGTGATAATTGAGTGGTGTTAGACGTTCTCAACTCTAGATTTTTTAGTGTCTTATATCATGTAATTTTTCACTAATAATTAGCTATTGAATTATAACTAAAAAATCATGGTGGTGTTATTATTATATCCAAGGTATATGAATATTCTTCATGTTTTATGGAATTATTCTACATCCAAGTGTTAGCAATTATTACTTTAGATGAATTTTACATCTTCACATACATACTATATTAATTACCAAAATAGGAAAATTACATTTTAAACCAACCTCTGATCATTTATCAGTGCAAGGATGACTGTAAGATCTATTGGAAAACTAATTCTATTATACAAGTCATGATAACCGATCATGAGGTCTTTTTATCTCAAATGATTGGAGAAAAACTAAATATAAAAAATAATATTATTTTTGAGGAAAAATATAAGTTCCATAAGTTTGTAAGGTTGATATTTCTATATAAATTATACCTTGTGTCATGACTACATTTTAGATACCCATATCTATTTTCATTAGTGGGTGATAACTAAAATTGTGAGGATGCGATTTATTTAGGGGAGGGGGATGCAATTCCCTAATATTTTACTACACAACTTCATTTTAAATATATATAATGTGTTTGATATATTTCTTCACACATAAAACCAAACTAAAATAGATCATGAAAAACCTTTTTAAAATAATGAAATATGATGTGAAACATTAATAATAAAATTATAATAAAAATAAATCCTCATGTAAATAAAAATATTATAAATTTATTTTTTATAGAAATATATATTTAAATTACCTATATATTATCATTGTTAAAGAATGATTGATTTATTTATTAAATATAAGGGTTAAAATATAAATAATTAATGAAATGTGATAAAAAATATTAAACATTAAAAAATGATATTTTCATAGAACTATTTTTTTTAAATAATTTTAAAATTAAATTGATGAATTTTAAATTATTAATTATACAATAATAAATATTTCAAACTATCATGGTCTGAGTCACAGTTGAGTGGTACTCACCGTTGGTCTCCACATCCAAGTGACCAGAGTTCGAATCCTGGCAGCCCTTTGGGGGATTTATGATGAAAATGGTGGAATAGGCAGTGAAGTAGGTAGGAAACGACGTAGGGAGGAAACACAATCAAAAACCCTTATGTAGTTTAGGGCCTTAGATCCACCAAAATGGTGGGCCTTCGTGCTATGTAATGGGATTTTGAATCCATCGGGCCTTCGGGTTATGTAATGGGTTTCTCACAAACCCTACTAAAAAGGGATGTTTCCTTTATTTCATAAAATGGGATCAACCCCATACCATTTAAGATATTTTAAAATAGTATATTAATAATAATTTAATTATAAATTTATATAAAATAATATTAAGAACATATAAAGTCTAAATGTTTATTTTTTTTATAAAAACAGTTTTTATTTATATTTTGTATTTTCATTTAAAAAATAATTTTAAAAATTTTATAATTTTAAATAAATAAAAATAATATAATTTTTGAATTTATAATGTCAAAATTATCTTAGTATGACTTTTTTTTATAATTTTTTGAAAATATTTATTTTTAGGTAAATAGTGAAAAATATCATTTTTACAAATTCCAACTTTTATGACATTATTTGTGTATAAGCATGACATAAAAATTTAAGAAACCCATTTTCCAGAAAAAATATGTATTTTATAAGATATAATTTAAATTTAAAACATTTATTTTAGTATAAAAACCTACAAACCTACTTGTGATATTTTAGAACTTAAGTTTCATTTTTTTAAAAACTGTTTTGAATATATTATACTTTTATTATATTAAAATTAATGTTTATCACTTTTTTTTAAAGTGAATCTAATAAAATGGATTTAATTTTTTTAATTATAAGGTCTATATTATGTAATAAGGACCATTTTATTTTTAGGCATAAAAAATGAACTACTTACTAAAAACTAGCTACTACTGTAAAAGCTAAAAGGGTAAAAATGGTTAACCTAAGTGGTAAATGAAAAAACATATTAAAAAAATGTTTATATTTGAGTGTATATGGTTATGATCCATAAAAACTAATCTTGAATCCATTATTTATCATTTTTTGAGTCTTCTTGACATGTGAAACATGTTCTCTCTTTATATTAAAATGTAATATTTACAAAAAATGCAATTCTCACCACTTATAAAAGGGGCCTCTCACAACCCCTTCAATACCACTTACAAATTTAGCTTTAATATTGAAAATATAATATATTTAATTCCCCTATAATCTTATTTCACTTCTTTAATCTCCTGGATACAATAGTTTATCTTAAGTCCTACCTTTCCAAGGAATCCTCCAAGGGAAACTCAATGTTCTCAACATAAGTACTAAATTTTCCCTAACATTGTTTTTTATATATATTTACCATAAAAATATATTTTTGAAAATATTATATGATTAATTAAGTATTTATAGTATACTTATTTTTTTATATAATGTAAATAATCATTACCCCCCACACCCTTTTTCCATTAGTAAAAATGAAAACGACATTCATGCATTTGTGCGGACTACCACCTACATGAAGTAACATATATAATTTTTCATCTAGTTTATTTATTACTAAAATATAATTAAATATGATTAAAAAACTTAAAATTATATAAATAATATCATTATTATTATATAATAATTATATTATTCCAAAAGAAACCACTTTTATAACCATACTCATCCATTAATTATGACATGTTCATGTTTGGGCCAGACTAACCACTTACGTGAAAAATGATATAAAATAATATAATATATGAATATGAGAAATTAATTAATAATAATATATGATATAAATAAGTAAATAATTATTTTATTTTTGTTTTTTAATGGTAACATTAATATTAAACTCATTAATTAAGATACCAACGCCCATTCGTTCAATATCACCAAAACATGCTCATCATCGATTCCAATTTTAAGGATAATAATAAAAAATACCATAGAATAAAATTATAAAATTATAAATAATAATAAATAATAAATTCCATTACCTTTTATTATTGGTTAATGATGAACTTTTGGATAAGAACAATAAACAACACCGCTATTACAAAACTATCTCAAAAAGACCAAGATTACTTGCACTTGATATCGAAAATAGACAATAACTAACTAATATACAAGTAGATAATAATTATAAATGATGTCTATAAATGGTAATATATATGAATATGGTTATTAAATAGGTTATTAATATACTTATTTTTTTTATAAATGTGATTCAAGCGCTTTAGTGGAAGTCATGAATTAAGGTAAGGGGTTCTTTGTCTTAAAATTAATTTATCGAGACATATTTCTTATTGTTCACAATGATATATTTAATATGGTTTGGTTACTAAATAATGAATTTATTTTACTATATTCATATAATTTATGGTTTTTTAATATCTATATCGTGTTCTTTATTTAAATGGATTTTTAATTAAATGATATCAAGTTTGTAAGGGTCTTTATTAACTCAAATACCTTCATTGAGTTATAATGATTTTTATTGAACCTATTTATTTAAAGTTTTGTTATATTCACCCTAAAAGTTTATTTCATATTACTTTATGTTCCTCTATGGTGATAATAAAATTTTAATCCAATGATTTTACCTTTACTAATTTCTTCCTAAAAAAGTATATCATTGTTGAGAATAATTCTCATCCTCTTTAACAATAGTTTCCCCTCCTTGTATATATTTTCATACCCCCAATATTATCATTTATAATTGGAAAAATAATTATGTGTTATCTTATATTACCATTATATTTCCCTTCTCCTATCTTCAAAAATATTTTTTTACTCTTTTTATGATGCGTGTTTTCAAAAAAGGTATTTTAAAATATTAAAAAAGGGGTTTCCATCCATTAAAAATAAAATGTTTTATCTTTCACTTAAAATTTATTTTAATAAAATTTATTTATTTAAAAGGATATATTATTTATGTTTATTTTTAAAATTAAATGTTTTTCAAAATTTTCACTTCACATTTTTGAAAGATTTATGCTTTTTTCAGGGATCCATTATTGAAGATTATTTTTAAAAAGTAAAAGTTTTCAAAATGTTTTTACATCAACTTTTTAAAACATTAATATCATTTTCAAGGATTTATTATTGAGATTTATTTTAAAATATTTATTTTGAAAATTTATTCTTTTCAATTTCTAAAAAGTGACCTTTCCCAAAATTACATTTCAAAGTGACCCATAACTTCATCACTTACGCCAAAGTTAAAAGTGATATATAAAAACTCTTTTATGATCCCACTACCATTTTTCTCTTTATATCCAAAGAAATTATTTACTTGGAAGTTATTTTTAATGGACCACACTCTAAATTTTCTTATGATTTTTGGGTGATTGAATTTGTGTATCAACTATTTACATTCTTGAGGTCAATTTTGGCGATAACATCTAGAAATGTTGTGAAATATATTTTTAATTCCATGAGTTCTTTATGATGTGAAGAATGATTATTTCCAATTAGAAAAAATATGTATGTATGATTCATGGGGGGGGGGGTGGATATATTTCCCTCTAATTCATTGGCTAATTTTTTTTATATCATGATATAATGATTTTATTCATGGGTATAATTATAGTTAAACTTTGGTCATGAGATTATTAATGGTTATAATTATGGTTATTTTATGCTCACAAGGTTGTGTGTGGGTATAATTGTGTTTAATATACGCTCACAAGGTTATGTGTGGGTATAATTTTGGTTAAGATATTCTCACAATACTATGTGTGGACATAATTATGATTAAGATATGTTCACAATGATATGTTTTATTATTTCTATGTTTATACCACACTCTTATGAATATTCTTATTCATATATTATGCTCTAATGTGTCATGTTTATTGACTAATGTTTCTACAGTATTTTGATTCATGTCTTGTATTATTATAAGCTTATTCCATGACTCATGATTTATGATATATTCTTTATTGGGTATGATTTTATTATATATCTTGATTATACCCATATTTTCATCTTATTCTTACTTGTGATCATTGATTGTTATTGATTATGTTTACCCTTACTAAGAACAACCATTTTTTATGATACCACCCCTATGTTATGAACATGAATGTAACTTATTAGAAGTTAAGAAGGGAGTTTAGTGTGGTTTGATTATGGAGAAATATTCAAAAGTTTTTAAAAATAATTTACCTATGTAACTTGTCATAGTATACACTAAAACTCACTTTCTTGGGATTATGTGATTACTTATGATATGTAAATTTAAATTTATGTAAATTTTATAAAATAAATATATGTTTATCTTGGGTTGTTATATTAGATAATTTTAAAATTCACCTTAATTATTATAATGATTTTGAACTTACATGGTTATTGTATCAGGATAGAAATGTGTGATACAAATACCTAATCAAAAATAAGTAAGATAGAAATATCACATGAAATGATGAACATGCATGAATTTAAATTCTTTGATTGCTTATACTTTAATTCAATTCAGTTTCTCTTATAATAAACTTTCACACCACATGTGAAAAAAAACAATAACTTGTTCGATGTAATCCCTATTTAAATTTGGTTTCATAGAAAGTTGTTGTAAAATCTCCATTTAATTAGAAATATTCACGGGGTTTCCAATATTGTATTTCAATTTTTTCACTATAAGAACTAAATTTTTAACTTTATTTAAGTTATTATCAACTTGGAAAAACATATCCAAAAGATATTGAAGTGGTTTGTCTATAATATTAATTTTATAGTTATTAATTAAATTGGATTAATTGGGTGATAATTATGTAAGAATGAGATAATGTCATTCATTTCTTGCTTTGATTTCTCCCATAAAACTTCTTAGAGATGAGAGAACATGGAAAAACTACCCATATCCTGATGTTTATTTCACAACTCACTAGACATTGATGATAATATTATGATTTTATTATAAAATTAATTATCTATAAGTATCATATAAGATTTATTTTAACCCTTTCTTCTTAAGTAATCTAAAAAAGTATTTGGGACTCCAACATATACAATTTCCTTTCATATCACAGTACTCTACACAAGAACCTATACCACTCTTAAAAATTCATGATGGTTAGGACATAGTATTTGTCAAGAATTTATCATAGTGTTTCTATATTATTAATTTCCATTTTTATATATTAAAACTTTATCATATTAGTACTTTTATCTTGATTATTGATTATTAGACATCACATATCTATTAATCTTAAATTTCACCCATTATTTTATCAAATCATAGTATCCCAAAACTACTAGATTCAAAAGTATCCTCATAGTAAAATATATGGCTGTAACACTACTTAACAAGTTTTAAAGTAAGATTTTGGATAATCAACCACATTAACTCACAACTACTTGATCTGTTGAGTGAGTACCCAACTTATACAAATAATAAATTTTCATTACTCAATGATTGGATCTAAAATTTCACCAAGATAGCCATAACTATTTATTTAATTCTAATTTTAGTTAATTTAACCCTCCATACTTTTTATAAATCCCAAATAGAAGGATACAATCTAAAATATATATTATTATCACCTCATACTATATTTTTGTTCAAATTTAAGTGATATAAGGTGTTAATGACTTAATATTTTCTTTGAGAGATTTTTAGTTATTCTCAACGAATGAAATCCTTTTCTATTTAACATGATTGTTTTATAAAATAAAACTCACAACTTAACCATGATTTAAATTGAAACATTAATCATAGATTAATCCAATTTTATGTATGCTTGCTTATTTATTATTATATGTGATCATGTAAACATAACACATTCAAAAAATAATAAACCATACATAAATAAAAAAAGTTACGTGAGCATGATAATTTTCTAACAGTTGATCCATAAAATGGAAATGGATTAACCTAGGATATTGGGATAACTCTTGAGAAGTGGCTGACTCAAGTTGCATATCCCACCCCATCTAAAGTTTCTACATCCCATTTGTTACTTCACTACATATTAGTGAAGAATGCATATATATTATTGAAGAATGCGTATTATTTCATCCTCTATGTTATACAATAATACTCACTACATGTGGGGGTCCTCTAGAATAAAGGTTACACATAAATAATATTACTTGTGGACACATAGACCCTTATATATAAAATGAGGCCGAGAAATGATATATAACATATTATTTATTAAATAGTTATTATATACCACCACACATTGTAATAATTAAACACATAAATAAAATATTTGACATACATTGTTCGGTCTTGATCATGATTAGTCAACATGCAAAAAAATTACAAAAAAATAAAGTTTTATATTTTTCAATTTGAGGTAATTAATTATGAATTAAAATACATCAAATTAATTTTAATTCATAAATTAAATATCACACGGTCCCATAGTCAACTTTATAAAATTCATGATATTTAGAAATATTTTATTTGGTATTTTTTAAATATTTTTCTCAAGAAACCATGTTTTTTTAAACATCCCATAGAGCTTCTAGGACTTTATTAGGCCTATAATAGACTGAGTAGGTTGGGAAGGGCCGACTTGGCCTGACCCGAGTTGTGGTGACCTGGCTTGGCTGTTGGGTTGTGGGAGGTGCAAACCTAGCAGGGAGTGTGGTAAACCTATAAATTCTAAATTGATGCTGCTATATTATAAAAAACAATTTTTTAAAATGTATAACACCTTTATAATTACTAACTCCCCCTAATCAGTGGGGGGGATCAGTGTGGGGCTTTGTTTCCCACCTTTACATTTTTTATCTTTTGTGATTTGATCCCATTCATAGAATTTAGGGTTTTGTTTGTTTGTTGTATTCATATAAAGACAATCATTAACCCCATAGTACTATTCAACTATGGATCAAAAATAAACGTGGTACTATTAATCTGAAATAAAAAATTTGTTTTATTAAATTTTGGAGTATATTTTAGCTTTGAAAATTCATTCTTCAATCTTCAAATCGACATAACTTGGTCGTCTGACCTCATATCATAACACTATCAGTAGAGTGAGGAACTTCATGGTTTCCTCTACTTGAAATAATGAAAAATTAATTTTAATTTGACTTAATAAATCACATAATTGGTTTGATTCCACTTATTGATTTTGGGTATGCAACAGAAGCATAAAAGCATGGAAATTAAAATTTTATCACCAGATCGAATTTTGTAACCTTATCACTAGTGAAGTAAAACATAGTTATAATCCCAAGGATATATTTTTTATTTATTTAAGAATTAAAAATAAAATAAAAACCATAAATCATTAAATTTTAATTAAAAAAATATTCCACTCATCATCGGTGATCATTGCTCGAAGGAATCATATCTGGAACCCTAAATATCATCCACACATGATTCAAAATATTTTCAGATCATTAATCATAATTTTTTTAGTGCTATAGTGGATAAACTATGAAGCCTTTAATTCCCACATGATCGCAATAACACCATTTATTCAATCTGGATGGGAGATCATGGATCGAGGTGCCAAAAACCTCTCTTTCTCTCTCTATAACTTGAGAGAGGGGAGATAGAAGATTTAAAATTTGTGGGAATTAATAGTCCATTGAATTTGGACATATTTTTTCATTATTTTGTTAAGTTAAACTAATGAAAAATTTTACTTAATCCATTTAATAAGGTTAACCTCATAAATACACCCCAAATAGTACTTATGACCTAGAGAACATGTCACAAATGACATAAATACTCTATAAAATACTTATAACAAGAAAAAAAAATTTACATGATAAAATATATGATTCATTAACTCAAATATTCTCTACCACTAATATTAAATGATACTTGAATAATTAATTATCTATTTTTAGAAAATTTTCTTTATTTTCACATAATAACTTGTGAATGCACTGATTAAATAAATTCAAAACTAATTATTCTAAACTCAAATAATATTGAATTTATTTATTTATTATAATCATTAAAACTTAGGCATAACCTAGCCCCCAATGTGGGTTCAACAATTTCTTAAACTATAATTCCCTATAATTGGTCAAGTTTCTAAATATGATTTTGTGTGACCCTCTAGAACCTTATCTCAATAAAAGTGAATAATACTTCCTGATTAAGAGTGGTGTCTAGAAACACATCATGTACTCTAAGTAGATAAGGTTTAATCATAGTAATGAAAACCTCTTATGAGTACACATCATTTAATATGATCTCTTTGTGTCATGATATCTCATAAAGTAGGATGCACACTTAAATCACCATCCTTGATTTATTTATTCTTTTAATGAACATTCAATATGGACTTACCTTCTTCTACCATGGATCTGGATTTAATAAAGGTATACCATCCTGATCAACTGTTCTAGAGGTATATCTTCTTTTTGGATATGAAAAATCCTATTTTTATCATTTAATAAATGCCATACCACCAATTATTTATCCAACACAAACAACCTCACCACAATATAGATGTCATCATTTTTGTCTTGCATCGAAGTACACAATCAAATTATAGACATTGAAAGTGGTCTTAGGTCAAGATACCAATACATGTGCTCATAAATAAAAACAACCAATAAAAATTGAAATAGATAGTACTTCTATTGAAGGGTCAGTACTCATGATATCCTTTACTTAATATCACAAAGTGTGAACTTCATAAGAATAAGTCTCAATTATTATAATCCCCTATAATATGATTGTCAAACATCATCTATTTATTGTCATTATAATCTATCTAGACCATATGATATATATCTAAGATTATTGTCATAATATTTCAAGGTTCTCATTACTGTTGAGAACTCCTATATCCTTTTGAAATGATAAATAATAAAATGTAATTACCATATAAATAGTATATATAGACATCAAAAAACTATTATAGTAAGATAGAATCATGAATTTATTCTATATACATGACTTGGTAATAAAAAATTACTACACAAGTTGCGTCTAGGGAACCCACTTTTATAACAAACTTGGGGTAGGGCATCTCACTAACCCTTAATCTATACCTAAAGGTGTAGGTTAGGGTGTCAATAAAGTCATGACTACCACTAAAATGAATGAGGTAGGGTCCCTTATCAAATTCTTGGAATCATATTATCACTCATAGTGGTCCTGTATCCAAGTCTTGGACTATCCCTTATCAATTAAAGGAGGTTGTCCATCATGATTTATGAACTACCTTATCACCAATGGTAGGGTCCTGTTGAGAGGTGAAGCCTATTTTAGTTAACCATAAATTTGTTCATCGAAACTTAATTTATTGGAATTTGGTTCATGAAGGGTGGAGTATCTTAGTGTGAATATGATGATCACAGGATCAATCCAAGTGTAGAAGAATCATAAGAATTTCACATATTTAAATGGTGTAATGATGGAGCACTGAAGTTTCAAATGTTTGGTAAAGTAGATGGGTCACCAGGTTGGTTGTCATGTTGAAGCATCCATGTTCAGTTGTCCATAATTTTAGGGGAGTAGGTATTATTTTTTGACTCGATAAAACTTAGTATATAAGTGGATGGGACCTTATAATTTATTATCATGATTCATAATAACTTATAAATATATTAAGGGCAAAGATTAAGAGGTACATTTATTGTGGAAGCTGAAATATTTTTTAGAATAATTGTACTTAGTAATATTGTTTTGCAATCTTATATATCTTTTGATGAATACAAAGTAAGAATTAATGCTTATCCTATGCACACAAGACTCATTTTCTAAGGAACATTAATCACTTGTGTTATTTCTTGTTATATATATATATATTTTTCCATTGTATGTATTTATATTTCCTTTAATGTATGTGAGTTTGATTTTATGATCAAATAATGACTTTGTGTAGTGATTAAGGTTTGAATTCTACCTAATTTTAGTAAAATCAGTCAGAGGAAACTTTTATAGGTTTATTTTCCACTGTAATAATTTTTTTAACTTCAATTGGACTAAGTATTATTTTCTCAATGGTTTTATCAAAAATAAGGATCAGGGTTTCTCAAGAAGTTGTATCAGAGAAAATGATATTAGGTCAAGTTTCTTCATGATTTCCTTTAAGATATATTGATTTTAATGGGTGTTCACTATCATCAAAAGATATGAAATTATATGATATTAATTTCAAGTTAGAAAATATTGATGGAATAGATTTTATCTTCTAGAGAATGTGGATGGAAGATCATCTAATTCAAAAAAACCCATATGCTTCACTTACTTGTGTTTGTCAAAAGATGATAGAAAAGGTAGAATAGGAATATATGGAAAGGAAATCATTGGAGTTTTTGGTGATGTATTTATAAAGGAATGTTTAATTTAACATTTTTGAAATAAATTAAATAATATAAGTGATTAAGGTGTTGTCAAATATTTATGAGAAACCTACTTGATTGAATAAAGTGTTCATGATACATAGACTATTCAGATCAAAGTTATCAGAAAGATGACCAATGACATATCAAATAAATTATTTCAATATGATTTTAGGAAATATTTAATTAGTGAAGGTTAAGTTAGTATATGGTGTTTTGTCACTCCTACGGTTGTCATAGATTCCAAAGATTTAGGATGTGAAAGTGACTTCCATCAAAAACTCTAACAGAAAAACAAACCTGAGATTCGATGATATATGAAACCTAACCATGAATGATGAGATCAGATATAGGGAATTCCAAGAACCATATAAAAATGATCTTAATGTTTATGGATTAGGACAATCACTTAAATGAAAGAAAATATACTAGAGTAAATCATCAAAAGATAAGCTAAAGGAGAAGATCTAAGGTAAGTTGGTTAGTCTTGGTCCTACTTATTGAAAATGTGACAAGAAATGACACATTTAAAAAGAATATAGGAGTTGAAATGAAATATTAGGAATAAAATCAAATTCTGAAATCTCAAATTATACGAGCAAGATGGAAGAAGGTAATGAATTGTTATTAAGTGTAAACATTTCGATGGAGTCATGGGTGGTTGAAATAGGTGCATCCTTCCATTCAATAGGAGAGTTGCGGTGCATTGAAAATTATATATCTGGAAGTTTCAGTAAATTACATTTAGTGGATGATGAATATATATAGATAATTTTAAAAGGGGATGTAAACATTTGTATTATAAATGGAGGAGTATTGAAGCTAAAAGTAGTTAGAAATATACTAGGGCTATGAAAGAACCAAATTTCAATTAGATAACTGGATGATGTAGGGTATGGACGTATCTTTACTAATAGAGTATGGAAAGTTACCCGGGGATCTATGATATTTTAAAAAATATAAATTATGGGACTTTGTATGTAATTAAAATCAAAAATAAAATTTCATTGGCTAAAAGTTATAAAAATCTATAGGTTTGGCATTATAATCTCGGTCACCTCAGTTAGAAAAAAATGAAAGTTATAATAACTAAAGGTATGTTGAAGCTTGATCATGTGGAAATAAAAATATATAAAAGTTGTCTAATGGGGAAGAAAAGAAAGGTGTCCTTCAAATTTTATGGAAGAAATCATAGGGCTTAGAAATTAGAACTTGTTTATACTAACGTTTGGGTTCCTTACCTGATTCAGTCCCTCATAGGTTTACTTTTTTTTATTATAGCTTTTATTAATGGTTAAATGATAAAAGTATGAATTTAATTTTTAAATAATAATTATAATGTGTTTTAGGTTTTAATTTAATTTAAATCCATGGTGGAAAGGAATATTGGTCAGATTCTAAAGTTCCTATGTTCCGAAAATGGTGGTGAGTACACCAGATATAACTTCCAGAACTTCTATAAGAACAAGGGTATAAAGAATAAGAATATGGTGATTACAACTCCATAACATAATGGAGTGGATTAAATAATTAATCAAATGTCGATAGAGAAGGATCATAAAATGAGGTTTCACTCGATAATGTTCAAAGGAATTTATGCAGAGACACTCAACACTATTACATACATTGTCAATAGAAGACAAGCATCGATAGCTGGGTAGGAACTTCTAGAGGAGTTATAGTCTAGAAAATGACTCGAAGTTAATCACCTTAGAGTCTTTATAATACTAGAATACATGAATATTTATTATAAGGATAGGGAAAATATTGAGTCTATGTCCAAATTTTGTGTTTTCATTTGGTATAGTGATGATAACTTTAACTACTGAATATAGTATAAAGACAAAATAAAAGACTTGGATTTGAAATGTTCACTTAAAATAAGGTATTTTTTTGAAGGTCTGTAACTTGGAAGAGAAGGAAGTTTTTGATAAATCAAATATCAAAGTTCAGGTTGATATTAGTAAACACACCTAAAGTTTATAAATTATAGAGAACTAAGATTAAATAACTAAAAGTATAGTGGTGATATCAGTAAAAAATATGTTATAAGGGTCAAATTAGGATAATTCTCAAGTGAGAGAACCAAAATTTATGTCTCCAAAAGTTATATTAGATCTTATTTGTATAGTAAATCTGATTTAGTTGAGAAGATCAACCAAGATTAGAAATCTAGTTCAAATATTTGAGGCTATAATGATCTTTCTATACTTAATGGATGCATGAGAACCAAAAATACTAAAAGAGGTGACCACACTTAGTGATGTGAAATAGTGGAAATCAGAGATTAAGGAAGATATGTATTTATTGAAGTTCAATGGTACTTTAGAGTTCAATGAATCACCAGAAGTGAAAAAGGAACTCGAAAATAAGTGGGTTTTTGATTAAAAGAATAGACTGATGTCAAGAAGCACTACAAAGAGAGGTTTGTGGAAAATGGATTTCAATAGAAGGGAGGAGTTTATTTATCATAAATATTCTCACTAGTAGTTAAAAAAAACTATTCAAATGATGTTGACCATGGTATCATTAAAATATCTATTCCATGAATAGATGGATGTAAAGACAAACTTCATTCATAGTGAGTTTGAGAGAAATATGTATGAAGAAACTAGTAGATTCCATATAAGTTGAAAACCATAACTTGGTATATATATTAAAGAATATTATTTATGAGGTGAATCAAGAACTATGATAATAGAATCATAAATTTGATTTATTTATGTCAAAAGAAGGTATCAAAAATTGTAACACAGAT
Organism: Viscum album; assembly: GCA_963277665.1. Taxonomy (NCBI): domain Eukaryota; kingdom Viridiplantae; phylum Streptophyta; class Magnoliopsida; order Santalales; family Viscaceae; genus Viscum; species Viscum album. The sequence goes on from OY728155.1 coordinate 1,669,124,068, forward strand.
CATTCTTATCACCTAAAGTAATAGAATTATGGGACATTCATTATATTTATTTTATATACAAATAACATATTGGTTGATAAATTAATTTGGAATTTGAAATGTGATTTTTCATAATATCTGAGATGAAATATCTCAAACAATACAATAATATTATTGTGATTAAGATCAAGAGAGATAGGAGATCCATAACCTTGGTTCCATATTAGAAGGAATACATCTATAAGGTGATCCAACGATCTAGGATAATTAGAAGTAAGTTATTATTATCTCCTTTGTCCAGACACTTTAAATTTTCCATAGAGAAATCACCCAAAATGAAAGTTGAGGATAAGTACATGGAGAAAGTTTTAAATGAATTAATTATTATAAGTTTTATGTATGCAATGGTTTTCAATTGGATAGATATTTCCTATAAAATGGGAATCATAATTCATTTTATGTTAAATCTAGGAAAGATACATTAGAAGGAAATCAAATTGATCCTTTATTATTTTAAAGGAACAAAATATATAGCACCATTCCATGGGATGGATGATACTTTAAATAAATCTATTGATGATGAATTTTCTAAATATTTTAACACTTGGAAGTTCATAGTAGGATTTTTTTACCTATAGAGGAACATCGTTCAAATTTATGTCATGAATTTAAAAACATGTTATGTTAAGTACAATAAAAGTAGAGTATGCTTCTTAAATGGAATATTAGAAATAAATAATTTGGATGATGAGGATACTAAGGGAGATCAAGAGGATCCAAGAAGTATGAGTTCTTTTTTGTGAATAAAAAAGTGTAATTCACTTGGATAAAAATTAGGTGTTTTATAAAAGGAACAAACACATCGATCTGAAGTATCATTTAATTATATGTTTGTTAGAGGAGAATATGTTAGAGATATAGAAGATAAATGGATTCCAAAATATGGTATACATGTTCACCAAGATGAAAGTACAAGAAAGTATGAGGTATCACCATGACTCAGTATGGATTTGGTGAATGAGAGAATAAGAAAGGTGGTGGAACACAACTTACTATGAAGGAAGGAATTTTACCAAAGTGATGAAGAGTTATTGAGGATTATCTGAATCAATTCTTCAAGTGTGATATTATTGGGAGTTAAAGTCTATTTTAGTTAATCAAAATTTCATTCACTAGAAGTCTTGTTACTTGAATTTGTCTAGTAGATGCTGGACTAGCTCAATGTGTAGAAAATGATAGTAGGATCCATCAATGGGCATCATAATCATCAAAAGTTTTCATCATCAAATCATGTTATGATGGGTTATACAGGATTATTCCCCCTTGGGTTTGTGTAAGATTGAGTAGGATCATGGGTAAAAACCAATTAAATGGTTCTCAAAGGATCACATTTCTTAAGAAATGATATGGAGGGTAAGTGTAGTTCTATGGGGGGAGAATTGGTGTGTGAGGGTAGGTGTGTACTGGTTATGTACAATGTCTGATTGAGTTGTGTATATGTGAGTGGATGTAAACTAGCTGAAGAATGATGGGTTTGTTAAGATGATTATGGGAATGGTGGACTAAATCCATAATGGTGACATCATGAATGAATGGCTCTAGGTGTTGATAGGATGGGTGAGTGTGGCTCGTAAAGAGTGGCACACATGTGATGATAAGACCTATTTGGGTTAGTTCTCAAGTAGATATGTAAGGTAATTAATATTGTGGGGATCACACTATTTTGTGTTAGAGGGTGGGATTTTCCTTGTGATTGGATTGTTGAATGATGAGGATAATATTCCTAATAATCTGGGAATGGTAGTAGTCGGTCATGCTCATTCATTATATTCAGTAATGGACGGATCATGGGTCATGGAGATTGGGTGTTTTGGTTTATTGGGGAAATGATAATGATACTCCTATAGTATGGATCATCTTATTTTTCATGGAGGTACAACCCTTGAGGTGGCCCAAGCATAAAATACATAAATATTACATCGTTTTAGATTAATATTCAATATATCTCACAATAATACACACCAGAGAACTATAAAGGTTTAGTGTATTTGGAGACTATATATATAACCAACTTAGTTATAAAAAATCTTCAATATTTTCCCTAAACATTCTTCTCACATGTAACCCTTCAAGTTTTTTCATACTTAATATCCATAATCATTACTTAGGGAAATGAAAATATAAAAAGGGTTGTTCTCAGAAGCCTAGTAAGGGTAAACATGGGAGATAACTTTTAATGATAATAAGTGAGCATAAGATGAGCATAAGGGTATGAGAACATAAATATAATACCCAAATATATAAATTTAAAATCATGATTCATGGAATACAAAATCAACATAACATAGGACACAAATCATAAGAGTGTAGAACATTAAAGAATCATGAACCATGAGAGCATAACATAGGTATAATAACATGTCATAATATTATGGAATAAAACTAATCATAGAAATCATATATCAAGGGTGCCCACTGAGACATTAACTATATTTCAAGATTGGGATAACCACCCATATACCTTCTTAGAACTAGGTTAAACACTCATGTACCCACTTGGGATTGTGATAACCATCTATGTATCCTTTGAGATCATGAGATATAAAACATTAACCAATGAATTAGAGGGATATAATGAATCCACACATCACATAAAGATAAACTACTAATATTTATTCCATAAGAACATGAAATCATTCATCATTCCTTCAAAGCTTAATTAACATGTGGAAAAGAAATGGTTTTCATGAATATTTCCTTAAAACATTATCATAATCCATAAAGATAAAAAAGGTGGATGGTATTATTAGAGAATATATCCAGTGAATCATAATAATCATTAAAGGATGTTGAAAAATTTGAACAAATACTTTTATAAAATCATTAAAAATATTATTTTAAAAACAAGAAGAAAAGTCCTTTTATTTTAGTAACTTTTAAAACTAAAAATTTACAAAATAAATTACATGATGGTGAGAAATAGTAGTTAATAGATAAACATTAAAAAATCATTATTTTACCACTTTTATAAAGTTAGGAAAGCTAATCAAAGGTTTTTCTCATGAGGAAGGTAATTCTCACTTAGGCTCTTCAAATCTATACTAACCTATTATTATTTACTATTAAAAGAATGAAGTAATTATGGTGAAGTAGTTTATGCCTAGTGAAAATGTATAAAAAATGGAATATGTGAAAATAATACATGGATGAACTTAGATAATTCTCTAAGCCACTCTATCATAATCTCTAATAAAATAAATTCACAACCTTTCTTAATCCTAATTAATAACTTATGACTTAGAGCCTCTCACTCTCTCTTTAGTGTGTTTGGTTTGGAACTGTAAAAAATGATCACTTCCACACTACTTTTACCTAACCACAGTAATTAAAACCCCTAATGACCCATTTATCACCCATCATACGCCTACATAATATGATAAATGAAATAAAATTAAGGTAGGGTTATGTGTAAACCAAATTAGGATAAGAATCCAAAAACAAATAAAAAATAAAAATAATGATTATATATTACTCAAGTGAATGAATAGACTCTCATAAAAATTAAATAGAATAAATTAAAATATAAATTCATTGAAATTTAATATTGGGGTGGGAAAATTTCTCCTCATCTAGGCCACAACACCTATAGTTCCATCACTAGAAATTTAAATAGAAAACAAGAAAAAACCAGTGTGAGTTATCCTAATTTCAATGTGAGAATGATATATCTTCTAAAATGATATTATTATTAATTTTAAAGTATTTATATAAGCTTTTGAATCATATGATATTTCCACATATGTGTTCGGATTCATCCCACATCACTAGCTTCCAAGAGGTTCTAGCTCGAGAATCTTCTTATCCCACTTCTCTGAAAACTTGTGCGATCCTTGGATCCTACTTTAATAGATGAGTTACATGTAGAAATTTCCAATGATTATTTCATGATTTTTCCATAAAGAATAAATAATTATATTTATTTCATATAAAATTTTCATGCATAGAGGCCATTTAGAATTAAATAGGATCGATAACCTTGGGGTTGTCCATCTTATAGAGGTACTTGGTAATCTCTCCCACACTTGATCTTCTCCTAGATTGGAAAAGTCAAAAAACATAATATGTAAGTATAATGATGTCTTGTAAAGATATAAAATTTATTCAAAATTCATACAAAGCCATTGTAGTCTTACGACATAGGCTTAAGTCATACAATGACGTTATATGATGGAAGTCTTATGATCTTCACTATGGAAAAGTCTTATGATCTGGTTGTTTCAGTTGAACTTAATGATGTATTCCTATGAGTATATGTAATGTGTTGGACTTCACATTCATAGCTGCAAAACTATGATAAATTGAGGACCCTTTCATTTTGAACTTGTGCATGGAACAAACCAATGAATAAATTATCTCTACTATGATTTGGATTTCATCATCTTCAGTAAGGATTCTTCATGTGTGGTTGGTCAAAGCTTTGGTTCATTGATAAAAATCCTTAGTATATCATGGATGAAGTCAGGGTTGGATTTGTGTGAGGTAAAAATTAGGAGAGGGATCAGTTTTATAACTCAATGGGGATATCCTTTATACAGTTTAGGGGTCTATGAGATGACCCTTATGCAACAACCCTGTAACCTTTACACAATGGTTTGGATGAGATTCTACCTTTACAAGACTTTTATATAACCTTAATACAACCTTTATGTAGCACTACAGGGATATGACTAACCTTTATACATGGGCATTGTTTACCCTTACGCGAGTTCATTAGTGGCATACTTACCTTTATGTGGGTCTGAAAATCCTAGAAGTACCCTTACACAACTCTTTGGATAAAATTTTACCCTTACATAGATTTAGTGTCATATGTTATACATTTATGTAGCTTCCCATTACCATCATGCAACATATATATCTTGCATAAGGGTAACTCAAAACAATACAAAAAAAATAAAAAATCATAGTTCTCAATGAATGGATCATCCAGATTATTTATAGAAAAATAGAAATAATGAAACTCAAATTTAAAATCCTTTGAACAATTTAATTCTAAAAATCATAATAAAGATATGGATTTTCAATCAATTTCAAAAGAGGATAAATCAATTAAAAACCCAATATTAATTCCATTTATCAAAGTAATTTTATATTTCACAAAAGTAACAAAAATGAATTAATTTATTGGGTTCTGGACCAATTAGGGGGTTAATTTATAATGAAATGTAGATAAAAATTTGGAAATATTATCACTTATAACTTACCCACACATAAACTATTTCACTCATGGGCAATACAAATAATTCTCCCTATTAAAATTATATTCCCTAACAAGATTCAAATATACACACCAAAAATGAAATAAAGAAATATATATTAATTTCTTGAAATATCATACCTCCTCTATGAATCCAACCTACTACCTCCACTTCAGTTAAGCAAGATTTCTTGTTATAGGTTTGTAAATAGGAAAGGTCTTAGTGGGGTTAGAATTTTAATAAGTCCCACTTTTCTAAATCCTATCCCCTAATATTCCTTGCCCAAAGTTCCATTTTTCACTTCCCTAAAGCAACTCAAATAATATTCTATAAGAAAATTTCCCCCTTATTCATTTGGGTTCAATATTCCCCTCACCTTAATCCATTAATTTTTTATAATTTGCAACTTATTGAATTTTTCCCAGCCATGTATGTGAAAATAACTTATTGAATTTATAGAGGTATTTTATTACTCACACACCTAGTGTATAATCATCTCAGAAATTCATTGTGGGATACTAATTACCCATTTTACTCTAGTTATAAAGAACTTATATGGCTATCTTGTTTCTCAAAGTCCAAATTACCTAGGTTAAAGTTAATAAATACAGTTTCCTTATGTTATAATTCAAATTTTACTTCAACATTTTCTATCAAATTCATGTTCTTGCTTTTAAAATATAATTACCATGAAAACAGAAGTAAAAACCACATAGTAATCATGAAATTATATCAATTTCATAATTCATGAAATCTTTAAAACTATAATGAATTCCAAACTAGGGAAAAAAATCAATTAAAGGTTAATTTTCCTAACCAAAAAACACATTAAAATGCTAAGAAAAGAAAAAAAAAACATGTGGTTTTTTATTTACAGATTCCCAAAAATAGATCCTAAACAAAATTATACCTCCCCAAAACTTATTCATCATTTATCATTTTAAGTTCAATAAAAATACACAAATAATTGATATTAATAAACATTTATATAAATATAGAAAGAACTTTGTGTTTATTGTTTTATTATTTTTGAATTAAGCTACCCTCTAGGTGATTTTTAGATAGATTGATAAAATATTCTAGTTTATTTCAAACTTGTTAAACCTATATAAAAATATAATTTACCCAGAGAATTTTATTAAAAATAAAAAAATAAAAAAAAATAAAAAATACAAGAGTGTGAGTTAAATAGCCTTAGGTTTTTACCTCCCAAGAGGGACTAAATTTAGAATGTCCATAGGTGTAAAATAATATGATTAACCCTAATCATTCAGAGGATGTGGTTTGTGTGATTAACATCACCACATCCTATTTCATACATAACTTCCCAGCTTCACATTTATTTGGAGGACCCCTCTTACAATATGGTATGTGTGTGTGTGTGTTAATCCCCTTTATCATTGTGGCACAAATTTAAATTTAGAACTAGAGGGATAATATATAGATTCTCCTTTGGTTCTTCCTTGCATCCCTCTACATATTATTTTTGATGTTCTTAAGGAGGATTTTCATAGGGTATCTCCACAAGTGATTCCACTTTTTCCATATCCAAAACAGTGGATTATCCATCAAATTACTCTAGAGTGGACCTTAGTAATTTTTTGAAATAGTCCCCAACCAGTTCCTCTCTATATTCCTCTCATTATTTCTTTACTTGTGTTGCTTACAAAAATTTATCTGAGGAGGAATCAATGAACAATTTAAAATTAATATAATTAAAAAAAGTGGAGTTTTATATTAAATTATTCCCCTTATATATAGTATATTGTACTTTTTTCAACATGAGAGTCCACTGAGACTCCTTTTATCCACCCGTTGACACACTAGGACAACCCATTGAGTGTGTTTCATCTTCACCCTTTAATACCATTTTTTCTTCTAATCTAGATATCTTTACCCCCATGAAATCCTTATCCAAATCCTCCAAGGTCATGATAAAGGCACTGATTTAGAAAAATAATTAGAGGGTAGACCAATTAGTAATTTATTCTTACTAAAATGTAAATAAAATGATCTTAAAGGTGGTATATCTCCCTTTAAGGTGTATATGTTTAGTTTATTTTCTAAGTGAACTTCCACTTTTAAGTATTTTAAAATAGATGGGGGTAGTGATGGTTCTTACATATTTTCTACAAAGAGGATATCGTTTTTTTTCATCTTTATCTTCATCATCCAAGTATTGAAAGAATATTTTTTATTTTTTATTTTCAACATAAGGGAGATCAATATATAGTTGAGTTTTAATAAAATTAAAGAAAGAAAATGTTAAATTAAATGAGACTACCTTAATGATATCCATTTTTAATTTTTCTTCAAAACAAAAATCCAATGGGAAAATATTTTTTGAGAGAAAATAGTGGTGGGTTTTATTCCTCAACCTCCTCTTATATATTTACTATTGAGATAATTAGAGGTTTTAGTTTTGGATTATTATCTTTTACTAACTTCTAGTATTATTCTTATTATATTGGATATTTAAATTTGGACGTGACTTGGTTGATTAAGTTATTTAGTTCATCCATGTTGAGTGGTTTTTCATTTTTATCTTTCGACACTCGAGGATAGAAATATTAGTCAGAATAGATGTTATTTGTAACAAACTATACTTTTAAATAATATTTGTTTCCTAAAAATGTGTGTTATATTATATTACAAAACAAAACCATATCTATTTAATAATGAAGTGTTTTTTGAGTATAAAGGGAAATGTGACCATTGAGATTTGAATGTTATATGATCATTGGTCAATATTATCATTGGGAAATATACTCTTGGTAATGATTTTAACATTATAATTAATGTTTATAAGTAAGAAATGACAAAGGATAATTAATGCAGAAAGGAGAAGCGATGAACTCAACTACTAGAGTCATGCCATGTAAAGCCCATTTATCAGAACTTGAGCAGGAGGTATCATAAATAGGGTTCACCCTTGACCAAGACCAATCTAATATTAAATAAGTGAAGCTTGAATGAAATTTCCTAGATGATAATTTTAAGTTAGTGGAAATTACCCCTCGATCGATGCTAGCCGAGCCACCCCACAAATCTATCACGATCATAAACCTTACCCTTAGGTCATACACAAGTGTTATAAGGTGTTAAGTGTCCCAAACTTAGCTACTTAAAGAGTATTTCCTTTGTATAATTTTTTTATTCCATTAATTACATTTTAATAATAGTTTTTCTTAATAAAATATAAATTTAATTAAGATGGAATTTGATAAATTGACTTTTCAGACCCAAATTGTATTTTTCAAAGAAGATATAAAATTTTATAATAAACTAAGTTATTATTAATAATACTTATTTTAATAAAATATTATTATAAAAACACTTTTATTTAAATATAAATGATAAAAATATTATTATTTCAACTCACTACCTTATGATCACCCATTTCCTTTGATGTATGTCCCCAGGATATGAGATGAAGTAAATGTACTTAGGAATAACCCATAAAGAATCATTTCAAGTGGATTAGAAGAATATTTAATGTTTTCTTGTATTATGTTCCTAATTTTCAAGAAACTAAACTTTAAAAGACACTCTATTTGTACCATGTAAATGAAAAGTTTATATAATAAAAAGGTAGGATGCCATATTATTAAAAAAGCGTTTGACCATAAATTTAAACTCATCATCTTCTTCTAACTAGGAATCAGAATAGTAATTCATTATAAGATTAATGGAATTCACTTTTTACTCAACCCAGTAATGGAAGGAAAACAAAAAAGTAAATTGAAAGAAAAATAATGAAAAGGGACTATAAAAGATATGAAAAACATGAAATGAGCTACCAATACTCCACGATAATAATTCCAGTGATGTAAAGGATATCCCAGGCCTTGTAATCAATAATGAAAATTTCAGAGACCCTAAAATGAAGCTAGGGAATTTTAATTGGAGTTATTATATATAGTAAGGGAATACACACTCAGGATCTTAACATATGTACTAACTTATTATTATTTATTTTCAAAATAATCATAGAATTATGGTGAATTAGTGTGTTATTGGAGGAAATGTAGAAGAAAATTAATAGGTGAAAACAATTCATGGATAACCTCAGATAATTCTCCCAACCTCTCTATCATAATTTCTCATAAAATATATTCACTTCTATTCCCAATCCTAATGAATAACTTAATATCTTGAGCCACTCCTATTTATTTAGTGTGTTTGGTTAGGCAGTGCAAGAAATGATCACTGTTTCAATTATTTCACCTATCTATAGCAATTAAAAACCCTCATCCACTCCTCAGTCACCCTTCACTACCCCCATAATATGAGAAATGAAATTATATTGAGGCAGAATTACGTACAAACTAAATTAAGAGAAAAAACCATAAAGAAATGGAAAAGAACCATGGTGATCCTCTACTGCTCAAGCGCACACCATGAATCTTATGAAAATTGAACATGAGAAATAAAAATATAAATTCAATGAAAGTTAGTTTTTTATGTGTGGGTATTTTTCCTCAACCATTCCACAACACCTACAGTTCTATCATTGGAGCTTTAGGGTGAACTATCCTACTTTCAGTGTGAGACTGATCAATCTTATCCAGTCTTCTTCTTATTAATTTTAATATATTCATAGAAACTTCTAAATAACATGATATTTCTATGTTTAGGTTTTTATTTAGTTAACATCACCAGCTTCTAGGAGGTTCCATCTTGAGCATCCTCTTATTCCACTTCTTTGGTGGCTCACATGATCCTTGGTTCCTACTTAAATGAATGAGTGAAACATAAAAATATTCAATGATTATTTCCTAATTTTTCAATGAATAATGAATGAATATATTCATTTTATATAATTTATTCATGTGTGGAGGCCTCATGAAAAAATATGGGATCAACAACCTTAGGGTTGTCCAACTTACAGAGGTACTAGGTATTATCACCCACACTTTATCTTCTCCCAGTTTGGAAAAGTTGAGAAGTCATATGATGGAAGTTTGAAAATAGAAAATAATGTTATATTCTTGTTTAACACTTACTATGGTGTATTTTTAATTCGTACGATGAAGTCATATGATGGAAGTCTTATGATCTTCACTGGAGAAAATTTTTATAATATGGATGCTTTAATTGAACTTAATGAAGCATTCTGTCAATTAAATAGTGTTTGTTAGAATTCACACTCATAGAAAAAACACTAGGAGACATTGGGTCCCTCTTTATTTCAAACATTTATAGTGAATAAACTAGTGAACCCATTTTATTTTCTCTAATTAAAATTTCATCATCTATAGTGAGGACTCTTGTTCGTGGTTTTCCAAAGACCAAGTTCATTTATCAACAACCTTAATATTTCATGAAATAATTTTGGGCTAGATTAATGAGAGGTGAGCACTAGGAGAGTTCTCTATTTTACAAGGGTTGTCCCTTATATATCATATTATCAATTGGGTTGACCTTTATGAAGCTTCAGTGTCTATGACATGACCTTTACAAAACTCCCCTGTTACTTTTACACATTGATTGGGAGAAGCTTCTACCTTTACTTAGCCTATGTTGTTACCTTGACACAACATTCATAATTTTGATATTTCCATTATGTATCTCTTCAGGGGAATGACTACCATTTACACAAGGTATTTTTTACCCTCACACTAGTCTATTTTCGGTATGGGTATCTTTGTGTTGGTTTGAAAATATCATTGGAACCATTATGAAATGATTTGAGTGGGCTTTTACCCTTACACATCTTCAGTGTCTAGGAATCTACCTTTATACTGCCTTCCTTTACCTTCATGTAACATATATCTCTTTCATAAGGGTCACTAAAAAATATTAAAAAAACATGAAAAATCATAATTCTCAATCTATGAATTGTACAAATTATTTATAAAAAAATATAAATAATGAAAATCAAAATTTAATGCCTTTAAAATGTAATTCCAAAAATAAGAATCAACATATGCATTTTCAATAAATTTCAAAAATAAAAAAAATAAATCAAGTAAAAAATAATTATTAATTCCATTTATTAAATTAATTCTAAATTTCAAAAAAGTAACAAAAATGTATTAATTACTTGTATTATAAATTAATTAGGGGTTAATTTCCAATGAAACAAAGATAAATAATTAGAAATTTTATCTCTCATCACCAGTTATAATGAGAACCTTATGATACTATAACAACAATCTTAAACATATGTTATATGGTCTAGATACATCATAGTGATAGGATATGGATGATGTATGGATATCAGGTGTTGGGGGATTATAAGTATTGAAAATTATTCTCATGAAGTTCGCACTTGGTGATCATAAGTAGAGTATATCATTAGGAATGAACCACTAGTAAGAACACTACATATTTCGAGTATCATTGGTTATTCTTATTCATCGGAACATGTATTGGTCTCTTAAATTGATATCATTATCAATTTGTTTCATTTTATCATGTACTTTGATACAATATGAAAACCATGAAATTTATATTGTTGTGAGTTAGCTTTCATTGGTCGAGTCATTGGTTATATAACATTGATTGAATGATCAAGACAAGATTTGTTTCTTTAGAAAGGAATAGATATCTTTGGCCCAACTAACCAATATGATAACAAAATTATTAAATCCATAGACATGGTAAAATAATTTAAGTCCATGAATAATGGTTATTAAAATAATAAATAAAGGATGGTGAAATAAGTGTGCATCCTTTTTTATGAAATATCTCAAGATAAAGAGATTATATTACATGATGCATGATTGTAGGAGGTCATAATTTTTATGACTAAAACTTACCTACTTAGGTGTGATGACGCATTTCAAGATACCACTCTTGGTCTATAATTATGACTCACTTATATTGAGATAAGGCCTTAGAGGGTTACACATAAAGAGTATTCTGATGCTTGACTAATTCTAATGAATTGGAGTTTAGGACTTGGTAGGCCCTGTGGTAGGTCTTGAGTTATGTCTAAGTTTAAAAAATCATAAGAAATAAACAAATTCAATATTATTTAAGTATAGAATATTAAGTGATTAATTTATTTAATCAGTGTATTCACAAGTTATTATGTAAATACAAGGAAAATATTTTATGAATAAATAGTTAATTATTCAAGGTTTATTTAATATTCTTGGGAGAGACGATTAGAGTGAACGACTCATATATTTTATCATGTAAAATTATTCTTATCTTAAAATCATTTGATAGAGTTTTTATGATGTTTGTAACATGTTTACTAGGTCATAAGAACTATTTTGTGTGTATTTAGAATGGTAAACTTTTTAAAGTCCTTAATAATGATTCTTAATTAGTTTAACCTACATATATAAGAAAAAATATGCATAAATTTGAGGGAAAATCCATTTAGCTAAATTTGAGAGATTTTATCTACCCTCTCTCAAGTTTTATAGAGAGAAAGAGAGTTTTAAGACACCTTGATCCATGATCTCCCATATGGATAGAAGAAACAATGTTCTCGTGATTGTGTGGATGTTGAAGGCTTCATTATTTATCCATGATATCACCCAGAAATTGATGATCAATGATCTAGAAATATTTATAAGAATGCATGGATGATCTAAAGGATTCCAAATTTGATTCCTTTAAGAAATGATTACCCATAATGGGTAGAATTAATTTTCAATTAAAATCAACTGAGGTGAGTTTTCAATTTTATTTTTCATTATTAATTAAATCACACGAGATCCTTGGATTGATAACTTGGTTTTTCTTCGATAGTGTAGATGTTACATCATTTTATCTAATGATAAAATTTTAATTTCTATGAGTTTACACTTTTTCTAATAACCTATAACCAATAGAGTCTTTAGGTATAAGCTTATAAGCAGGTATGATAAAATGGGATGACAATAGGATTTTGGTATGGTGTCGAAATAAGTATGCTCAAGTGTCACGATGTTCTAGTTAGCATACAACAACCTAACATGAGTGTATATATTTCCAATAGTAGTGGTGGATTGGTTAGAACATGACATGTTAGTGATCATGTTATTATTATTTATCTATTTCATTCTAGTTGTTGCTCGACTAGGGTAGGCATATCATGTGTGCATGCACTTGTTTATGATAGTAGGTTATAGGGAAACTATTGTGGGTGGCCTACTAAGAATATATTTCTCACCCCATGTATAGGAAGTTTGGTGAACATGAAGAAATTATGTCCAATTTCAGGTTGTGAATAAGATCTGAAATGGATAGGATAGAGGCCTAGTGGTACATGATTGTGTTAAAGAAACTCTACAAGGATTTTGAGGCTATTATGGTGAGTCTTGGGGATGATAGTAGTGATCTGTTGATTTTTTTTTGTTTTGCATGTGGGATCATATCAATGGGTGATTAGTGGGATGTATCATTGTATGATTTACATATGGTTCATTTTGTTATAACATTGTATTTATTTTATTATACATACTCTAATGTTTGTGATGGATCATATTGTAGTTATTTACATAGTTGTATGACTCTGATTCTAGGGAGTAGTCTCCCCAATGTATGATTTAGGCCCTTGTAGCTATTCAATAATATTTAGAATATAAAGAGGCATGATTGAGGCCTTGTAGTTCTCTAGATCAGTTATGTATTTCTGTATGGGGTGTTACAAGCGGTATTAGAGAATATTTTTCATGTCATACTACTTGGGGTATTGTAGATAGAGGATAGAGATGTGTCAAAGCTTGTAATAAACCTCATACTAGTGCATCATGAACAACCTTCTTGTGGGAATCCCAAATTACCAGGGTTACAAGATTGCTATTTTGATTTTTCATTTATGGTTGGGATATTTATTCAAATATGATGTGTTCAAAGATATTTTGATGCATTTTTTTGGCTCTTGGACTATTGGTAAGAGGACCATGTACATGAATCATATTTTTCACATAATATTCACATGAAATTCATATTCTTGTGTGTTATTGATTTCATTAGTGAGAGGGATGAGTTTTTTAAAGTATCAACAACAACGTATATAGTGTTTTCCCATGTAACCTGTTTGTGGAATTATATATGAATAAACCACTATATTTTCTCTAATGATAGGTCATGTAGAACATACAATGAGTAGTTCCTTAGAGATGGGTATACTATCCCTTCGATAAAGGGATGTATAGGGACACTTAGTGGGTCGGTACATGTATTGAGTGCCTAAGGGATGATCCTAGGATGGGAATGGGTTACCTTTAAAATGCAGTTTTGGTTACTTAAATTATCAAAAAAAATCTATGTTGTTTTCCCATATATCTTCTTTATGGAATCATACCTTACCAAAATGGGTACCTGTGTGTAGGTACCCCTGAAACGGGTTGAGGATATTAACGTGGAATGCCATATTCTTAGTATAAATATCAGTTTGAGAGTTAAGGATTTGATGGATGCTTATTTATGTTGGTTCTTGATGTGATTTCGGGTAGTGAGGTAAGTGTGTGGGTATTACCTTCTAGTTGTAGAATGATTTTCATGCAGAAAATGATCGTATGGTTGACCTTGGAATGAGTGAGATGCCTCAAGCTCATTAAAAAGGAAGAAATGAGGTAATTCTAGTTGGATGATATTGACCTGTGATAGGATAATGGTTTGTGGGTATGGCATGTGAGCCTAGGTTTGTTGGTATGTGGCTCATGTTGAGTCAATAAGGTTTTCCATATGAATTTTCCATTCCTTCTTATTTTGAAAATCACAAACATCTTATACTTAATAAAATCTATATTTTACTTCTCTATGGAAAATTTCCTTCCTTAAGGAAATTTACCATAACCTAGATTTCCTTATACATATCCATATTTTTCTTAAGTATAAAAATTGGATTCATATCCAAAACCTCAAGATCATATAATGCTAAGATATGAAGCATTCTATTTTAGGATCTGAATTCTGGATATGAACTGTAATGAAGTTCCACTCTGAATTCTGGATAGGAACTGTAATGAAGTTCCACTCCGAATTCTGGATACGAACTCTAATAAAGTTCCACTCTGAATTCTGGATACGAACTCTAATAAAGTTCCATTCTGAATTCTGGATACGAACTCTAACAAAGTTCAACTCCGAATTCTGGACTCCAAACTTTTATGAGTTTGACTCTAAAATTTTATAAGTTTGACTTTGAACTTTTATGAGTTTGAAGCTGAACTTTTATGAGTTCGACTCCAAACTTTTATGAGTTCGACTCTGAAATTTTATGATTTCGACTCTGAACTTTTATAAGTTCGACTCCAAACTTTTATGAGTTTCGACTCCAAACTTCTACAAGTTTTAATATGAACTATGTAAGTTCATATTCTGAACTCTGGTGAAACTAGACTCTGAATTTCATTTTGGTTAGACTCTGAACTTTTATTTGCTTACATTCTGAACTTCAATTTTGCTTATTCTTACACTTGTTTCATTACAAAACGATGTCATGCATTCAGTTACACATGTTTTATTATAAAATTATTTCATCCATTTTGTTTCTAACTAACCATTGGTTTAGTGACACGTGTATAGGTCCCTCTGAATTTTAAGGAAAATATGACCGTTGGAGGAGGGAGCTGACCGTTCCAACCATGCCTATAAATAGGAGCTCATTTGAACGAGCTCAAGACAAAACTTTGAAAATTTTGACATATGTGCTTATATGCTATTGAAGTGATTTCTAGAGAGAGAGGCTCTTATCAACTCTCAAGCTTCATGCAGAATGTTTGAACGACTTGTTCAAACTTTTCCTTGTGCAGACTTTCTTAGTGCAACTCCGATTGTTAGTGATTACAATCGAGGGCTTTCGGGGATAGGAAGACAGAGGTGCCGCCTACCTTAAAGTTGAGGGATTCCTTGCTGAGGAAGACAGAGGTTCCAACTACCTTGAAGTTGATGGCTTTCGAGGATAGCAAGATAGAGATTCCGATCTTCGTATCGAGGGCTTACCCTAGTGTGGGTAAGACAGACTTGCTTGAAAGTACAAATCAAGGGACCTTTATCCAAGGTTGTTGGATACCCTTCTATTTGGTTTAAAGGACTTATATCTTTATTCTTGTAGTTTTAATACTTGTTTTTCCACTGCATTTCGTATTGTAAGGAAAGTATAACTTTATTATATTTCCTTACACTTGTACTCTGATTAATTTAGATTCTATATGCTTTAAGGTAGAATCTCATATTGTAAACTTTGGTTAAGTTTGAATTTCTGGATCTATATTTCTGGAACCGTTTTTTCGGAATCACTTTACAGATTTAATAAAGTGCATAGAACTAGAGGTTTGTAACTTCATACTTTTTCCCAATTTTTCATTGGTGTTATAGGTGTTGTGAATTTTCTTAGTTTAAATTTGTTAAACTTAGATCTTTCCTTGTTTAAGGAATTTTTTTAAACTGTACAATTCACCCCCCTCTTGTATATTGAGCATCTACATCATAATTTCAATCCTACAATTGGTATCAGAGGTTGGAAACCTCATACTCTATACCAATCTTATATTTGGTATCAAAACAGGTCTTTGAAATACTTATACTCACATATAAGTTTTTCCTTACTCAGTTTTTCCGTGTTCTATATTTTCCTTACTTTGGAATATTTTCCTTGAATCCAAACTTTTGTTATTAACAAGTTTTTGTGTAGAAAGATTTTTTTTTTATGATGGAAAGTTTAAATGCTGGTTCCATCGACAACTTAAATCCTACAAGACCACCGATTTTTAATGGCAATGACTATGAATACTGTAGAGATCGAATGAATACTTTTGTTATCAATACTGGGGTAGATAACTTTGTTATGCTTACTGGAGGTTATAAAATTCCTGATAAGGAAGTTAGTGCTTTCACAAACCAAGAGAAGCATGATTATCAATTAAACTATAAGGTATGTAATACTCAACTATGTTCAATGACTAGGAACATATATAACCAAATTTCTTCTTGTGAAACAGCTAACTGTATATGGAAGAAACTTGAATTTACTAATTTTGGTACATCTAAAGTGATTGAGACTAGAAGAGTTATGTTGAGAGCTGAGTATCATGGTTTTAACTTTCCTTTTGGAGAACCTATAAGCAAAGTACAACAAAGGTTTATGGATATCATGAATAACTTACAATCTATGGGAGAAAAAGGTCTAGATGATGAAGCTCTTGTTGATAAGATTATTGATATTATGCTCAATGAGTGGGAATCCAAGAGAACAACTATTGATGAGAACAGGAAGGTTACTCAAATTTCCTTAGATGAGCTATTTGGAACTCTTCTCTAACATGAAATAAGGATGAAGAGAGATGCTGACAACATCAAAAAGAAGAATGATAATGGTACTGTTGCTTTTACTACAACGTCAAATCACATGAAAGAAAAGACTCCTAAAAGATTAACTAGATCCAAGTCTAATAAGTTTACTATCCAATCCGAATCTAGTGAGAGTGAAGTCTCATAGAATGAGTTAGCAAACCTCGCTCGAAGAATGAACAAGATTGCTGGTCAAAGAAATTTCCAATCCAGGTATAAGAAGAAGGAAAGGAAAGATAAGAAAGATTCAGAGGTCACATGCTATGAGTGCAAGAGAATTGGACACATATGACCTTATTTCCCTATGCTTAAAAAGAAAGAAAGAAAAGATAGGCATTCTAAAAGGAACAGGAAGAAGTTTTACAAAGCTAAAGCTAATAAAAGTATGAAAGCTAATACTACTTGGAGTGCTAGCTCTGGAGACTCTTTAGAAAGTGAATCCTCAGAATATGTTTCATCAGCTCAGAAGAATATGGAATTCATTGCTAATACTTCTTTTCCACATACATGTCTTATGTAAAAGGTACGCTCTGCCGAGGATTTAATAAATTTATCTCTTGATAAGAATTACTATTCCAAAAATAGTACTTCTAATGAAGATACTTCATCCTTAGAAAATGAAGAACCTTCATATGAATAAGTATCAAGATTTTCCAAGCTACTTGAATCAAAAAATTGTAAAATTTCTATGAAATTAGACAAGGAAAATACTAGGGAAGAAGTTCTTACAAAAGAGATTTCAGATCTTTCTTCAGATCTTAAAGATAAAGAAGAGCTTTTAGAAAAACTTTCTAAAAACCTTGAGAAAGAAAATTCTGTTAAGGAAGAGATTTCTAAAGATCTTAAGAATACTATTTCAAAAATGAAATTTTTTGAGGAAAAATGTAACTCTAAGGAAATAATTCCCGAGGATAAGAATTTAGTCATTAGACTAAAATTGAAAATATTTTCTCTAAAGAAGCTCCTAGAAAAATTTACCTCTGGGAAGGAAAATTTTGACAAGATGTATTCTCAAATTAAACCTAACGGAAACACTACTGGAGTAGGTTATACTCACCAAAAACCAGTTTTCAAAAACAACTATTTTGTTCCTTATAGAGCCCCTTTTTGCACTAAGTTTCAAAGTGGTGGGAATTGGAAGAAAAAATGTTCTTTGAATAAAGTACAATCTCTTGGGTTTCATAAAGTTTATTTCTCTAAACAAATGTGGATACCAAAAAATTTTTTATCTGAAAATCTCGGATCCAAACAAGTTTGGATTTCGAAAGTCTAATTATTTTCTTATTTTCAGGAAGATAAAAGAAGTAACAAAAAAAATACTTGGTATATGGATAGTGGATGTTTCCGACATATGACTGATAACAAAAACTATTTTGAAAAGATTATCAAGATGAAAGGAGGGAAAGTAAATTTCAAAGATAATTATCAGGGAGAAATTGTTGGTATAGGTAATATTTTTCTTCTTGGTAAAACTTTGATTTCAAACATTTTGTTTGTTAATGGTCTTAAGCACAAAATCATTAGCATAAGTCAATTATGTGATGAAGGATACCTTGTGAATTATAGGAATGATAAGTGCTTAGTACACAATTCCAAGGAAGAGTTTATTCTCTCTACCCATAGTCAAGATAATGTTTATACTTTGAACTTAGAAGACCTTAGGAGCCAAGGCTTACCTTGACTTAGTGCAATGGAATATCATTCTTGGTTATGGCATAGAATACTAGGTCACTGTAACCTTAGGAACCTATGCAAACTCTCTAAGAAAGGTTTAGTTAAGGATCTACCGGAGCTTAGATTTTATTCTTCTAAAGTTTGTAATCCTTGTCAATATGGAAAGAAACATAAATCTAGTTTTAAATAAATCGGTGAAGTTTCAACAACTGATGCATTACAGTTGGTGCACATGGATCTTTTTGGTCCAACAAAAACTGGAAGTATTGGGGGCAAGTACTATGTGTTTGTTCTAGTTGATGATTACACTAGATTTATATGGGTCTATTTTCTAGTAAATAAATTTGAAGCTTTTTATTATTTCAAAAGTTTTAGAGCCCAAGTTAAAAATAAGAAAAACCTTCCACTAAAAACTATTCATAGTGATCATGGAGGAGAATTTCAAAATTCGGATTTTGAAACATTTTGTAGTAGAAAAGTTATTACTCAAAACTTTTCAGCACCCAGAACTCCTCAAAAAAATGGTGTAGTTGAAAGAAGAAACAGAACTCTTCAAGAGATAACTATAACCATGTTGAGTGAATATTCTATAGCTAGACATTTTTGGGATTAAGCTATAAGTACTGCTTGTTATACTATAAATCGAGTTTTGATTAGACCTTTTTTTTATTAAAACTCCTTATGAGTTATGGAATGGAAGAAAACCAAGACTTTCCTACATCAAGGTTTTTGGTTGCAAGGTATTCATCCTGAATACTAAAGATAATATACACAAATTCACACCAAAATATGATGAAGGAATTTTCTTAGGTTACTCCACAACTTCTAAGGATTATAGAGTTTTCAATAAAAACACTTGTACTGTTGAGGAAACAATACATGTAAAATTTGATGAATCTGATCCTTTTGTTTTTATAATATCTCAACCTACATCTTTGGATGTATTTTCAAAAACTGATTATCAACCTTTGATAGAAGATCCTTCTAATAAGGAAAATGTTCCAGAAGATACTTCTGAAACATTTACCCCAGAAGACTTTCTACCCTATGTTGATAAACAGGTTTTACACCACCCAAGTTAGTTGTTTCTAAAGAATCATCCTAGTGATAGTATCATTGGTGATGTCAATAAACCTGTAAGGACTAGAAGTTCCTTAAGAAATAAAGTAGAACATCTAGCATTCCTTTCCAAATTGGAACCAAAAAGCACTGATGAATCTTTAGGTGATGATGATTATATAAAAGCCATACAAGATGAACTAAATGAATTTGAAAGGAATAAAGTCTGGACCTTGGTTGAAAGGCCTAAGGAAACTTATGTTATTGGAGTAAAGTGGGTCTTCAGAAATAAGTGTGATGAAAATGGATTCATCATTAGAAATAAATCTAGACTAGTTGCTAAAGGCTATAATCAACAAGAGGGAATAGACTATGAAGAAACATATTCTCCTATAGCTAGACTTGAATCTATTCGTATCTTACTTGCCTTTGCAGCATTCTTTAATTTTAAACTTTTTCAAATGGATGTGAAATGTGCTTTCCTTAATGGTTATGTTCAAGTGGAATTTTTTGTTGAACAACCTCCTGGCTTTGAAGATACAAAACATCCTAATCATGTTTTTAGACTTACCAAAGCTTTGTATAGCCTTAAAAAAGCCCCATGATCTTGGTATGATAGACTTACATGATTTTTGCTTCAAAATAACTATGTTAAGGGAAATGTATATCCAAAACTTTTTATAAAGAAAGATAAGAAAAATGTTTTGATTGTTCATTAACTTCTTGTTGAACAATTCTCCTTATAGTAATAAACTCCTTTTCATAGGGAGAGTACATTTACTTGATAGTGTAAAAAAAAAATTTCGTAGTCATTTTAAAAAAAAGGTCTTTGTAACTAAAATTTTTCATAATGGAAATTTTCAAATTGAAATTTTCGTAATAGAATTTTTCAGAACTGAAATATTCATAATGAAGTTTTCGGAACTGAAATTTTCATAATGAGAATTTTCGTACTGAAATTTTCGTAATGAGAATTTTCGTAATGAAGTTTTCGTAATGAGAATTTTCATACTTAGAATTTTCGTAATGAAGTTTTCATAATGATAATTTTCGTACTCATAATTTTCGTAATGAAATTTTTCATACTCATACTTTTCATACTGGAATTTTTCATACTCATACTTTTCGTACTGAAATTTTGGTACTCAAAGTTTTTTTTCCAACTTTAAGTTTTTCATAGTTAAATTTTTGTAGTCAAATTTTTCTTCAAGAAGAATATCACCTATTATGAATAATCTTCCTAGAAAATCCGAAAGGTATGATTTCCTTACTCAAGTTTTCTTAGTCATATTTTTCTTGCTGGTATTTTCCTATGAGTTTTAAAATTTCTCAGATTCTAGTTTTCTCAAATCCGATTATTTTTATTAAAAACCTCAAAAGATCGGATTCAAGATTTCCTTGTGGGTATGTTTTCAACTGTCAGATCAGATCAGAGAGTTTCTCAACCGTTAGATAGTTTTTGGAAGTTCAAAAGGTCAACTTCATCGCCTATATAAAGGGGACCCCTGAGGGTCTTCCCACATCGGTTTTTTCAAAGCTTTCACATCTCGAAGCTCCGTCTCTCTTATTAAGGCCGTTCCAATCTTTGTTAAGCCATTCCGAATCTTCTAGAACTGTCCATTCTGAATATCTGTTGAAGCCAATTCCCAAGATATGTCTACCTCAAAACCAATCTCAAAATGGTTAGTTTACATGGAGAGGTCAGTGCATCTGAGTTTCTTTAAGTATGATTCTCTTATATCTAAGAATATCAAATTGAATAGTTGAGAGGATGTTTGCTTATCGAAGCTAGAGAAACAGGATCTGGTTTATACAGATTTACTTGTTGAGTTCTATGAGTCTGTTTCCTTCCTTGAGGAATATGGCAGAGACATATTTTCTTTCAAGTCTTATGGGAAGGCTTAAAAATTATTCTACACCAAGGCTACAAGTTTGGTGGGTTTATCTTATGAAGGTGAAGTTGAGTTTTTTTCACATAAGATTCCGAATGAGCAAGGAAGTTTCAACAAAGTTAAGGCATTGAAATGTCTTGGACTTAAAGATGTCAAGACTTCTAAGATTTCTCATCTCTCTCTGAATAATCAGATTATATAGCTGTGGGTACAAGGGTTTCTCATACCAAGAAGGGGTGATAAGGATAATCTTAAGAAGAGTGATATTTAAGTTCTAGATTTCTTAGTAAATCTAAAGAAGATAAATCTGATGAGGCATGTTTTGATTACAGTTAAGAATATTAAAGAAGGGAATCTGAAATCTCAGATCCTAATGTATTTAGCCTTAATATCTAAACTTATCATTAGATGTCTTGACTCTTTTAAAGTTCATTGCACTTCCAAGCAAAGAAATTTCAAGGTTATATTGGTTATTGATGATACATTAAAGAGGATGAAAATGGGTTTTTCTGATGAATCCGGAGAATTCTACTTTTTACTAGAAGAAGAGGCTGAGACCATTCCGAAAAATGTGGAGAAGGATGAACCAGTGAAGAAAGTTACTAAAAAGAGGAAGCTTAAGGAAGTAGTTGCTGAAGACAAAACCCCAAAATCTAAGGAAACTCAGTATGCACCTCCCAAGCCGAAGAAACAGAAAGCATACCCAGATGAAGTGGCTTCTAAGTGGAGGGAATACAAGGAGAAGAGAAAAGAAGGGGATATATAGTTCGAATTAGAACCTACTAAGGCTAAGGCCTTAAGAGAAAAAGCTATGAATGAGTTAGAAAAACAAGAAAAAGAAAATAAATTGAAGAAAAATATTTCAGAAGAAGAGATTGTTCAATCTCTTTTGAAAGAAACTGAAATAACTTCTAAGAAGATTTCGGTTCCGGAAACTTTCCTTACCGAACCATTACTAGAGACTCCAGCAAATAAGTACATCACTCTGGAAAAGCTTAAAGAAAAAGAAGTTATTAAGAGAAAATAATAAGTAGTAGAGGAAGAAGAAGAAGAAGAAGGAAGTGCTGATTTAGATGATCTAATTAAACAAGTAGAAGATTATCAAGAAAAAGATGAATTCGCAAAACTTGTCACTCCGGGAAAGGGAGTTGAGAAAGAAATTAGGGAGGATGATGATAAGAAAGAGGAAGAGGAAGAAAATGTTTTGTATGATGAGGAAGAATCCTATGAGAAGAATTTTCTTGAAGAAGGAACCGAGAAGGAGAAAATTGATGAAGACCAAATTGTTCAACTTTCAGAGAGTGAGGAAGAATCTCCAGATGATCAACCCATTCTGAAAACTGATAAAGGAAAGCAAGTGCTCATGGATACACCAACAAAAGATATCATCAAGAAGAGAGCGGTTGGTGGTTCTTCTAAAAGGAAGCTGGTGGAAATTGAAGAAGATCAATCCCCAAGAAAGGTCTCTGATTCAGAGTCATCATCACACAGTCATGACTTTGTTGTCGAGTCTTTGAAAAAGATGGTGGAAACCATTATGATTTTCCCCACTATAGACTCCAGACGCCAGATGCTGCAACATAGTCTAAATCAGAAATCAGAATCCTTATCCATGGTGATGGATAAGTGTGTGAAAATTGAAGCTAACCATAGAAATTTCCTTATCAACTATGATGTACATAGGAAATCATGCAGCAAAATCACTTTGTGGTCTAAGAAAGTTGAATAAACATGGATGATTTTGATCGTTTTTAGAATGATGTTAAAGATTCCTTTAACACTAAGGACTCCAAGATTAAGAATATTCGAGATGAGCTGATCATTGAGCAGAGTTCTCAGAATCAACATGTCAAAGACTTGAATGATAAGGCAAAATATCTTGCTCAAAATTTTATAAGGGATAGAGATCTCTGAATTGAGCTCGAAAAAAGACTTGTAAAGCAAGATGAGTTAGTGAAGATGCAAGAGGAAGCCATGAAGGCTCAGGCAGAAGTTTTGAAAGCTCAACAAGAAAGGATCATAGATTTGGAGAAGCAAGTTGAGGAGGATAAAAAAGACTTGAAGAAGCTGAATATCTTGTTGAAGACGCTTATTCCGAAGGAAAAGGAGGACAAATAGACAAATCCGATCTTTTGTTGCATTTTTCTTTCCTTGTAATTTTTTAAACTCTAATGAAATTTTTGGTTGGTTGTATCTTGTGTTGTTATATACTAATTTTCAGGTACCTTATTTCTTTTCCATTCCCTTAAATTCTTTTTGAAAATCACAAAGGTGGAGAAGGAAAAAGAACTACTTAAAAGGGGAGAAGGAAAAATATAAATGGAGAAGGAAAAATTTCTAAGTGAAATATCCTTAAAGTAAGGGGGAGTTTCTCATTAAAAAGTTTTTCATTCCCATGATAATAAAAACTCCACTCTGAAAATTCAGAATACAATCCTTAGTGTTTCAATGCCTAAGGGGGAGTTAGTTGTATTCACCATCATCCATGAACAAAGGGAGATAAGTTTTAATTTCAAAGTCTAATGAAAATTTTCAAAGTCCTTATAATCTTTTTCGTAAGGATGTTTGTGATTTCCAAAAAGGGGGAGATTGTTGAGTCAATAAGGTTTTCCTTATGAATTTTCCATTCCTTCTTGTTTTGAAAATCACAAACACCTTATACTTAAGAAAATCTATATTTTACTTCTCTAAGGAAAATTTCCTTCCTTAATGAAATTTACCCTAAGCTAGATTTCCTTATACATATCAATATTTTTCTTAAGTATAAAAATCGTATTCATACCCAAAACCTCAGAATCATATAATGCTAAGATATGAAGCATTCTGTTTTAGGATCTGAATTCTGGATACGAACTGTAATGAAGTTCCACTCCGAATTCTGGATATGAACTATAATGAAGTTCAACTCCAAATTCTGGATACGAACTCTAATAAAGTTCCACTCTGAATTATGGATATGAACTCTAATAAAGTTCCATTCCAAATTCTAGATATGAACTCTAACAAAGTTCAACTCCGAATTCTGGATTCCGAACTTTTATGAGTTTGACTCTGAACTTCTATAAGTTCGACTCCGAACTTTTATAAGTTTGACTCCAAACTTTTATGAGTTTGACTCCGAAATTTTATGAGTTTGACTCTGAACTTTTATGAGTTCGACTCCAGACTTTTATAAGTTCGACTCTGAACTTTTATGAGTTTGACTCCAAACTTATATAAGTTCAACTCCGAACTATGTAAGTTCAGATTCTGAACTTTGGTGAAACTAGACTCCGAATTTTATTTTGGTTAGACTCCGAACTTTTATTTTCTTACATTCCAAACTTCAATTTTGCTTATGCTGACACTTGTTTCATTACAAAACTATATCATGCATTCAGTTACTCATGTTTTATTATAAAACGATTTCGTCAATTCTGCTTCTAACTAACCGTTGGTTTAGTGACACGTGTACCGGTCCCTACGAATTTTAAGGAAAATATGACCGTTGGAGGAGGGAGCCGACTGTTCCAACCGTGCCTATAAATAGGATCTCATTTGAATGAGATCAAGACACAAATTTGAAATCTTTGACATCTGTGCTTATATGCTGTTGAAGTGATTTCTATAGAGAGAGGCTCTTATCAACTCTCAAGCTTCGTGCAGAAATTTTGAATGACTTGTTCAAACTTTGCCTTGTGTAAACTTGTTTAGTGCGACTCCGATTGTTGGTGATTACAATCAAGGGATTCTGGGGATAGGAAGATAGAGGTGCCTAATACCTTAAATTTGATGGATTCCTTGCTGAGGAAGATAGAGGTTCCAACTACCTTGAAGTTGAGGGATTGCGGGGATAACAAGACAGAGATTCCAATCTTCATATCGAGGGCTTAACCTGGTGTGGGTAAGACATACTTGCTTGAAATATAAATCAAGGGATCTTTATCCAAGGTTTTTGGATACCCTTCTCTTTTGGTTAAAATACTTGTATCTTTATTCTTGTAGTTTTACTACTTTTTTTTTATGCTTTAATTCGTATTGTAAGGAAAGTACAACTTTCTTATATTTCCTTACACTTGTAGTATGATTAATTTAGATTCTATATGCTTTAAGTTAGAATATCATATTGTAAACTTTGGTTAAGTTTCAATTTCCGAATCCATATTTCAGGAACCGTTTTTTCTGAATCACTTTCTAGATTTAAGTAAGTGCATAGAACTAGAAGTTTGTAACTTCATACTTTGTCCAAATTTTTCATTGGTGTTAGAGGTGTTGTGAATTTTCTTAGTTTAACTTTGTTAAACTTAGGTCTTTCCTTATTTAAGGAATTTTTTTAAAGTGTACAATTCACCCCCCTCTTGTATATTGAGCATCTACATCATAATTTCGATCCTACAGCTCATGGGAGCATGAGTTTGGTTTAGTGATTGGGTTATATGGGAGAATGTGCCTATTGGGTTTGGGTGAGATTGAGTAGGATCATGCGTAAGAACTAATTAAATGGTTCTAAAAGCATCACATTTTCTAATAAAATAGAGAGAGTGTCGATGTAGTTTTTTGGTGGGAGCCTTGGTGTGTGAGGGTAGGTGTGCACTAGTTATGCACAATGATTGATTGAGTTGTGTATATGTGAGTGGTTATGTACTGGATGAAGAACGATGGGTTTGGTAAGATGATTATCGAAATGGTGGACTAAAGATACAATGGTGACATCATGAATGAATGGTTCCGGTGGTTGACAGGATGGGTGAGTGCATCTCGTAAAGAGAGGAATCCATGTGATGACAAGACCTATTTGGGTCGATGATTGACGAGTGATGTAAGAGAACTAATATAGTGTGGAGCGCACTATTGGGTGTTAGAGGGTGTGATCCTCCTTGTGATTATATTGTTGAATGATGAGGATGGTGTTCCTAGAAATATGGGAATAATAGTAGTTGATGTTTCAGGTTGGCACTTGATTATAATCAAGTCAGTCGTGATCATTCATTATATTAGACAATGGATAGATCATGGGTCATGGAGATCGGGTGTTCTAGTTTATTGGTTCAATGATAATGATAATCCTATGGTAGGGATCATCTTATTTTTCATGGAGGTAAAACCATCGAGGTGAACCAAGAATAACATACATAAATATTACATCATTTTAGATTAATATTCAATACGCCTCACAATAATACACACTCAATAATTGTAAAGTTTTAGTTTCTTTGGCGACTATATATATAACCAACTTAGTTATAAAATATATTTAATTTTTTCCATAAACATTTTTCTCACATGGAACCCTTATAAAATTTTCATACTTAATATCCTTCTTCATTACCCGAGAAAATGGAAACATAATAAGGGGTGTTCTCAGATGATCAGTAAGGGTAAACATGGGAGATAACATTTGAAGATCATAAGTGATAATAAGATGATAATAAAAGCATGAGAACATAATTATCATACCCAAATACTTAAATCTCAAATCATGAGTCATGAAATACATCATCAACATAACATAAGACATGACTTATAAGAGTGTGAAACATTAAAGAATCATAAACCATAAGAGCATAAAATAGGTATAAGAACATGTCATAAGAGCGTGGAATCAATATAATCATGGAAATAATATGTAAAGTCTACTTATCAATACATTCATTACATATTAGGCTTGGGCTAACCACCCATGCACTTTATTGGGATTACGTTAACCGGTTGTGTACCCTCTTGTGCTTCTATTAACCATCTGTGTATCCTTTGATCTCATGAGATATAAAACATTACCCCATTAATTATAGGGGTATATCAAATACACCCATAATATAAAGATAAAATACTCATATTTATTCCAAAAGAACATGAAAGCATTCATCATTCCATCAAATATTAATTAACATGTGAAAAAGAAATGGGTTTCATGAAGATTTCCTTAAAACTTCATCATAACCCATCAAGAGAAAGAAGTATTATGGTATAATTAGAGTATATATCTAGTGAAGCATAATTATCATTAAATGATTTTTAAATATATGAAAAAAATACGATTATAAAAACATTAAAAATATTATTTGAAAAAAAGAAAATTCCTTTTATTTCAGTAAATTTTAAAAACTAAAAATTTAAAAATAAATTACATAATGGTGAGAAAAGGTAGTTAAGAGGTAAAAATTAAAACAAAATTACTTTCCCACTTTTATAAAGTTTATGAAGTACCTATACCCACCACTTTCGTGTGTACTCATTGGTCAATGTAAATCCTTATGTATAAGGTTCAATAGTCCACTATCCCTCTTAACCTTTTCAGTTAAAGTTTATTTGTTCATTTTTTATAATTTAAAAAAAATTCAAATTTATTAAATAGTTTATAATATAATTAGACCATCAATCCATATTTATGGATTATTTGGATGTATTTCTCATTTATATGTCTATTAAAACCATGCCAAATATAAGTAGTGTTAAAAAAAGAATATTTGAAATTATTATCTTGAATTTTATTGACTAGATTATCCATATCCATAATGTATAAACAATATATTCACCATATTCTCAATTCCATATAATATTTTATTCATATAAATAGAATAATTATTAATCTTAATTTTAAATAAAAATAAATTCTTTTCAAAACATTATATTGAAATTAAATTTCAATTTATAGTCAGAACATAATAATAATTTTCCAATTCTTGAATTAATTAACTAGGCATACTTGATCATAAGT
Source organism: Viscum album (assembly GCA_963277665.1). Classification (NCBI taxonomy): domain Eukaryota; kingdom Viridiplantae; phylum Streptophyta; class Magnoliopsida; order Santalales; family Viscaceae; genus Viscum; species Viscum album. The sequence continues at coordinate 1,669,152,867 of OY728155.1, forward strand.
GACACCTTCCAATGAAAAAACTCTTTTATCATTGATATAATATTGATATAATCCTCCTTTTATAATTTTTTATAATTTCTAAGCGTGTACACATTAGAATAAATGTGTGATATACACCTAACATATAATACCATGAGTCATATTTATAGACAGTGATTTCTATAACATTCATGTCATTGTTCTATAAATTATTCTTATTGAGAAAACTTCTCAACCTTAGATTCTGGTCAATTGAACTATTGTTCCAACCTGTAATATATCTAAAAATGATATTCATGATATATGCCATAATTTATAAAAAAACATATTTTTAGGTGAGTATTATATTTTATATCCATCCAATGAGGAATTTTATTGAACACACTCCCGCTAAAATGATGACCCCATACATAGTATATATTAATGTTATAAGATCAATATTTCATTAAATATTTAATTTAAATAGTGTTTCTCCCAACATATGGCTATTTTTGTGGGCCATAATACCAATAATATCACATATTAATCTTGTATAGTTATCTAAAAAACTTATTTGTAATGACCATCATCTATAAATATTATTTTTTTACTTTAATTTTTATTTCTTTAAGTGTTATACTGATGAAATTTTATGTTTTAGAAGGACTAGAGGAATATGTAGAGAATTTGGAAGGAAAAAAAGAGAGGGTATACATATAAGAGATGCATCGAGTACCTGGTGGAAGGGTATTGGATACCCAAGGGTATAAGGTGTGCTATAGTGGCTACTATTATAGCCATCGAGTACCTAGTGTACTTATACTGGGTACCCAGTATAAGGTTGCATATTTTTTTAAATGGTATTATAGTCATTTTAACTCAAAATAAAACACCCATTTGACCATGATTATAACAACCTTTCTCTTTATTACACACTTAAAAATGATTTATTACATAAAATTGCACTTAATAAAACCTATAAGATCAATAGGTCTAGTGTATTTGGGGCTTAGGAACATTAAATGAAAAGTAAATACATAAAATACAACATCTTTATTGAAAAATTCTTTTACATGACCACAACATTCCTTCATACTTAGCATTGTATGGGATAACCTGAGGACATACATAAGAAAAGGATGAGATATAAAGCCTAGTAAGGGAGTAAACAAGGAATAAAATGAATAATACAATACATTTTAGGAAATAGACATATCAATTAAGTATAAGAGAAACATGAATATAAAGGTACGATATAACATGATCATCAAAACATGGAAATGTGGAAACAACTTAAAACATTGCATCATTAACATAAATGAATTAGGTAAAACCCTGTCCCAAAATGGTGAAAAAATTTCCAAAAAGGAATTGGGTAAACCCCTATCCCAAAATGATGTATCATGTTACTAAACATTACCCAATGTATTGGAGTGCTATTAGGGCTCACCCTTTATAATCATTTCAATCTCATGCTTAAGTGTGCCACATAGATCATATAACATGGATTCATTGAACATCATCATTTATTCCGTGATAAAGGAATGTGGAATACATACATTAAAGTATATAATAAATAAGTATATGTGCATAAAGGTGAATACCCTTGATATATAAATGGTTATGGTATTCACTACACGATGATTTTGGTATGGAAAATCGCGGTGCAATTTTGGCAGCCTAACGACGTGACATAAAAATTCATAAAAATGGTTGATGAGAGAGAAAGGGGTATATAATCATATATAAATTAAATAGACAGCAAGGGTTCATATATATACATGTACCAACATAAGGAATTTGGAAATAGAAAGCATAGCATAATAAAGAAACTTGAAGAAAGAGGAGAAATGAAATAACTCTTACGAAATTTCAGCATGGTAATAGGTGTACATGGGAGAGATTAATGAGAGATAAAGAGGTATCCCATCATAAAAAAACAATAAGGGAATTATTAGTGAGGTTCTAAAACACACCTCATCATTTGTAATTGAAAATAAAAGTGTGTAACAATATAAGGAAACTTGGATAAAAATGATAAAGGAAGGAAAGTGAGGATCCCTTACTTGAGTGCGTGACTTCAAAAGCTTGAAGAGGGGATTATTGAGAGCCTAGGAAACCTTTAGAGGATTATAGAGAGGGTAGGATAGATTAGGGATGTGATCCAAGGATTTTGAGTGAATATAAGTGGGATTATGGGTGGGTTTATATAGGAAATGAGAGGGGAATTATTTAATATTTCATAAACTTAGGTTTTGGAATCAATATAATTAAATATTCAATACCAAAAACCTTCCCATGGTTTTTGCACTTGGTTTTTGAAAAATATGACTGGAAAAAAATATTTTATAATGAAAATTTCCAAACATATTAAAATATTATCCTTGTTTATGTGAAGGTAAGAAGTAATAAGTAGTATATGTTGAATAAAAATATAAATACTGATAAAATCTACCGATTAAAAACAAAATATATATTAAATATATTATGCTAATAAATATAATTATAAAATGAATGTAAAAATTTGAATAAATTAAAAAAATATTATGTGTATGCAAGTTGTATATTAAAAATAATTAATTATGTATATGTATATATGAAATCAATATAACACATGTTTGAAGAATATGTGGATAGGATGATGACGATGAGTGGTTGAATGGTGGGAACTGGGGAAACAAAATTTCTAGGTGGTGGTTGCTATGGAGATGGCTGTGACAACCACTACAGTGCGGTGACGATGGTGACGTCACTACTGGATGGGGTGACAATGAGTTCGTTGCTTTCCAGAAAAAATGACTATGGATGTAAATGGTGTAATTGTTTGCAGGGTGATGTGAATGACCTTTCGGTAGTTAATTAAAGATCTTTAGGTCCATTGGACCTTCAGGCCATCCATATATAAATAAATAAGGCTTGATGGGTGGATTAACCCCTCAGGGGGTGGGGCTATGGTCTGCGTTTCTGACCCGTGTGTGATGTGTGTGTGTGTTTGATGTAATTGTACCCCAAAACACCTGATATATATAGAAATATATTTATATATATATTTATATGAATATATTTATATATTAAATGTATTAATGAATAATTATGTTTAAAAATAATTAAAAATGAATATGTTTTTAATTATTACATTTTAATAATTTTCTATATTTATATTTAATATATATTATTTTTTATTATTTATAATTAATGTGTATATATATATTTTAGATTTATTTATTTATTTTTAATAATTTTTTCATTAATAATTTTGTTTAATAATTTTTTAATTTTTTAATTTTTAATTTTTTTTAATTATAATAATTTATTCATTTTATATATCTATATTCAATATATACAGTTTATTAATATTTATAATTTATATATTTGTATATTTAATTTATTGATTTTTATTAATAATTATTTCAATAATAATTTTTTTAATTTTTTTAATTTACTCATTTTTAATTTTTAATTTTTTAATTATTTAAATTAATTCATTTTATATATCTATATTTAATATAAAATATTTATTAATATTTATAATATATATATATATATATATATTAAATTTATTAATAATTATTTAATTTTAAAAAATAATATTTCATCAATTTATTCATCTTTACTTTTTATTTGTTTAATATTTTTATATTTTTTATTTTTGTCCTTTTATTTTTTAAAGGTTTATATAAAGAAATTGGGGCATAGATCAGGTCAGGCTGTGTAATTACTCAAATTGGTGGGCTGGGTCATGTATGACCTGACAAGGTGTATAACAGTGGGCCAAGATCCGCGAGAAGCAGAGGGTGGGCTAAGGACCACGTGGGCTTGTGGAGAGGGCCATATATGTGTGTGTAGTGTATGCGAGAGCCCATACCTATAGAAGGATTTTGAGCTTGAAATCTAATGGAATGATATATAAAGAAGTGACCTCCATTGCGCTATTTCAATGTGGGGCTCGCACACATGATCATGACATTTATCCATGCTAAAAATGCTAATGAAGGGTATCCTTTGTTAGTGCTAAAAATAAAGCACCGATAAAGGTATCCTTTATCATCACTAATTTTTTTTTGAAAAAGGTAACCATTTATCAACACTAAAAAAGAACTGGTAAATGGGAAATTTTATTAGTAATTATTTTAGTGCTAATAAAATTCACCCTTTATTAGTTGTTTTTTAGCACTAATAAAAACAGCCTTAATCAGCACATTTCGCTAGTGCTGATAATGGGTAGCGCTGTATATTCTGTGTTTTTAGCAGTGTCAGAGACATGTTTTGTTTTATGAACCAAATTACATTTAAATGGGGTGCATACTACCTATTTTATATATAATATTATGAATTATATTTTATTCATGGTATTTAAAGTTCAATTTCAATACCTCTCCCTTTCAAGGGATTTTTATTAAAATATTTCTTAAGTCTTAAGGGATCCTCATCTCAATTTTCATTCTTTGAGACTCAAGACATATCCACCACTTGTTTAATCTTGAGTTTTTATATACCATACATGGATGAATTTTTATAATGTTTTTCATAAAATTAATGTGATGGATATATCTATCTCATGTTTTATCTTTCATGGGTTTTCATTCAAAGGTTACCTAAACTGAAAGGGCCATATTTCAAATTTCATTTTGAAATTATGATTACTTATGATTGATAATCCATATATAGAATTTTTATTAAATTTATCTCTCTAAATAACCACCACCACCATATTCTCTGATGGTTATTCTTTATTCTTTACATATCCTATAATATTTTCATTTCACCTTGATACATAATTTACCAAAGGCTGTGCATATAAGTAAAATGAATACCACCTCTTCTTTACGGTCGAGAATATTCCTCCTCTATGTACACATTCATTTTATGGATATCCTTATCCATGCTTCAATAATTTATTAAAGTCATTTTATACCATTTTAATTACTTTACAATAGTTTGAAATAATTTTTTAATGTTTTACAAACATATCATTTTGACAAAAGCATCCATTTTTTAACATTTTTATTTGAACCCATTCTTTTGTTATTATGATAATTATTCTTTACGAAGCTTGTTTTTTGGTTTTAAAATGGTTTTCTAAATGATTTTTATTTTAATTATTTTTAATGATTTTTATAATTTTTTAAAGTTGAATGTTTTATTTTAAAAAGGGAATTATTTATTTTAAGAAGGTGTTTTTGAAGGCTCTATTATTGAAGATTCTTTGTAAGAGTAAAAATTTTCAAAATGTTTTCACTACAAAATTTTGAAACATTTATGTATTTTTCAAGGAATAGTTATTGTTATTTATTTTCAAATAATAATTTTAAAAATTCCTAATTTTAAATGTCTAAAAATTTATATTTTCGAAAGTGAAACATAACATCTTCTTTTTAAGAAAATGTTGTGTTTTTTTGTAAAGATAATTTTTATGTTTTTTTTCTATTTTCCTATTTAACTATAAAATATTTATCTCTTATATAGTTATGTGTTATGGATAATATTTTAAATTCCTATATGAAATAATCTTTTTGAGTGATTTATTTTTTATTATCAACTAATCAACTTTGGATATAACATTATGTGATACCATTTTTAAATGATGTGAAACCCATTTTTTCAATTGGTTTTAATAATATGATGAATTATTGATATATTATGGTACATATATATATATATAGTGATTATGAGTGGGGTCCTTTATCACGCTTCAATAATTTTTTTGAATTTTTATATCTCATGCTCTCAAAAGGGTACATGGGTAGTGGCACAATCCTAAGAGTGTACATTATATGAAGCTAAATCCCAAGAGGATACATAGGTTGTTATCCCAATCCCAAGAGGGTACATAAGTTGCTAAACCAAGAAAAATTGGGTACATGGGTTGTTTGACCAAGCCCAATAGGGTAAACAAGTTGTTACACCAAACCTAAGAGGGTATATAGGTTGTTATCCCAAGACCAAGAGGGTACATGGGCTGTTATCCCAAACCCATGAGGGTACACATATTGTTAATGAAAGCCCAAGAGGGCACACATGTTGTCAGACTAAGCCTACTATGTTATGGAAATCTGGTATAAATACATTCTCTACTAGGTTAGGATTTCCCATGATTTCATTCATTCGAAATTTCTATGTTATATGATTATGTTACGATACAATGTCTCATATTATTGTCTCATGTTTGTTCACTCCAATTCTATGATATTTTTTGATCATTTGAGACTATAATTCATTCTATTATGCCTTATATAAAATTGTTGTTTTTCCATGTTCGTTTTAAAAATATATTTACCCTGACCGTGTTTTATCATATTCTTATGATCTAACCCTTGATGGTATTTTTATGAGTTTTTACCTTACTGATAATTTGATCTCAACCTTTTCATATGTTTTCATTCCTAGATTATGAAGATGAGTATAACTTATGAGGAGTATATAAGGGTGTCTAGCATGGTTCAATTATGTAGAAATGTTCACAAGTGTCTTAAAATATGTTTATTATGTAGATGGCATGAAAAGACACTAAACCTTAAGTTATTGAGATTTCAAGATTATTATGAGATGTAATATTTCAATTATGGAAAATATATAAAATAAATACATTTTTATCTTGGATTGCCTCATTTTTTTTATCAAATCTAGTTTTTAAAGAATTAATTTTTTACACCAGAATGAGGAGTGTGGTTTTAGGGCGCCTCAATTGATTTCAAAGTAGTTTTTAGTTATTTTTAGGATTAGTTTAGTTATTTTTGGGTATTATGAACAAATAACTTTAGTTTAAACCCTAAGTATAAGTCTATGTATATGGTAACATCCTGAAATTCTAGTGAATTCTTGAGTATGTGGTTTTCCCAGTAATAGAATCCCAAACTAGATACTATAATTGGATGGAGGCTATTACATAGATGTACTTAGTGGTAATAATATTGAAAAGGATTGATTGGTGTTAACTTAGTCTTCACCTAGGGCACGATAAATATACACAACTACATACGTAGTTTGACACTCTTGGGGGATATTCACTAGCGATTCACATACTATTTATGAACTATTATGGAATTTTAGGATGTAAACTATTAATAATTAGGTTATAAAAACTAATAGGAAATTGACCAAGTAAAATATAGATTAAACTGAAAGAGTGATTGGTTGATCCAATTATACCATACTTGAACTGAATGTATCCTAGGTTGAAATGAAAGTTTCATTGGAGAATAAATATCAGGATTTAGTTTTCATATTCATATGATCGTTTAATTTTATTTTATTGGATATTATAATAACCATTTTGGTTTTAGTTTTTGGTTGGAAATAGGATCATGAAAATGAAGTTGTGAAATGTTTGTCCCTAGAAACTCCTATAACCAACTACGGAAGCATATTTGGAACAAATTACTAAGATAAATGAAAATATTAATTTATTACTATTATATGGAAAATGACGAGTCTCATAGTATCTTTTATTTTTAGGTTGATATCTAAGTATAAATTATATCTTGGGTTTCTTATGGACCCCTTAACATCTTTCAATAGTTAATGATAATTAAAATTATAAGGACATAATGTATTTAAGGGGGATATTAAAAAACCCCAAGATTTAAGTATATATTTTACTTTAATAAAATACTATGTTTAAAAACATTCTTCGCACACAACACAAAAATAAAAAGAACCATGATATACCTTATTAAAAATACATTATGATAATAAAAATCAATAAGAAAATTACAATAGAAAAAAACATCATGTAAAAATAAAAATAAAATGATTTATATATAAAAATATACATTTCAATAATTTAGATATTATTATTTTTTAATAAATGATTTTTTGTTTTAATATTATATAATTGACTAAATTTAATGGTTAAAAGATAAATAGTTAATGTAATGTGATTAACACTATTTAATATTAAAAATGGATATTTTTTCAAAGAACTGTTTTTAAAGTGATGTGTATTTTATCCCAATAATTTAATTATTCACTTTTAATAAATCATTATAATATTATGTGATTATTATATTTATAAAAAAATGTATTAACACTCATTTAATTAGAGATTTAGATGAAATAAGTTTAATAAAATTTAACGTGTGAAAGGTTATTTTTCAACAAATATAGTTTTTATTTTTATTTTATATTTTCATTTAGAAAATAAATTTATAAATTTTAGAATTTAAGTTGGATAAAATGAACTTAATTTTTTAATTCATAAATTAAAAATTATCTTAATATTAATTTTTGGGGTTTATCTAAAAATATTACTTTGTTAGTGAATAGTGAAAATATAGTTTTTATTTTAACCGTAAATTTTTTGGATTTATCATGATATAAGAATGACTTAAAGTTTTATAAATCATTTTTCATGGATAATAATTTTTTGAAGTAAAATTATTCATTTAAATATACTGTGTTGAATTTATAAAATCCATGTTTAACATTTTGAATCTTTAGTAATATTTTATTCTAATAAAAATGAATTTTCATCTTTTATTTTAAATATGTATTAATAATGTGAAATTAAGTTTTGGATAGATTTTAAATCCAAATAAATCAATTTTTTAATAATATAACAATTAGTTTCATTTTAAATCAACAACATTTATAATTTTGTCATAAATATAATTTGTATGCTTAAAAGTACACTTTTTATAAAAATGGGGTTTACACTTAATGTGTGATAATATTAAAATTAATTTCTCTCACCCATAGAAGTTTTATATGATAATTTTTTTTAAATATTTGAAACAATAATTTTCAATTTATTTAATAAGGGTTTTTTAATTTTTAGTCATGAAAATTAGCTACCAAGCTTAAAAATTAGTTATCACGGTATAAAACCAAAATGGTAAAAGTGTAAAATCTAAAGGGAAAATACTTATAAAATGTTAAAAAATGTTATAAAATGAATTTTTAAGGTTTTAATATACCCAAACCTAACTTCATTCCATTATTTCCCTCTTTGGAACCCGTTTTTCACGTGAAACATGTGCTACTTTTAATTAAGAGGTTATATTTAAAAATTTCATTCCCTTAAATTATAAAAGGGGCCTTCCACCACCCCTTCAAAGACACTATACAAATTAAAATATCCCTTAAAAATAAGATTATTTTACTTTCCATAAAATCATATTCCACTTCCCTAATCCTTTGGTCATACAATGTTGTCCTAATTCCTCCATTTCCAAGAAGTACTTCAAGAGAAACTTCAAATTCTCAACGTATGTACTAATCACTCTCTAATCATTTTCCTTATATATATTTCTCCTATAAAGAAATATTAAAAAATTAAAAATGGTGTAATTGATTTTATTTATATACTTATATGATGTTATGTTTATTTAATAATCATCACATACCTTTCACCATTTTTTCTTAGAAAAATGAGAACATCGTTCGTGCATACGTGTGAAATACTTCCTCCATGAAGTGACACATTTTTTATTTCATAAACAACTTACATGGATGGTTAAAAAAGATATTTAATGAACTAATATTTTATTTATATCATGATTAATATTCTATTAAATATAAACCATTTTATATACTTCTCAGGTTCACTGGAAAATGAAAACATAATCTCTGTGTAAATGGAGACTACTGCCTCCATGAATTGATGGATTTCATTTTCCATATGTATAGTATTTTATTATTTATATAAATCTCTTGAAATATTATTTTTAACTTTAAAAATATCTAAAAAATTTCATTATTCTTATGTAATAATGACATTATTCCTAAATAATCACTTTCTAAACTATACTCACCCATCAATTATAACTGGTTATTGTTTGGGTCAGTTTAACCACCAACATGGAAAATTATATATATTTATATCATGGATGAATATGTAAACTCAAATTAGGGTACTATATGAGATAAATTAGAAAATATATTTTTTTGTTTTAAGGATATTAAAAGGTTATATTAATTTTTAACTAATTATTAATATATCATCCTTTGTTCATTAAAAATTACCAAATTAAGACTCCCTCCAATTTCATCTTCATGAACCATAACTAAAAATGTCATTGAATGAAGTTGGAAATTTATAAATAATTATAAAAAATATATTATATTATCTTAAATAATCTATGAATGAAGAACTTGTTCTAAAATAATGTTTATCGACATCATCATTACAAAGTACATGTAAAACAATTAAAATTCCAAACATCTAATAAGGAAAATAAACTATAAATAAATAGTAAATGTATAATATATTATTATAATTTCAGTGTATAAATGGTATTTTATATGAATAAGGTTATGAAATAAGTAATTAAGATATTTTTATTTTTATATATGATGTTAGAACACGTTTGACTAAGTGGGAATACATGGTAAGGGTGTTTTGTCTTAATTCCCTTTCATTATGAAATATTTTGTTTTATGTACCAAATTTTATTTAAATGGAATGTATATTGACTATTAGACATATAATATCATGAATTTTATTTTATTCATGGTATTTTAAGTAATTTTTTTGCTTTCTCTTTCAATGGGTTTGTATGAAAATGTTTCTTAAGCTATAAGGGATCCTCATCTCATTTTTCATTCTTTGAGACTTATGTCATATCCACCACTCGTTTAATTTTGAGTGTTTCATATAATGTTCACAGATGTATTTTTATCCTTTTTAATGAAATTTTATGTATTTAAATATCCATCTCCGATTATATATTTCATGGGGTTTTATTCAATGATTACCAAGCCAAAAGGGGCATATTTCTAATCTCATTCTAAAATTGAGATTGCTTATGAGTTACAATAAATTTTGGGGAATTACTAAGAGATTTATCTCTCTCAAAACCACCATTAAAATCTTATTTTATGGTTATTATTGATGTTTTACATGTACCCTCATGCTTTTATTTCACCTTGATACATTATTTACTTAAGGCGGTGTGTGTAAATAAAACGAATCCCATATCTTTGTTACAGTTGAGAATATTCCTCCTTTATCTACACAATAATTTTATGAATGTAATTATCCATTATTCAATGATTTATTAAGGTCATTTTATACTATTTTACTTTTTTTATAATATTTTAAATCAAATTTTTTAACATTTTCTACATGCATCATTTTACAAAACAATCAATTTTTAAATTTTTCTATGTGAACACATTCTTTCATAATTATGAGTATTATTCTTTATAAAGATTACTCTTTAGGTTTTAAGATATTTTTCTAAATAATTTTAATACTTAATAATTTTTAAACATTTATCAACTTTTTCAAAAGTAGAATTTTTATTTTTTAAAGGGATTTTTTTGAGGCTCTATTATTGAAGACTCCTTTTAAAAGTAAAAGTTTTCAAAAAAAATTCACTCCACATTTTCAAACTATTTATGTATTTTTTAAGGATTCATTATTGATATTTTTGTCCAAATAATAATTTTGAAAAACTAATTATTTTAAATTTCTCAAAATTTATGCATAGATTAATTTTACAATAATGTTAATAATTATTTTCTAATGACTCTTTTAAGTTTTTCTTAAATTTTTCTCTTGGAATATAAAATATTTATCTCTTATGGAACTATGTTTTAAAAACCATCTTTTAAATTCTTATATGAATGAAATTAATTTTCTTTCTATAAGCATTCATGATATAATTAATGATTGATATCTTATGGAGAACATATGTATAGATGATGATAGTTGGTGTCATATATATCTCTCTCTAATAAATTGGTTAAAGTTTTATATCTCATGATCTCAAAAAAGGAAAACAAGTAGTAGCCTAAGCCCAAGAGGGTACATGAATAATATCCACTACTACAAAACATTCCTTTAACAATGCTTCCCTTTATCAGTTCCTTTTTTAGCGTTGATAAAATGTACACTTTATCATCACTTTTTTAGCACTGATAAAGGGTAAACTTTATTAGAACTTTTCTTTAACATTGATAAAAGGTACCTTTTATCAATGCTTTATTTTTAGCACTGATAAAGGATACCATTTATTAGTGCTTTATTTTTAGCATTGATAAAGATCTCAAATAAAATTAAATAATTAAAGAAAGAAAAATAAAATATGTGTAAATTTTTAAAAAATATATTATGTTTTTTAATAATTAAATAATCATTGATAAAAATGAATAAATATAATATATATATATATATATATATATAATATAAATACTTAAAAATAGTATATATTAACTATATAGATATGTAAAATGAATAAAATGAAATAATTAAACAAATAATAATTAAAAATGATTAAATTGATAAAAATATTAATCATTTTATTTATTAAATACTTATTGATAAAAATAAATAAATTTAATATATATATAGATAATAAACATTAATAAATAGTATATATTAAAGATAGATATATTAAATGAAAAAAGGTTAAAATAATTAAACAAAAAATTAAAAATTAATAAATTGTAATAATTAAACAAAAAATAAAAAATAAAAAAATTGTAATAATTAAAAAAAATAAAAAAGGAATAAATTTAAAAATTATTAAAAATTTTATTAATGAAACAATTATTAATAAAAATGAACAAGTTTAATATATATATATTATTTATAAATAGCATTAAATAATATATATTAAATATAAATATAGAAAATGAATAAAATATAATAATTAAAAACATATTAATGCCTTATTCATTTATAATGGTTTCTATAAATAACTATTCATTAATACATTTAATATAGAAATATATTCATATATATATACACATGAATTTATATAATATTCCCTAAAATAGGATTTGTTTAAAACAAAATATTTATGCTTTACATTAAATAAGTAATATATTTAGTAAAGAATAGTTTATAATTAAAAATTAATATTAATTGAAAATACTAACCAATTAAATTGAGTAATGGAAATAAATGAATGTCATTTTATTTTTCAATTTCAGATATCAAATGTGTGTTCCATTGATTTCACATATATATACGTAATTAATGAATTTTTATATACAATGCAATGTTGTGGACAAATCTTGTTCTTCTAGGGGCTTGCTCGATAGTGTTGGTTGGATTTGGAGTTGATCAGTGATAGGGACTACAATGACTACATCGTGACATCGATGTAGGTGGGTGGAAATGTAGGGACCCGAATCTATGTGGATCAATCCTTTGTGTGTTTCTAAATACCGAGGTGCTCTAAGGGGGCTCAGAAGGAAGTTTGGAGGTGTTTGGCTACTGGAAGCTAGAATCCAGGAGCTTTCTCATTGTTAAAGAATGTTACACAAAATGAATGAGGGTTTCACGACATGTAACATTTCAGGTCTTGAAAAATAAAATAAAATTATGAGGTGACACATTTTTCAGTAAAAACCAAAAACTGAGGATTATGCGATGTGAAATATTATTACATGTCATGTAATCCACCGATGATTTATGTTTTAAAACATTTTAGCCGCTTGGGTTGTCAAACTCTAAGGCTGGAGCTTCCCTCTCTCTTGTCCCATGTGACCCGATTGTCCCCTCCTTGGTGTTTTGGAGATTCCTTTGATGAGAATTGATCTCAGGCTTCCACGTTTGATCTGTGGTGACCCGACTTGATCAATGGTGTGTTTTCCTTAGTTTTCTAGTATTTTCTCTTGGTTTTGATCTTTTTTCCACTCACATATTCTCTCTATTCTATTGTGGTTTCTTACCCATGTTTCTAATGGGGGTTTCTTAATTTTTGGTCGGTGTGGTGGTGTCGCGACATCTCTGGAAAGATGTAGATCTTGTAGTAGAGGTGATCAGAGATATATTTCATAGTCCGTTCTCGTGTGAAGAATGTCGATGACCTTTTTAGGCATGAAATTCATTGATTATCTATTTATTTATGTGCAATCATAGAGCTAGCATGATTTACCCTTGGATCATATTGAAATTGTCCTAATAACTAATTGAACCAGATTAAAGAATTAATATCTATTACATAATGATGTTGTATCTTTGTACTATGATAACTATTTGCATCTTTATTTTTAAGATAGTGTGATATCTATTACTTTCTTGGTTTAACATTTTTTTCTTGATGGAAATTCATAAAAAATGTAAATCCAAAATTAATTGTTAATTAATTGGATAAATAGTTAAAGAGGTATTTTTAGTGAATTCATATGTTGTTGTAATTTGATGATAATCAAATGGATGCAAGTGTGCATGTTTAATTGAATTGGTTGATGAACTTTAAGAATGTTTATTCTTATTGATAAAAGAATTAAAGTCATTTTAAATTAATTTTTTGATTAATTTGTGATAGTTGTGGTAGCTTGGTGATTAGGTTTCCTATAGTTGGAACCTGTGAATAATGAATAGGTTAATACAAGATGGAATAAGAAATAGTTGGGGGATTAAATATAATTCCCTGTAGGGTTTGATTAACCCACTTTCTTGTAAATCCCAAGTTCCTTATGCTTTGGAGTTGTTAGATCTTGTTGTGTATGAAGGCTGAATGCCTTGTTTTAGGTCCAAGAGACCAGTTTCAATGTTTGTTTCCTGCTACTTTTGGTGTGATGTGAGCCTGAGATGGCTGAGCCTGGGGGGATTTTGTGGTATGTGGGACAGGGAGGCCCGGTTTTTGTGGAATCAGTTTATGCCTAGAGTGGTGAGATGCATCAATTTATGAATGTGGGTGTTAGGGAGGACGCAAAAGATGATGTAATGGGTTGAGGCTGGGCTTACTTGTTGATATGAAAGTTGGATGCTTATTTCAATCTATTGTTTGTTTAGCTACTTTAATTTCCCCATTACTTGAGGCATATGGTTTTCTTAATCTCCTTCCAAGGGATATTAAGATGCATGGGTTATTCCATGTGCTTTCTATGTTTATATTCTCATGTTTGGATGGTCCTAAAATCCTACTATAGGTGGAAAAGATTCAACGAGTAGTTCATATACTCACCTTGTTGAACCCCTTGTGTTTGGTAGCTTTGAAAGATTTTGTAGAATACTTGGAATTATGTAAAGTGTTAATGGTGTAATAAATGAATAAATTTTTAACTCATGGGGTTGGATCTTGATAGTATGCAATGCTAGGGTTATACTTCTGATAAGCCATGGACTTGGTTTGGTTATGCCTGGAGGGCATGGAACTTTGTTGTGATGATTATGTAATGAATATGGAAAAGGATGATGTTTAATTAATTTTTAGAGAATTATTTAACATAAATTGGAGCTAATAAAAGATGATAAAGTAATATAATGTAGCTCTTTAAATGGTTGTGTGATTATAGGATATCTAGTCATATAAGTGGCATCCGAGAGTCCAAGAGACGTTAGCTGTAATTGAGTCTGAGATTAGGTTATGACCATAGTTTGGTTGTAACCTATATTATATCCTGTAATTTTTCTATTTATATACTCTAATCAACCTTTTCGGTTAGGGAAAATGACACTCTAGGGATTCTAATCCCTGGGGGGGGGGGTGTTTTCCCCAACATCCCAGTAAGAGGATGGATGGTTAACTACCCCCTTTGGCCCCTCTCTCTTCTTTTGGTAGTTACTTGTGTTGGTATGTACGATGATTAGTTTTTCCCATATATGTGTGTAGTGGGATATAATGGATTGTGGTTATTTCACATAGATATATTCTAGATATAGCTTAATATGGACTACTATTGGTATAACGTGTATAGGTTGTGATGTCTTGAGGATCCTTACTCGATGTATGGGCTATAATGTATTGAGATATAATACCTGATGTATGATACATGTTATGTGGGCTGTGGTGGATCCTATAAATTACCTAGTTACTTTTGGTTATGTGGATGTGGTGGTGTGTTGCATGAGGTACATGTTGTGGTTCTTCACCCAGTCATCTTCGGGCTAGCATTTTTGGAGAGAGTTTCTCAGGACGTGCGACATTATGGCAGAGTAGAAGAATAGTGGGGAAGTGGTAGAGGGTTACCCTTGATATTACTCATTATATTATATTATATTGTATGCAATACTTGGTGAGAGTATCTATTGTGAGGATGTGATCTTAGTATACCTGTTTAGGTGATGAATTAGTTCCACTTATTGTTCAATGTGATTTAGCATGATTTCTTTACTTTTTCACGATAGGATTCGAGGAGGATCCTAGTGAGTATACTTTTGTACTCACCATACGTATATATAAAAACTATTTTTAGGTCATTTTGAGTAGGTTGGAGATCATGTTTATTACTACTATCTTGGGGGTTTTTGAGGAGTTGTTTGGGCTTCGTGGTTGCTGCTATCTTTACTTTTCTTTTTGGTACTTGCATTTTCCCTTTCATTGTAGTAGTTATTTCATGAAATTACATTTTTGTACTTAGGTTTCTTTTATATTGTGTTAATAGAAAGAGTTGGTCAGTGTATGTCTTATCTCTATCTTTATCATGTGCTCTCTTAAAGGTCAATTCCTCCCATTTGTGTGTTTACTATACCCTCAGTGCTAGTTGCCAACCCGGGGCCTACTGGAGCCAGGACTCGGGGGTCTCTATCTCTGTTCTCCCACTTCCGGTCCATGAGGGGTACACTTTGTGGGGAGGAGGTTGTGATAGATTGGTGTCAAAGTCCCATTTGAGGGATATGATGGATTTTGTAGTTAGGCACATGTGAGATTGCATGGGTGGTAGGGAAACAATGTCAGCTATGTTTAGCAAGAACTATAAACATGGGAGACCAGCTGAGGCACACATATTTAGGTCCCCATGTGATCTTATTCATGAACCTTTAATCTTATAGTTTCTATTAAACTTGGCGATACTTGTTGCAGGTTAGAGACCAAGGAAAGGGTAATATATCATTCTTCTTTGTGCCTGGGTTTGATTGGATAGACATCAGGATAGGTTAACCTAAAATGAACAAAAGAAAAAAATTAATTAATTTTAAAGTATTCCATATTCTATTTTTAGGCGCTCTAGCTATTTTTTTTCCTTTTTTAGGCACGACTATAGGTCAACTTCCTCATTAGGTTCTCACAAAATAAGTTCAGCACGTTACACTTGCATACCTCTATAGGTTAGAGGTTAATGATGAAGACACTTAGAGGATGACACCTGAAGAGTTTTAATGCTAGATTCTATAGAGGTATGGGGGTTCCATTTTAGATGCAGTCATAAAAGACTAGTTGGAGGATATTGAGATAGATTTCAGTTCGATCCATGCTCAGAATGAGAATTGGGTGCCATTGGATATGACGATATTGTGTGGGGCTATAAGAAAATGGTGGTTCTTTTTCCTCAGAGATCACGAGGAGCCGACAATCTCATAGGAGGAGTTATGAGACCAGTTTAGAGCTGAGTTTCTTTCTTCGACCACGAAGGTGGATAGTCACCTAGAGATGCTTACCATTCAGTAGGGGAGATCCAGTGTGCAAGATTTTAAGATCTGTTTCAGGAATATTTTGCGATATACTTCAGACTTATTTCCATATAAGGAGGATAGGGAAAAGAATTTTGAGGTGGCTTTGTTTCCAGATTTCCAGTTCTAGGTCACCCCATTTATAATAAATATGTATCTTGATGTGCTGGAGAGAGAAGAGGCCATCGAGAGGAAGTTATTTAGAACTAGATCATCATAAGAGGGGTGTCTTAAGGATTCCTCAAGAACCATAGTTGTGGTCCAGGGTTCCCAATTTTCAGGACAAAAGAACTTCTGATAAGCCGGGGGTAGGTCCTAGCACTCAATGTCTCATTTCTCTGGGGGCAGCGACTCTCAGGACTATTCCAAGTGATCAGAAACTAGTTTTTCTTATGGAGTCTGAGGTAATCAGTGGAAAGTGTGCTTGACCTTTATGAGTAGTTATCATGTGCCAAGTGTTCCTCTTTAGGTTCCTCCATTCAAGCAGTTCTAACTAAGACAACAACAACATGTTACTCTAGTTTGGGATAATTAGAGAGTAGATGGGGCGGGAGGAGGATAGCCCCAATATTCTCCCAATACTTAGAGAGAAGATAACGACCATAGATGTAGATACCCCAAACCTTACATACATGGACATTACTTTACTTTTGAGGAATACTTAATACATAACAAAAACAAACACAAAAGGATCGTAATAGTTTAATGTCTTTGGAAACTCGTAACATAATCTTCTAATCGTGGTGAAAGATTTTCAACATCTCCCATAAAGATATTCCCCCTTTTTTTTCTTACCTAAAACCTTCTTCTATATCCTAGGGAAAAGAAAACATATAAAGGATGAGCTCAAATTCTCAGTAAGGGTAAGCATGGAGAAAATAAAACAAACCATATATATTTGAACATAAAAACATGAACATAATGTTAAAACATAAAAATCTTGAGCAATGATATAAAACATGATAGTACATACAACATAGATCATAATAGAACATCAATCTTGATAAAATATCTTGGAAATAAAACTTGTAATTGTGGAAAAACATTAAGCACATGATATGATTTCCATAGTATCCAAGACATTGCTGCCAAGACCATCTTAGTGGACAAAGTCCCATTCTGAATCGAGTTCACTCCTCATTCCAGTCCTGTATCACTGAACCAGATTAACTTACCATTCCATCCATGTCTATCTCATGATATATAAATCTTTACCCAATTCATTGGAGGGAGATATAAGTCCCACCTATCTCATAATGAAATCATTCTTACTTGTGCCACAAAATAAACATAAAACATTCATCATAACCCAAATAATAAAATTGGTTTCATAAACATCATCCCATCATCAAATAATCCATATAAAACCAATGGATATTTCATCATAATAAAAGTGAAACCATGTAAATCATAGAGAAATTATACTTGAAACATACACAAATTAAATAATGTCATATTAGATGGAAAATGGTTTTGATAAAACATTTGAAATGAATTCTTGAGAAAAATATCCTTTCTTCTTCAAAATCATTTTCCTTTCACAAAATTCCATGAAATTTTAAAAAAATTATTTTTTTGAAAATATTCATAAAATATTTTAGATTAAGATTCATGAAAATGAGGCATTATGAAATCGTAAAAATCCGTTCATGCCGTATAAGTTAAAAATTACATACTTCATGTACTTTTGTCGGAAAAGTCAAAAAGTTCCCCGTATGGTAAGCCAAAGTAAGATTCCTTTCATAACATGTTTAAAATTTCAAAAATGGGTAAAAAATAATTTAAAAATACATGAAAACATTTTTATAGAAGATAACAATAACCCCAATAAATACTTATGAATAACAATCTCGGATAAGAACGAGATTGGAATAATTATCCCTTACCTTGTGTCCAATTTCTTCCGTATGTGTCCTAGACTCCTGTATAGTGGGTTTAAAAATATTATTAACTTGTTACAGAAACATAATAATATTTATTATATCATATATGATTCACTTACAAATTTATATTATCCGTTTATTTGTCAATTCCATGTTAAAGCAGCGTTTTGGGTAAAATCGTTTCATTTATCGTCAGTGTTTTGACTTGTAATTATTAATATGATTACTTAGATCATGATTAATTAATTCCAAAATATAAAACCTGATTTATATATAATATATATTCAGAATATACATATATATAAGAGATTTATAAATGGAAAAAAATACACCATTCATGGAGATGGTAGGCCGTATGTACGCATGAACGCTGTTTTTCGTTTCCTTATTGAATTGAATGGAATTAAGTAGATGAAATACATATATATATATACATAAATAAAGTTGAATAATTATGTCATATATTTCATGATTACTTATCATATATACTTTATAATCATTCTTGAATTGTTAACATGGAAAATGAATCTCATCGCGTCGTGGAGACGGTAATCCATACATACGCACGAGCGATGATATCGTTCCCATATTTATTGAATGGAATTGTAGTGGATGATATAATATCTTAGAATAATTATGATGTTATAATAATCATATATAGTTATTATTTACACCATTATACCCATCCAAGTAAGGTGGTGGTGGAAAAACTGATTACACCATGGCGTGGAGACGATATTTCGTACGTACGCACGCGCGTTGATTTTGTTTTCTATAGGATGGATAGAAGGTGCAATAGGGTTGTTTAATATTTATAATAACATATTAGTATATAAGTAATACTTATGTTATTACTTTATAATGAAACAACTAAATAAGAGGATGTAGAAGAAGAAAGAAACTTGAGAGAATCGGAAGAAGAGATTACCTCTTCTTCGACGCACCTCCTTTATTCTTCCTCTTAAGGAAGTAGAGTTTGTCTTTTGAGAATACCAAAACCTCCAGAATGTTTCTAGAGAATTGTATAATAGAAATGGGCAGGGTTTGGCCGAGCTTAAGGGCTAAAAAGGGTGTGAAGAGAAGAGGGAAGGGGTGCCCTTTTTATAAGGGAGGAGAGGGGCACCTTAGGAAAACTTAAAATATTATTTTATAATAAAGTAATATTCGGTTTATAATAGCTCAAAATTTATTTATATAGAAGATAAGGTGGGGATGGGTCGAAATACTCTCAACCAATAGGTTTTAGACAAGTTTAGGTTACTATTTTATCATTATCATTTAGATTTAACTCTAAGTTAAATAATTTAACTTTTACCGTGTCTTTTTGTTTTCTTACACTATATGGTTAATAAACTTACTATAACAAGCCAAAAGAACCCCAAGTGGTTCATTATTAATATATATATCTTTATATAAGTCATTTGGCCGAAACTTAGATTTTTAGGAATAAAATAACAATTAATAATATAATATTTGTTTTAAAAACTATTTTATGTCAATTTTGACACTATTTGGTACTTGATTTTTTGAAACTTATAACAGAATTATTAGTTAGCAAAAATATAATTAAATCAATAATAACATGTCATATTAACCTATAAAATTATTGGAATTCATAAAAAGTCTAAAATTACATTTATTTGGGTATTTATAACATCAATTATGTTAATATTTCATTAATAAGGTAATTACTGCATCATCATTGTGTAATAAATAAATTAAAGTATTTAATGTATAAAAATTATAAATAAAATACTATTATGTATTAAATCCTTTTATATTTCTAATTAATATTTATAGTGAAATTTATCTTAGGTATAACCCTATATTAAAAATGATTTAGTTATTAAACTTTGATTTTAACTATTTTAACCCTTCTTTAAATAAATTAATAATAAATGTCCTAATCTAATCCAAGTGGACCTAAATGTTCATATTTTATTCCTAAGGTTGTTTTTGGTCTAAATACACTTATCCAATAGAATTATGACATGTGTTAGGGTAATAATAATATCATATTTACCCTTAATTACCCTATTTACTTTTAATCGTGGTAAATAAAAGTAAAAAGTTACTATTCACCAAAAAAAATTATCTTATTGAACCACATTTTACTCCTTGATTATAACTGCATCTCTCGGATTTTCAAAATTCCATTCACAGAAGCGGTAAAATTAAGTTTTATGTAAATTTTCAAACTCTCCTAGGAGGTGGGTAAAAGACGGTGAAAAGTTCAATAAAATTTTTATATGTCTAAAATTATTATAAAATGAATCCAATGAATTACATTGAACTTACATAGGTATTATGTATAAATTTTGACCTAAAAAAATCTAAATAAAATAAATAATTATTTTTATAAAAAGTCGGTTTTTAAATAGTAACCCAGTGTTTTCACTATTCATCAAAAATTGAAAGTTTTCAGAAAAATACCAAAACTTCACCCTAGGAAAATTTCGATATTTCAAATCCAAAAAATAAAGTCCATTTTGAAAAATAAAATTTATAAAATTTCAAAAAGTGGTTATTACTATTCATAATGGCTAGTTCATAATAATATTATAATAATATATTATTTAGTGAAACTCGGTATTGCATACTACACACGCTATTGATGAAGGTCTTGATTGCGTGTAATGAAAGCCAAGTCTAGGATGCGTGTAGTGAAAGCTCCATTTGGGGTTGCGTATAACATAATCAAAACATAGTTCATTTATACATTAAACAAAATCTATACGTAATGTTGCGTAAAATAATTTCCACAAAATGAACTTGAAATTGTGTGTAACACGAGCGAAGAATAGTGTTGTGTATACTACAATCTAATACGGTGTTGCGTATAGTACAAGCTAATTTTGGTGTAGCGTACAACATAAGACATCAATGAAATTAAAAATAATATTTTTCATAAAATCTCGGGGTGTTACATTCTACCCCCCTTAAAATGAATTTTTCCCTCAAAATTCGTCGGGGTTATAAATGGTTTACTACTCCAAAGTTTCTTTAATAGAAACCCACATCATAAAAGGGAATACCAAGACATATCTTTAAAAACTAAAGTATGTAACGTAACGGTTACACAAATTAACTAATCACTGGGTTTCCACATAGGAGAACATAGGTGAAAATATGGATATGGAAGAGAAATCTAACTGTCAAGTTCTGATGAAGAGTGGTAGAGAACATGGATTTGAAAAAGCCAACAATCACAAAGCTGTAAATTTGTGATGATCTAAGGTACCATCTGATTCATCAGATATGAGAGTACTAGGACAACATTTTTGGTTTCCAAGATCATTTCCCTAACATTAATGAACTTTTACATAAGGAGAAATACTTACTTGATTTCTGTGTAATATCATCGTTGGTCATTCCATGAACAATTTCCAGTTCAT
This sequence comes from Viscum album, assembly GCA_963277665.1. Lineage (NCBI taxonomy): Eukaryota > Viridiplantae > Streptophyta > Magnoliopsida > Santalales > Viscaceae > Viscum > Viscum album. The sequence continues at coordinate 1,669,175,393 of OY728155.1, forward strand.
CTCTATTTAAAGAAAAGAAGCTCAATTTTTCATTCATGAAGTGTTAGCAGATCATGCGATAGAATGATAAGTCATCCCATCTGTTTCTATCACAAAAAGGTTAGCATAAGTTATATACATAAGTCCTTCTATGGTGAGATTAATCGTATGTGATTCCAACAATGTACTTATACTTCATATATCATACTGCTTAATAAAATAAAACTAGTTCCTACTAACCAGGTACTTCCTGTAGGCCAATGGTAGGCGATAAAGGCCTGTCGCACTTCAGTTGTGGGATCTATTACCGCAACCCTGTCCGACGCGACGGGTTGTCGCCCATTCTGCAGGTTGTCCCTTTTCTTAAACTACACTATTATAATATTCTATCAATAATATCGAAAAAAATTTCTAGCCTTAAACAATACTAACTTATGTTCAACATAATCCATTCTAATCTTTAGGCTTATCCAAAATTATTCCTTCCAAACTCATTGTATAAAGATAAAGATTACTAAAAAGGTCATATAACAAGCACATGAATACCATCATTTATCACTCATATATCTTGTTGGTCACATTCCAATCATGTGAATACCTTAATCATGTATTCTCTTGAAAAATTAATACCCATTGAACCTTAGTGAAAACATGAATGCTATCAAAAGTTAACTCTTTCCACATACCAAAATCCAAAAATTCTATATACTCAAACCATGATATAACCTTTTCCTTATATCAGTCATGAGCTCATGAATACTATCAAACATTTAATTTTCTCCTTATCCCTTCATTATCCACATATCATCTGCTTTCCAAAATATTTGAATCACTTTTCATGGTTACCGATACCATATAATTATCGAAAACCACAATAAACCATTAGATATATATTCCAATGTTCCACAATACATTATTTTGGAATCCCTTTACATAAACACATAATAATTCCACCACATCATTTTCAAACTCAACATTGCTAATAGTGATCACATGTGACTTCCCTTTGTCCTTTGCCTTAAGAGGTTGCTCACATTGATCATCATTAACCCTTGTATTAGGGCATTGATTAGCATAATGACCCATATCCTTACACTTGAAGCATTGAAGTGTTGGTGGTGCGTTCTCTACAGTATTTTCTTTATTCACATCATTATCAACCCTTTTTCCATTACTTCGACACTCAGCTGCTCGATGACCTTCTTTTACACACTTAAAAAAAATTTCTATTCCCTTTAATACAATATCCACCATGCTTCTTTCCACACTTTGAGCATAAAGAAAAATTTATCTTCTTTTCACCATTATTCTGAGATTTCTCCTTGAACTCCATCTTTCATTTCTTGTCCAAACCATGAGATGGATATATAACAGCAACTTCCATTTCTACCTTGATAACACAACACACAATTTCTTCATAGCTAATAAAGTCTCTTATAGCTAATGCCCTTCGAAGACTTGGTTTTAATCCACTAAAGGATCGATCAACTTTACTTTTAGGTTGGATGATAAAGCCAGATACATACCTTGAAAGTCTTGTAAAATTCGATTTGTATATACCAACATATTCATCATCCTTTTTCTTAAGCTCAAGGAAATTCTTTTCCATCCTTTTTCGAAGAATACGAGCGAAGTACTTATTGAAAAATAAGTTCTTGAACTCATCCCATTCCATGGATTCAATTTAATCTCAGGGCCTCTTATTCTTAATTAGAGTCCACCATTGATTTGATTCACCTTCTAAACAGTAAATAACCAGAATGAATTTTTCATGTTCCAAACAACGAAGTATGGAAAATATATTTTCAATGGTACTGATCCATTGTTCAGCAACAAGTGGATCAAAAGACCCACTGAACGAAGGTGGACGTTGCCTCATGAAGGACTCAATAGAATATTGTTCCCTTCTCTACTCATTTGGAAGTCCAGAATGAGTCATAGCTTGTGTAAGTATAGCAATAATATTTGTCACTCCAACTCCCATAACGTTGGTTTGTTCAGGAGTAAAATCATTGCATCATCCATTACATTGATCAACACGGTTCCTTCGGGTTCCAGCCATCGTCTAAAACCCTAAAAGAATAGCGTGAGAGGCCAAAATCATGCTAGGGAAAACAACATAATAAAGGGGGATTACCTTCAATATCTAACATCTTAGGTATATTTCTAAGATCGTTATAGTAATTCTAGGACTATAAACTATACTTATACTTAACCTTAGAGACATCCCTAGACATACCTTAGAAATATCTCTAGGAATCTCACTAAAGTTTTCACATCCTAGTTTCCAAAGGTTAACTAAACCTTTCCTCTGATACCAACTATAGAGACCCCAAACCTAACGTACATGGACATTACTTTACTTTTTTGGAATACTTAATACATAACAAAAACAAACACACAAGGACCGTAATAGTTTAGTGTCTTTGGAAACTCAGAACATAATCTTCTAATCATGGTGAAAGATCTTCAACATCTCCCATAAAGATATTCCCCTTCTGTTTTCTTACCTAAAACCTTTCTCTATATCCCAGGGAAAATAAAACATATTAAGGGCGAGGTCAAATTCTCAGTAAGGGTAAGAATGGAGAAAATAAAACAAACCATATACATTTGAACATAAAAACATGAATATAATGTTTAAACATCAAAATCTTGAGCAATGACATAAAACATGACAATACGTAAGGCATAGATCATAATGGAAAATAAATCATGATAAAATAGCTTGGAAATAAAACTTTTAATTGTGGAAAAAAAATTAATCACATGATATGATTTCCATAGTATCCAAGGCATTGCTGCCAAGACCATCTTAGTGGACAAATTCCCTTTCTGAATCTATTTCACTTCTCGTTCCAGTCCTGTATCACTAAACCAGATTAACTTACTGTTCCAGCCATGTCTATCTCATGAGATATAAATCTTTACCCAATTCATTGGAGGGAGATATAGGTCCCACCCATCTCATAATGAACTCATTCTTACTTGTGCCACAAAATAAACTTAAAACATTCATCATAACCCAAAGAATAAAATTTGTTTCATAAACATCATCCCATAATCACATAATCCATATAAAACAAATGGAAATTTCATCATAAGAAAAGTAAAACCATGTAAATCATAGAGAAATTATACTTGAAACATACACATATGAAATAATGTCATATTTGATGGAAAATGGTTTTGATAAAACATGTGAAATGAATTCTTGAGGAAAATATCCCTTCTTCTTCAAAATCATTTCCCTTTCAAAAAATGCCATGAAATTTTAAAATAAAAGTATTTTTTTTGAAAATAGTAATAAAATCTTGTAGAGTAATCTTCATGAAAATGAGGCGTTATGAAACCGTAAAAATTCGTTCACGCCGTATAAGTTAAAAATAACATTCTTCTTGTACTTTTTTCGAAAAAGTAAAAAAGTTCCATGTGTGGTAAAACAAAGTAATATTACTTAAATAACATGTTTTAAATTTCAAAAATGGGTAAAAAAGACTTTAAAAATACATGAATACTTTTTTATAGAACATGGGAATGGATGATAAAATAACCCTAGTAAATACTTACGAATAACAATCTCTGATAAGAACGAGATTGGAATAATTATCCCTTACCTTGTGTCCAATTTCTTCCATATGTGTCCAAGAATCCTGTATAGTGGGTTTAAACATATTATTAACTTGTAACAAAACCATAATAATATTTATGATTTCATATATGATTCACTTACGACTTTATATTATCCGTTCATTTGTCAATTCCATGTTAAAGCAGCGTTTTGGGTAAAATCGTTTCATTTATCGTCATTGTTTTGACTTTTAATTATTAATATGATTACTTAGATCATGATTACTTAATTACAAAATATAAAACATGATTTGTTTATAATATATATTCAGAATATACATATATATAACAGATTGATAAATGGAAATAAATACACCGTTCATGGAGACGGTAGGCTGTACGTACGCATGAACGCTATTTTTCGTTTCCTTATTGAATTGAATGGAATTAAGTAGATGAAAAACATATATATATACATAAATCCAGTAGAATAATTATTTTATATATTTCATGATTAAATATCATATATACTTTATAATCATTCTTGAATTGTTAACATGGAAAATGAATCTCATCGCGTCGTGGAGACGGTAATCCGTACGTACGCACGAGCGATGATATCGTTCCCATATTTATTGAATGGAATTGTAGTGGATGATATAATATCTTAGAATAATTATGATGTTATAATAATCATATATATTTATTCTTTACACCATTATACAAATTCAAGTAAGGTGGTGGTGGAAAAACTGATTACACCACGGCGTGGAGACGGTATTCCGTACGTACGCACGCGCAGTGATTTCATTTTTCAAAGGATGGATAGAAGGTGAAATAGGGTTGTTTCATATTTATAAGAACATATATTTATATAAGTAATACTGATGTTATTACTTTATAATGAAGCTACTAAAGAAGAGGAAGTATAAGAAGAAAGAAATTTTAGAGAATCGGAAGAAGAGATTACCTCTTCTTCGACACACCTTTTTTATGCTTCCTCTTAAGGAAGTAGAGTTGGTCTTTTGAGAATACCAAAACATCCAGAATGTTTCTATGGAAGTGGATAAGAGAAATGGGTAGGTTTTTTCCGAGCTTCAAGGCTCAAAAGGGTGTCAAGAGAAGAGGGAAGGGGTGCCCTTTTTATAAGGGAGGAGAGGGGCACCTTAGGAAAACTTAAAATATTATTTTATAATAAAGTCATATTCGGTTTTTAATAGCTCAAAATTGATTTATTTAGAATATAAGGTGGGTATGGGTCGAAATAATTTCAACCAATAGGTTTTATACAAGTTTAGGTTACTATTTTATCCTTATCATTTAGATTTAACTCTAAGTTAAATAATTTAACTTTTACCGTGTCTTTTTGTTTTCTTACACTATATGGTTAATAAACTTACCATAACAAGCCCAAAGAACCCCAAGTGGTTCATTATTAATATATATATATCATTATCTAAGTCATTTTGACAAACCTTAGATTTTTAGGAATAAAATAACAATTAATAATATAATATTAAAAAAAAACTATTTTAATGTCAATTTTGACACTATTTGGTACTTGATTTTTTTTGAAAATAATAACAGCATTATTAGTTCTAAAAAAGTTAATTAAATCAATAATAACATGTAATAGTAACCTATAAAATTAGTGTAATTCATAAAAAGTCTAAAATTGCATTTATTTGGGTATTTATAACATCAATTATGTTAATATTTCATTAATAAGGTAATTACTGCATCATCATTGTGTCATAAATAAATTAAATTATTTAATATCTAAAAATTAAAAATAAAATACCATTATGTATTAAATTCTTTTATCTTTATAATGAATATTTATAGTCTAATTTATATTATTTATAACCCTATATTAAAAATGATTTAGTTATTAAACTTTGATTTTAACTATTTTAACCCTTCTTTAAATAAATTAATAATAAATGTCCTAATCTAATAAAAGTGGACCTAAATGGTCATATTTTATTCCTAAGGTTGTTTTTGGTCGAATTACACTTATCTAATAGAATTAGGACATGTGTTAGGGTAATAATAATATCATTTTTACCCTTAATTATCCTATTTACTTTTAACCGTGGTAAATAAAAGTAAAAGTTACTATTCAACAAAAATTATTTTTATCTTATTGAACCACATTTTACTCCTTGATATCAACTGGGTCTCTTGGATTTTCGAAATTCCACTCACAGAAGTAGTAAAATTAAGTTTTATGTAAATTTTCAAATTCTCCTAGGAGGTGGGTAAAAGACGGTGAAAAGTTCAATAAAATTTTTATATGTCTAAAATTATTATAAAATGACTCCAATGAATTACATTGAACTTATATAGGTATTATGTATCAATTTTTACCTAAAATAAATTTAAATAAAATAAATAATTATTTATATAAAACGTCGGTTTTTAAATAGTAACCTAGTGTTTTCACTATTCATCAAAAATTGAAAGTTTTCAGAAAAATACCAAAAGTTCACCCTAGGCTAATTTCGATACTCCAAATACAAAAATGAAGTCCATTTTGAAAAATAACATTTATAAAATTTTAAAAAGTGGGTATTACTATTCATAATGGCTAGTTCATAATAATATTATAATAATATATCATTTAGTGAAACTCGGTATTGCGTACTACACACACTATCAATAAAGGTCTTGATTGCGTGTAATGCAAGCCAAATCAGTGTAGTGAAATCTTGGTTTAGTGTTGCGTATAACATAATCAAAACATATTTCATGTATACATTAAAAAAAATCTATACTTAATGTTGCGTAAAATAATTTCCACAAAACGAACTTGAAATTGTGTGTAACACGAGCCAAGAATAGTGTTGCATATACTGCTAGCTAATATGGTGTTGCATATAGTACAAGCTAATTTTGGTGTAGTGTACAACACAAGACATCAATGAAATTAAAAATAATATTTTTCATAAAATCTCGGTGTGTTACAATAGAGGTGGTCATCAACATGGTCAGTGAAGACATGGGGCAGTTTTTGGTCAGTTTCATGCTTTAGCGTTGCCAGCTCCAGGAAAGATAGATGTGCTTCAAGGTACCCTTTTATTGTTTTCTACTTGGGTGCATAATTAATTTGATCAAGGAGTGATGCAATCCTTTATATCACTTTACTTTTTCCATGTTATGTGACTTGAGGTTGAGAGACTTGCAGTTCCCTTGGCATTGACTATGCTAGTTGAAGGTCAAGATGAGTTTTTTAAAGTATGTAGAGACTGCGAGATGGTGTTGGGGAAGCACCTCTCTTGGGGAGATTTACTAGTTTTAGAGATACTACCATATGGTATCATCTTTGTAATGGATTGGTTGTATTTGGTACAGGACATCATGGATTAATTCATAAGGTAAGTGGTGTTATTTGATGTTGATGGTGATCTAGTAGTGTTTGTTGGCGAGTGAGAACCTAAGATGGGTAGAGGAGTGTTCCGTCCTTGTTATCATTGATGGATGAGCAGATGTTGAGTTCATTGGAGGTTCAAAATTTGGAATTTCCTAAGGTCATGTAAGTGCACCTTGATTTCTCTCAAGATAAGGTTGTAGCGTTACCCCCTTAGTGAGAGATCGGGTTTGGGATTGAGTAATAGCCAAGTGTGTCTCATATCTTGATGTATCTGTATAGGATGGTTCCTTCTGAGTTGAGGGAGCTATGTATACAGATTGATGGTCTATTGTAGTGTGTTTTTGTTCAACCGAGTGTGTCACCGTGGGGTGCACTGGTTTTTTTCATAAAGAAGGATAACAATAGTTTGCGGCTGTATATCGATTATTGTCGCTTGAACCAAGTGACAGTGAAGAACCTGTATCATCTTCCATGGATTTATTATTTATTTGATCAATTGAAGGGTAAAATTTTGTTCTCTAAGATCAATTTGTGGTAAAGCTATCATCAGATGTGTGTAAAGGATGAGGATATTCTGAAGGCTACTTTTTGTTGTCATCATGGGAATTACGAGTTCATTGTGTTGTCATTCAATGTGACAAATGCCCCAGATGTGTTCATGGGATTAATGAATTACATGTTTTGTGAGTTCTTGGATAAGTTAATGGTGATTTTCATTGATGAAATCCTTGTGTACTCTACATCCAAGGAGGATCATGCAGAGCATCTACATTCTATTTTTAGAGTTCTTCTCCAGGAGAAGTTGTTTGGGAAGTTGTTAAAGAGTGAGTTTTTTGGCTCAAGAATTCCATTTCATGGGGCATGTTGTATCCTAGTTGGGAGTATCTATTGATCCATCAAAGTTATATGCAGTTGTGTCTTGGGAAACCCCCAAGATAGTGGCATAGGTGAGAAGTTTCCTTAGTCTTGCAGGCTCTTATTGAAGGTTCGTAAATGATTTTTATTGGGTTGTGAATCCTTTTACAGAATTGAAAAGAAAGGATCAATCATTCTTGTGGATTGATCAGTGTCAAGAAGCTTTTGAGTATTTGAAGGAGAAGTTAGTTAGTTCTCCAATTCTTTTTCAACCAACAGAAGTAGTTTAGTTTGAAGTTTTCTGTGATGTTCTATGTATGGGGTTGGGATGTGTTCTAATGTAGCAAAGATCTGCCATTTCTTATGGGTCCCAACTGTTATTTACCCATGAATGTAACTATATTACCCACGATCTCGAGTTGGAAGCAGTGGTGTTTTCTCTGACATTGTGAAGACATTAACTCATCGGTGATAATTTTATGTTCTTCACCAATCAAAATAGCTCGAGGTATGTTTTCTAACAGCGTGACGTAAACTTGCGTTAACATCGGTGGATAGAGTTCTTATAATATTATAATTTCTAAATTTTATATAAAACTGGAAAGGGAAATGTTTTTGCCGATACACTGAGTAGGAATTCACGTAGTGATGTAGTGTGTGAATCTGGTTATTCCTAGAGAGCAATGGAAGAAATTTCATCATTACATCTAGATATAGAAGATGTTGGGGGAAGAGGTTTCCTTTTTCAGATGATGGTGCATTTATTTCTAGTCCATCAAGTGTACGATTCCCACTTGGGGGATCTTGAGGGGGATATCTAGAGAGACCAATTTGTTTATGGTGAGGTCCTTGATGGTTTGTTTGAAGATGAAAAACACTGAATTTCATTTTTGGGAAGGATATTCATTCATTTGGAAATGCATGAGATGGTTATTAGAGAGTTACATAGTTCGCATTTGGTAGTACATCCTTGCATGAAAAAGATGTGTCGATATTTTAGAGTTCAGTTTTGGTGGCCTGGGTTGAATTATACAGTTACAGAGTTTGTGTCATGATGTTTGGTCTTCCAGAAGGTAAAGGTCGAGCACCATGTTCCCGGTGGGTTTCTCTAGCCAATAGATTTTCCTTAGTAGAAGTGGGAGGATAAAATTATTTACTTTTTTATGAATTTACCTCGAGCTCAGGGAGGCTATGATGCTATATGGGGAGTAGTGGATCATTTTACAAAGTCATCCCACTTTATATAAATCAAGGAGTCATGATCAGTGGAGGTTTTGTTGAGGAAGTATCCGGAGGTGGTTGTGAGACTCCATAGAGTCCAGATGATGACCATTTCCTATCGATATCCCTATTTTACCTACAGGGTGTGGATAGGTCTCTAAAATGATTTTGGTTCTCATATATTCCTTAGCACTAAATTTCATCTATAGATGAACGATCAGAAAGAGCATACCATCTAGACACTTGATGACATGTTACACTCTTGTGTCATGGATTTTGGAGGTTCGTGGATGAGACAATTTACCTTGGTAGAGTTAGATTATAATAATATTTTTCACTCCACCATCAATATGGAGCCATTTTAAGAATTTTATAGCCAGAATTTCCATTATATGTTGTTCTAGACTAGGGTCGTAGAGTCAGAAATTCTCAGACTGGAACTAGTATAGAATACGACAGACATGGTTTAGGTGATTCGTGAGAGGATTGAGGTAGTGAGGGATTGTCATAAATCCTATGATGATCATAGGAGGATATATCTGGAGTTTGGTGTTGGGGATCATGTGTTATTGAAGGTGGATCCCCATCATGGGTAGAAAATGTTTGTTTGTGGGAGTTTCTCCGTAGTTTTTTTGGCCTTTCAAGGTTCTGGATTATGTTGGAGTCATGTCATATCAGATAGTGCTTCCCCCACAGATGATCTAGATACACGATGTTTTTCATGTGTCGTAACTCCATCGTTATTTTCATGAAAACTCTCACATCATCGATTGGGGTGATATTGATGTTGACATTGATGTGAAATTTAGGAGAAACCTGTAGAGATTTAGGACCGTAAGGATAAGGTTTTTCACAGGCATGCTATCCCCTTGCTTTGTGTGTTGTGTTGGCACGGTGGAATGGAGGAGAGCACCTGGGAGGGTGAGTCACAAATACACACTTAGTACCCCAAGCTATTTTATGTTTATCACTTATATTGAAATGATGTTCGTTTTATGCTTATAGACCTTTTTGGTTGTGAGATGTATTTCCCTTATTTATTGTTGTGGCATGCTCTCTTTTTAGGGGTATCCTACGAAGTGAATGTTCAGATGACCCCCTTTTTCTGTTTCCTATCTGGTTTGGTCTTTGATTTTTGAGGATGATAATATTCTGAGAGGTATCTGATGTAAAGGCCTTGATCCATGTAGATCAACCCTTTTCATATTTCTAAAGACCTAGGTGCTCATAAGAGGGTTGGAGGAAGTCCAGAAGTGTTTGAATTCTAGAAGAGGGAAGACAGGAGGTTTCACATTATGAAAGAAGGTTACATGAAAAGAATGAGGGTTTCACAATGTGTAACATTTAAGGGTTTGAAAAATAAACTAAAATTATGAGGTATCAATTTTTTTAGAAAAACATGAAAAATGAGGATTACACAATGTGAAAGGGGATTACACATCATGTAATCCCCTGATGTTGTATGGTTTAAAATATTTCAGCCACTTGGGTTGTCAAACCCTATGACTGAAGCTTCTTTATCTATCTTCCTAGGTGACCTGACAGTCCCCTCCTTAGAGTTTTGGATATTACTTCAATGGGAATCAATCTCGGGCTTCCACCTTTGATCCTTGTTGACTCAGCTTGATCCAAGGTGTGTTTTTCCTTTGTTTTCTCAAAGTTTTCCCAGTTTTGATCTTTTTTCCTCTTGCATATTATCATCATGTTATGTTAGTTTCTTACCCATGTTTCTAATGGGTTTCCTTGGTTGTTGGTTGGCGCGGTGGTTCCACTACATCCTCAAAAGGATGAAGATCTTACAGAAGATTCGATTAGAGATCCATTGCATGGTCTATTCTTGTGTGAATAATGTCAATGACATTTTGAGGGAGGGGATTCATTTTTTATTTATTTATTTAGGTGAAATTATAAATCTATCATGATTTATCCCCTTGGATCACTATGAAATTTACCTAATAACTAATTGAATCAGATTAAAGTAGTATCAATCACATATCAATGTTGAATATTTGTATCATGATAATGGTTTGACTCTATATTTTCTAGATAGTGTGATATCTATTCCTTTCTTGGTTTAGCATGTTGTTCTTGATGAAAATTAGTAAAAAACATAAACCCTAAATTAATTTTTAATTAATTGGATAAATGATTAAAGAGGCATGTTTAATGAATCTGGCTATTATTGTAATTTGATGATAATGAAATGGATGAAAATGTGCATGTTTAATTAAATTGGTTGATGAACCTAAATCATGTTGATGCTTTCTGATAAAAGAATTGAAGGCATGTTAAATTAATTATTTAATTAATTTGTGATAGCATGGTGCTTAAGTTTCTCATAGTTGGAACCTATGAATAATGAATTAGGTAATTCAAGATGTAATAAGAATTAGTTGGGTGATAAAAGAAAATGCCTTGTAGGGTCTGAGTTACCTACTTGTTTGTAAATGCTAAGTGCCTTGTGCTTTGGAGCCATGAGAGCTCATTATTTGTGAAGTCTTAACACCTGGTTTTGGGGCCAAGAGTCTAGTTTCTATGTTTGTTTCCAACTACTTGTGATGTGATGTGAGCTTGGGATGGATGATCCTGGATGGTTATTGTGGTATGTGGGGTAGGGATGCCCAATTTTTGTGGTAGCAGTTGATTCCTAGAGTGGAATGATGCATCGGTTTATACATGTGGGTGTCGGGGAGGACACCCGAGAAAATGGAATGGGTTGAAGATGATATTACCCATTGATATGGAAGTTGGATTCTTGTTTGAAACTATGATTTTTTTATATTATTTACTCTACCCATTTCTTGAGGAATATGGTTTGATTACTCCCTTTCTAAGGGAGGTGAAGACACATGGGGTATTCCACATGCTTTTCGTTTTATCTTCTCATGGTTGGATGGGTCTATGCCCTTGTTAAAGGTGGAAAATACTAGAAGAGAAGTTCACCTACTCACGGTATTTATTCCCTTGTGTTTTTTAGCATATAATGTTTTCTTAGAATACCTGGAATTTGGAAAAATGTTAATATTGTTAATAAATGAATAAATTTTTAACCCAAGGGTTTGGATCTTTCTAGGATTTAATGCCAATGTTATACTTCTGAGAAGCCGTGGACTCGGTTTGGTTATGCCTAGAGGGCATGGAACATTTTTTGTGATGATGATGTAATGAATGTGGAAAATTATAATAGTTAATTAATGGTTGAAGAATTAATTAATTTAAATTTAAACTGATAAAATATGATAAAGTAACTTAATGTACCTCTTTAAATGGTTGTGTTCTTATATGATATCTAGTCTTAGCAGTGGCCACAGGGAGTCTGAGAGATGTTAGATATAGTTGAGTATGAGACAGTCTTATGTGCATAGTGTGGTTGTGAGATATATTATGTCATGTACCTTTTGTGTTTCTATATGCTACTCCACCCTGTTGGTTAGGGCGACTGACACCTCAGGGATTCTAAGTCTTACGGGGTGTTTTACCCAACATCTCGGTCGGAGGATGGATGACTGACTACCCCCTTTAGCCCCACTCTCTTCTATTTGTAGTTACTTGTGATAGTATGAACAATGGTTATTTTTCCCCATATATGTATATAGAGGGATGCAATGGCTTGTAGTTATTTCAAACACATATATTCTGGATATATTTTTCTACATACTACTATTGGTATAATGTGTATAGGCTATGATGGATTGGGGATCCTTACTCGGTGTATGGGATATAATGGGTTGATGTATAATAACCAATGTATGATACACATTATAAGGGATGTGGTGGCTCTTGGAAACTACCTGGTTACTTTTGGTTATGTGGATGTGGTGGTGTGTTGCAAGAGGTTCATGTTGTGGTGCTTCACCCAAGAAAATTCAGGCTAGAATTTTTGAAGAGAGATGCTTAGGACATGCGATGTTGGGGTATAGTATCAAACCAGTGGGGAAGTGGTAGCGAGGTACCCTTGATATTCTTTATTATATTATATTCTCTTGTATGTGATACTTTGTAAGAGTAGACATGGTGAGGTCCAGAGTTTAGTATACATGTTTTGGTGATGAGTTAGGTTCACTTGTTATTCACTATGTTTTAGAATGCTTTATTTACTTTTTAATGAGAGGCTCCAGGGTGGATCCTACTGAGTATACTATTATAATCACCCTATGTATATATATAAACTGTTTTTTCTGGTTTCCTGGAGTAATACGAAGATCAGCCTGGTTACTACTATCTTGGGTGTTTTTAGCAGCTGTTTGGGCTTCATGGTCACTATCATCTTTATTTCCTTTTTGATACTTGTAGTTTTCCCTTTCAGTTTTAGTAGTTCTTCCATGAAATTAAATTTGCGTACTTGGATTTATTTTATATAGTGGTATGAGAAAAATTTGTTTAGTGTTTATCTTATCTTTCTCTTTCACATGTGTTCTCTTAGAGGGAAATGACTCCCATTGTGTGTTTACTATACCCTCAGTGCTAGTCGCCAACCTGGGGCCTACTAGAGGTGGGACTCAAGGTCACTATCTATGTTATCCCATTTCAGGACCAAAAGGAGTACACTTTGTTGGGAGGGGGTCATGACAAAAGAGGTAGGCATCAACGTCTATTGTATCAGGTGACAATGACAACATTACATTGGGGGCATTGATAGGGAATGCATTGGAAGTAGTGACTTCAATGATGGAAGAAGGCTCGGTGGATGGGTTCACTACTTTTGTTGGATGACTAATTTTAGGGTTTTAAACAGCAATTGGGCATTGTAGCTGTGTAATTTTGGGCCTTCATACACTATTAAGTCCTTAGGGTTATCAAATGTTTTAAGCCAAATGATCTTCATGCCACTTTTCAGGCCTTTGGGCTTAGGGTTTTCAGGCCATCATTAAGTTATTTGGAAAAAAATATTCTTGTCTATGAAGCTTCATAGGCCTTCAAGGCATAGAGCCTTCAGTTCATGATGAAGTTATGCATGGTTCTTGGTTTAAGTCTCTCTACTATGTAATGGGTTCCCTCCCAGTTAAAAGGGGTTTTCTTTTTTATTTTATTCATAAAGGGGATTGAACCTGAAATATTTTGGTATATTATATATATATATATATGTAGTTGTTCAAGACAAATGCCTAGGGTTCTTTTTAATTATTAAAATATAAAGAAAAGAAAAAAAAGCATGAGAGAGATGGGGTCAAAAAACGAGATAAGCCCTCACCCAAATGGAAAATCTACATATCAAAAGGATTAATGTTATCACCATTACCATAGCTAGAGGTTGTACCATCATTAGATGACTCCCACTCATATTGTGATTTTTTCGATTAAGAAGCGCGAAATACATCTCCTTGAGCCTTTTTTTCTCTGGTGAAAGATGATATCTGGAAGAATGTATGGTGGACCTCCCCCATGATTCAATCTAATCATCATGACCACACCTTAACCCTGAAATTTGGTATTCCTGCCTCATATCCATGTTTTTGGATGGAAATATCCTTCTTTCACAACATCTAGGTTGTCCTACAATGCTCTGGAATCTAGAAGAGCAATGTTTCCCTTTGTAGGAGGAACATAAATGGAAATAGGAGTCTGGCCCCTTGGTAGGACATAATCAGAAGGAGATTTTCCATTTGATTTTTTATGATTAGAGACCATTTGGAATCAGTCTGCATCCATGAGAGATTTCATGCTTTGAGGCTTCACTTGAGAAGCAACATCCACCTTTTTCTTTCCTTTACGGTGACTTGAGGAAATCTCCCTCTCAACCATGAACTGTTGATCATCCACCCTTTGAATTTAATCTTCACTCACTTTCTCACTAGAAAAAAATTATTGATCTTGTACTTTGATTGTAACACTATATTTAATAGAATTTACCTCATCTTTAAGTATTTCAACCTAATATTTCTCCCACTTTACTTGAGTTTCCATCCCAACAGAGGATTCTAACACTGTCATAATAGGTTCATCTCCTAATTTCCTACCAGGCAGAATGTTTATTCCAACGTCACTATAATGAGAAACCTATCCACCAGCAGAAGAGACAACTCCACTACCTGTCTCCTTGATTTCCTAAACTATATGTTGGGGGCTAGCTACAACCCCACTTTCCTTAGCCAATCCATCCAATTTTCTCATCTTATTATTTTTGAAACATTATCTTTCCTCATGTACTCTACCATATAAATACAAACACAACAGATGAATTCTACTGTTTATAGCCTCATGTCCAATCCTCTTACAAACTGAACAGAAATGATGCTTGTTCTCATACTCAATGCACATACTGAATCCATTCTCATATGTTGAAAGATAAACTCTATCAATAGGAGTAGATCATAGGTCTAATTCCACCTTGAAGTGATAGAAATGGCCATACCTTTCCAAATTAGTTTCTTTTTCCATCTTTATAGGCATTACAATCACCGAGTCAATGTCATATAATATCTTGGGATTCCAGAAAACCTAGTTCAATCTGTGGACCTTTTAATAACCTAGACCTTCTTTTCAGGTATGTGATTTTCTTTTCGGGTGTTTTGTAGAAAAATGAGAATATAGAAATTTAAGGAGTACACACCGTGTAGTTAGGAGTACAAACTGCGTACCCAGTTTCCACGAGTGACCATGTACTGGTCATGTAAGTACTGAGTACATGGTTGTGTGGGGTGACCTGGATACCACCTAAAGCAGGGTCTGGTAAAGGCATATACATGACATGTACTTTTAAAAGACACACCATTTACTTTTATTTTTATTTTTTAAATTGGATCGGGGTCGCGTCTAATTGGAAGAAATGCCTTCTTCTCGACTCGTCTCGTCTAGGAGTGACCATAGGGAACAATTCTTCTCTGATCCCCCGATCGACTATCCGTTCTCTGAATCAACCAACGTTCATTGTGTTGGAATCACCATAGTGAGTTCTTCCTTCTTCCCGAGCCTTGTTCCTTGAGTTCTCCTCTTTCGTGAGATATCCTTGGTTGAACATTTTAGACGTTTTTGTAGATCTATGTCATTCTAGGCTGATTCAAGGGCCAACACTAGAGTATATCGATCATACAATACTGAGGTAGGTGGTTTGTGCCTTTTCATATGTATTATTTGAATATTATTTGAAAAAGTTCCCAATACCCTAAATTGGGGTATTGCGTGTTTAGGGATTTTAACCCTGTTGTTTCCTGCTATGCGTGTTTTCTTGAGTTAGGTATCTTATTTGTGAATGGGGTTATTTTTCCATGATATGGAGGTGTTTTTCCATGTTTGTTTTGGTATTGACCATTTGGTCTAGTTTTTCCTCTTATGATGCTTACTTTAAATACCTAGTGTTGTTAGGATGGAGTGATTTATCTGATGCAGTGATATTCTTTGTAGCTGTTTAGCCAAGTAGTTCTTGAGGTTTACTTTGGCTGTTGAACATCATTTGTGTACGATTTCTTTACACAGGGCTATGGGAACCTGGGGTATTGAGACCATAGGGGGAATTGATGTTGAGGGATTCCCCAGAGAGTTTATTATATTTTTTCATGCTGCGTGACCAGAGGGGGGATTGACATTGAGTGCTCCCTCAGAGTGTATATATTTACCGTTATGAGACCACATGGGGAATTAACATTGAGTGATTCCTTCTAGTGTCTGTAATTTATCATTAAAATACTATAGGTGGAATTGATGTTGAGTGATTCCTCAGAGAGTCTTTGTTTTCATGAGACAAATGGGGTTAGACTATGTGACCTATCCCAGAGGGTTGTTATATCTTGTGTTGTGTAAGTTGAACCAGAGGGGTTAGGCTGTGAGAACTTACCCGGAGGGTTACTTGAGATTGATTGGTTGAACCATAGGGGATAGGCTATGAGAACTTCCCATAGGGTTTCTTGTTTTAGTTTGGTTGAATAATTGATGAATGTAAATGAATGTAATTGAAATGATAAGACTATTTACTTTTTATTACTTCCTTATTTATTGATTGATTTTGCTTATTGCCTGCCATATTTATTCACTGACTGTTAGGATGAGATCATCGGGTGGTTGCCTACTGGGACTCGTCTCACACCCTGTTTGGGTCATGATTTTTGGCCCAAACAAATTATATTGCTATAGGTATATATAAGGGAAATCACCCTTCTACTTTAGGTACTTGACTACTATAGAGATGGGAATTATGGAACCAAGATGAGGCTTGCGATGCTGTTGGATTTGTTTACTTGTTTTTCCTTTATACTTTGTTTTAGTACTGTATTTTAGCATTGTGACTTACTTGGCTTCTTTTTTAGACATATGTAACATGCATCATTTATATATGTTCTCCAGTTGCTTATTTACTTTTAGTCTTCCACTGATTACTATTGTATGGTATTGTTACTACTTCTTCTACTGTTAACTATTTATTTTTGCTACATTACTCTACCAATGAGGGCATAGTTTTCCCACTATCACACCCAAGGCTGTCACTACTAGTTGGCAGCCTCTGGTGTTTGGGGAAATGTGCTTGAGGCCATGTGACCAACTGGGTATGGGGCACATATGGATGGCACCCAGAACCGGGATGCTATAAAGTGGTATCAGAAGAATTATTTTCTTCTTGACTTACTATTTGGAGCCTATATCCAAGGATAGGAAGGAGTAAGTACTTGGTAATAAGTTGTGTCTGGGAGTAGCTAACCCGTGTATAAGGAAAATCCAATTTACCTCGTATATTGCATTTTTTTTGGTTTTGAAATTATTACAGTTGATTTGATTTCACCATTGGGTGATTCACATGTTTTGTGTTGTTTAAATTGATAATATTAAGGTTCTATTTATGTTGAAACCTGATGATATGAGGGTATTCTATCTCATGAATCATATAAGAACTTGATATAGATCACTTATCATGCATTATTTGCATTCCATTTAGGGTGCATTACCGATTGCATGTTGTCTTGATAGATGTTTTTCTAGATATGCATGCTGTCATGAGAGATGCCTTGATAGAATACATGCTATTTGATAGGGTATTGAATTGTGTAAGGTTTCGTTTGAATGAACGACAAAATTTGGTCCCTAATGTGTTATGGGTCTGCATGGATCAAAATGTGGTGGCTAATTGCATTGTTATTCCTTGTATATGAAAAGTATAAGATTCCAATATTTGATTCGAGGGGAGTATGAGCCCTCATGGATTGGAATTTGGCACTTTAATGTTCATTTTAGTGTTTTTTTGGGTTCTATAGAAGTTTCTAAGGCTTACTGTCTAGAAAAACCTAGAATACATGGTGTGTTTTACTGAATACATTCCAGGTATCCTTCTGTTCAGGAAGGAACTATTTTTCTTAAGTACATGCCATATACTATATGTACATGCTGTGTAGTCTCTAATCGTGTTACTGGCTGAGTGGGTAGAGACACGGGGTTAGGAAATCCATAGAAGAACATGTCGTGTATCGGACATAAACGTCGTGTAGTAGGGACCATGTGTCCACCCATGTGACTAACGACATAGATGGATGAAAATTAGGTTATACATGATGTGTCAAGGTTGAACACACTGTGTAGTGTAACCCATGTATCCGACCGTGTGACTAACAACCCAGGCTGGTGAAATCCTTCTAGTACATGTCGTGTCTAGCACGAACACATCATGTAGTCTTGTTCTAGGAGAACAATGTGGGTTATTCATATAGAGGAACTTAGGATGGGGAAAATTATTCAAGTACATGCCATGTCTTGAGAGAACACGTCATGTGTATGGGGTGTTACAAGACCCGGGTTGGTGGGAGTACATGCCCATATGAAGGATTAAAGGAACACACCATGTAGGGGTCATACATGCCGTGTATCCCTGTTTCAAAAAATGTGAATTATTTCCTTCTCTTGTTACTTTCCTGAACTTATAAGTTTCAGTTTGGGAACTGGAGTTCATCCAGTTGTTCAGGCCGAGGTGGAGGTCGCGACCATGGAAGCCAGTCGACAGGCTTTCAATGACCACAAGGTGGATCAGCTCAGGGTGGTCAGGTAGGTTCACAAGGCTATGGTACATGCCAGATTTTTGCAGTGGAGAAGACCGAGTAAGAGCAAGGTCCTAGACCCTATATAGTTGAAGGTTCGATCCTAGTTGCCTCAGTTTTAGCTTCTACACTTTTCGATACAGGGGATTCCCAAAGTTTCATATCTGTTTCTGTTTTAGAGAGACTTGGGATCTGTATCTTTACTTCTGCTAATGTCATGATGTTGGACACTCCATTGGGGATAAGAACAGCTAGTGTATGTCAGTGCAAGGAGTGCCCTCTTGAGGTTGGTGGGTGTCAATTATTATGGGACCTCTATGTCCTAGAGATGATAGGCTATGATTTCATTCTTGGAATGGACTGGTTAGTTCCCTTCCAAGCTATTTTCAATTTCTATCACCATAGGGTGAGTTTCACATCACCATAGGGTAGTTTTTTCTTATATAAGGGAGAATGGGATGTCCAGGCAAGTAGAGCAGGACCTGAGAATCATGGGTTGGGGGGAGTTACAACCCAGATTTCTAGTATATATTTGGATGACCATGGAACTTTACAATTGGATTTTCCTCTAGTGGTCGATCATTTCAGGGATGTCTTTCCTGGGGACTTTTTAAATTTTCCTCTAGAGCGAGATGTGGAATTTTATATTGATCTTGTTCTAGGAGTGGCACCAGTGTCCATTCCTTCTTATAGGATGGCTACACTAGAGTTACAAGAGCTCAAGAAGCTGTTGGAGGAGTTGTAGGCAAAGGGTTTCATCCGACCCATTACTTCTCCTTGGGGTTTTCCTATACTGTTTGCGAAGAAGGTGTATGGTACCCTCAGAATTTGTGTGGATTATCGGAAGTTGAACCATTTTATGGTCAAGAACCGATATCCCTTACCGAGTATTGATGATCTATTTGATTAGATTCAAGGAGCCTGGGTGTTCTTGAAGATTTAATTGAGATCTGTTTATCATCAGTTGCACGTTGGACCATCAGATATACCTCTTATAGCCTTTCAAAGTAGGTATAGTCTATACGAGGATGTGGTTATGCCATTCGGTCTCATGGACGCACCTGTAGTTTTCATGGCATCGATGAATCGAGTATTCCATCCATACTTGGATTATTTTGTGGTAGTCTTCATGGATAACATCTTGGTGTACTCTCACACTTGACACGACCATGCCACACCTATTGAGATCGTTTTGAGTACATTGAGAGAGCATCAGTTATATGATAAGCTCCCAAAATTCCACTTTTGTATGTACCAAATTCACTTCTTGGGTCATGTTATCTCAAAGATAGGAGTATCAGTAGACCCATAGAAAGTGAGAGCAGTAGTTTCCTAAGAGAAGCCGAAGAATGTCTTTGAGTTAAGGTGTTTTATTGGGATAGATGGTTACTACATACATTTCATACGGTACTTTTCATGCTTAGAAGCACCACTGACGTGCCTCACTAAGAAGGGTGCAAAGGACTTATGGTCAGATTCTTGTGATTCAACCTTTCAGGAGCTTAAAGGGAGGTTGAATTTAGCATCGATACTAGTATTTCTAGAGCCAGGAAAGAGATATACTGTATACTATTATTTATCATATATTGGGATGGGATTAGTGCTTATGTAGGGGGAATGATTCATTGTGTATGAGTCTTGACAGTTGAGACCACATGATAGGAATTACCTGATGCATGATCTCAAGTTGGCCGCAGTTGTTCCTGCTTTACGCTCTTGGAGACATTATCTATTGGGAGAGAATTTTTTGGTTTTCACCAACCACAAGACAACGAAGGTGGGTTGAGTACCTTCAGTATTTTGACTTTGATCTAGCCTACATGCCTGGGAAAGACAATGCAGTGGCTGATGCGTTGAGTAGGAGAACACATATATAGGCATTTCGGGAGGCCAACAATGAGTGGAAGCTTATGGATCTATTCTCTGAGATGCATTTGGAGGTGCACTATTAATAGGGGTAGGCGTTTATTTCTTCTGTAGCTGTAACCACTACTCTACTAGATTAGGTGTGAATGAGGCAGCTATCAGATTCTAAAGGCCTAGTTCTACGGGAGAGTGTGTCAGAAGAGAACCCAATTCTTGGATGGACTATAGGCTATGATGATATCTTGAACTTACATGTATGTGTATGGGTTCCAGCAGACATACATGAGGAGATGATGTGGGATTTTCATTCCTCAGTGTGGGAAGTTCATCCTAGTGTCACCAATATGTATTGAGATCTACGCCGTCAGTATTTGGTTGGTAGGTATGAAGAGAGATGTTGCTGGTTTTATCATGATGTGTTCCACCTGTCAGCAGGTGAAGGGGGAGAATCAGCGACTAGCAGGGATTTTGCAGCAATTACCCATTCCCGAGTGGAAGTGGAACAATTTTGTAATGGACTTCATGACAGGTTTTCCGAGGTCGACTCAAGGGAATGATGCAGTTTGGGTTGTCATTGAAAGACTCACGAAGGTTTCTCACTTCTTTCTGATCAAGGAGACCTTTAGTGTTGATGGGCTGGGAAGGCTGTACATCCAAGAGATTTTACATTTACATGGAGTTACACACACCATTGTTTTAGACAGTAATAACCATTTTACTTCTCGGGTCTGGCAGGGACTATAGAGGGCTTTGGGTACACTGGTACTTCTGAGTACAGCTTACCACCCCTAGACAGATGGCCAATCTGAGCATACTATTCAGGTGTTAGAGGACATTCTTTGAGCATGAGTCCTAGATTTTGGAGGTTCTTGGGAGAAGCAAAAACCTCTTGTAGAGTTTTTCTACAATAATAGTTTTCAAGAAACTATTCAGATGGCACCTTATGAGGATTTGTATGGTAGACCATGATGATGAAATTTATGTTTATTAGAGGTAGGATAGGAAGCTATGTTGGGACCTCATCTTGTTTAGGAGAACACAGAGCAACTGGAGTTGATTCAGAAGAGGATGGATACTCCACAATAACAACAGAAGTCTTATGTTGATCGTTAGAGATGACCTCTAGAGTTTGAGGTCGAAGATCAGGTTTTTCTACATGTCACACCGAGGTTGGGACATAGGAGGATTAGAAGACAGGGTAAGATATTTCCGAGATATGTTGGACCGTTTGAGGATTTGGAGAGAGTCGAGCGTGTTTAATATCAGTTGTAGTTACCTCAGAGGTACCGGGATATGCACGACGTCTTCCACATTTCTCAGCTATGGCATTACTTCTCAGACTCGTCTCATGTTTTTCAACCTGAGGAGGTTGAGCTGGAGGTGGACGCATCATTCGAGGAGAATGCTATCTAGATTATTGATTTCAATGAAAATTTTCTCCTTGTACGGTCTATTCCTCTAGTATGAGTACTATGACAGTACATGCAAGTATAAGATGAGACTTGGGAGAGGAATGCCAATGTACGATAACGGTGGCCAGAGCTGTTCGAGGATTCTTCTTCTACACCACCTTGATAGATAAATTTATGGAAAATTTTCTTTAAGAGGGAAGTTTGTAAGAACCTGGAACTTCTTTTCAGGCATGGTATTTTCTTTTCTGGTGTTTTGAGGAAAATAGGTGAATCTAGAAATTTAAGGAGTACACATCGTGTACTTAGGAGTACACTCTTTGTACTCGGTTGCCGCTGGTGACCATGTACTGGATGTATAATGGCTGAAAACATGGCTATGTGGGGTGACCTAGAGACCACCTAAAGCGGGGCACAATAAAGGCATATACACACCATGTACTTTTAAAATACACACCATGTACTTTTCTTTTTTATTTGTTAAATCGGACCGAGGTCGCATCTAATTGGCATAAACACCTTCTTCTTGACTCGTCTCGTCCAGGAGAGACTGTAGGGAATGATTATTCTTTGAGCCCCTAATCGATTGTTCGTTCTCTGAATCAACCATTATCGATTGTGTTGGAATCTCCACAGTGAGTTATTCCTTCTTCCAAAGCCTCATTCCTTGATTTCTCCTCTTTCGTGAGATATCCTTGGTTGAACATTTTATATTTTTTTTGTAGATCTACATCATTCTATGACAACTCAAGGGACGATTCCGGAGTATATCAATTGTAAAATGCTGAGGTAGGTGTTTTTTTCCTTTCCATAGTTAGTCTTTGAATATTATGTGAAAAAGTGCCCGATACCCTAAATTGGGGTGTTGTGTGTTTAGGGATTTTAACCCTGTTGATTCCTGCTATGATTTTTTGTTTGAGTTAGGTATCTTATTTGTGAATGAGGTTATTTTTCCATTCTATAGAGCAATTTTCCCATGTTTTTTTTTGTATTTACTGTTTGGTCTAGTATTTTATGTTAGGCTTCTTGCTTTTTATTCCTATTGTTGTTAGGATGGAGTGATTTATCTGATGCTGTGATATGATTTGTAGCTGTTTAGCCAAGTAGTTCTTGAGGTTTACTTTGGTTGCTGAACATCATTTGTGCATGATTACTTTACACAGGGATATGAGAACCTTTTGTAGTGAGAACATAGGGGGAATTGATGTTGAGGGCTTCCCCAGTGTGTCTATTATATTTTTCATGCAGTGAGACCATAGGGGGGATTCACGTTGAGTGCTCCCTCAGAGTGTCTATAGTTACCTTTACGAGACCACAAGGGGAATTGAAGTTGAGTGCTTCCTCAAAGTGTATATAGTTTATTGTTAAAAGATTATAGGGGGAATTGACAATGATTTATTACTTAGAGAGTCTTTGTTTTCATGAGACCAAAGGGGTTAGACTATGTGATTTATCCCAGAGGGTCATTATATCTTGTGTTGTGTAAGTTGAACCAGAGGGGTTAGGCTTTGAGAACTTACCCAGAGAGTTACTTGATATTGATTGGTTGAACCATAGGGGATAGACTGTGAGAACATCCCAGAGGGTTGATTGTTTTCATTTGGTTTAATAATTGAATAATGTAAATGAATGTAATTGAAACTGTATGACGGTTTACTTTTGAGTTCTTCCTTATTTATTGTTTCATTTTTCTTATTGCCTGTTATATTTATTCATTGACTGTTAGGTACAAATATTTGGGTGGTTGCTTACTGGGATTCGTATCACACCCTTTTTGGGTGATGCTTTTAAGCCCAAACATATTATATTACTACAGGTATAGATAAGGGCAAGCTCCCTTCTACTTCAGGCACTTGACTGCTGTGGAAATGGGCAGTATGGGACCAAGATGAGGCTTGCAATGCTGTTGGATTTGTTTATTTGTTTTCCTTTGTACTTTGGTTTAGTACTATATTTCAGCATTATTACTTGTTTGGATGCTTTCCTAGACATATATAACATGAATCATTTATATATGTGCTCCAGTTGTTTATTTACTTTTAGTCTTCTGCTGATTACTATTGTATGGTATTATTACTACTTCCGCTACTATTATCTATTTCTTTCTATTGCATTAATCTACCAATGAGTTCATAGTTTCCCCACTATTAAACCCAAGTCCCTCACTTCTAGTCGGAAGCCTCTAGCATTTGGGGAAATACACTTGAGGCCATGTGACCAGTTGGGTATGAGGAACCTCTAGGCGTCACCCAAAACCGAGACATTACAAACCTTGACCCACAATTAGACATAGGAGCTGCTACCATCTAATGTATTGAAGCTCTGTTCTCATTCACAGAAGTGAATAACACCCATTTTGAGTGAAATAGAACCCATAACCCTTGATCTCATCTTCAAATCTTCTGAATGGAACAAAATATGAAGAAAAGAATGTCTTAAAGAGACACACTTACACTTGGTAAAGCCCCAAATGCACGATATAAAATTGACCAATTTTTCAATTTTCAATGGTTTGGAACCTTTGGAAAAAATCACTCACACAATTAAGGAAAAATTACCGATTTCCAATCGCTTCGATATAGCATTCATATTCCCTTTGACAAAAGATGTGCTTCTATTTCGGTGTCAACCTCTAGTAGAGGAGACCTTGAAAAGCAAGAAAGAATGAGACGATTCATGCTCCTTCTTTGCCTTCGGCTTTCCCGGACGATGACCAGAGGAGGACGAGCCCCAAGCTCTTTCAACAATAACTATATGAGAATCAAACCTACCTTTCACTAAGAAATATTCCATCATGAGAGATCATCTGATAAAAAATAAGGAAGAATGCCCGAATCGCCACCAGGAACCCAAGATCAGAGCTCCCTCAAACTCGCCATATTTCATGAAAATTATGTCATTATATATATATATATATATCTATATATATAATTATATAAATAAATAAATATATAAAATTATATAAATATATAAATGTAGAAAAATTATTATTTTTTAGAAATTATTTATATAATTTTTAATAAATAATATGATATTTAAATAATTATAAAATTATAATAAATATATTTAAATAATGAATATATATACTATATTTTTTTATATATTTATTAAATAAATAAATAAATAAATATAATTATATAAATATATATAATGATATAAATATATTTATAGTAACAAAATTATAACAAATATATTTAAATAATGAATATATTTACTATATATATATATTTATTAAATATAAATATATAA
Organism: Viscum album; assembly: GCA_963277665.1. Classification (NCBI taxonomy): domain Eukaryota; kingdom Viridiplantae; phylum Streptophyta; class Magnoliopsida; order Santalales; family Viscaceae; genus Viscum; species Viscum album. The sequence goes on from OY728155.1 coordinate 1,669,200,868, forward strand.
ATATATAAATATATATAATGATATAAATATATATACTAATATATTTACAAATGTATATTTACTATATTTACAAAATTATATATTTTTAATTATAAAGAAAATGTAGTTTTTTTTAAAAAGTATTTTTTTAATTATAGGTAAATAATTATATATTTAAATAATTATAAAATGATAATCAATAATTATATAATTATATAAATATATTCGATTTTTTTATTTATAATTATAATTATAAATCCTTTATCAACGATAAATTTTTAGCATTGATATAGATGCCTTTAGAAGCATTTTTCTAGTGTTGATAAAGATTGAGCTTTATCAGAATTGATAAAGATAGATTTTATCAGCACTTTTTAGTGTTGATAAAGCTCAATCTTTATTAGTACTAAAAAAGTGTTGATAAAGATACATTTTATCAGCTCTTATTAAATTTTCATTGATTAAATAACTTTTTATCAACGTTTTTTTGAAAGAGCTGATAAAAGTGTGCTCGATCTATTTAAAGAACCCTAACCAGTCGCAACCCATCGCGATATCTAAAACTTTTCATTGAAAACACCTACTTCCAATGCTCATCATCATCAAATCCAAGCTCAAATCAAGGATTGAATAAAGAATTGAACAAATCCAAGGCTCGAATGAATCAAGGATCGAACAAATACAAGGCTTGAATGAATCCAAGAATTGACGATATCTCTAATTTCTCTCAAATGAATCAAAGCTTCAATCCAAGTTATGGTAATTTTTATCCTCCTCCTCACTCATTGATTGATTTTTTGGTGATATATTTTTTCATTTTTTGTTCATTGTCTCTTTATATTCATTATCCATCATTTATTTCCTTTTCAATTGGGGGTTTTTATGATTTTGGGTTTGTATTGAACCTTTAAGGGGTTTTATTGCATTCTCATAGCATATTAAGACTTCTACACATTGATTTCATTCATTCTAATAGGTAGCTCCATTCACTTTACTTTAAACATGGAACTATGAATGCTTGCATCTTTTAAATCCATGTTTTCATCTAAAGAAAATTCTATTATAATTATCCATGATAGGGTTATGGATTTATTAGTATTTTTATTAAGTTTTCATTAGAATCAAAGTATCTTTTATTAAGTTTAAATGTTTTGAAATTCCTTCCATTGAAATAATGCATACAAAGTGTTTGTTAAAATTCCACCCATGGTTTTTATTGAATAAATTGAAATGGATTTCATGTAATTATTTCTTATGAATTATAATTAATTGACATTATGTTTTGATAAATTATATCTATGAATTAGACTATGTTTGAATATTTTTCAAGATTCCCTTTTATGTTATCAAAGAATATGGAAGTATTGTTTCCTTTCATTTCATTAAATTTTTTATATGGGTTTAAAATAAAATTTTTGAAGTCTTTTATCATATTTTCAAAGGAAGTAAGCTATATTTGATATGTTTCCAAATTAGATTAATATTTTGTGTTATATACACCCATGAAGTTAAGACCCTTATTTATTTATAAGTGAATTATTATTATTATTTTAATTTAGATTGATCATGGGTCATTGATATCATTAGATTATTTATGTTATTATGAAGGGGGTTTTTCATTAAAGGGTGTTTGATGATGTGAGGGGGTTTATGTTTGTTGAAATATTTTAATAATTATTTTTATTGTATTGAGATGTATTATATTGTATTTTTCTTATCCATATACATTTCATGAGAAACCTTGGGTAGCTTGGTTAAAGAACTAGGTATGAGTATTTCACTAGTTTATGATAACACTTTTCATTAAATAGTTCATTTTAATGGTTTTATCCCAATTTATCTATTAATTTATTTAGTAATATCCTTTGATGTATATTTTATAAACAGTTCTTCAAGGTTCTTACTTGATTTTACATAAAAATTATTATTATTGTTCCATTTTATAATAATTTTCTCACATATCATGTCTAAAAGTAACATGTTTAGACTTTACATTATACATGCAACTATAATCTTTTGAATTTGTTTCTTCACTTATATAATTAATGGAAATAATATGCATTGTAATATTACATAACTTAAATTCCATTAATAAGTTTATGATGCACTTTTTTCCATTATACAAGTTGTTAAAGTATTAAATTATGAATCTAATATCGAATGTGAAATTCATGTTTATTTATTTCCCACACCAAACATGTCATAATCACTAAGAGTAAATATCCATCCAAATTGGGATTGATAATCTACCATGATCGCATTTCAACTAGAATTGGTGAATACTTAATCTATTCAGGTAATCATTATAAAATAAAATTGAAATTTTTAGCCTTCTTTAATCATAAAAAATATTCTAATTATATATTTCCAATGATCCATTCTTTCATTAATAGAATATCAATGCATTTGACAAACCACAAATATGATAATGGGTTTATTATATTATATCACATACATTAAAGAAAAAATTGCACTTGAATGTTCATGTTGTGATATGGCTATGTCTATATTAATAAAGAATTTAGCACTATAGTCAAATGGTGTATTTTCATCTTTGAGACCAATAAGATCAAATTTATGCAACATATTCATAATATAATAATACTGGATTAAATAATAACCCCCGCTATGTATTCTTACTTTAATAATTATTATATCATCTTTTATTCTAATTTTATTCATTTTAAATACTTATTGTTGTCACAAGTAAAAGTAATAAAGTATTTTTGACTTCCACTAGTTAATAAAATATTTAATTAAAATATATTAGAATGAAACAATTCTAACATTTGTATGTTATTCCAACAATATGATTTTTTATTACTTTTCAGGTTATATTCACGCTTCATATTTATTTAATTTTCCTTTAAAGTTATTTAAATGTATTTTCTTCATTACTTTCAATGAATTAATATTGGAATGTTCAAAATGGTCATGTCATATATCATAAAATATCCCCACGAAGATCCCTTAAATCATATACAAGAATGTATATGCCCCCCAAAATATCACCATTAATAGGCCAAGATTTAAAAACTAGTGACAATGGTATAATTACAATAAATGGGAGGCATTAACCCTTTTAGAGAACACAATGGATTAAAATTTTCATCCTTATCAGCTTTATATCCCAAATCGTTATTATTTCATTTTGTTGCTTGAGACCCACCCCCATATCTTCTATGTTTCTTGAACTACTCTAAGCATTAGTCATCCTAAATGATCACCAATACCTTGTATGGGATGACTAATTCTCAAATTAGTTCAAGGAATATAGGTGCATGTCCACAAGATATGGGGGATGAGTCTCATGTAACACAATTCAATAATAACTATTTAGGAGATGAAGTTGATGAGGATGAAAATTGTCTATAAATTTCACCTTTGGATGAGTTCAAAGGATAAAACCTACCAAAGTGGAGTAATTATTTTCTTAAATTCAATTACACATTTCCATCAAATCATACTGAAATTATTTGAAATAATCAAATTTTGTGTTCCCTTTATTAGAATTTTCGATAACTTTTACCTTTGATAATGAATATATTATGTGTATTTATTTATTTGTTATAAAAAAATAAAATTTTCAAACCTAATAAGATGGATATGAATAAAAAATGGATGCACGCAAATCATTTGACAAAACAATATGAATATGGAGTTAAAGAGTTCATTTAGTTTGAAATAGAGCCTGTATATGACCCTTCTCAAATCCTTTATTTGTGTTTACATTGCTTTTATTCAATAAAAATTAGCTTGGAAGAGTTGGAAGAACTTTTTATTTGTCACAAAATACATCAGAGTTAATTTTTTTTACTAAACATGGGAAAAAATGAATGTTCCCACCGATTGATATGATACTGTGGTTTATGGATCATTTAGTAAGAATACCAGTGTAAATGATGATAGAGATTTCATGGAAGAAATGATAATAGAAATTGAATATGACCTCCTTGATTGTCCAAATTTGTTTGAGAAGTTAAATAAGTTGTTCTAAGATAACATTATATATCGGTTGTACTAAATACACAACATTGTCAGTTATTTTGAAGATATATAATTTGAAAACTAGCAGCGGATAGAGTGACACCATCTTTATAGAACTACTTAGTCTCTTGAATGATAGGCTACTAGAAAAAATTAACTTCCATTTCAAATATATGATACTAAATGAATGATACGTTCAATTGGAATAATCTCTAAAAAAAATGCTTCTCTAAATTATTTCATATTGTTTCTCAAGGACCATGAATCACTCATAAAATTCCCTAAAAGTGGTGTGAATTGATACAAGAAAAATGAATCTAGTCATTTGAAATATGTATGGTAATTTCCTACCATTCCAAGATTTATAATATTTTATGGATATGAGGAAATCATGAGATAATAGACCTGGCATGTAGATACAAGGATTAAATATGGGAACCTATGTCTCCAAAAAATTCTCCTTAGTGGAAGAAATTTTTTTATGAGTATCTTGAATTTGTAAATGAGGCAAGAAATATTCGTCTTGCATTATTTACAGATGGAATAAATCCTTTCGATGTAAAATTTAGTACTCATAGTACATGGCCCATCATGTTGGTAAATTATAACTTTCCACCATGGTTATGGATGAATCAAAAATACATTATGTTTTCTCTACTTATATCTAGACCAAAGAAACCTAATAATGATATTTATTTATATTTGGCTCCATTGATAAAAGATATGAAATTGATGTGGGATATAGGCTTTACAATGTATAATGCTCATAGAAGTGAAGAATTCACATTGAGGGCCACGTTGTGTGGGATGATAAATGACGTTCCTCCTATGAAAATTTTTCAGGATATAAAATTAAAGGAATTTTGGGGTGTCCCATTCATGAAGAAGGCACACACTTAGTTCAGATGAAAAATTCCTCAAATATTTTTTTAGGAAATTAGAAATTTTCACCTCAATGAAATAAATACAGATCCTAGATAACAACATTTGATGGCAATACCAAACAAATTACAACACCATTTCCACTAATGGGTGATCAACTGTTCAATAAAGTAAAATATATTGAAAATATTTTTGGTAAACTATTTTTGGTAAACTATTTTTGGAAAACATTACAGAATCGGGTTGGAAGAAGTGATAAATTTTCTTTGAATAACCATATTGGAGATGTTTGTATGTAGACCATTTTATTGATGTCATTCATGTGAAGAAAAATGTATTTGATAGTGTTCTTATAACATAAATAGTGTTATGTCATCAAGGTTAGGTTGTACATTATTGACATGGGGATAAGGGAATATTTGGCATCAATGAAGGGTAAATGTTTGACCACAAAGAGGGGATTTGGATTCTCGATAGAGGATACAAATCCCTAAAACCTTTAAAAAATGAAAGAGTGTTCAATGATAATGTATTTTTTTAATATACTATTTGTTTTCTCATAATATTATATATTATATACTATATTAACATAATCTAAATTAAATGTTTGACTACTCATGAAAAAAATGTCTTCTGCACATGATGGTGTTACTAATCTCATGGAAGAACATACTATAATAAAGGAAAAACTTTGGGAAGATATAAAGTTAATGTTATGATATACTTTATCTATATTAAAAAAAAATTATATAATGAAACATTGATTTAATTTTCATTATTCTTTGTAGAGTTCATTTATTTTAGAAGATTTATATCCATATTTCATGCCTTTTTTGCACCTAAACTTACAAAAAATTCTTCTCCCTCAAAACCTTTTCGCTAATTTACTAAAAGTTTCCTCCACTAGATTTATAGGAAGAGCAAAGAAGTTTCTTATTTTAAATAATAGAGAAAATATTTATGTGTTGACCATAAAATAATTTTCCATAGAAGTAATGTATTGTTTCATCTTTATGTTTAATTTATTTATTTTTAGTATTACTCACATAATATTTTATTTCTTATACAGGTGTGTTCTTTCATTCGAGTTGGGGTGCTTTGTTCAAATTTGATTGTTCTCAAGAGAGATTATACTTCGAGCCTACAATTGAGATAATTAAAACAAGGAAATGGGTCAAGAATATATACAAACATTATGAAAATATGAATTCCTAATACTTATTTAATTAATTTTGTAATCATTTATCTATTATTTATAAGTTAATTTCCTTATAATTATTATATAATACTTATTTAGTATCTTTTGGGGTATCTTATTCTATTTTCAACTATCTAGAACAATCCAAATTTTTTTAGTATTACTCACATAATATTTTATTTCTTATACAGGTGTGTTCTTTCATTCGAGTTGGGGTGCTTTGTTCAAATTTTCTTGTTCTCAAGAGAGATTATACTTCGAGCCTACAATTGAGATAATTAAAACAAGGAAATGGGTCAAGAATATATACAACCATTATGAAAATATCAATTCCTAATAATTATTTAATTAATTTTGTAATCATTTATCTATTATTTATAAGTTAATTTCCTTATAATTATTATATAATACTTATTTAGTATCTTTTGGGGTGTCTTATTCTATTTTCAACTATCTAGAACAATCCAAAAAGAAGACAAATGTTCCTTTATGATGAAAGATGAAACCCCATGCTTCCTGAAAAATGAAGTGTTTGAGGAAGAATGGAGTTTTCCTTACATAATATTAGAACATGTTATATATATTTTTTGTCTTTTTTTAGATAGTTTAAATCAAAAAACATATCACATATTCAATCAACTACACTTCAATCTGATACACAATGTGCTTGGTATGACTCAAAATATATGTTTTTAGTTTATAATTTACATTTTAGTTCAAAAAATACATCACATACTCAAAATTGAGAAAAAAATTAATATTAATTTCATACTTTATTAAAACAATCTATAAGTTATTTCTAACTTTTAGGAATCATATGTACCTCAATTTGATTCATGGTGTACCCGGTATGACTCCAACTGTGCCTTTTTATTTAAAATTGTCATTAATTTTAGTATAATTATGATTAGTAACACCCAATTACGGAGCCCGCATGGGAACCCTAGGCCGTCTTGTCTCCTTCAGTGATGACGTTGGTGGCCGCGTGGATCCATCCCTTACTTACAGGGGAGGAATATTTCCTTGAAAATGAAGCACATCTATTCCGACCTTTTTCAAATCATTATCTTCTTCCTTTTTTTTTCCAAAAATCGAGTTATGCCCGAAGGTCCCAAAACTCATCGAGCGCTGCCAAAATCTCTAGATTTCAAACTCAGAGTTCACTGAATCTGCCTCTCTTCTAAAGCTCACCCTGGTTGCACGATTTAAGAAGCGAAGGCCATCAGTTGATTCCTTTGACAGGATCATCTTCGATTCTTGGGACCTCCAGGAGCGGGGAAAAGTAAGATTTCTTTATAATTGACATATCGTGATCCGTTTTACTTCAGAAGAGGATCTCATCCTCTCTATGTCAAGGGCACCCCAGAGCTGCAATGGCTGTCACTTTTTCTTGTTCTGTTGGTTGTTCAAATTCCACATGAACCATGGCCTGCCATCTAAAGTGATTTGGGTTAGTTTTCCAAATATACTATTACTGTTTCAAAACCCCTCAATCATCAGGATGATCAGAAACCTCGTCGGAAAATACCATTGACCGGATAGCTGAACAGAAGCAGTTTTCTATCCTGTTTACTCGAGGATATGTGTTGAGTTGGATGCATCGAAGGTTCCCTTTGATTTTTTCTGGGTTAATATGGTTGAGGAATATAGGTGTAAACAACGAGTTGTCTATGATGATTAGACAAACTTTTGTTCCACATGTAGGAGGCTGGGGCATGCATCGGATGTGTGCCGGAAGGGATCTTCATCGATGGAGGGCAAGAGAGTTGGCTTCCAATCAAGGGAAGATTGGAACAAGGGTGGGAAGTTAATGAATGAGATGGTGGATATTGGAAAGGGCAGGGTTCCAGTGGTATGTGAGGTTAAGAACTACAGACAACATGCCATGGGTGTTGAGAATAGAGTTCAGGGACCTCTGTCACAGTGGCTAATAGAGGAGGAACATCCTGTGAGAGAGGCAGTGGTCTGAAATACGGTGGGGGTGGGTCTCCTTAGCAGTGGTGTGGTGGCTCAACAGCTTAATCCAAAGGTGTCAGAGTTATTCAATAAGATGAGGGGGGATCTCATGGGTATTCTCATCTGTAGGGTGTAGGAAGAGAAAGGGAAATCCTAGCATGTGGAGGTTCAGGTGGAAGTTGAGGTTAATGAGGGAAACTAGTTGTTGGATCGCTTGTCGGGCAGTGAGCAAGTGGATTTGTCTGGATTGGTTGCTGATAAGTCATGGAAGGGCTATGTCAATGTGAGTAAGGGGAGGCAAGGGTCTGATTGGGATGCACCTATTAAAACTAGAGGTGGGAAGAAGGGGGACTCTGGTTCGTTTCAGATGATGGTTCTCTTGTGCAACAGGTTTGAAGGCCTCCAAGAGGCCGATTTGAGTTCTGATTCCACTATTCCAGGTGAGGATTTCAGGGTCAATGTGATGGTTACCGAAGTACTTAAACACACTGACTCGACAGATGAGGATTAAAACCTAAAATGTGATAGGGGCTCTAGGGGAAGGAAGGGGAGGAAGGACTACTCCTCGCTACTTGCTCCTCTGGAGACCCACTCTGCAAATAAAATGAGCAACAAGAGGATGGACATAGAGGCTCTAAGACATAAGAATTTTGAGGTACATGACGATCATCCCCTAGTATTTCTATTAAGTTTCAAAGACCAAGTGATAGAACATACTTTATTGTTCAACGCAACCAAGAAGGAGGTAGATAAAATGATGGAGAGGTCTCTATAGGTGTCTCTCAATGAGGAGAAATATTCATGGATTGAAAAACATGGCTCAATTTTGGTAGGAGGTTTCAACCCAGGCAAGGTCAGTGTCTAAGAGTACATTCAGTCTTGGGACCAGTTGGATGCAGCGTTTGAGAAGCTGATATTAGAAGGAGCTGACTTACAGATGCCATCCCTATCATGGAATTTATTTAGGGAAATTGATTCAGGTAACATAAGGTTTATCTTTAAAATATCTGTTTAAGTTATTAGCCTCGATTGGTTGGATCGAGAGTAATGTTTGTGTGAGCTATGAAACTCTAGGACCCCTTGTTGTTTGACTTTGTTGTGAGTTTGATCTTGTTTCCAGCATTCTACTTGGACCTACTCCAGAAGAGGATCAGAGCATGAAGTCTTCATCGATGTGGGCCTTTTGGATTGGGATGTTGATCGGGTATGGCTATGCCATAAGTTCCATGCCCGTGCATCTCTGCACGGGACTGTCTGCTGAGGGGTCCTACATCGTTGAAGGCTTCTCATCATTGCACAGTTGCTAGGGTGGGGTATGTCCGGTTGATTTCTATGGGTGTTTGTGGTTGTTCAGTTAACTTTTTTGGTTTCTTTCCTTTTCCTCAAAAGTGTTTTAATAATAAAAAAGTGTTTTAATAATAAAAAACTAATTTTCAGTCATTAATTTTAGTAAAAAAGACAAGTGACATATTTAAAAATGATAAAAAATGATTTTAATGTCTTTATAATTTATATAAATGATTCATAAGTCATTTTTGAATTGTAGGAATCATCCACAGCTCAATACGATGCACTTTGTGACTGGTATGACTCAAAGTGTGTCTTTTTATTTAAAATTGGCATTAAGTTTAGTAAAAAAGAAAAAAATAACATGCTCAAAATCAAGAAAAAAATTCAAATTATTTTGATACTATAGTAAAATGATCTATAAGTCATTTTTTATGTGAATGAATCAGCTACACCTCAATCAGATACATAATGTGCCTGGTATGACTCAATGTGTCCATTATCAGTTTAAAATTGACATTTTAGTTCAAAACGTTTCACTCACTGAAAACCAAGAAAATGAACTATGATTGTCTTTTCAATTTAAAAAAATTATTCATTAGTAATTTTTTATTTGTATAAATCATCCTCACATCAAATTGATACATGATGCGACTAATATGACTCAAAGTATGTGTTTCTAGTTAAAAATGACATTTCAGTAAAAAAGACAAGTGACATACTCAAAACCAGGAAAACAAATTAATATATTTTTTATACTTTAGTAAAATTATCTATAATTTTTTTTTGAAGTATATGAATCAGTTTCATCTCAATCTGACACACCGTGTGACTAGTATGACTCCACATGCATCTTTTTATTTAAAATTAACATTAATTTTACTAAAAAATACAACCGGCATACTCAAAACCAAGAAAATTCATTCAAATTATTTTAATAATTTAGGGAAACTATCCATAAGTTATTTTTTATATTTAGTAATCAGACACACCTCAATCTGATACATGATGTTCCTATTATGACATAAATTGTCTGTTATCAATTTAAAATTGATATTTTAGTTCAAGAGTTTTTACTCACTAAAAGCCAATCAAATTCACATGTATTGTCTTTATAATCTATGATAATGATTCATAAGTAATTTTTGATGTCTAGGAATTATTATCACATTAAACAAAGACACTATTTGATCAGTATAACTCAAAGTGTGCATTTCTAGTTTAAATGTACATTTTTATAAAAAATACAAGTGATGTACTAAAAACTAAGAAAAAACAATCATATTGTTTTTATACATTAGGAAAATGATCCATAATCCATTTGAGACATTTATAATTCAACACCACCTCAATCCAATGCACGGTGTGACCGAAATGACTCCATCTGTTTCTTTTTATTTAAAATGGATATTAATTTTAGTAAAAAAGAAAAATGACCTACTCAAAATTGAGAAAATGAATTCAAATTATTTTTTAATTTAGGAAAAATATCCCTAAGTATTTGCGATAGGTAGGAATTATCCACACCTCAATATGATACATGATGTGCTCGATATGACTCAAAGTGTCTATTATCAATTTAAAATTAACATTCTAGTTCAAAAAGTGTTAGTCATTTAAAATCAGGAAAACACGATTAGATAGTCTTGATAATTTAGTAAAATGATTCATAATTAATTTGTGACATGTAGGAATCAATATCACATAAAACCGACACACGAGGTGATTAATATGACTCAAATTTCAAGTTTCTAGTTTAAAAGGACATTTTTGTAAAAAATACATGTTAAGTACTCAAAATTAATAAAACTAATTTGTATTGTTTTTATAAATTACGAAAGTGATCCATAAGTCATTTGGAATGTGTAGAAATCATCCACACCAAAATCTATTGCACAGTGTGACCAGTATGACTCCAAGTGTGTCCTTTTATTTAAAATTATCATTAATTTTAGAAAAAATGAAAAACTGACATACTCAATACTAAGAAAATGAATTTTCATTATTTTGATACATTATAAAAAAATGATCCATAAGTCATTTTTAAGTGTAGGAATCAACTAACCTCAATATGATACACAATGTGCCTAATATGACTCAAAGTTTCCATTATTAGTTGAAAATTGACATTTTAGTTAAAAAAGTTTTACTCACTAAAAATAGAGATAACACACTCATATTGACGTGATAATTTAGTAAAATTATTCATAAGTCATTTTTTATGTGTATGAATTAGTCTCACGTCAAACTGACATAAGATGTGACCAGTATGACTCAAAGTACGTATTTTTAGTTTAAAAATAAATTTTAGTAAAAAAGAGAAGTGATATACTCAAAACTTAGCAAACACATTCCAATTATTTAGATAATTTAGTAAAACTATCCATATGTCATTTGAAAGGTATAAGAATCAGTTGCACCTCAATAGGATGCATGGTGTGATAGGTATAACTCTAAGTATGTCTTTTAATTTTAAATTGACATTAATTTTAGTAAAAAATATAAATGACATACTCATAAATATGTAAACATATTTGTATTATTTTTATACTTTAGGAAAATGATACGTAAGTCATTTTTGACGTGTAGGAATCGGTCTCAACTCAATCTGATACATGATGTGCCTGGTATGACTCAAAGTCTCCATTATCAATTTCAAATTGACATTTTAGTTCAAAAAGTGTCACTCAATGAAAATTGAGAATACACTGGGATTGTATTAATAATTTTTAAAAACGATTCATAAGTCATTTATGACACGTAGGAATCAGTATCATGTCAAACTAACACATGATGCAACCAGTATGACTCAAAGTACATGTTTTTAGTTTAAAATCAAATTTTAGTAAAACAAAAAAGTGACATACTCAAAACTAATAAAACACATTCATAATTTTTTGATACTTTAAGAAAATTATCCAAAATTCATTTTAGAAGTGTAGGAATCATCTGAACCTCAATCTGATGCACGATGTGACCGATATGACTCTAAATTCGCATTTTTATTTAAAATTGATATTAATTTTAGTAAAACAGAAAACTTACAGAATCAAAACCTAGAAAACACACTAATACTATTTTTATAATTTATAATAATTATAAATATATTATTTTTTTATGTGTAGAAATTATCCTCACTTCAATCCGATATATGATGTGTTCGGTATGACTCAAAGTGTCTATTCTCAATTTATAATAGAAATTTTAGTTCAAAAAGTGTCACTCATTAAAAACTAAGAAAACATACTAATATTGTCTTGATAATTTAAGAAAATTATTCATAGGTTATTTGTGATATGTTGGAATTAGTCTCACATTAAACTGAAAAACGATGTAACTGGTATGACTCAAAGTGTACTTTTCAACATTAAAATTACATTTTAGTAAAAAAGACAAGTGGCATACTAAAAACTAAGAAAATGGATTGAAATTGGTTTGAGACTTTAGTATAATGATTCATAAGTAATTTTTTATGTGTCAGAATCATCCATACCACAATATGACACAGGGTGTGACCGAAATGACTCCAAGTGCATCTTCAAAATAAAACTAACATACTCAAAACTGAGAAAACACATTTGGATTATTTTGATATTTTATAAAAACAATTAATAATTAATTTTTTGTCATGTACGAATCAATTTCTCCTCAATATGACACACAATATTCCTGGTATGACCCAAAGTGTTCATGATCAGTTTAAAATTGACATTTTCGTTCAAAAAGTGTCACTCACTAAAAACTGAAAAAACATGCTTAGATAGTTTTGATAAGTTATGAAAACAATTCACAAGTAATTATCTATGTGTAGGAATCAATCTCACATCAAAACGATACATGATGTGACCGATATGACTCAAAGAGTGTGTTTCCAGTTTTAAATGACATTTTAGTAAAAAGGAAAAGTGACGTACTCAAAACTAAACAAACATATTCTGATTGTTTTGATACATTTGGAAAATAATACATAAGTAATTTGGGACATATATGAATTATAAAAACATAAATATGATGTACGGTGTGATTGGTATGACTCCAAGTGCATATTTTAAATATATAAGTGTCATTTTAGTTAAAACACACATCCATCCAATGGTCCGAAGGCCTTCAATTTTTTTATTATAAATAATCTCCCTTTTAAGGGAAAAAGGGGAAAACCCAAATGACTTCATGGACATAAGACTAACCATGACTTGAAGGAAAAATAGAGAAAAATTAGACTTACAACATGAAACTGCCCCTCCCTATCATGAGATCTTGATGACGCTCCCCACCGTTGCAAGGCTGTTCGACAAGAAAGTGTCCTATGTAAAAGCACATACCCGATCCGATGGCTAACACCATACCCTATAAAATATCCAAATCCATCTAGCTCTACAAAGATGAGTCTCCAGCTCTGAATCCTCGTATAAGGCCTCTTCCATGTGATCGAGTACAAATAAGCTGAATCACCGTAAAACCATTCACTTCCATCCCATGATCACCATAAACAAACAAATCGCTGCCATTGATCGCATCTTGGATGCCTAAAAACACCAGAAAATGCCCCTATGCAACGATCCCACTAGCCACCCTTCATCTCCACATCATAAAGAAACTCAAAGGGGTAGGAGATTAAAGATTTGAGATGTCCTTCCAACACCACCTAGGGATGGAAGACCCAACAAACACACTAGATGAGTTACACTAAAAAGGGAAATCAAGTCGACCTGCCCCAGAAGCGCCGCTCTCGGCTGAAACTAGGTAGATCTGGACAGAGGAAGAACACACACTAGATTCCAAATCAAATGAACTCATGATATTAGGGGTGAGGGGAAGTTTCAAGAACCGATAGTAGGGAAGTGCGGGCGATGTCGACGCCAAGAGACCAACCATAAGAAACCGACAACAAAGAAACACAAATATGAACCAGAAGCCAATGAGAATAAACCACGTAAGAAAAATATCACCAACAAAACCAAACTAGGATACCTCCCCCTCTGATCCTTTCCAAAGGTGATGTTGGACCACTCCAGAATATGCAGAGGCCGTTGCCAAGTCACTCATCCCCCAAGACATCCAAGAACTAGGAAGCCCATAGCTGGAGACGCCGCCAGATTCCAACCATTAGCCAATTATCCACCCTAGGACAGTTGAGATCTTCCGGAGACCATCACCGGTGTTTCACCCATGGACCACTTGAGATCTAGACCATCCACAGTTGGAGATGCCTCCAAATGTTGAGGCTAACATCAGTGCTCCACCCCTGGGCCATCCGAGGACCATAATGCCAGAAGCCAGAGACGACGCCTGATGCCGGAGCCAACAAAGTTTATTTTAAAATTAACACTTTCTTTTTATTTTATTTCTTTATATTATTACTAGAATAATAATTGTTTTCTTTTTCATTCTTTTTCTTGTTCAAGGGTAGTTTGTTAAAAAATAGCATGAGTTGGAGTTGGGGTAAAAATACAAAGGAACACTAATGTTTTTGAATGTATGTAATAATTTCTACTTACTCATTTAATTTTATAAACCAATGTTTGAAATTTCTCTAATAAATTGTTTCTTTTTTATTTTTTTTTAAAATTTTATTTCATTTAAATTATGTATTTTTTACTTTATTTTTCTTCTTTTTGGTGTTGTTTATGGTGTTATAGTGTGCTATTATAGCACACTACACTAGTGTTTTAATGTGGTATTACATCACACTGTAGTATTCACTTATATCAGCACTATTAAATTTGACGATAAAGGAATCATTTATCATCACTTATAAAAGTGATGATAATGGGACCCTTTATCGTCGCTTCTAAAATCAATGATAAAAGCATAGGTATTTTAATCATGTTTTGGTAGTCAGTGCTTTTCTAACACTGATAAAGGTGAATTTTAGCATTGTTAAAGGCCTATTTTTTTTTGTAGTGATCCCAAGCCCAAGTGGGTACACAAGTTTTTATCCCAAGTCCATGTGGGTACACATACTTTTAAGGAAAGCCAACGAGGGTACATGAGTTGTTATCCCAAGTCTAAGAGGGTAGACATGTTTTTAGCCCAAGAAAAAAGTGGTACATGAGTTGTTATCTAAAACCCAAGAGGGTACGGAGGTTGTTATCTCAAGCCCAATAGGGCACACATGGTGTTATCCCAAGCCCAAGAGGGTATATGAGTTGTTATAAAAAGCCAAATATAGTACATGGGTTGTTAGTCCAAGCCCAATTGGGTACACAGGTTGTCAACCCAAGCCCAAAAGAGAACACGAGTTGGCAGCCCAAATCTAATTTGTTATGTGAATCATGTAGCAATGCCAAGTCCATTAGGTTTTTATTTACTATAATATATCTTATGCCATATTTCTATGTCATATTCTTATGTTATACTACCATGGAAGATATTTATTATCTCATGTTTCTGTACTCCTATCCCATTGTATTTGCCTAATCCATTACTAGAAATTGAGTTATTTGCGAAGGGGCATTTGCGACGGGGTCCCGTTGCAAATGCCCCATTGTAGAAAATGACGTCGTAAATAGTTTCTCTGAGTTTTTTAAAAAGCTTGTAGCGACAGGACCATTGCAAATAGATATTTGCGAAGGGAAAACCTACCCAACATAAAAAACATAAAAAATTTAATGTTATTAAAATTTAATAAATAAAAATAATAAAATAACAATATTAAAATAATATTAATAAAATATAAATAATAATAAAATAATAATAATATTACTAATCATAATAATATTATAAATAATAATATTATAATAAAATAATATTAATAATATAATAATAAATAACAATAATAAATAATAATAATAAATAATAATAATATCAATGGAATAATATTAACAAAATTAATAATAATAATAATAATAATAATAATAATAATAAATTATAAAATAATAAAAACCTCAATATTTGCCAAAATATAAAATAATAATAATAAAAAAATAATAATAAAAATAATATAATAAAAAATAATAATTTTGATAAAAAAATAAAAAAAATAAAAAAATAATAAAAAATAAAAAAAAATAAAAAAATAATAAAGTAATAAAATTTAAAAATTTAATAAATAATAAAACAATAAAAAACACAATATTCACAATAATATAAAAAATGCACTATATAGAAATATAAATATATAATATTACAAAAAAATTACTTTCAAATGATTTATCATAAAAAGTAAATACATCATTGAGGGGGGAGGGTCTTCTGGAAGATCTGGAGGAGATGGTTGAGGGAACTCCATCCTTAAATGGGGAGTCAGACGTCACATGTACTTCATCTTCTACTTGTGTTGTTGCTGCCATCAACGCATCTCCTCCTCCTCTTATTGTTGCTGTCAACAGAGCTCTTCCTGCTCCCTATGCATACTCTCTATAAGCTAACATTGATCTTGTAGCTGCTCCTAATACTATGCAGAAGATAATGATTACTCTCCATGAGATCCTCTCGAGATGTACGTCGACATTGTAGTGGTACCATAATAACTCCCAGGTGTGAATCGAGAGCCGATTCAAAAAACTCAGTCTTTCTCTAAGGCATACTGGTCACCTGTATCCATGATATCTCATCAAATCTTACTACACTGGTCTGATCCTCAATATTGGCATGAATCTTAGTCTATGTCTGAGATGTCGTGGCCTTATATGACTCATTCAATTGGAATTTAAAATAAAAATAGTTAAAATATTATTTTTAGTTACTTTTAAAAATCAGAAAGAAATTATACTGACCAAAATCCAACGCTGATGATCACCAGTAATATCTCAAGTGACAGGATCATTGTACATCCTCCTATAAACGTCAAACTATGTAATATTGAGCTGTTCGACTACTTATATGAATATTAAATAAACAGTTTAAATTTAAAGTTATATAAATTAATTTAAAAAGGTATTTACCATATGTTCCCTATGCGTATTGAATGTACAACTATCAGCTCAATGTGTCACCTACCGTCTCCCCTGTTTCTATTGAGATACTGATGCTCTCCTTTCAAAATGACCACCCATACAGTGTAAACATAATCCATCCCAAATCTGAGATGAAATGTAATAAGGTCAATGGATGTAGTAATACTGATCAAACTCTATGACTCTTACTTTCCTCATTGTTGTCCTCCTCATATTGTGAAAAAGTTGATGACAATGATCACGTATACAACCCTCCCAAGCCTTCTAGATAGAGTCACACATGATTTCATCAATGAGATACCATAAAACCTACAAAAAATTAATAATTTCAAGGTATTAATTAAATAAATTTCAAAACAAATATTATTTATTTATATGCCATCTAATGATCAAACATGTGGTTCTGAACATCAATGGGAATCAGATCCCATGTAATCCATTTTATCAAAAAATAGTTTCACGATATAGCACTCCCCTGTCCAATAGCTATATGTGAAAAACTGTGAAAAAAAGAACAAAAAATAAAACAATTAGTATATAAATAAATTAATTAGAATTAATTAAAACTAAGTAAAATACACAAGTAAACATACCTATGCATGCATGGATCAGAAGTCAAGAAGTGGACATCGATAGATGATTGGGTCAGGAATCATCAATCTCACAAGACCACGACCCCTCTGAGTTGTCACTAAACTGCTTGTAGTCTGAGGGTCAGATGATCCAACATCATGTTGGTCATCAGGTAGATCAACCACATCCAACTCAAGAGACATATCCAAGTACATCTAAAACAAAAATTACTATTGTTAATAAATAGTTGAAAAAACTATTATATATAGATATATATTATATATGATTATAACCATCATTTAACTATGTCATTATTTATCTCCATCCTCATCTTTGTATATAAAGGTGTCAATATCTTCTTATTCATCCTCAATATCATCAATTTCTATAGGAGATTCAATTTCATCATCTCTCTTCATTTCAAATTCATTTATTACATAAATAGCATCATCATCACCATCAAACCTTAACTATGGGGTGACATTATTGATATTATTGTCTCTTCATGAAAAATATGGATTTCAAGTAGTCTCATGAAAAATTTCAATTCCTTGCACTTCAGTAGAACCACATTCACTTTGAATAAAATAATTTTCTCAAGATTTCATCTTTATTATGCTCCACCAATCACCGAACTCTCTTGAAGTAGCATAGTAATTTTCATAATAAATTTTATGTGACTGATGAGTCAATAAAAATAGTTTATTTACTGCAAGAAGGATTTAATATTTAATATCAATGATTCTATTTCTCAGATGAACATGTAATCCTCTCTTAGTATCCAACCACTGATATTTAAACATTGTTATGTAATTTTGTCTCAGATAGCACATTTCAATTATTTCTTTCAGTATTCCATAAAAGTAAACTTCAATTTATATATGATGAGATCCTCTTAAGAAAACACCACTATTCATTGTTTTTTATTCCTTATATGCATGTTTATGAAATCAAAAACTATTCACCACATATGCATTATAATATTTAACCATTTTGGATGACTGATTACACAATACACACAATCAATTATCATTTTTATAAGCATGTTGAGATACCTGATTTTTAAAAAAATATCAATATAAAAAGTAATAAATTTATTTTTTATGTTAAACCATAACTAATTTTTTTAATAGTTTTTTAAACCAGTAGAAAAAATTATTTTGCTGGCATTCTTCTAGAGCAGCTGCTATAATTTGTGGAAACTATTTCTTGATATGATTATCATATAACCTAGAAAAAAATATTATTAATTTAATGTAACAAATATTATAGAATAATTTATAAGAGCCCTCATAATACAAATGGTATCAATTATTCATAGTTGAGTAGAACATGTGTATGATCTCTGGGATGTTCATCATCTGAAAGACATTATTCATGAACTCCACCAACACCAAGTTTGGGATGATTTAAAACTAATAATTTATTTCTCATTTCATCATCAAAATTTCCCTCATTAGGTGTCATGAATTTTTGTTTTGAGGGATATTCAGACTGAAATTAATGAGAGTAGAGAAAATAAATTCCCCTCTATAAATAAGCTTCTGCAATTAATCCTTCAACTTATGATTTGTTATATAATTTTTTCTTCAATTTCTACATGCATCTCTCAAAAGGGTACATCTATCAGAACTATACTGGACCACCACATTTTTATTCATGAAGAAAATGTAATATCAAATGTTCCATTAGGTCAAAAAAATCTAGTGGGAATATTTTTTCCATCTTACATAAAATTTAAAAAAAATCTTCATGCAATAAACTTAGTGCGTCATAGTACTTTTTCACTACACAAGTGTCTTGGAAAAATATGACATGTCTATTAGTGTATCCCAAATCATATAATTCAACAAACCACTTAATATAATTATTATAATTATTTCCATTATAACATGATAGCCATGACTTTTTAATCTAGTAATATGACCATTTCAGACACATCTACCCAAATTGGTAACATAACCATATGCAAGTCTCAAATATACAATCCACTAACAAAATAATAATATATTTTCTTTGAAAAGTGTATAATCTACTTTTGGATTCATTAACATCTATGATATGATATTTTCAAACAGCTCAAGTTCTATTCACTGGTAAATTTGGGAAAGATCTAATAATGATATTACATTATCTTTGGTCTTACATGGTGTAGCCAAAACCATATAAAATTTATTATCAAAATAGTTCTTCTCAATATGAATGACATCCAACATGTGACCGACCAACAAATCAGACCAATATGGAAGATCCCAAAAAATGATCTATTTTATCCAATTGTGTTCTTTCCCAAATACATCAATTTTATATTTGTTTATAGTTAGTCCAAATGCAATGGAAGGTAATGAATATACAAATTATTTTAACTCCATAATTGAGATCAATTTTGGAGGTCCATATCTTTAAATTATACATTTTTTGAAATGATATTTATTCCTTTGAAAATGATGATTGGTTGGAAAGAATCTACGATGACATTTAAAAAAATATTTTTTTCTTCCATTGATGAGCATAAATGCTTTTCTGTCTCCCATATAGTACAGATAGGATTTTAGACCATGTGAAATCCATCCAGATAACATTCCATATGATGTAAAGTCACAAATTTTCCACATCAATGAAGCTTTTGTAGGAAATTTTATTTCACAGCGACATTATATGTACTGACACCGTTACTCCACAATAAATTTAATTCCTAAATCAATGGTTTCAAATAAACATCAATATTATTTTTCATATGTGCTATAATTAGTAAGGTCAAAAAGATATATGTCTCCTTCATCAGCATCCAAGGAGGTAAATTTTATGAAGTTATAAAGACATTCCAACAAGAATATTGACTATAGTAAGAACCAAATGGGCAGAAACTATTAGTAGAAAGACCTAATCACATGTTTCAGGATTCTGAAGAAAAATACGAATGTGCTTGGTCAAAATATTTCCATGAATCACCATTAGAGGAATGATTTAATCTTTTACCCGTTAAAATATTGGTTTTGTTCCATGACATCAATGACAATGTGTTTGATACATAAATAAATGCTACAATATGGGTGTAAGCAGGAAAACCCTTTACTATTTTATAGGAATCAATCCAGACTTCCCTAGTTGAGCCTCTTTATACCTCAATTTTTCACATGTATGACAACTATCCAATGAATCGTTTTCACCATAATATAAGATGCAATAATTTTAGCATGTATGAATATTCTGATAACCAAGACTCAGATTGCAAACCAAACTATTTCTCTCATAGAAATTCATAGTAAACACATTTCATTCAGGTAATAATTTTTCAACTAAAGAGAATATTAGATCAGAACTGCTATTTGACATTCCATTATTTGATTTAATAGCCATAAATTTTTGTAACCTCTTAAAATTTTCTTATATTAAAATTGGTATATAAGGATTCCTTATTGAACAACAACAACTCATAAAATTAAAGCGGTTCCAACTCAAGAGTTAAATCAATATCATCCAAAGATTCAGTTTTTTGAAAAGATAGACCTGCCACATCATGTACTAAATTTTGAACCTATGATGGATATAGAACCACATTATTTGTATCTTTTCTAGAACTACATTCACCATGTTGATACCAAAAATACATAATCTATCTAAAAACCAAAATACAATAGATGACCCCCAACATTGTCAAATGTGTCAAACATCTTCAGACCACATTTTTTACATGGACACTTAATTTCCATTCTGAAACAAATTCTGGTTTTGATGATGTAAATGATAAGAAAACTTCAACACCATTAATATATACGTGATTTATATCAGAACCATTTAGATTCCTACACCGATTAAATCAAGAATGATCATTTAATAATGACTGTTTTCGACTTCCTTATCCCATATTTCCCTAAGAAAATATAAAATAATTAATTTTTTGGATTATTTTAATTTAATAAAAAAAATGATCCTAAAAAATTGTTACTTATTTCTAAGTATTTATAATTATTAGTAATTATTTTTAAATATTGCTAATTATTACTTATTATTTCCAATTATTGAAAATTATTACTAATTACATCTAATTACTCCAAATTACCACAAATTATTCTTAATTACCACTAATCACTACTAATTATTAATAATTATTACTAATTATTACAATTTTACTACTAATTATTAAAATTTATTACTAATTATCACAAAGTATTATTAATTATTACAATTTATTACTAATTATTAAAATTTATTACTAATTATTACTAATTAACACTAATTATTACTAATTACCTCTATTTATTACAAATTACCATAATTTATTACTAATTACTACTATTTATTACTAATTACCGCAATTTATCATTAATTACCGCTAATTATCACTTATTACCGCTAATTAATGCTTATTATCACTAATTATTACTATTACTCTTAATTATTACTATTACCGCTATTTATTACTATTACTATTATTCATTACTATTACCACTATTTATTATTATTACTGTTATTTATTACTATTTATTTCTCCTTATCACTATTTCTTACTAATTACCGCTATTTCTTACTAATTACCATTAATTTTTACTAATTACCACTATTTATTACTAATTATTGCTATTTATCACTAATTATCGCTATTATTACCAATTACCTCTATTTATCAATAATTAGCACTATTTATTATGAATTGCTACTATTTATTTCTAATTACTTTTAATTAGTAATAGTTACCACTAATTATTATTAATTACCGCAAATTATTACTAATTATTGCTAATTATTACTAATTACCTCTAATTATTACTAATATTGGATAATTATTACTATATATTACCAATTAATAATATTTATTACCAATTATTACTAATTATTACTATTTATTAATATTTATTACTATTTATTACTATTTATTACTCCAATGTCCTGATGGCCTTTATTTTTTATTGATTTTTGATAATCCACCTTTCAAGGGGTGAGGTGGAACCCTTATAAGGCCCGTAGGCGTAAGTATTACTTGGCCCATAGGCCTTAGAGGAATTCACTGTCTGTATGCTTCAAACATCACATACAACCCAGACTAACTACTTGGAACTACTCCTCCCCAGCATCTTCATCGTGAAATTTTCTCCCCACCTTCGCATGACTGTTTGGCTATGCTTTCCCATGCATGAAAAGTCTTCTTCCGATGGTAGGTGCCATACCCTCTCATTCTTGCAATCCGTTTTAGCTTCTTCTTTGGTGAATGCTCCTTACGTATTCTCCTTCCGAATCTTGTTCCTTGTAGGTTTCTGGTTTGCATCCATACTTAAAGTGGCCCGAAGGCCTTACTGACCCAAAGGCCTAGGTGGCCCGAAGGCCTTAAAGGACTCGTGGACCAAATCGAAGGCTCGAAGGCCCAAACGGGGGAATATTCCTTACTGCTACAATACCAAACAGTGACTGTAACAGTTCCTACTACAATGCCTACTGTAGTACTGCACATTTAATGCTACAGTACCTACTACAATACTGCTACAGTAATGCTACAGTCTGCTATAGTACTGGAAATTAGCCTTCACTTAGATTTGATCCCGGGTCACCAGGATGCACTTAAGAAGACCTCACCAACTGGGCTAAGGCTCATGTGCTATTTGTTACTAATTATTACAATTTATTACAATTTTTTACTATTTAATACTAATTTTTACTATTTATTAGTATTTTTACTATTTATTACTAATTACGGTTAATCATTACTATTTACCGCTAATCAGTGCTATTTACCACTAATTATTACTATTTATTACTAATTATAACTATTTATTACTAATTATTGATAATTATTATTGATTACCACTAATTATTACTAATTACCACTAGTTATAACTAATTATTGCTAAATATTAAGAATTATTACTAATTATTACTTATTACCGCTAATTATTACTAATTACTGCTAATTATTGTTAATTATTACTAATTATTACTAATTATTAATAATTATCACTAATTATTAATATTTATTACTATTTACTACTAATTATTACTATTTATTAATATTTATTACTAATTATTACTAATTATTACTAATTACTACTAATTATTACTAATTACTGCTAATTATTACTAATTACTGCTAATTATTCCTAATTATTACTAATTACCGCTAATTATTACTAATTACCGCTATTTATTACAAATTATTACTATTTATTAATAATTATGACTATTTACCGCTATTTATTATTAATTATTTCTAATTACTACTATTTACAACTATTTATTACTATTTACAGCTAATTATTATTAATTATTACTAATTATTACAAATTACGGCTAATTATTACTAATTACCACTAATTATTACTAATTACTGCTAATTATTACTAATTGCCACTGATTATTACTAACTGCCGCTAATTGTCACTAATTACTACTAATCATTACTAATTACCACTAATTGTTACCAATTACCAATAATTGTTACTAATTACCGCTAATTGGTACTCATTGCCGCTAATTGTTACTAATTATTGCTAATTTGTTACTAATTATTTCTAATTATTACTAATGACCGCTAATTATTACTAATTACAACTAATTATTACTAATTATAGCTAATTATTATTAATTACCACTAATTATTACCAATCACCACTAATTATTAATATTTATTACTAATTGTTACTAATTATTACTGGTTATTACTATTTATTACTAAATTTTTGTATTTATTACTAGTTTTTCCTATTTATTACTAAATTTTACTATTTATTACTAATTTTTAATATTTATTAATATTTTTTACTATTTATTAATATTTTTTTACTATTTATTAATATTTTTTACTATTTAATTCTAATTATCACTACTTATTTCAATTTAATGCTAATTATTATAATTTACCTCTAATTATTACTATTTACTGCTAATTATTACTATTTATAGAAAATTATTACTATTTACCCCTTATTATTACTATTTACTACTCATTATTACTCTTTATCACTCATTATTACTAATTATAACTATTTATTAAAATTTACCGCTAATTATTACTAAGTATAACTATTTATTACTAATTATAACTATTTGTTACTAATTATAACTATTTAATAATTATTACTAATTACCACTAATTATTACTAATTATTACTAATTAATAGTAATTATGACTAATTATTACTAATTATTACTAATTACTACTAATTATTACTAATTAGTACTAATTACTACTAATTACTACTAATTACTACTAATTACTCCATATTACTACTATTTTCTACTAATTATAACTATTTACTACCATTTACTACTAATTATTACTAATTATTAACATTTATTACTATTTATTCCTTATTATTACTAATTATGACTAATTAATACTAATTAATACTAATTATTACTAATTATTACTAATTATTACTAATTATAAATATTTATTACAAATTATAAACCTGTAATACTATTTATTATGAATTACCGCTATTTTTTTACTAAATACTGCTAATTATTGCCAATTACCGCTAATTATTACAGTTTATTACAATTTGATAGTAATTATTTATAATTAACACTAATTACTAATAATTAATAATAATTACTAATAATTACTACCAATTAATAATAATTACTACTAATTAGTATGAATTAATAATAGTTAATACTAATTACATATAATTATTATTAATTAATGATAGTTTAACCAAATTAATTCAAATTAATACTATTTACTTTTAAATAAAAAATAAATCTTAATGAAACAATATATTTGTAAAAAAAAGAAAAATAAAACTATCTAATTCTAATTTAATTTAATTTTCGCTAATTAACAATAATTATAACTAATATAACATAAAAAGAATTAACTAAAAAATAAAAGCAACAGATAAATACCTTAAAACAGAATCTTCCAAATGATGCAAGACTTGAAATTTAATCCGATGTAAAATTTTAATCTTTGAAAAAATCTAAGAGAAAAATATGAGAGTAGAGAGGTAGAGAGGAGTTCAAAGAGTTGTGAAATGGAAAAAAAAATCAGATGGAGGTATATGTAGGTTAGATTATTTACGACGAGAGTATTTGCGACAGGACCCATCGCAAATGCTAACCCCCTATTAATTAGGGGCAGCAGTTAAAAAGGTATTTGCAATGGGTCCCATCACAAATATTTACCTGCCGATAGAGCATTTGTGACGAGACCCATCACAAATACCTACCTGCTGACATAACATTTGAGATGAGAGATAAATCCCATCACAAATGCTGAAAAGCACAGAAAGGGTATTTGCGACGAGATACCTATTCTCGTCGCAAATAATACTTCTCGAAGGACTATTTGTGACGGGACCCTTTCCCATCGCAAATACCTAGCGCAAATAACAATTTTTTTCCATAGTGATCATTTGAGACTACCAGTCATTCTACTACACCTTGTGGACAACTCTTATTATCTATATTCTTTTTAATAAGACATTTCTCTAATATTCATGTTTTCTCATGTGCTTATGATCTAATCATTAATGATATGTTGATGAGTTTTCCCTTTCTGAGAATTTGAGATCACCCCTTTCTTATGCTTTCTTACCCCAAGTTTTAAAAATGATTATAACATATGAGGAGTATAGTGTGGTTTGATTATGGAGAAATATTCAAAAGCATCGTAAAAAACGTTACATGTGTAAGAGGTCCTCAAAGTCTCTAAAATTTTAGTAACTAATATTTTTAGATTATTATGATATACAATGTTTAAAGTATGTAAATTATGTAAAATAAATATATGTTTATCTTGGTTCACCTCAGTTTTTATCAAATTTAGTGTTTTAAGTATTTGTTTTTAGTGTTTAATCTAAGAGTGTGGGTCAGGGGAACCTCAAATATACTCCCGCACAATTGGTGTATCTCTAATATTTACTTCCACCACAATTATTTATGCTAAGAGTCCCATATTATCAGGTATGAATACCTATATTATAGAATTATTTTCCAATAGGAGTTAATAATAATCCTTTCAATAATATTTGATAATAGGATGATTCAGGATATGAAATGAGATTTCTTTCTCTTGAAAACTGATATGAGCTCGGTTTATAAATATTTAATCCCTGCATCTAATTACATCAAGTTATACCAGGGGAATAAGGACTAGTTTTTTAGGAAGTATCTTCCCACAAACCTCAATCAGAAAAGAGTTATATATCTTTGATTCAATAATTATGCCATTAGGTGTTTTCATAGATAGCTTGATATCCAATGTTCAAGGTAGGGAATCAATATTCATGGAAAACTCATATAATATAAAATAATTTAAATAACTGTAATCAAATAAGGAATTCACTATTCTAGAGTAGAGAATAAGTGTACCTATCACAACTTCATTATCATGATCTTCCTCAGTAGTAGTGATTGCATATTCTCTTCCTTGTTCCCTTGGTTTAAGAGGTTATTGGTTCCTTTTTGCTTTATTTTCTATGGGGTTAGAGCATTGATTTTCATAATTCTCAAACTCCTTTCACTTCAAGCATTTAATTGTGTATGGTTAATTATTTAGGGACTTATTCTCCTCTATTGCATTGCCCATCTTTTTCTTTCCCTTTCGATAGTCCTGAGCTCGATGGCCAATATTTCCACAATTAAAATATTATTTTATTACTTTTTGGAATGTTCCTAGGTTCTTTATCCCACACTTTTATCACATATGAAATTGTAATTTCATTAATCTGTATAGTTTTTCATTCGAGTTTCCATGAAACTCCATTTTACTTTTCTTATCACTCGATCCAAGTGAATGAGAAGACTCTACACCTTCTATTTCCACTTTAAACACAAGTTAGAAAATTTATTTATAACCATATAAGTCTCTTATAGATAATTCATTTCAAAGACTTGGTTTTAGGAAAATAATGATTATATCCTTATTTATTTCAGTTTTAGAAATAAAACTAGTGGTGTACCTTGAGAGTCTCATAAAATTATCCTCATAAGTTCCAATAGATTAATTCTCCTTTTATTTCAACACTAGGAATTCCCATTCCAATTTAATAGAAAATTTTTAGGAAAAATACTTTCAAAAGAATATTTTCTGGAACTCCACCAATTCCATAGAGTCAAAAGTTTCCTTATGTGTCTTATTATTGGTTATGATCCATTATTGGTCAACATCACCCTCTAAATGATACACAACTAAGAAACCCCTTTCATTATCCAAGAACCACATAAAAAAAATATTTTCTCTATTTCATTGATATATTTCTTAATAATTAGTCAGTTAGAAGACCCACTAAAGAAGGGTGGAAATTTTCCCATGATAGAATTGATAATTTTTTTTAGCCTTGGCGGATTCAGAAGCTCAACATGGTTCACATTATTATTCATATCTTGTGAATTTTTTTTGAGCATTTCCATGAGGTTTTGTACACCATCTCTCATCCCACTCTATTGTACACTGGGGGAAATATCTACATTGTAATTCTCACCCATTATTTACTCAATTCCTCATAGTTCTATCAATTTACTATAATAAAATAATGTTAGGGATGATAATTCTTTAAAAATAAAAACTACGAACTTAGAATAAATAATTCATAAATGTCTTGTATACCCTAAATTAAGAATCTCTAGGTTTCAATCTAGGTTACCCCCAATCATTTTGTTATTAGGTTATCCTAGAAATATTTAAATCCCTTATATTTTTTTAAATAGAATTAAAATCAACTAATAATATCCCCCATGAGTGTCAAAAAATGTGTACAGTTATTCCCACATATTGTACACCATGTGAAGATCTAGTAAATAACCGATCATCCTTTTTCTTTGTTATTACCCATAGGTGCATTTATTATCAAGCCTATATCTACTTATTTATATCCAAACATGGATGTTATTGCTGGTAAGCCACAAAATCTATACTTTACCAAAATTTTAGGTTGTTTTCACTATATTTACACTTATCCATGGGGTATTCACTAAATCTTCCTAATCAAAATCTCTAAAAATAAATAAAAATTTCTCTGATACCAATTAAGACATCCCTAGCTAAACATGCATATATTTTATGTAATTTTTATATTTGAAATGTTACATATTGAAAATAATATCACAGTACCAAAACCAAAAGGTTTAGTGTCTTTAGAGATTATCTAAAAAAACATATTATTACACATTATTGATTCAACATATCCAAAAAACATCTCTACATAAAACCTTCTTCTATACATATTCATTCCTATAATTTCATGGGGAAGAGGAAAAAAATAAGGAGTGAACACAAATTATTAGTAAGGGAAAGATTATCAATGATTTATAATGGGACATATCAATATTCAAGTGATATATCATGAGTATAAAAGAAATATATGATTAATAGGGGTATTGAACCATAGGAGACAATGAGCATACAATGATACCATAGGATTATAAAAGGATTGGAATTGAAGTATAAAAATTATACTATGGACTGAAAACATAACATCAACATTTATAATAAATGTAGTATTAGGAAAAAATAACATTGTTAGAAAATGTAAACACAATCATGTCCACATAAAAATATGTGAACAAGTCTAAGAAATAATCATGTCCACCCACAAATTTATTAACCAATATAAACTGGAATTATGTCCACACACAACATATTTATATCTTTAGTTATAAAACAATAACCAATTAATTGAAGGGATATATAGTACCCCACCCATAACATAATTATATACAATAAATATGTGTTCCACATGAAATTAATCATTCATTATATCATGAAAAGAAAACCAAGGAAAGAAAATGGGTCTAAATTGGTTTCATATGATATATCATCAATAAAAGATCAACTAAAATCAAATTTCAATATCTCAAAATGAGTAAATTATAAAATCACATATATAATAAACATGAACTTTAATAAATAAGAGGTATAACTTTAGAGATAGTGAGGAAAATGGAAGTGAAGTCATAACAAGAGTTTTTATAAATAATTTTTATGAAAGTTAATGTTATGTGTCACATTAAAAAAACAGTTATAAGAGGGTTAAAGAAATAATTATCAAAATATCGCTTTAAAAGAATTTACAATAATAAAACTTTGAGAAGAATTAAACTTCAATTAAATAAATGAGGAGTGGAAGATAAAAATAAGAATGTTAAAATGAAATCCTTTTTAATATTTCAAAATATCTTTATTGTAATGAACAACATTAAAAGATTAATAAAACGAAATTTAAAAAAACTAAATATAGGAATTAATATTTTTGGAGATATTAAATATTTGGGTTTCAAAATAATAACATAAAACCTTTGTGGAAAGAAATAATATGAACATGAAAGGGATGTAGCCTTTAGAGAGAATAAGAATTATTATAAAAATTTAATATTTTCACGAATAAGGAATCCATCAAAGAAATATATTATGATGTTTCAATAGATGAGGATAAAATATTTTATTTTAATAAAAGGGAATAATATAAGAAACATAGGAGTGTATAGTTAAGGTAAAATGTTCTTAACCCAATGGAAAGAAAATTAAGTCAATAAGCACTTACCTCAAGCCCTGACTTGTTTGGTGCATGCGTCTAACCTATTGAATAATAAAATTAAGTTTATTAAATAAATTTTAATAAAATTTTTCATATATATTTGATGTATTAATATTATATATATATATATATATTTTAAATTCATTTGATTAAGTCATCATGTTTATTCGCACTATCTTGAGGGAGTTCATTTAAAAATTTCAAAGACACTTTAGTTTATTGATAATTACAGAAGTTATTATTAAATTTGAAAAAATATAGATTTTAAATGACACAATTTTTCATTTAATTAAAAAAATTTAAATGGTCATAAATATACATATGAATTATGTCATTGGAAAAATTCATTTAGTGTAATTTTTATCGTTATACACTTAGTTATGTTAGGCAATTTTTCTGACCATGATGAATTTATTTTCTTTTATTTAACATTATATCTATTTAATAATTACAAAATATGAAAAATTAGAATATATTGAGTCAGATAATTTTAACCATAATATGTAAATTTCAACCACCCATGAAGGCGATAATTAATAGTGGTCCAACTAGCTTGGACCTTATAGTTATTTCCATGATTTTAAACATCTAACGTAAATGATTTTGCATAAGTTGTGCTCATTATAGTTTAACATGGGTTTAGTCTAGGAAAAAACCTAGTGATACTATATCCTTGATAGGATTTTAAAATTGAGATTTATATGGAAGACTTATAGTATTTTAGTCGATTTATTCTCCTTTCAATATAAATTTTCTAATTTGTGTACTTCTATTTATACTCATCAATTCAATGATTGTTCTAAAAGGGTCATATATAATAATAATATCATGATTAATTTTATTTTGGTGTTTCATATGAAGTAAGGTATTCAATGAAATATTTATTTAAATAGAAAATGTATTAAAAAATCATGGGGTGTTACACTATCAAACACACAAAATTTATTTAAAGGGAAATACACACTAAAATTATAGGGTGTTACACAGGTGGTGACTACTTATTTGGAATGATGTTCTCTCACCCAACAATTATCCTCGAAGGATACATGCAAATATTATATTGATTTATCCAAGTAAAGTTAAGGGACCAGTTTAGAAAGTTTCTCTTAATCAAGAGACATGATCTTATGGAGACTTTTGTAGATTATGGTTCTTGAATCGGGTGTAATATCTTAGTAGTTTTTGATTCATTTTGATTACATTTTGGCCATTATGTGTGTATATTATTTATATATTTATTATATATGGTTTATGGGTTATAATTATTATTATTTATCATAATTTTATGTTTCCAACATATATTTAGATGTTAGTTGATATGATTACATAAATACCTGGTATCGTCTTGTGTAAAAGTTCCATTTCTTAGTGTATAATTTTTATTTTTGTTTATTCAACATATGGATGGGTCGTGGAAGATTTATCATGGAAAATAGACCTAAATTATTTAAATACTAAAGAGGGTAAATATCTTCCTATTATTACACCTATTATCCCTTAGAATTTATGCCAGCCTCTAGTGATTGGGGAGAACTTCTAAGGTATTGTATTAATTATGGTAGAGTCAATGGAAAATTCAAGTTAAGTCATTACATAATTTCACAATTTATTATATAAATTTTTATAACTATAATACTTTTGAAACCAAATCCTATTAGTGTTACCTAGATATGTGTAACACAAATATTATAATTTAATATAGGAACCAATCCTGTCTGGTTCACCCATACCCGACATGCCTTATACAAGATAATCCATGGTCTCCCGAATCTGACATTACCTACCCATTTATATGATTGAGGTCTTGACATTTTTTAAATTTGGAAGGAGTATCACACACTTAGTATTTTCAAGGGGTTTTGTTTAAGCATCACCATTTTCATATGCATCTTATGCATATCATTTTTAACTATTACATCTTATAAAATCTTTAAAATTTATTCAATCCATATATGTATTCATGATTATAATGATTTAGTTTTGAATCATATACCTCTAATAAAATTAATATATCCTAAACATATAAATGTATAATAAATTATAGAACTCATTATTTTTGTTACTCACCCAAAAATTAAATCTAATTATATACATATATATTTAATTGCATCTCAGGGATATGATAAATAAAAACCTTATATGTTTAGGATTTTAATTACATGAAATCAAAATCTATAAGATTAAGTACGGTGTGATTGGTAGGTAACCCCCATTTTTCTTAACAATTCCTAAGCTTTCAAGGCATTG
Organism: Viscum album; assembly: GCA_963277665.1. NCBI lineage: Eukaryota > Viridiplantae > Streptophyta > Magnoliopsida > Santalales > Viscaceae > Viscum > Viscum album. Next base: position 1,669,233,348 of record OY728155.1, read on the forward strand.
AGAAGTATAACCCAATGTACCTCTCTCCATAAATAAAAAAACACAAAAGTAATATTAATACCAATAGAAATAAAACAACTAATATGTATAAATCAATATTACCCTTTATTATTTAATTTATAACTGAAAAAAATAATATTATCAATTTAATGAAACTAAATCTTTTTTTTTCATACTAAACATGTTTCTATTATATTCACTTCATGATAATTATAAGAAGAAATTTAAATAATTTAAACTAAATAATGCCAATATTTTTAATATAAATAATTTATATACATGAATATTAGTGAGTGATTTATTAAATAAAGGAATAATTAAAATATTTAATAGAATACATAAAACCTTTAGGCAATTATAATAATAAAAAAATACAATTGATATGGTATAAAGTCACATGAGCTCACATTGGTGATTATTGTTGATAAATATTTCTAATGTTAAAGAGAATAATGTCTATGAAAATTTACATGGTTTTAATACACAATCCATTCCAAATAAATAATTTATACAAGGCCATAACTTAGGTCATGACATGGTTTCCAAGAATAATATTATTTGGTTTAAAATTAATACCTTGAAACACTACATGTTAATATTTTCCATGTCATGATTTTTATTCATAAAAATAAAATTTCTTTAAACCACAATTATTTTGGTAAAAACCATGATTTGAAAATGTAGATTATATGATGATCTATTTTTAGATAATAAAATCTATAAGTTTTTCCAAAAAATGATATTTTATGGAAATTTATGTAAACTATAATATGGTGATATAAACCATGTACATGGTTCTTGAAAAATTTCAAACTGGATTCCATTTTTTGATCTTCAACTTATTGATGCTTCCCTAAAACTCAATCTATTACAACTAAAGGGATTTATAGGGAATTTTTATGGTCAATGACATAGAAGGAAGAAATGAAACCCAACTACAAGATTTAATGGTAAAGAAAATGATAAAATAAAATAAAAAACAAATATATGATATACTAAGGGATTTACATAAAAATGAATAAAAGTGTTTCATAATTACAAAATAAACCTACCAGCACTATAAAAAACTATGGTAACTGTAACACCCCAAGCTTCTACGGTACACTTCTCTTTGAATAATGTGACAGCGTGTGTTGTACGCAACAACGAGTTCTAACACACCATAACCAATCAAACTAGCCGTTATGAATAGTAATACCTAATTTTCGAAATTATATATATTTTATATTTTAAAATGGACTTCATTTCTGGATTCGGAATATCGAATTTATCCTACGGTGAAATTTTGGTACTTTTCGGATAACTTTCATATTTTGATGAATAGTGAAAATTACAAAATTTTAATTAAAAACAACTTTTTTAATCAAAATAATTAATAGTGATAAATTATAAATTTGAGTGGTTTTAAAGTATATTTAGAATATATTTTTACCATTTAATATAATTTTGGTCATTGGACATAATTTTACAATTAAACTGAACATAAACAAGTGTCAATCTTTTGATAGTTATTATCTCTTAAAAACACGCTTTTTGTTTTGAAAGCGGGAATTAATTTTAAATTAATTTCTGCCACTTATGTGTTTTGAATTTAGAAAAATGGATTCCATATTTGGAATCAGGATGTCCAAAATGTGTAAATAGGTAACTTTTATTTTTAGACATTTTGAATAATTACTGTGGTAAATATTTTATTTACCATGGTTAAGGGTAAATATGGTAAATAAGGGTTAAAAAATAATATTATAATAATACTAAATTACCCTAAAACGTGTCCTAGCCTTATTGGTTGATACATGTTCGACCATAGGCATCTTTGGGTCGATTTGGGGACCCCATGCTGCCACTTGTAGGTGATAGGGACACTTTATTTTAATTAAGTTAAAATGAATACAAAAATGACACAAGCATATATCTTTTAAAAAAACAATTATTACATAGGGTTATATATGTTGGATTTTAGATTATAAATATTAATTAGAAAGATAAAACTATTTCCTACATAATGATATTTTATTTATAATTTTTAGACATTAAATAATTTATTTTATTTATGACACAATGATGATGCAGTAATTACTAAAATAGTGAAAAATTAAATTAATTGATATTATAAATACCCAAATAAATATAATATGAAACTTTTAATGAATTAAACTAATTTTCTAGGATAATATGATATATTAGGATTGATTTAATTTACTTTTTTCGAAGTAATCAATCTGTTATGAGTTTCAAAAAAATCAACTATTTAATAGTGTCAAAATTGACATAAAAGAGTTCTTAAAACAAATATTATATTATTAATTGATATTAAATTACTAAAAATCTAATGTTCGTCCAAGAGACTTATATCATGATAGTTTCATCATTAATGGACCACTTGGGGGTCTCTTGGATGTATATAGTAAGTTTATTAACCATATTATATAAAAATACAAAGAGACATTGTAAAAGTGAAACTAATTAACTTAGAGTTAATACTTAAAGATAAGGTTAATATAAGTACCCAAACCTGTCTAAATTCTATTGGTTGAGTTTTTTTCAACCCATACACACATTAACCTTTGAATAGTAAACTTTGGAGCCATTGGAAACCGAATATGAATTTATTATAAACTAATATCTCTAGCTTTTCCAAAGGTGCCCCTCACCCCTCTTATAAAAGGGCACTCCTCCTTCTCATTTCTTCACACCTTCAAAGCCTTTTGGTTCGGCCAAAATCTGCCCAAATACTCTCCCAACTTCCCTCACTACAACCTAGAGTCCCTAGTTTGATCAGAAATCCAACCTAAACAGCCCTTTTGATCAAATCAAAAGGAAGAACCCGAAGAAGAGGTAATGATTTCACCACCCTTTTTCCAAGTTCATTACTTCTTCCACTTCTTCTTCCTTTGTTGTTACCATTCTAAAATAATAACTCCAGTATCATATATATACTGTGATGTTATTATAAATATGGTACAACCATATTTAGTATTCTATCCACCCTTTGAATAACATGTCACCATACGTGCGTACGTACGGCTTACCGTCTCCACGTCGTGGTGTAATTGTTATTCAATATAATTTTATTTGGATGGGTATAATAATGATGTGTAACTCATGTAAATAATAAATATAACATGTTAATGATTCAGTATATATGATATACCATCCATTTATATATTATTTTAATATCAAAAGAATGATATTGTCGCTCGTGCGTACGTACGGACTACCGTCTCCACGAACGCGATGAGATTCATTCTCCATCGTATCCATTCAAGTATAATTATCATTTGATGATTTAAAAAATGATGTTTAAGGACTTGATATCATTATGGATATGAATAATATACAACCTTTCCTTTACAAACATGTCTTACGTAACAAAACATATAAAAGAAAACAAGTAAGTTAACACCCGAAACAATGATAATACTAAGATATTACTATCAAATCAATATTAAAAGATCATATATGATATCATATTAATGTATATGATTCTTGTATAATTTAATAACAATTATTTCACCATTATACAGGAGTTTAACCTACCCCAACCAAGGAAAAGTACAAGGTAAGGGTTATTTCACAATCTCGTCATTACCCGAGGTTGTTTATATGTAATAATCTACTGGGATCTCTTTATCATCCACATCCATGTTTCTTCAAAATGTATTTCAAAACATTTTTATTATTTACAAGAATATGGGTTAAAGTCATTTATACCCCTGTTTGACTTTTTATAAGAGGAATCTTTCTGTCGTTTTCAAAACAAGGTCCTTTTTAACCTTTTTGACAGAATTAAGGCAAGAATGTTTTTTTAACTTATACGGCGAGTGCAGTTATTTTCTGCCATTATAAAATCTTCAAAGTTTTACTTACAAGATTATAAGAATATTTTCAAGAAATTTTTTTTTATATGTCTCTTAAATGATTTCAAAAATAGAAATAGATATTTCTCCAAAAAGTGCTTTGATTTCATCTATGTCAACATCCTTTGATGGATTTTACGCTTATTTGAAGTTGATTTATTATGATACAAAACTTCTATATTGTATTGAAGGTTTTGTGATATGTTTGACTGTGGATGTGCTATTTTTATACCATTCATAGTCTATGGTGAAATTATTGACATTTCCTATGCTATTTTTAATACGAATGTTTATGTTATGTTTAAACCTTTTCATATGGGAATGCATTGGACTTAATATGTGACGGGTGGAGCCCGCTATAGCTCCTCGATGCATCGGTAGGTCTCATGAGACAAACTAGTGTCTTGGCACAAGGCCTTGGAAAAATCTTATTTGTAGTCTTGGCACGAGGCCTTGGCTATGTGGTTATGATAGTCTGGCATTATGCATTCCAACATTATGAAAGTGGTTATTGATATTGCATGTGATTATTCGATTAGTAGAATATCCATGTGAACAAGTAAATGGAATTATTTCATTTTACTTTTGCCATACTATGTTGAAGTTCAAGTTTAAAAGGCTTTTGTTTTAGTTATACATAGCCTTAAATGTTTATTCTTATTTATGAAAGTTTCTGGTATATTGTTATCCTTACTGGGCATTTGAGCTCACCCCTTTTCTATGTTTTATTTTTCCCAGGAAGTGAAGAAGTAAATTATGAATGACCTGCAGGGATATTATGTGGGTATATGAGTGTGGTTTATGGAGACATTATGTTTTTGTAGTAGTTTTTCATTTTATGATGTAATGTAAGACTTATGAATATATCTAGTGTTTCCAAGGCTAATAAACCAATCGGTCTTTCAAGATTTGATCTTTCTTGTGATCATGCCAATGTTATGTAATAATGCACCGACTCTGGGTAACTAGGGTCGGGGCGTTACAGTTGGTATCAGAGGAAGTTTAGTACAAACCTTGGAAGCTAGATTTAGATAAACTCTGATTAGAGCACGTAGACCTAAGATGAACTTTGAGGATTAGTATAGAAGAACTTCCTAGAATTTTGGTATTGTAGAGATTTTGTGAGTTTTCCGAGCAATACATCCCTGTCTGGATACGAGCAGGTAGAGGCGGATCTGGCACAGATGTACCTAGGGGTAAAACCCGAAAACACCGCTTTGAGCTAGACTCGAACGGGAACTGGTGCACGACAACGGGCCTTGCTGCACTCTTGGTTACGACACTCCCGGGGGATATGCTTAGGATAACTCTCATTTTCTTTACAAATCATTATGAAGGGTTTATGAGTATATACTTCCTCAAAGAAAACATTTTTATGATTATGGATTATATCCATAAATAGTTCAATTTATGTTAAGTGTTTTATAAGTATGGGATTATGTATTTTGATTCATAAACTGATCTAGTTTATGCCATTGTTTAGAAATGGCGCCTAGTGGAAGAAATGGAAACCGTATCAATGCACACACTCCATGTAGGGATTGCCCTCCTGCTCAAGATAATTATAGTGGAGCTGGTGATGCAACTGGTGCCGATCAGCTAATCACCATACTGGGACAACTTACTCAGGTTATGAATAATAACCTTACCCGTATGGAGCACCCTGATCCACAGCGTGGAGGATCAATGTTAGATCGATTCATGAGGCAAAAACCACCAATGTTCAATGGGAGTACAAATCCCTTAGTAGCTGAGCAATGGATAAATTCCCTAGAGAAAATATTTCAGGCTTTGGGGAGCAGTGAAAGGAAAAAAGTTATCATGGCAGTTTACCGCCTCACTGGAGATGCTGATCAATGGTGGTCATTAATTCAAAATATGAAGGAAGATGATGAAGTATCAAATATGGAATGGAGGGAGTTCAAAGATCTGTTTTTAGAAAAATACTTTCCTCGTGACCATCGAGCAGATATGGAAAGACAATTTCTAAGTCTGAGAAAGAAGGAGGATGAGAATGTCACAAAGTATGAGGCTAACTTTACAAGGTTAGAAAGGTATGCTGGTGATTATATACGTAACCCAAGAAGTAAGATTGATCATTTCTTTGATGGGTTAAAACCATTTCTCCGTCGAGCATTAGTCTCACAATCCTTTTCATCGTACGAAGACATTGTCTCATGTGCTATCAAGACCGAAAAGGAATTCTCTAAGTCTTATGACTTTAAAGCAAAGCAAGAGAAGAATAGACCTGCTGATCAATCTGGGAATGGAAATAAGGGGAAGAAGGGAAAGGTTGAATATCCATCTTGTGGTAAATGCGGGAAGAAACATCCTGGTACTTGCTTGAAGGGAATGGGAGTCTGTTACAAGTGTGGTGAAAAAGGCCACCAAGCTCGTGATTACAAGGGGAAGAAGGAAGCTACCAACGTTCAGTGCTACAATTGCAGGGAGATGGGGCATTATGCAAATGCATGTCCTAAGCATCATGAGAACTTACCTCAGAAAAGGACAAGGGATTAAGGCCAGGCTTATGCTATCACTACTGCTGAGGTAGAAGCTCCGAAAGACGTGGTGGTAGGTAATTTAATGGTTTCCTCAAGTTTAGAAAATGCATTATTTGACTCTGGATCATCGCATTGTTTCATATCTTCCCAGTTTTCTAAGAAAATTAGATATTTCCAATTTGATTTAATAAGGGAATTGTCAGTTAAAACTCCTAAGGGAAGTATCATTGCAACAAAGTTTTGTGAATCAGTCCCCATTAGAGCACATAAATGTTCTTTATCTGCTGATCTCGTCGTCATACCTATGATTGAGTTTGATATAATCCTCGGTATGGACTGGCTTTCGGACTATGATGCGAAGATTTATTGTAAGAAGAAAGAGGTTACAATTCTTGATGATAATGATAAGGAACACCTTATCTTTAGAGCAGAATCGTCACCACCTAATTCTTATTTAGATCCACCCCCAGTAGCTCAACTTAATTCAATTATTAGGGAGGAAGAGAATGAAATAACTGTCGGTGAGGAAAGGAATGTTCAAATAGAGGATGTACCTGTTGTGAAAGAATTTTTAGATGTATTTCCGGAAGATTTACCTGGACATCCTCCAGAATGAGAAGTTGAGTTTTCCATTGATTTAATTCCTAGATCAAGGCCTATATCGAGGACCCCTTATAGAATGGCCACTGTAGAATTAGTTGAACTAAAGAAACAACTAGAGGAATTGAGTAATAAGGGATTTATTCGCCCTAGTGTTTCTCCATGGGGAGCCCCTGTTCTTTTTGTTAAAAAGAAAGATGGATCTATGAGGTTATGTATCGACTATAGGGAGATCAATGCTATAATGATAAAGAACAAGTATCCCCTACCTCGTATTGATGATTTATTTGACCAACTACATGGAGCTCAATACTTTTCAAAGATTGACCTTCGATCTGGATACCATCAGTTGTGTGTGAAGAAGGAAGACATTCTGAAGACAGCATTTCGAACCAGGTACGGGCATTACGATTTTACCGTAATGCCATTTGGATTGACTAATTCACCCTCTGTATTCATGGATCTGATGAATAGAGTTTTCAAGGAGTATCTCGATGAATTTGTGGTGGTATTTATTGATGATATCTTGGTATACTCCAAAACCTACTAAGATCATGAAAATCACTTGCGCATTATCTTGAAGACTCTGAGGAGGCAAGAATTATATGAGAAGTTTAGCAAGTGTGAATTCTGGCTTCAGGAGATTTCTTTTCTTGGCCATATTGTCTCTAAAGATGGAATCTCTGTTGATCCTTCTAAGACCAAGGCAATCCAAGAATGGCCAGCACCTACGAGTATAACTGAGGTATGTAGTTTTATTGGTTTGGCAGGTTATTATCGACGTTTCGTCCAGAATTTTGCCCGATTGGCTAACCCATTAACGAAGCTCACACGTAAAGGGGTTAAATTTGTTTGGACAAAAGAGTGTAAAGAATGTTTTGAATAACTGAAGAGAAGATTAGTCAATGCTTCTATATTGACTCTACCATCGGGGAATGATGGGTTCGTTATTTATAGTGATGCATCAAAGAAAGGACTTGGTTGTGTCCTTATGCAGAATGATAGAGTTATTGCCTATGCATCACGACAGTTGAAAATTCATGAACAAAACTATCCTACTCATGATCTCGAGTTAGCAGCTGTGATCTTTGCTTTGAAGATATGGGGGCACTACCTCTATGGAGAAAAATGTGAGATTTATACTCATCACAAGAGTTTGAAGTATATTTTCTCACAAAAAGAACTCAACATGAGGCAAAGGAGATGTCTTGAATTACTCAAGGATTATGATTGCACGATACACTAACACCCGGGGAAAGCAAACAAGGTGGCAGATGATTTGAGTAGAAAAGACCATGGAGTTTTGAACAATATGATAATTGAAAGGGATCCAATTTTCATGGATCTAGTGAAGATGGACATGGGAATAACCAGGGAAGGTGAAACATCAATACTTTTTCAAATGGTTGCCAAACCATCTTTACTAGAAAGGATTAAGAGTTCTCAGACCGATGATGAAGAATTTCAAAAGAAGATTAAAGCTGTGAATGATGGGAGATTGAGAGACTTTGTGTATGAAGATGGAATTTTGAAATTCGGGAAGAGACTTTGTGTTCCCGATTTACCTGATATAAAAAGGGAATTGTTGGATGATGCTCATAGTTCAAATTTCTCTATACACCCTGGGAGCACGAAAATGTATAGATATTTGAAGGAACATTTTTGGTGGGACAACATGAAGAGGGAGATTTCTGATTTTGTGTCAAGATGTATGGTTTTTCAACAAGTGAAAGCTGGAAGGCAACAGCCTGGAGGAGTCATGCAACCTCTTCCCATACCGGAGTGGAAATGGGACAATATTACGATGGACTTTGTCATGGGGCTACCAAAGACTCCTAGAAGGAATGATGCAATATGGGTTATTGTTGATCGTCTTACCAAGTCAGCACATTTTCTTGCTATAAGAGAAGATCTACCCCTGGAACGTCTAGCAAGACTATATATTAATGAAGTTGTGAGACTTCATGGAGTACCCCTATCGATTGTTTCTGATCGTGATCCCCGTTTTACTTCAAGATTTTGGAAAAGTCTTCAGAAATCCCTGGATACTGAACTTCATTTGAGCACTGCTTACCACCCTCAGACAGATGGACAATCAGAATGGACTATTCAGACCTTAGAAGACATGTTGAGATCTTACTCACTTGACTTTCAGGGTATGTGGGATCAATATTTACCACTGGTAGAATTTTCCTATAACAATATCTTCCATTCGAGTATTCAGATGGCACCATATGAAGCGTTATATGGAAAGAGATGTCGTACACCAACCTGTTGGGATGACGTTGGTGAAAGAAAACTTTTAGGCCCAGAACTGGTGGAGGAAATGGTAGAAAAGGTGAAGGTAATCCAAAATCACATCAAAGCAGCTCAAAGTAGGCAGAAGAGCTATGCCGATAATCGAAGGAAGGATTTGGAATTTCAAGTCGGTGATCATGTTTTCCTGAGGGTATCTCCATGGAAGGGAGTCATACGTTTTGGTAAGAAAGGTAAATTGAGTCCTAGGTACATTGGACCCTTCGAAGTTCTAGAACTAATTGGGGTTGTAGCTTACCGATTGGCAATGCCGCCAAGTCTCTCCAAAGTTCACGATGTGTTCCACGTATCTCTGTTGAGGAAATACATGCCTGACCCAACGCATGTACTCACCTATGAGGAATTAGAACAGGAACCCGATCTGTCTTATTGTGAAGAGCCTGTCAGGATTCTTGATACAAGAGAACAAGTACTGAGAAACCGGACGACGCGTCTGGTAAAAGTTTTGTGGAGAAACCATAAGATGGAAGAGGCAACGTGGGAACCCGAGGAACTTATGATGAAGAACCACCCGAGTCTTTTCATGCGGTAGTATTCTAGAAATTTCGAGGATGAAATTATTTGAAGGAGGGGAGAATGTAACACCCCAAGCTTCTACGGTACGCTTCTCTTTGAATAATGTGATAGCGTGTGTTGTAGGCAACACCGAGTTCTAACACACCATAACCAATCAAACTAGCCGTTACGAATAGTAATACCTAATTTTCGAAATTATATATATTTTATATTTTAAAATGGACTTCATTTCTGGATTCGGAATATCGAATTTAGCCTAAGGTGAAATTTTGGTACTTTTCGGATAACTTTCATATTTTGATGAATAGTGAAAATTACTAAATTTTAATTAAAAATAACTTTTTTAATCAAAATAATTAATAGTGATAAATTATGAATTTGAGTGGTTTTAAAGTATATTTAGAATATATTTTTAACATTTAATATAATGTTGGTCATTGGACATAATTTTACAATTAAACCGAACATAAACAAGTGTCAATCTTTTGATAGTTATTATCTCTTAAAAACACGCTTTTTGTTTTGACAGCGGTAATTAATTTTAAATTAATTTCTGCCACTTCTGTATTTTGAATTTAGAAAAATGGATTCCATATTTGGAATCAGAATGTCCAAATTGTGTAAATAGGTAACTTTTATTTTTAGACATTTTGAATAATTACTGTGGTAAATATTTTATTTACCATGGTTAAGGGTAAATCTGGTAAATAAGGGTTAAAAAATAATATTATAATAATACTAAATTACCCTAAAACGTGTCCTAGCCTTATTGGTTGATACATGTTCGACCATAGGCATCTTTGGGTCGATTTGGGGACCCCATGGTGCCACTTGTAGGTGATAGGGACAATTTATTTTAATTAAGTTAAAATGAATACAAAAATGACACAAGCATATATCTTTTAGAAAAACAATTAATACATAGGGTTATATATGTTGGATTTTAGATTATAAATATTCATTATAAATATAAAATTATTTCCTACATAATGATATTTTATTTATAATTTTTAGACATTAAATAATTTATTTTATTTATGACACAATAATGATGCAGTAATTACTAAAATAGTGAAAAATTAAATTAATTGATATTATAAATACCCAAATAAATATAATATGAAACTTTTAATGAATTAAAATAATTTTCTAGGATAATATGATATATTAGGATTGATTTAATTTACTTTTTTAGAATTAATCAATCTGTTATGAGTTTCAAAAAAATCAACTATTGAATAGTGTCAAAATTGACATAAAAGAGTTCTTAAAAAAATATTATATTATTAATTGATATTAAATTCCTAAAAATCTAATATTCGGCCAAGAGACTTATATCATGATATTTTCATCATTAATGTACCACTTGGGGGTCTCTTGGATGTTTATAGTAAGTTTATTAACCATATTATATAAAAATACAAAGAGACATTGTAAAAGTGAAACTAATTAACTTAGAGTTAATACTTAAAGATAAGGTTAATATAAGTACCCAAACCTGTATAAATTCTATTGGTTGAGTTGTTTTCGACCCATCCCCACCTTAACCTTTGAATAGTAAACTTTGGAGCCATTGGAAACCGAATATGAATTTATTATAAACTAATATCTCTAGCTTTTCCAAAGGTGCCCCTCACCCCTCTTATAAAAGGACACTCCTCCTTCTCATTTATTCACACCTTCAAAGACTTTTGGTTCGGCCAAAATCTACCCAAATACTCTCCCAAATTCCCTCACTACAACCTAGAGGCCTTAGTTTGATCAGAAATCCAACCTAATCAGCCCTTTTGATCAAATCAAAAGGAAGAACCCGAAGAAGAGGTAATGATTTCACCACCCTTTTTCCAAGTTCATTACTTCTTCCACTTCTTCTTCCTTTGTTGTTACCATTATAAAATAATAACTCCAGTATCATATATATACTGTGATGTTATTATAAATATGGTACAACCATATTCAGTATTCTATCCACCCTTTGAATAACATGTCACCATACGTGCGTACGTACGACTTACCGTCTCCACGTCGTGGTGTAATTGTTATTCAATATAATATTATTTGGATGGGTATAATAATGATGTGTAACTCATGTAAATAATAAATATAACATGTTAATGATTCATTATATATGATATACCATCCATTTATATATTATTTTAATATCAAAAGAATGATATTGTCGCTCGTGCGTACGTACGGACTACCGTCTCCACGAACGCGATGAGATTCATTCTCCATCGTATCCATTCAAGTATAATTATCATTTGATGATTTAAAAAATGATTTTTAAGGACTTGATATCATTATGGATATTAATAATATACAACCTATCCTTTACAAACATGTCTTACGTAACAAAACATATAAAAGAAAACAAGTAAGTTAACACCCGAAACAATGATAATACTAAGATATTATTATCAAATCAATATTAAAAGATCATATATGATATCATATTAATGTATATGATTCTTGTATAATTTAATAACAATTATTTCACCATTATACAGGAGGTTAACCTACACCAACCAAGGAAAAGTACAAGGTAAGGATTATTTCACAATCTCTTCATTATCCGAGGTTGTTTATATGTAATAATCTACTGGGATCTCTTTATCATCCACATCCATTTTTCTTCAAAATTTATTTCAAAACATTTTTATTATTTACAAGAATATGGTTTAAAGTCATTTATACCCTTGTTTGACTTTTTATAAGAGGAATCTTTTCGTCGTTTTCAAAACAAGGTCCTTTTTAACCTTTTCGACAGAATTAAGGTAAGAATGTTTTTTTAACTTATACGGCGAGTGCGGTTATTTTCTGCCATTATAAAATCTTAAAAGTTTTCCTTACAAGATTATAAGAATATTTTCAAGAAAATGTTTTATTTTATATGGCTCTTAAATGATTTCAAAAATAGAAAGAGATATTTCTCCAAAAAGTGCTTTGATTTCATCTATGTCAACATCCTTTGATGGATTTTACGCTTATTTGAAGTTGATTTATTATGATACAAAACTTCAATATTGTATTGAAGGTTTTGTGATATGTTTGACTGTGGATGTGATATTTTTATACCATTCATAGTTTATGGTGAAATTATTGACATTTCGTATGCTATTTTTAATACGAATGTTTATGTTATGTTTAAACCTTTTCATATAGGAATGCATTGGACTTAATATGTGACGGGTGGAGCCCGCTATAGCTCCTCGATGCATCGGTAGGTCTCATGAGACAAACTAGTGTCTTGGCACAAGGCCTTAGCAAAATCTTATTTGTAGTCTTGGCACGAGGCCTTGGTTATGTGGTTATGATAGTCTGGAATTATGCATTCCAACATTATGAAAGTGGTTATTGATATTGCATGTGATTATTCGATTAGTAGAATATCCATGTGAACAAGTAAATGACATTATTTCATTTTACTTTTTCCATACTATGTTGAAGTTCAAGTTTAAAAGGCTTTTGTTTTTGTTATACATAGCCTTAAATGTTTATTCTTATTTATGAAAGTTTCCGGTATATTGTTATCCTTACTGGGAATTTGAGCTCACCCCTTTTCTATGTTTTATTTTTCCCAGGAAGCGAAGAAGTAAATTATGAATGACCTACAGGGATATTATATGGGGATATGAGTGTGGTTTATGGAGACAATATGTTGTTGTAGTAGTTTTTCATTTTATGATGTAATGTAAGACTTATGAATATATCTAGTGTTTCCAAGGCTACTAAACCAATCGGTCTTTCGAGATTTGATCTTTCTTGTGATCATGCCAATGTTATGTAATAATGCACCGACTCTGGGTAACTAGGGTTGGGGCGTTACAGTAACAATCCCAAAAATCATGGTCATGAATTTTTTAAAATCTAGCTCATAAATTTCATAAAAATAAGGTTTTCATCATGTATAATTAAAATAATGGAACAAAATTATAGGCATGGTCTTTAACCATGGTAGTAAATTAATCCATATTTCAAATCATGTTAGTTGGTCCCATTATACATTTTTAAAAAATGTAATCACCATCCCCCAAACATATAAATATTTTTTTTTGAAAATAAACATAATAAAAATGAGATGATGGGTATATAATAACAATATTCAAAATATTACCTAATAATATAATTTTTTTAATTTAGTCACCATGAATATGTGGTACCAAAACTGTTCACCAAATGTCATTTAGAATTAGTATTGAAACTATCATCCTCATATCTATATCCATTACCACCCCCACCATCAACAAATTTACCTGAATTATCATCTAGAGCATCATCATGTCAACCATCATCACCACTCAGATCATATAGATGAATAACATAGTCATAATAACCATAAAAATATTAAAATATATAGTTAAATGATTATGAAAATAGGAATCAATATAAAATTACTGCATCATAATCCAATAATCATTAACCACAATTGTAATCATAGGTGGAGTACGAACCATGATGGATCAAAGTAGGTATATAAATATGATTTCTGATTGAATAAATTTATTCTATATAATATAATGAATAACATAATTTCATAGTTGTGATGTTATTGTGATGATGATAGGATGATGATGTGCTAGAGGATGCGATACATAGTGGGGTTCGTGCATGGTAGTAGGAGGTCACCTGGTCGATTTTCTTTATGTTTACGATACTTTTCTATGAATAGAATATAGAATATGGTGGTGATGTGGTGATGAAATATGTGGATGTGTGTATTTTATTATGATTGTGGTGGTATATGGAATGTGGTTATAATATAATATAAGATATGAGATTTCATGACTACGAAAGGGATATAAGCCCAAGTTATTTTTTTGTTGTGGTGTGTAAGTGATAAACTAGTGGGGAAGTGGTTTTAGGTTTCCTTCCTGATATATTATTTTGATATTATTTTATTAAACTTGGATTTGATATTGGGTGAGAAATCCCTAGTGATATTAGGTGAAAATGGCTGGTTTTAGGTTCATGTTGGTTCTAATTTTTATCCCCAGGGGAATTAGTATATTTGATTAACATTTACATTAGGCATATTAATGAGTATCCTACTGAGTATACATATATTATCATCCATATATATATATATATAAATCTATTTTTTAGGTTTGAAAGAGGTATTTAGTGATTGAGTAATACATTACTAGATCATAGATTAGAGAAATGGTTGGTGTTACTGATTTAGGAATTTCCTTTTTTTTCATTTTATTTTAGAAAATTATCCCTCTATATAATTACATGAATTATGGGAAATCAGTTATATTTGTATATTATGGTGTTAAATGACGGTTTTATTTTTATTTTCTTGGTATTTATGAGGGTAATTTCTCCCATTTATACATTATATACCCTCATTGCTAGTCTCCAACTCATTACCTATTAGAAATAGTCATTGAGGGTCACTTTTGTCTTCACTATAGGCCCAAGAGGGGTTCCCAGTGGGTTTGGGTAGTGAAAAAGTTGTATCAAAGCTATGGATAAGAGTTATAATAGATTTTAGAGTTATTAACTGGTAATTATTTCCTGGGATTGGTATGGAAAATGTGTTATCCAAACCCAGTGTGCGACATACCAGTATAGACAAGATAATCAATAGATAATTAGGGATCCCTGTGATATGATATAAGGACCCTAGAGATTAATAAAGACCATAGGGGAGGTAATGTTGATTACAGGGTAAAAAACTAGAAGAGGCACATTACTCATGATTATTTATGCATGTAGTTTAATTAGGTTGATTCTGAGTAAACTAAAATGAATATAACTAAATGAAACTCAATGAATTTAATGAAACTAGTACTAGAATTTTTCATTATTACTTGAAAAGATGGATAGTAGTCATTATATCACTATGGTTTAAATTATTGAGGTGAAGTATGATGATTTAGTTGACTATAGGGGTTAACTTTACTAAAGACTATAAGTGTTAGACAAAGACATTGTATAAGTTTTAATATTATGGATTAGTGACATTTGAGGGTAATGTCTTTGATTTGGAGATGGAATACTATTTAGAGTAGATAAAGATCAATTTTATTTTGATCCATTCCAAGATATAGTATCATATCTTTATGGATATTAGTTAGATGAGAGGGGTTGTGCGCCAATGGTGGATTCCATTCCTTGGAGAGTGCAATGAGGCATAGATCTCACAAGACAATTTTTAAGGCAGTTTCATGACGAGTTCCCTTTTTCAATGATGAGAGATATGGATAAGAAATAATTTCTATCCATAAAGTAGGGGACCTAGAGAATTCATGGTCTTTAGATTAGATTCAAGGATTTTGTTTTCATTACCCTAGATATTTCCAAATGAGGAGTACAAATTTCATCATTTTAGAGAGGTGCTACTTATAACTATTATATATATGGTTACCCCATTTATATTTTCTATATATCTAGAGGAGTAAAATAAGGAATATGTAATATATAGGATTAATGAACATGTAGTATTACCTTGGGATGGGAGTCATCAAAGCTTCATATAGATAAAAGCTATTGATTGAGGGTCTTTGATCCCAGGACCACTGAGGTTTCAATCAATAAGGAAATTTCCTCAATAGTCATCCTCACTTTTTTCCTAGACCAATTAGAACCTATTAACCTAGTAGGATCTATTAGAATGTTTTATTAACTTTTATATGACATGGATTTCAAATATTTTAGCGAGAAACCATTCTAAACAGTCAGCACAAGGTTGCTGAAAAGATCCATTATCCACCTCAATTGCAGTTTATTCAAATGCCTCATCAATAATAGGATTAGCAATATTTTTTTTAATACAAGGGAAATATAGGAGGTATATTATTTCCTTATTATATCCCTTTTCCTTAGGGATATAGGGACGAGTGTGTTCATAGAGGTGTTTCTTAGTAGGTCCAATAAGTTAGTGGAGCTCGGAGTGATTAGTTGCAAGTCATAGAGATGATAATTACAAGAGGACCAAATATTTTTTGAGGTATTGTATGATTATATCCTACCTTTGATTTTACTTTATTTTATTTTAGAGCATCAAAACCCTTCATTACATCTACCTTGGTTTGCACCTTGGGACTCAAGATATAGAGGCTTCCAATTATCATGGTGTTGACTCCATGAGTTAGAGGAAAGACAAGTTTTCTTGACATGTCTTAGGGATGTGAGATAATGACGTGGCATCAATATTCATTGGTTTATTTATTATTTCTATAGTTAATGTTGTACAATGTCATATTTTTCATGGATTGGTTATATTATGTGTGTAAAATCATCGATTTCTTTTAGAGTAGGGCTATGTTTTCTGATATAGAAGGCCGATGTGTGGTGTTCATTAGTGTGATAGATAATCATATGAGTTTTAATAATTCACATCCTATTTTTTATTATCTTTCATAGTTATCATTGAGTTTTGTAGTTGTGTAGGTGGTGGTGTTTCCTAGTTTTATTGAGGAATTTCCATATGTTATTCCCAAAGAGGTTGTGACACTACCCTCTCGATGAGACATTGAATTCAAGATAGAGTTACTGCCATATGCTTATTTAATTTAAATGATTATTTATTATATAAAACCTTCAAATTTATAGTATTTTAGGTTCTAGATCATTGTTTTGATGAAAAAGGGTTTCATATGCCCTAGCGTGTTGTCATGGGGTGCTTCAGTGTTCATAGCCAAGAAGTATTACGGCAGTATAACATTGTGCATATATTAATAGTGATTAAATCATGTGATGGTCGAGAAAATTTATCCATTTATAATGATATATTATTTTTTCAACCAATTTTAAGGAGATAATAGGTTTTTAAAAATTGATATGTAGTCTGAGTATCGTCATATGAGGGTGAAAGAGATGGATATATCGACTACTACTTTCAAGTGTTGATATAGGAAATTTGATTACTTGGTTATGTAATTTTGTGTTATAAACAACCTAACTATTTTAATGGGATTATTTAACTTCATGTTTCATGATTCATTGGATCAGTTTATGGTATTATTCATCAATAAAATCCTTATGTACTCAAATTTATAAGAGGATTATATCGAGAATCTTAAGGATATTATACAAGTCCTTGAATTCAATCAGCACTATCAGAAGTAGTCCAAGTGAATTTTTTGGGTGCATGAGGTTAATTTTCTCAAGCAAGTGGTGTCTCAGTGGGGAGTAGTAGTCGATCCCTAGAATTTAAAGATAAATTTTTCTTGAAAAGTACCTAATAATGTTGCATATATTAATAGTTTCCTTGGTATTAGGGATATTATAATATATTCATGTCAAATTTATTTTATATTATATCCCCATTGGTAGCCTTGACCAGGAAAGATCAAGATTTTATATGGATTGATCAGTTTCTATCATCTTTTGACTATCATAAAGAAATTAAAATTAATGCTTATGTTCTTTTGTTACCAGATTAAGGGGTCATGTTTATAATTTTTTATTGCACTTACCATCTTAGGTTTGGTTTTAGATTGATGCAGTATAGGGTCATGATCTTAAATAGGTCTAGGTAGTTACATCCCCATGAGAATAATTATTCCACCCATGATCCTATGTTTTTAGCAGTGCTATTTGATATGAAGTTGTGGTAGTATTACCTCACCTATGAATGCTTTTTTTTCTTCACAGATCACAGGAGATTGATGTATATTTTTTCTCAATGGGATTTTAATTTGTATCAATGTATGTGGTTGAAGATCTTAATGGACTATGAATTTGATATATCTTATACCCCATGGGATTTAGTTGCTAATGCGCAAAGTAGTAAGTCATGAAGAGAAGATATTGGGGAGTCTGAAGAAGCATGGATAATAATAGAGGATTTTTCAATGATGGATATTAATGCAGGGGAGGATGGTGGTATAGGTTTCTTATTCCTAAAGTGAGTGAAATAATATTTTTTTTGCAGTGGGTGGAGGAGTCTAAGTGGGTAGATCCAAGGTAGATGTGATGGGAGATCTGGTATTCCATGGTAATTATCCATAGGGATTATTATTGGAAGATAAAACTTGGGTGTTGTTATATGAGATAATATTTATTCCTTTAGTGAGAAATATTATGTTCTTAATGAATTTCATAGATCACCCTTGGTAGTGTATCCCTGTATATCCAAGATGTTTCATTCTTTGAGGAGTCAATTTTAATGGGTAAGGATGAAGTTATATATAATAGAGATTATGTCATGGTGTTTTTTATTCCATTAGGTTAAGGTAGAGAATTTCATTCTAGGAAGGTTTTTATATCCCTTGGATGTAACCAAGTTTATGTGAGAGGAAATTTTTATGGATTTCATCATGGGTTTTCCTCAATCTTAAGAAGTATGTAATTATAATTTGGTGATTGCAGATTGGTTGATGAATTTGTCTCATTTAGTTTCAATTAAGGAATCAAGTGATGTGGATGTTTTTATGAGAAAATACATGGATGAGATGGTTAAGCTTCATGGTGTACCAAGGACCATCATATTTTATTAAGACCCCCATTTTACCTCATTAGTATAGGGTGTTATTCAATGAACTTTTAGCTCCCAAATTTTCCATAACACTACTTTCTAACCTAAAATGGATAGTAATATATTACAAACCATTTATACACATGGTGATATTTTTTGCGCCTATATTTTATATTTTGGTGGATCATTGGTGATATATCTTTTTTTTGGTGGAGTTATTGATCGCGTAGTTGAGAGTGTCAAATTATTTGTTTAATTTTGGCTAGAATTTCTACAGTATAACATCAACCCTAGGTCATCTCTCGACGGAGCCTTAGATCATTAATTTAAAAAGAGGGTTTTGATTATGAAAGTAGATGGTGAATGAGGTTTTGTACAACTTGGGGGTTTTATCATTAATGATGAAAATAGAAAATGAAAGTGATAAAATAAAGTAGAAATGAACAAGATTGATTAAACGCGATCAACTCGGGGAAGTCTCGTGATGCTCATCCTTCATCGCTTCAAGGGATGGGGTTATGATCTTTTAATCCATGATTTTTAACACCTAGAACTATAATGTTACTGTGTTTATACTAGGATACCACCTAGGGTTCAGTTTAAAACACATAACGATTCACCAGACACTGCCGATGATTGTGTGATTTGTGTTCGACATCATAACCGAAACTCACCAAGGCAACACATGAAGAATTCGATGTTCTATCGAGGTTTGCATGTTATTTCATTTTGATACCATGAAATAAATGTGCATGATATTGACAATGCTTATGTGAGTTCAATTGACCAATATAAACTAGACAAATACCGCAATTGAATGAGGGAAGAAAACGGGATGAACGGTTTGTGAAACATCACATGAAAGGGTACCCCCAAATATGATCATTTGAGTTGAGTATAACATACCAGTATATAAATCAATTAAATAAAAATATAGTATGAGTAAAAACAACATAAAACCTATAATTAAAAAGATCATTCAAAATAATACAACTTTGAAACTCGGGATTGCATCACATTCCTCCCCGGGTGATCACAAGGGGTTTAGAAACCAATGGGAGGGGAAGAAGAAGAAGATGTTGAAGTAGCACCTCCCATAGCCTCCAGAACTTCTAGGGATGTTGAGAAGACTCCTTGGGGACTCTAAAATGGTAGCACCTTGCCTATTGTCCTAACTTGAAAATGGGGAGCCCAAGGTGTCATTTTATAGGAAAATTGGAAGGTGGTTTTAGGCACATAGATTTCGTCAATCCACTTGTACCACGTGTTTTGGCCTTCAGACAGTCTTATCTCACTTTGGATAAAAAAAAGTTGTATCCCTATCTCTTGAATGTCTCCACGGAATGTTTGGAACCCTTTGGACAAATACAACTCAATATATTGATAAAATACAGAACACCACATTTGACTTGGTCCATATTTAGTGGCTTGGACAGATCAGTTCGAATGGGCCCCATAGAAGACGAATCGGGATTGGGTTCCTTAATATTAAATGTATCCTATTAAAATTTGTATGGGCCCACAATATTTCAGCCCATTTGGATGCACATATTTTGTGTACTATGCCAAAAAGTGGACATATGTCCATGGATCCATGCAATTTTGGCCCATTTTTCTTCCACTTCATCAAAGGCCCTCCAAATCATCTCCACCTACATTGAAATAATAAAAAAAGTAACATTTCCCATTATAATATTGATTAACATTAATTTTTTGATTCAAACATAAAGTAAAATTCATTATTATATTTGTAATATTCATTACAAAACTAGTTTAAAACTGCGGTGTAATGGTGGAATAAAATAGTGAATCGTGGTACGATCACACCCCCACACCTAAAAATTTTCACTCCTGGGAAAAGTCACATATCCATATACAAGGATATATATATATATATATATATATATATATATATATTTCCAACATCTTGAAGATTTATCATTTGAGGAAATTTTATTTAAAGTAAAGTGATCAATGCACGAACCACACCAAGGAGTTCTTTTTAGTGAAAATAGAAAAGGATGTCTCATAAATCATATCATAGAAAAATCAAAAAAGATTCATGATAACCAATTGAGAAAGGAATTCAGAAGTAAATCATGAAACTAACTCTCCATGTGTGTGTGTGAAAACCATTCCATGCTATTATTTCCTCTTTATATCCAATAAATATATGTTATTTAAACATTTTCAGCTTAAATGGTTTTGTCACCGAACCTGTCCTACATCCTTTGCAATCATATTTCAAGACCCACTCATTTAAGCATTCCCAGAAGTTAAAACATAAGCTCCCGACCTAGATATCCCCATACGTTGCACATTTCATCACTCCCCTCATTCATTATGTTTTTTTTGAAGTTTCAATTGGAACAAATCTCACACTCATCTCTCAACCCTTATTTGAACTTCTCACGACACTAATTGAAATAGTTATAACAATATCAAAGGTTTAGGATGCGTGGTTTTTGAACTTCCCAAGACACAACAATATTTTTTTGAGGGTGTACAATAGTCGGACATTAGGTACACATGCATAGGTCAATCTGGTACAATAATGAAATAGATCAGATAAGGAACGAACGTATGGAAATATCATTTAAAGATGAAAAATATTAACCCAACATATATTTACCTTATATTAAGTAAGAAATAATCACACTTTGTGGCCCAGTGGAAATTTGTAGAGATATTAGTGACACAATTTTCAAAAAAACTACTCACACAAACAGAATTAATCATCTCAAAGGTTTCACATAGATACGACCATTTATATCATTGATAGAAAACCAATTCACTAAAAATCACCCCCTGATGTAAAATTCATACAAAAATTCTTTTTAGCCTTTGTTATGGTATTTTTACTTTCCCCACTTTATGGTTTCCAAATCATGGAACTTCGAAATTTTCGATGGGGAAAAATTAAAATACCATAAAGAAGGCCAAAAATAGAAAACAAAAGGGGAACAAAATGAAAACTAATAACTAACCCAGGAATGTATCCACCCCCCACACCTAGAGTATGCAGTGTCCTCGCTGAAATAATTGATAATGTGAGAAGGATGGATAAAACCTGGTGTGTTTTATTGGTATGATGCGTCGAGAAGGTGGATTTCCTCCACCAGATTCTTTGGAAAATCATCAAAGAAGTGTTTAAGTCGCTGCCCATTGACGGTAAGACTTCGCCCACTCTACTCATGAAAAACCTGTATTGCACTAAAAGGGTAAACATTAGTAACAGTATAAGGACCGAGCCATCAAGAAAAAAGCTTACCTAGGTGGAGTTTATTCCTGGAATTGTACATGAGGACCTTCTCACCAATATGTAACTTCCTCTGGTGAATCATGCTATCATGAATATCCTTTGTATTTTCTTTATAGATTCGGGAGTTTTCATATGCATCACGTCGAATTTCTTCCAACTCTTGAATCTGCAACTTTCTTTCCTCACCTGCATCTAAAAGGTTCATATTTCATTGTTTAACAGCCTAATATGCATGGTGTTCTACCTCCACTGAGAGGTGACAAGATTTTCCAAACACAATCCTATATGGTGACATTCTGATAGGGGTTTTAAAAGAAGTACGGTACGCCCAAAGTGCATCATCCAAGCACAAAATCCAATCTTTCCTATTGGGTTGTACCGTTTTCTCCAAGATTTTCTTAACTTCTCGATTTAAAATTTCTGCGTGTCCGTTAGTTTGGGGATGATATGAAGTGGAGACTTTATGAACAACCCCATACTTACGAAGTAATTTTTTCTTTTTACGATTGCAAAAATGTGAACCCTGATCACTAATGATGAATCTTCGTAGACCAAAACTACTGAAAATCTGGGACCTCACAAAATCAACAACCACTCGAGAGTCATCGGTCCTGGTGGCCTTTGATTCCACCTATTTAGATACATAGTCAACAACCAATAATATGTATACAAAGCCAAATGAATTCGGAAAAGGCCCCATGAAGTCAATTCCCCATGCATTGAAGATCTCACAAAATAACATGGGCTGTTGGGGAATTTCGTTCCTATTGGAGATATTCCCTGTGAATTGAAAACAACTACATGACTTTCAAAATATATGGGAATCCCTATACAATTTTGGCCAATAAATTCCCGAGTCAAGGACCTTTCGAGCTATACGTTGAGAGAAAAAGAGGCCCCCACATGCCAAGGTGTGGCAGAAGGTCAAAACAGAGGTGAACTCATGGTCAGGGACACACTGATGAACAACTTGGTCACTACAAATTCTTCACAAATATGGGTCATCCCAAATGTACCATCGATAACCATGTTTAAGTCTCTGGGATTGTGAAGTGCTAAAATCAGTGGGGACCCTAGATGTTTCTAGAAACTTCACAATGTCCGCATACCAGGGGGTAAGGTCCACAACATCACAAAGTTTCTCATGAGGAAAGAATTCTCCAATGGGTAGGGGTGAGTCAACATGATGGTCCAATGGTGGGGAAATCCTACTAATGTGGTCAGCTACCACATTCTCCACCCCTCTCTTATCTCTAATCTCAAGGTCAAACTTCTGGAGGAGGAGCATCCATCGAATGAGGTGGGGTTTGGCTTCAGGTTTCTTTAAGAGGAAACGAAGGGCAGCATGATCAGAGAAGATGATGATTTTTGACCCGAGAAGATATGAACGAAATTTTTCCATGGAAAACACAATATAAAGGAGTTATTTTTTAGTGGTTGTGTAGTTTACCTGGGCAGGGTCAAGGGTACATGAGACATATGCAATGACATGAGGGGACTTCTCAACCCTTTGTGATAAAACTGCCCCAACTGAAAAGTTAGAGGCATCACACATAAGTTTGAAGGGCAGATCCCACCTTGGTGGTTGGATTATGGGAGGTGATGTGAGACTCATTTTTAGTTAATTTAATGCATCCTCGCCATTTTTATCAAACACAAACTCAGAATCCTTTTGTAATAACTGAGACAATGGAAGTACAATCTTACTAAAGTCTTTAATGAATCGGTGGTAAAAACTAGCATGAACCAAGAAAGATCACACCTTAAGAATACATTTTGGATATGGAAGGGTTGAAATTAATTCAATTTTAGATTTATCAACATGAATTCCCTTATTTGAAATGACATGCCCAAGAAATATCCCCCGCTCAACCATAAAATGAAATTTCTCATAATTCAAAACAATATCTTTTTCAATGCAGTGGCGGAGGAAATAACCTAGGTGCTCCAAAAAATTATCAAAAGAAGAACCATAAACTGTGAAATAATCCATAAAGACTTCCGTACAACTCTCAAGGTACTCAGAAAAAATACTCAACATACATCGCTGAAAAGTACCAGGAGCATTACATAGACCGAATGGCATCCTTCTGTATGCAAATGTTCCAAATGGACAGGTAAATGTTGTCTTTTCTTGATCCTCATGGGCTATATGGATTTGGAAATAACTCGACTAGACATCAAGAAAACAATAATTGGACTTACCAGCCAATCGTTCTAACATTTGGTCAATTAAAGGTAAAGGAAAGTGGTCCTTCCGCGTGGCTTGATTCAGTCGACGATAGTCAATACAGACTCGCCAACTATTTTTCACATGCATTGGAACCAATTCATTCCTTTCATTTGACACAACTGTTATTCCTATTTTTTTAGTCACAATTTGATCTGGGCTAACCCATTTACTATCAGATATAGGATAAATGATCCTCACAACAAGTAATTTACTGACTTCCAATTTTACCACTTCAAGGAGAGTGGGATTCAACAGGCGTTGAGATTGTCTTACGGGTTTAGCCTCATCATCCAAAAGTATATGTTGCATAAAAATAGATGGAATAATCCCGGGAATATCGTCCAATGTCCATCCTATTGCCTTTTTACACTCTCTCAAAAGTTTGAGAAGTTTCGATTCATGTTTTGGAGAGAGGTTTTTGGAAATAATGATGGGAAATTGGTCAATACCCTCAAGATATGCATATTTTAAATTAGAAGGAATTTGTTTAAGCTCCAACACTGGTGGTTTATGGATTGAGGGAGGGGATTTAGGGGGAGTGAGGTCTATTAAACTGTCTATTTCCTCATGTTTATTCTCTAAAGATAGAGAATCTATAGAAATTAGATTTTTAGAATCATCGATGGTCATGGGTACCTCATAATGAACACACTTATCAATTAAATCACAAAATTTACACTTTTTAGAACCCACACAATAATCAAAACATGAATCAAACTAAAATCATCCAAGGGTGAAGAAAACAAAAATTAATCATAGTTTGGGTTTAGGAGAGAATTGTGTGTGTGTGAATCGTTTGAGAGAACTTCCATCGAATAGATAGGAAGAGTGGAGTGCTCTTCAATGGGGTGTTTCATAGCCTCAAGGATGTTAAAACTCACCTTTTCTCCACCAAACTCCATGGACAATGTACCATTGTGAACATTGATGATCATCTTTACTGTTTTGAGGAATGGCCTCCCAAGTATGAGAGGGGAATGTCCTTGGGTTCCGGTATCTTCCATCTCAAGAATGTAAAAGTCTGCAGGGAAGATGAGATTCTTAACTTTTACGAGGACATCCTCGACCACTCTTAATGGGTGTGTTGTGATTCGGATGGCAAGTTGCATGACAATGCCTGTTGGTTGAATCTCTCCAACCTGCAAAGAAGTATACACAGAGTGAGGCATTACATTAATAGAAGCACCTAAATCTATCATAGAATCAGAAAAGAAGGTCTCCCCTATGGTACAAGGTATCGTGAATGTGCCTAAATCCTTGAATTTGGTTGGCATTGCTGGTTGAAACAAGGCTGAGACATTCCTACCCAAGTTGACTCTCTCATTCCCCTTCAGTCTCCTTCTATGGGTGTAAAGCTCTTTAAGAAATTTGGCATATCGAGGGATTTTCTTAACGGCATCCAATAGAGGAATGTTAACTTGAACTTTTTTAAATGTATCCATTATTTCTTTATCAATCTCATTATCAAAATTCTTCTTATATTTAGAGAGTATTTGAGGGAAAGGAAGAGGGATGGATTGTTCATTTGAATCATGAATGAATATTCGATTACCATTTTTTTCTTGTTTTTCTTTACATGAAGTTTTTGAGGGTTGGGAAAGAGAGTTTTCATGAGGGGGACATACCTGCTGTGCAGAATTGGTAGAAGGAGAAACTTCTTTACCACTACGAAGTGTAACTGCACATAAATTACCTTTGTCCTTCGGATTGGAAATGGGTTGGGATGGTAGTTGTCCAGAACCTTGCATCTTAAGCTAACTGATGGTGTTTGCCAATTTCCCCACTTGAGTTCGCAGGTCTTGAATAGCTGATTGTGTGGTTTTTTGGAACTGGAGGTTCTGGGTTTCCATTTGCTTCACTATATACTCAAGTCTTGGTTCAGACTTGGGAGTAGGAGGATTGTTTTTAGATGTCGAAGGATAAGAAGTTTTCATACCTTGGCCTTGTTGATACCAATTCTGCTTTGGGTAGCTTGAGTTTCCTCCTTGTCGGTATTATGGTTGTGCTTTCCACCCAGGTTTTGGATTTGGAATGAATGGTTCTTGCTTGAACGGTGGTGCTTGTTGGAATGGACGCCCAGGGAACACTGCAGCATAAGACTCGGATGAATCTTGAAGTTGTGGGCACTGATCAGAAAAATGAGTATTATAAAAACAAATAGCACAATGTAATGGAACAGGAGGAGAGTGTGAGTTACCTTGGGATTGAGCTAATTTCCTTAGAATGGTATGCATATCATCAAGTTTATTATCTACCTTTTGTTCTAGGGATGAATGACTTACCTCATGAACTCCTCGGGTTGGTGCAATAGCTCGTGTACCAAATTTTTGTGCATTTTGAGCCATGTTGGCTATTAAGTCACGATTGGCAGAAGGAGTTTTGTAAACTAGGGAACCACGAGCTGCATAATCAATCATTCCATGATCCATGGGGATAAGTCCCTCATAGAATTATTAGATTAATAGTTGTTTACTAATCTGGTGGGGGGGGGGTATCTTGAGAAAAGTCTTTTGAATCTCTCCCAATATTCATGAAGGGTCTCTCCTTGGGATTGCCTAATTCCACAGATTTCTTTCCTAATTGACGTAGTTTGGGAGGCAGAGAAGAACTTATCTAGAAAGAGTCTTTTAAGGTCATTCCATCCCCCAATTGTGGTAGGCAAATAGTATATCCAATCTTTGGCTACACCATCAAGGGAGAAAGGGAAGGCCCTAAACTTAATGAGGTCCTCAGACACATTTTGGGGTTTCATGGTGGATCACACTATGTGAAACTCCTTTATATTTTTGTGAGGGTACTCTCCTGGAAGACCATGGAATTTTGGAAGGAGGTGGATAAGACCTGATCTTAGCTCAAAGTTGGTCACTTCCTCAGGATATTGGATGTACGCAGGTTGGTACTCCACATCCGGGGTGGTCAGTTCTTTTAATGTTCGGTTATTTGTAGCCATGATCTCTGGGGTTTGATTTAGTTCAATTTTTGATTGGTTTAAGACCACTTGAGGTTCCAAATAGGGTTCCTTAATGTTACTTTATTGACCTTCTCTATATTCCTTGATTTGTGTGTGAAGTGACTTTTCAATTTCAGGGTCAAATTCAAGTAGTGTTTCTTTACTAGATCGGGTCATGCAAATAAGATGTGAAGTTTGTTTTTTTTTGAATATGGATGAAATCACTTAAGAAGGGTAAAAATAGAATATAATATTATAATACAGAATTATAGATAGGTAGATGGAGAAGAAGAGAGAGAGATATAAAGAGAGAGAGAGAGAGAATGAACACACTAAAAACAACCAAAAATAAAGACAAAACCCAAAATAAAAACAATCAAATGGGGTGGGGTATTCAAAGGAGTACTAATTAAGAAGTAAAATAAAAAAATAAAATGAAATAAAGAAAAAAATGATCTTGGCTCCCTGGCAACGGCGCCAAAATTTGATCGTGTAGTCGAGCGCGTCAAATTAGTTGTTTAATTTTGACTAGAATTTCTGCAGTATAACAGAAACCCTAGGTCATCTCTCAATGGAGCACTAGATCATTAATTTAAAAAGAGGATTTTGATTATGAAATTAGAAGGTGAATGAGGTTTTGTAAAACTTAGGGGTTTTATGATTAATGATGAAAATATAAAATGAAAGTGATAAAATAAAGTAGAAATGAATAAGATTGATTAAACGTGATCAACCTAGGGAAGTCTCATGATGCTCATCCTTCATCGCTTCAAGGGATGGGGTTATGATCTTTTAATACCTGGTTTTTAACACCTAGAACCATAATTTTACTGATTTTATACTAGGATACCTCCAAGGGTTCAGTCGAAAACACATAACGATTCACCGGACACCGCTAATCATTGGGTGATTTGTGTTCGACATCATAACCGAAACTCACCAAGGCAACACATGAAGAATTCGATGTGCTATCCAGGTTTGCATGTTATTTCATTGTGATACCATGAAATAAATTTGCATGATCTTGACAGTACTTATTTGAGTTCAATTGACCAATATGAACCCCACAAATACCGCAATTGAATGAGGGAAGAAAAGGGGATGGACGATTTGTGAAATATCACATGAAAGGGTACCCCCAAACATGATCATTTGAGTTGAGTATAACATACCAGTATATAACTAAATTAAATAAAAATAGAGGATGAGGAAAAAAAACATACAAACTATAATTAAAAAGATCATTAAAAATAATACAACTTTGAAACTCGGGATTACATCACATTCGTCCCCGGGTGATCACAAGGGGTTTAGAAACCCATGGGAGGGGAAGAAGAAGAAGATGTTAAAGTAGCATCTCCCATTGCCTCCATAACTTCTAGGGATGTTGAGAAGACTCCTTGGGGACTCCAAAATGGTAGAACCTTGCCTCTTGGCCGAACATGAAAATGGGGAGCCCAAGGTGTCATTTTATAGGAAAATTGGAAGGTGGTTTTAGGCACACAGATTTCATCACACCACTTGTACCATGAGTTTCGGCCTTCAGACAGTCTTATCTCTCTTTGGAGAAAATAGAAAAGTTGTAGCCCTATATCTGGAATGTCTCCACCAAAATTTTAGCACCCTTTGGACAACTACAGATCAACAGAACACCACATTTGACTTGGTCCATATTCGGTGTCTTGGAAAAATCATTTCGGATGGCCCCATAGAAGCCGAATTAGGATTGGGTTCCTTAATATTAAATGTAGGGTAATACATTTTGGACGGGCCCAAACAATTTCAGTCCATTTGGATGCACGGATTTTGTGTACTATGCAAAACAGTGGACTGATGTCCATGGATCCATGCAATTTTGGCCAATTTTTCATCCACTTCATCAAAGGCCCTCCAAATCATCTCCACCTACATTGAAATAATAAAAACAAGTAAAATTTCCCATTCTAATATTGATTAAAAATAATTTATTGATTCAAAAATAAAGTGCAATTCATTATTATATTTGGAATATTCGTTACAAAACTAGTTTAAAACTGCGGTGTAAGGGTGGAATAAAACAGTGAATCATGGTACGATCAGTTCCCCTATAATAATAGTTATCATTATTCTATTAGAACTGAACCATTAAAGGTGTTTTTGGGTGATCTTGAAGATATTCATTGTTCTAGACTGAGTTTGGGGAGTTTTTAGTTGTTAGAGTAGATTTGGTTTAGAGAAAATTTGAGAAGGTTAAGAGGATTTATAATTGCATGGAGGGAACACAATACCATTATAAGTCATATAATAATCAGAGAAGGAGGCTTATGGAGATTGGGGTTAGAGATCATGTTTTCTTAAGGGTTACCCCTCATCATGACCATTGAATATTTTTCCTATTGAGTATGGTTTCTTTCTATTTTATCAGAACTTTTTAGGTGTTTGAGTGCTTTAGTGTGATGGAATATTGGTTATTTATTTTCCCATAGTTGGATAAAAAATATGATGTATTCCATGTGTCATAGCATCATCGATATCATTATGAAGAATACCATGTCATTTTTTAAGGAGAGTTGGATGTAGAGAATTACATAATATTTATGTAGTTTCTGGTTGAGATGTAGGATCATCAAGAAAAGTTAATGGATGAGTATGTCATTACCCTAGTTCATGTCTTATTAAGTCATAGTGTCTCAGATGGATATACATGGGAACATGAGTAACAAATGTGTGATCATTACCTTAATCTATTTTGAACCATGTTCTGTCTTGTTATTGAGATAATTATTAGTACTAACTTGTTTTAGATTATTTATTCTTATGCAGCATTGTGTTTTTTGGATGACATTGTCCTTATATAATACGTATATTTCAGGGAGTGTTTGGGTTTTGGGTTTTTTTCTTTCCTTATGGGTATTTTTTTTATTCTCAAGGATGAGAATCATTTGATAGATGTCTAATGTGTTAAATTATAATTTCATAATCCATTACATTATTTTTTTGGATGTTTGAAGTGCAATAGATGTTTGGGAAAGTTAGGGAGATTTAGAAGAGAGATTTCATCTAGAATAGGGGTGTTGTGATGTGGATGTGGGTATTTCTCCATGAAGGGATAACTTGAAGAGATGCCAGTTTCATAGTCAGGTGTGTCATACCATGATGGTTTTTGTCATGGTATGGTTCTTTGTGTCACAATGTGGGGTGTAGGATGTAGGATTTAGGTGTCACACTATTTTGAGGAAAACGTATGGTCACAGTTTGGTGATATTAGTTATGTAATGAAGATTTTTGAGGGGAATTCTTGTTAAGTGACCTTACATATTGAAAGAAACTCTTACAATAGAATTATTACTCTTACCTATTTAATTTTCTACTTTTTTGGTCATGGCATGAAAGGTTCTGGTCCTGGAATGAAAGGGTATTAGGGAGTTTAATTTTATACTTGTAGGTGTTTCAGTTTGGTCTTAGTTATTATTATGTGATTCCTTGGGTGGATGATTTGGTGTTTATTCATTTTTGTGTAGTACCTCAGCTTGGTCCCATGCTCTCCTACTCCAAAACAATTAAGTACCTGAAGTAGAAGGGCACTTTCCCTTATCTATACCTATAGAAATATAATCTATTTGGGACCAAAATCATGACCCAAACAGGGTGTGAGATGAATCACAGTAGGAAACCACTCAAGGATATGTGCCTAACTGTCAGTGAATATATATGTAAGGCAATAAGAAAAACAATTCAGTAAACAATCCTACAGTTTCAATTGCATTCATTTTAAAATATCAAGTAAGCAGATAATCAAAATACAAGCAACCCTTTGGAAAGTACTCACAACCTAACCCCTCTAGTTCAACCAATCAAACACAAGAAACCCTCTGGGAAGTACTCACAGTCTAACCCCTCTGGTTCATCTTTAGCAAAGACTCTCTGAGGAAGAAATCACTATCAATTCCCCCTATGGTCTTGTATCAGTAACTATAGACACTCTGAGGAAGCACTCAATGTCCAATTTCCCATGTAGTCTCACAACATGGAACTAAAGACACTCTAAAGGAGCTCAAAGTTCATCCCCATATGGTCTCACAATGTAAAAGTAAACAGACACTCTAAAGAAGCCCTCAACATCCATTCTCCCTATGGTCTACTACACCAGGTTCCCACAGCCCTGTGTAAGTAAATCGTGCACAACGATGTTCGACAGCCAATGTAAACCTTAAGAACTACTTGGATAACATCTTTAATGAACTACTTGGATAAAAAACTACAAGCATATAACAACATTAGATAAAATCACTCCATCCTAACAACACTAGGCATGGAAAACAAGCAGCCTAACCGAAAAAACTAGGCCAAATGGTCAATATCAAAACAAATATGGGTAACACATCCATAGCATGGAAAATAACCCTATTCACAATAAAAAACCTCTACTTAGGCACACAAGATATAATAGGAATTAACAGGGCTAAAATCCCTAAATACACAATACCCCGTTCTAGGTTATTGGGTACTTTTGCACATAATAAACAAAGACTAACTACGATAAGGAACAAAGAACCAAACTCATCATTGTATGATCAATATACTCAGGTTTCAGCCTTTGAGTCAACCTAAAACATGGTAAATCTTCAAAAATGTCAAAAATTATCAACCAATGATATCTCACACAAGAGGATAAATCAGGTGATAAGGCTCTATGGAAATGAAGAACTCACTGGGGAGATTCCAACACAATAGACAATGGTTGATTCAGAGAACGGATGGAGAGTCAAGGTCTCAGAGAAGATTTGTTGGTATCTGTCACTCCTAGATGAGATAGACCTAGAAGACGGTGTTTCTTCTAATTAGACGCGACCCCGATCCAATTTAGCAATTTAAAATAAAAGTACACGACGTGTTCTTTTAATGTACATGGCATTTATATGCCTTAACCGGCCTTTTCTTTAGGTGGTCTCTAGGTCACCCCACACGTTCATGTACTTGGCCATTAGAAGACCAGTACACAGTCACCTGTGGAAACTAGGTACACAACGTGTACTCCTAATTACACGGTGTGTACTACTTAAATTTCCAGATTCTCCTATTTCTCTAAAAAACACCAGAGAAGAAAAACCCATACCTGAAAAGAAGGCTAGGGTTCTTACACATGACCTACTTTCATTATATGAAATTTTAATAACTTGACCAAGATTTAAATAGGGTAGATAAGGTAGATAGTGAAATGTGTTTTAAGGATTCATGACTTACCGCCACTATAGTGTGACCTTGTCCAATCATGCCATGATTCTATATGTTTATAATACCATTATAAATTTATAATCCCATCTGAATCATTGCAAATTCATTTTGTTTCCCAAAACCTTAGGTGACCATAGGTGTATCCTTAGATACCTTTGAGTATCCATTGATTATATCTGGACCTTGTCTTAGAGACATCAATCAGTTGTGATATGAGTCAAGTTATATTTGGATCAATCCATGTGAAAACCATTTTCATGATAATTTATATACCTTCAAAAAAGGATTGATTCTAGAAATCTAACTTATGATAATAGTTGGAGATGGTGGAGTAGCTCAAACAATGTTATAACATATAGATGAAGATTAACCAGAAGAAGGAAGACTAGATAATGTCAGTAGGAAGAACATAATTATTCGTTACCCTTAATGAGTATAATGGAAGAAGTGTATAATATGTAAAGTAATTACATGAAAGTAACTCTTGGATACATAATATTAATCTTAATTATATGTAAGAGCCATTTCATAGAATTTCCAGAAGTTGGCAAAATATAATAGAAATAAAGTTAAGGATATGGGAGTATTTGAATGAATTAAGGGGTATCCATGGATATTAGATATGTGTATAATTATCTATATAAATATTATATGGTATTGGAGACTGATTACACTAGATAGGTTTTACTATATTTACTATAGTGGATATATTTGTTTTTAGGAGTTTTACATTATCATCATCTTCTAATTTCTTGAATAAAAGTATTACAATATGACTCCATGGATTATGACTCATATTAGAACCATGTAAAATTTATATTATTATTATTCTTTCATTTCATTAAATTTTTTTCTTCTAGAGTTCTTATTTCAGTTGTTCATAGGTTAACAATTATGTATGGTGACTTAGATGTAGTTATCTTTTAACTTTTGATGCTTCAATTTTGTGGGTCTATTTTGGTACTTTGTTCAAACTTGTAATCTTTGGAGGTGTAACTTCTGATATTTTGTCAAAGGTTACAACTAAAACAAAAAGTTGAATGAAAGATTCAATTGTATGAAATTGGATGAAGATACACTAGTAAAGGTGATTTAGAAGAATCATCAGTCTTCCCTTTTCCCTGTAGAATAATTCTGATTAATAGCTTATGACCCCTCTTATGTTTTTTGGTATTTAGTGTTAGTTCACTATATCTAGAATTTATGGTATTGGATGAGGGTAAATTTAGGATTAGAAGTTTAGTGTAAAGTATATTAGATTTCAGAAGATGCATGTAGTGTATTTCCTATTATAGAAATATCTTGATCTTCTATTGACGTGTACTAATCCAGAACTGATGAAGAAGTAAGAATAGGAAAGGCTATAAAAGAAAGAACTCACAGTTATTAAAAAATAACTAGCACATAATGTGGATTATTTCATCTAGGAAGTAAAATATATATTAGAAATTATGAAGGTTCTCACCGTTATATAGGATAATACAATAAATATGGACAAGGAATTCCTATTATAGATGATATTGTTATGAGAATTTTAGAAGGAAGACCAATAACATATCACATAAATGAATTCAATATGATTATAGGTTAGTTTTAACTAGTCAAGTAAAACCTTTAATATCTTTAGTGGGTACTATTGTGACCCTCAGTGCTCCTTAATTCATGGTATTTGATGGTTACTATGGTGATAAAATCAAGCGGTAATAATGACCATAAATTTATGGAACTTAAGGACCCAATATTGAATAAATAACTTCACCAAAAGGAGATCCACGTATCTTCCGAAAATGTCTATAATATAGAATTTAGGGGAAATTCCATAGTATTAAAAGGTCACATGAAGGTTAATAGAAGTAGAATTTAGAGTATAAGTAGCTTAAAGGAAGGTGGTCACTTGTTTTGGAATTTTGGAAAAAATGGAAACCTAAATAAATACTATAATGAATGGAGAGACAACTCTAGAATATATTCTCCATTAACTAGATTAAAAAAATATTATGTTGGAAGATATAATAGGTCTACTATTGGGTTCATCTAGTTCACTTTAGTCTTTTGTAATAAAATCTAGATATTCATTTATCTCAAC
Source organism: Viscum album (assembly GCA_963277665.1). Lineage (NCBI taxonomy): Eukaryota > Viridiplantae > Streptophyta > Magnoliopsida > Santalales > Viscaceae > Viscum > Viscum album. The sequence continues at coordinate 1,669,268,319 of OY728155.1, forward strand.
TTCTAATAGAGGGAGTATGAGGAATTATACTTCTAGAAATTTTAGTTGGGTGAATCTTGTGGATATTAAAGCTCTAGATACTATTATAAATGGTTATGTGTACATCTAAACAAGGAAGAACTTAATTTTCATTATATATCTAGAATACATGGGTTTCTATACAAAATTCATGGATGAATCATGGAAAATTATACATGGTTCCATAGTGATAGTCAATTTATTCAAGTATGGAACTTTTTACCAGACTAGAATATTGAAAGGTGCAATACATTCTAGGAATATAACTTCTGAAATGTTATGGAATAACATCCTAGGTCACTTGGGGGATAAATGGATGGAAATCCTAGATGCTAAAAGAGTGATGAATATCTGAATCATGGAGTAAAAAACATAAGGACATTATGTTCTTATGAAGAAGTGGAATGTGTAATTACAAATTAAACAAAAGAAACTCATGAACCAAGAATTAGAGTCGGTTCATATAGATGTATGGAGTCCAACCTTGGTTTGTTCTCTGGGAGGGTTTCTGTACCATGTTACATTTATCGATGATACGACATGAAAGGTGTGGGTGTTATTTATCAAGAACAAGTATGCAGTATTTATAACAATTAACTGATGTAGATCCATTGTGTAAAAGTGGATCAGATACAATATGAAGTGATTGAGATTTGAAAATGATTGGGAGCGTAGAATCAAGGAGTTCCATAGATTCTACAGGGTGAAAGGAATATGGTTTGAAAAGACCATACTTGGTAGTATAGAACATAACAATATCATAAAGGGGATTAATTATATATTATTTGAGAATGAGAGGATAATGAGAATTCATGTGGGATTCTCAAAGTATTTTTAGGTAAAAATGGTGAACTGTATGACCAATATAAAAATATGAGTCCTTTTTATCATTCAGGGTAAGAACTTATAGAATATTTTTGGTTAGAATGGAAGATTGAAATCACTCACATAAAAGTCTTAATTTCTCTAAAATATATCCACATTGATTCCAAGTAGATGTATAATCTATTGGCTAAGTCTTGAGTGTGTCACTATATGGGATATATAAATAAAGAGATTTATTTTTAACTATGATAAATCAACTCTCAAAAGTTTATTAGAAGTTGAAATGTCATAATTAATGAAGTGATTTTATGGAAAGATCAAAATATTGGAAAAACTACTGATGAGATTAAAGTATCATAATAGGTAGATGTTTTAGTGAATGAATGTATAAAAGTTTTGGATGTTCCAAAGTATTCCGGGAGTGCATCAGTACCAGAAACACTAGATAGACCATAGGATATTTCAAAAGGACGTCAAGTTCTGATGGTGCTACAACTTTCTGAAGTACTAAAGATCTCATGAATCATGGAATCCCAGGGAAGTGTATCACCATAATATTTTAGTATTACTTTAAATAAATATTTTTTTAACAGATAAAATATAAAAATTCATTTGTAATTTTTTTTCTAAATGAATTGTTATTATAAAATATGAATTTTTATTAAAGTTAATACTTTTGAAGAATGATATCAATAGAATATATTGATTAAATTCAAGGAATTATTGGTAAAATAAATTAGTAACATTCAATAAATTATTAAGAAACTATAAGGAATGTTAATTTAATTATTCATTGATAAAAAAATGTTTTGTTTTAAGAATTTTTTTATTGTATATTATATATGCTTTATTTAAAATTTAAAATTTTATTTTGATAAAATAAAATTTCGTTTTGGATCCATAATTTCAAAATTATCTTAGGGTGATATTTTAGGATTTTTTTGAAAAGGTGTTTTAGTGAATAGTGAAAATTTAGTTTTTACAAATATCATAAATTTTATGACATCATTATGATATAACCATGACTTAAAAATACATGTAACCATTTTTTCAACTAAAAACAATTTCATTGATTAAAATAAATAATTTAATAATATTAGGTTTAATTTATAAACCCATGCTTGAATTTTTGGAACATAAGTTATATTTTATTTTAATAAAACACCTATTTTGGTCATTTTACTTTAATTAAGTATTCACAATGATGAGTTAAGATTTTAATTTATTTTAAGGTCAAATATATATAAATTTTTATACACAAACCAAAAACATTCATTATAATCAATACTATTCATGATTTGGGTGTAAATTCATTTTTGTTCTTTAAAGGGGATTTTTTCCGACAATGTTTTTGTTACCTTAAGCATGCTTTAATTAAATTTAAATTTTAACACATCTTGCAATTGAATATTTTAAAATGATTTTAACATTTTTATTCAATATATATAAATTTTTTAATACGGTAAATTTCATTTTTATTCATAAAAATAAGTTGCCATGGTAATAGTTAGTCACCAATTTGAATGTTAAAATACGGTAAAATGGTTAAAAATATGTGATAAGTCCAAAAATATCCTAAAAACTTAAATATAATTGATTTTATGTTTGTATTCTTGAATCCACTATCTTATCTTCAAAATTTGGATAATCTCATGCTATTTTCCATTGATAGTGAAGTTTATTTTATTTAAAGTTAAGAGTATTTAAAAAAGTGTCACTCCTATCAATTATAAAAGGACCCCCTTCAAATATACATAAAAAATAAGTACTACCCCTTATACTCTTCATTATTTATTTCCATATAAGTCTTTTCTCACATTCATGTGCTTCTTATCCCATTAATAATTCATAAACCTATCATTTTTAAGAGGTCCTTCAAGAGGAGGTTCAAGCTCTGAACATAATAGATACATTATTCTTGATTTATCTCCTTCATATAAATATTATCAAATCAGATTTATCACTTTAATAACATATTTTGAAAATAATTAATATTCTTTAATAGTGATATTATCAATGTGAAACAACATGTTCTTACTCATTCAATCATTGTAACATGCTCTTTTTTGGGTCGTCTTTATCCCTACAGGAACATTGTTATAATGTTTATGTCATGAATGAATAAGTAATTTTATATACTAGTAATATTATATAAATTAATGAATTTAATATTTTATTATTATTATTATGTAATGGTTATATATATATATATATATTTTTATTCACTAATAAAATGAATTATTTTTATGGAATTGAAATTTATATAAAACATGATTTTCAAGATTTTCACAAAAATCATAACCATAAGTTTCATGAAATTAACATGGGACTCTATAACTATATCATAAAATAATATAAACCTTTATGAAAATTCTTTATATGATTAAACTATGACCAAGGTTTAAGGATAGGAAACGTCGAATCAGAACATGTGTGGAAAACTAAATTGTTAACACAAAAATGTTGTTGTTAACAATGAAATATTACGAAATGTGTAATAGGAAATTATAAGTGAATGGTATATAGTAAAATAAATATAAATATGGTCATGTTATAGATTTATAATAAATATAAAATTATTATATTGGTGTTTAGAGCATATCCGACCAATAAAATTTTGAGTAAATGGGTTCCTTGTCTCAATTTCAATTCCTTGAGACATGTTCCAATTTGTGCCCATAAATTTATTTTATATGGTGGTTTTTAAATTAAATTACATATTAATTTCTTATAATATATTTTTCTTTTAATTTATTTTATTTAAAAATCTATGTCAAGTATATTATTTTAAAGTATTTTGATTTAATTGTTATAAAAACTGTAAGTGTTTATTTTTCTCAATTTTCTTTCCATGAGGCATATTTAATGTTTTGAAACCAATTTATTTTATATGGTGAATAAACTTTCTCATTTAAATATAAAATGATTAATCACTATTTAATCATGATATTTAAAGTTTCATTTCAATTTATCTCTATCAAGAGGTTTCAATTCAAATGTTATAAAATTCTTAAGGGTTTTTATCATCGTAATTTCCCTTCATTGAGATATGATTTATTTCCAAAACCTTCATTATTTTGTGTGGTGTATATAATGAATATGAATTTATTTTATGATAATTTTAATTATAATTAATTTTTTTAAAAAATCTATCTTTGTTTCTATCTTTCATGAAGTTTTGATTCAAATCTTATTAAAGTAGTAAGGGATTTTAATCTTTATTTCACTTCATGGAGACATGATTCATATTATGAACTTATATTCATATATATGGTGTATATAAAAAATAATTTAAATATTATATCCTGAATATATTTATACTCAGGGTATTTTATGTTCATTCTCAAGTTCATTATTCCAAAGGGGTTTTGATTTTTAAAACTGTAGGGGTTTTTATTTAAAATCATTTCTTTAAAAATTGTGAAGTCTTTTACTCAACACATTATATTCCATATTAATATTATTTATATTATTTTATAATCTTATTTAATATAATTTAATTATTTTTAACATCATTTTAAACTAAATTTTACATTTTAAAATGGTTTTAAAAGAAATATTTTTTACATTTTTTGTACGGGTCATTTTTAACTTTCTTCATAAACGTAAGAAAGAAATGTTTTGTTAATGTTTACCACTGAACATAATTTTACCAATTTCATGATAATAATTAATTACCAATTTTACTTTCCATGTTTCCAAGGGGTTTCAAAGGAAATATTATTCCCATTGTTATGTGAATTTTTCATTTTTTAAAGGTTACCTAAAGGAAAAGATATTTCTTCTTGTTTTTCAAAGAATATTTCTAATCATTTTATAAAAGTTATTTCATATATTTAAACAAAATTTAATTATTTTAATACTATAATACCAATATTATGTAATTATACCATCTAAATTATTTATCTGGATATATTTTGACGATTTTTCTAGAAATTATCATTAAACTCATTTCTTTTCCATGGGATAATTAATCTATGAAGGAATGATAAATGAGCTTTTGTTATTATGGAAAACATATGTATAGTTTTTATTATGTGACTTGTGGTACCATTATTATATAACTATATAATTCATTGTTTAAGGATTTATATTAATGAGATAACATGTAAGTGATTGGAGAGTGAACCCAATCCTTTAAGGGACTATAGCCATCAAGGTTGAATAGGAATAGGGAGTGGAACCAATCCACAATGGGAATCTTTCCACAATGCGATGATAGTGTTCATAGTAATTATTGATAAATAATTTTTTTATACACTTATCTATGTTCTAAATTTTATTCTACATTCTTATGCATATGATTATGCACTCATAGATTATAATTATTGACTTATGACTCATGTTTATGCACTCTTATCACTGTTGTCTTATGTTATTCCAAACACTTATGCCATGGATCTTGATTTATGATCTATGTTTTTTTGGTAATGAATATATCATTTTTTTAAACCTTATGCTTATATTATACACACATATGATCTTTTATTGATATCCCTCATGTTTACACTTACTAGTCATTTGAGAATACCCTTCTTATGTTTCCAATTACCTATGTTATGGATAATTATATTATGTAAGATATACCAAGAAGGGTATCATGTGTGGATAATATTTTGGGAGATATAAAAGACTTATTATAAAATAATATGATATTGGTATAATGTAAAAAAATTCCTTTGAGTGAGAATTATATGATCTTTTTAATTAAATGGATTTCCTAATTCTCTAAAACTCTAAACCTAAAATGCATTTGGTATGAATGTGACTAAATTTTGGTTATTAATATTTTAATTATGGACTGTTTAATTTGTATTTCTTTAGTTGGGGTCAAATATAGTATTCAAAGAGTATGTTTTTTATCATCAAATCCAAGTGTATATGGTTGGGATGTCTCAATTGGTATTAGAGTAATGTTTAGATAACTTCAGAGGTTAAGATGTTATCAATTAATGATGTTTAATAGTTTTGTATACCATTTTTAGTTGATTAGTTTAAGGTTTATCATAAGTTAGAATTCATAGATACCCCTTATGAGGTATAATTTGAATAAATTCTGAGGTTACTAATGATATTTTGGGAGACGTTTATTAAGTATTTGGAAGAATATATGATTTAGGTTTAAATAACCCTTTAGGTTAGAATGTTATTTTATTTTTAGGTAAAAATGGTCAATTGGGAGAATCATTTAATTAATATTGGTGATATAATTTGAAAAAAATAGATTATATTGGGGGTATAAAATTTATTTGGTGAGTGATTTAGGTTATTTTGGGAATATATATGATTAACGTATATATTGACAAATTTGTGATTGGTGAGTGATTAATGTTGTTTGGGGATAAAGGTTAATTTGAATTCTAGGAGCATAGACTTCCATGAATTTTGAATTTATAGTAAGGTTACCCAGACATTACATATATAAATATTATATCTTACTAGATCAATATTAGTTACACATCATTACGATCCATGCTAAAATGGTAAATGTTTAGTGTATTTGGAAAATTGGATACATAAAAAACGTGTACATAAAATATCTACATCATCTCCCACTAATTTCTTCAAACCTAGAATCCTTCTTAGATGTATCATACTTAGAAACATTCATCATATCCTAGATAAAAGGAAACATAATAAAGGGTGATATTATATGCTTAGTAAGGGTAAACAAGAGATATATCAATCAATGGTCATTTTTAATTATATTATGAGAATAAGGGCATGAGAACATTAATGTAACATTTGAAAATAATACCCTACAATTTATATATTATAATAATGAGTTATAGTATAAATATTGACAGTTCATAAGACATAAAAAATAAATTATTCAAATAACATCATAGAAGAGAGCATAACATTCTCATAATATCATACCATAAAAGAGTGGCATAAAGTATGGAATAATCATAATCATAGAAATATTATGTCATGGATACCCACCAAGGGATTCACTATATATTAGTCTTGGTCTAACCAACCATGTACCTACATTAGGCTTGGTAGAACTTCTTATATACCCTTTTTGGGCTTGAGTTAACCACATGATTACCCTCTTTTAGGCTTGAGATAACATCTTTTGTACTCTTTGAGATCATAAAATAACACACCCCGAGTTTTATTTTTTTTCTCCAAATAAATTATATTTCTTTTTTATCATAAATTATACACAATACTAAGTTAATCTTGCACTACATGCAACACTGGGTTAGCTTTCATTACACACAACACTGAGTTATAACAAAACAGTGATATACTATTATTAATATCATTTAAACAAAACCATTATAACCCATCTGTTAACCATAGTGATATGAATAGTAATAAATAAATTATAAATATTTAATATAATGGTTTTATATAAATAAAAAATATTTATAAAAAATTAATTAATTTTTTTGATAAAGTCTATGTTTCGAAAATAATATTTTCTAAAAAAAATGTTTTTTATTATCTCATTTTTTAAACGCTAAAAAAAATTAATTTTTCCCACTTTTATAAAATTTATTTTATAAAATAAAATTCATGTTTTAAATCATCATTTCAAAATTAGATTATGGGGAATTTTTGTGATCTTTTTAAGAAGTTTCATTTTTTGATGAATAGTGAAAAATACTGAATTTTAACTGAAAACTGTATTTTCATATAAATTATTTATAAAGTTAAATTATATATTAAATTTTTTTTAATGTAAAATTATTTAAATTATAAATCCATTAATCAAATTTAGGTCATTTGAATCAGATTCATTTGAAAATTAGATATAAAAACTTTGTAAAATTTTGAACTTTTTCTCTCTAAAAAACATGCTTTCCATCTCTTATGTACAATTAATTATTAAATTAAATTTTAATATTTATATAAAGTTAATTATGATAAATGGATTACATATTTTTAATCAAAATAATTTATATTGTATAATATGGTTAACTTAATTTTTGGCTAAAATGAATAGTATAAAAGTAAAAATTAGTTACCATGATTCAGGTAAAAATGAGTTTATTGGGAGGTTAAACTAAAAGGATAAGGGATAAAAATAACATAAAACTTGTAAAAACCCATTTATGGCCATATTTGGACCATATAATTTCTAAGTCTCAATAAACATTTATTTTGGAGCATTTCGGTTTGCTAAAAACCGGGCTACACATTTTTCATTCCAAAAAAACTACAAGTGTACCACTCAACTCACTTATAGAAGGCCACCCTTTCTCCCGTACTGTTCACAACTTCAAAAAAAAATTGTTAGAAAAATATCTTAAAAAATAACTTCCCAAATTCCCTCCTCTCATCATAGAATCTTTATTTTTTTTACATAAATCCAATCTATGATGGCTTTTGGTGCAGACCTAAGGGGGATACCCGAAGGAGAGGTAACGTTCATCAACTGACATTTTTGTTTTATTTATTACTCCAACTCAATAAAATTATTACTATACCATGATTATATAATAACCATAGTATATTAAATATACTGATATGATTTTTTTGTAAAGTTACTAACCTAAAACCATATACACTTTCATCAAATGGGTTACAAAATCATCATTCATGTGTGCAGACTATCACCTTGCAAACCAATGTCATTCATTTTTTACATTACCACATATAAGTGATGATTATAATTATATATTTAATGTAAATTTTTAATATTTATGATATTACTATTATTATTTAATTATTATATCACAAATACCTTCATACTTTCCATTTTGTGGGAATACAATAACGTCACTCGTGCGTTTGACGAACTACCACATCATGAAGCGATATGTTTCATTCATGATTTACATTGAAGATAAAAAAGATTATTTTAATGAAAATATGTGATATATATTACATAAAAGTTTTTTAATGACAATATATCATTTACCTTTCCTTATTTCAACCCTATAAGAAAATAGAAACAACGTTCATGAATACACACAACCCACTGTGTCCATAAATGATGTATTTCATTTTCCACCACAAAGTTCTATGGATTTATATAAATAAATATATGTTGAATATATATGATATTTATATCACGGTTAAAATTTTTTATATGATGAAACCATTATTTAAGTATGAAGAAAAAATAACATGTTAAAACATACATGAAAAATAAAGCAATTATTGCCCGAAACATGAATTTAAAATGGAATTATTAATAAATAGATAATAAAAGGAAAAAAGAAAAAAGAATATGGTATGATATATATAAATATGGTTATTAAATAGATGAATAATAAAATTATATTTAATATATAGGAGGTTTTAATGGCTACAATAGAAGTCAATCCCTATGCTATGATATTTTTGTCTCAATTTTCCTTCTTAGAGACTTATGTTATGGAATGCACCTATATTATTTTATGAGGTATATATAAAACCACTTTTACATGTAATATCATGAATTTATTTATCCTAATGATATATTATGTTTTATTTTTTGTTATTCCTTCATGGATATTACGATTCAATGTTACCAAAGTTGTAAAGATTTTATGTTACAATCTCATCGTTTATCAAAATTATTTATGATTATGTTTATGATGATAAAATCGTTTGATATATGTCTACATAAACTCATTAATTTTCATACCCTATGGTTATGTCATGATAATAGATGCTTTACCTTCATTTTTCTCTATTGAATTACTCAAGAGCTCACAATACTGTTTTAATGAAAAATCATATTTATTTATCTCTTTGCTCAAATACTGTTTTTCTTCCAAAATAATATTTTCAAAAAATGATTTCAAAAATGTTTTTAACATTATTAAAATGATTTATTAAAGAAACTTTTACCCTTATTTTAATTATTTTAATTTTTTTTGAGAGGAATCATCTATCACTTTCTAAACAATGCCCATTTGTCTTTTACTCAAAAAATGTGAAAGGAATCATTGTTTTTTAACATGAATGACCTAAATAGTATTTCTCACCATTATGATTGCTTAATGATTTAAATATTCCATTACATGTCTTAAAATATCTTTTAAAATAATTTTTCCTTAATATTTGTAATTTTATTGATTTTAAATAAATTATTCCAAAATGAAAAGGATTTTTAAAATGATTTATGTTTTAAAAAATGTTTTCAATGTAAAAGGGGTATTTTTATTAATAAATTTTTTAAATTATTTGTAGATATTCCTTTATAATTTTTAATTTTTATTTTAAAATAAAAGGACTTTCCAAAATGTTTTATGTATTAAAAAATTGATTTTTAAAGAAAATTTATCTTCCTCAAGAAACGTTCCAAGCAATTTATCATTCAAAATAATTTTCCATATAATATGAAATAATTTCATGTAAATTATGATTTATTAGGGATATAAAGAAATTATACCCTTCTTATTATTCTATAAATAGTTTATGATTACATGATATTTATGAAACCCATTTCTCTTCTATGTGTTATACCTTGAAATAATTACTATGAGACCCATTTCTTTTTCCAAGGTTATTGTTTCATGATATGATGAAATGATTGTGAAATATATCTCTTTTACATAGGTTATGATATGATGAAATGTTTATAAAACCCATTTTATTTTTTGGATTATGATATGAATAAATATTTATGATCTAGTGGCACACATAAATATGGTTTTCATTATGATATGGGTGAGACCTATATCCCCATATAATAAATTTGGTAAATATTTATATCTAATAAGATATAAAAGATTGGAATAGGGAGTGAACCCATTTTTTTAAGAGAATTTTTCTACTGTGTTGGTCTTAGGAGTGAACCTTTAATACAATGATGATTTAGGGAGTAAACCCATTCCAATATTATATCCTTGTAAGTAATCCTTTACTAATATGGAAATTACTTTATATGATTCTATATATACCATGAATATATGTCTTATGCCATTTTTATTCTCTCATGACTCATTTTATTTGTTTGCATTATGATTCATGTCTTACGAACTTCCAATATTTATACCACGACTCAATATTATGATCTTTTATATTCAGGGTATAATTTATAAATATTTTGATGATGTTATTATACCCTATGCTCATGTTTTTCTTACATATCTCCCTCATTTACCCTTACTGATCATATGATCTCACCCTTTATTATTTTTATTTTCATCAGGTTATAAAGAAATAAGTTTTTTTATGATATCTTTAAGAAGGGTTCTAGTTTTGAAGAACATATTGGGAGATGATGTATCTCATTTATGAAAAATGTGTTTATGTGTCCACATTTCTAAAGGGACTTTAACTTCACAATACTTTGGCACATATTTAGGTAATTTAATGAATATTAATTTAATAATATGTAATATCAATTTATAATAATATTGGGTCACTATAGTTGGTATCAAATGATAGTTTTAGTTAACCTTCAGAAACAAGGATGAGAAAAATTTAGTGAGTTCCCTAAGGAAATTTATAGGCATAAGTCTATAAATGAGTCAAAGTATAGGAAAATGTCCTAGAATTTTGGTAAATTATATATCAAGTGGTTACTAAGAAAATAATGTTTTTTCTAGATACTACAAGTGTATTTGGATTTGGAAAATAGTTACCTAGGGGTAATAACTCTAAAATAGAATATTGAGCTAGACTTGATCATCACCTGGTGTATGGAAACATGCCTTTATATACACCACATTTGACATTCCTGGAGGATATGATTTGAAAATTCAAATACTATTTATGAACAATTATGAAGGATTTAAATATCTTATGTTTATTAATAACATATGATAAACCTAATGTTTTATAGATTAAAAAAAAGGTTTCCTGATTTAAACATCCTATAAGTGATTTTTCATGATTATGCGGTTCCCCACTATGATTATTGTTTATTAAACTATAATTTTTAGTTTTAGTCAATGGTTGAAACCTTAAGAAACCTTGTTAATGTTGAGTATGATGGATAATGAAATTATTATTCTCTTGAACATCCAAATATTTTGGGAGATGGAATGAAAAATATCATTACTCTACTCTCATAACTTTTTCAAGATATGAATCATGCTTGACTTGAAAATGAACAATGGAGGGATCAAAATTATATTTATTCCTTCATGAGACAATATCCAATTTATTTCATTGGGTATTTTAATCCACTATTCACTTAACAATGGATCTATTCCATTGAAAATATTTTTTCTATTCTCCTGTGTTTGTAATATGATAAATTCATTTTGGATATCTACGATTTTGAAGGTGAAACAGATAAATGGTGGGATATTATCAAGAATACGAGGTGATAACATGAAATTTAATCCATGGATTGGGAAGAGTTCAGGAACTTATTTCCAATTAGTATATTCCTTATATTTTTCATACAAATATGGATAATGAGTTCCTTGATCAAAAGAAAAAGGATACTAAATCCATTGGTACCTATAAGGAAAACTATATATGAGTTTTGAGATACTGCTTTGGTGTTATCATCCAACATAAAAAGTAAGGTTAATTGATTCTTCAGTGGCTTAAAAACAAGTCTCCGAAAGGTGTTAACCATAAGAGAATGTAGTAGATATGAAGAGATTGTTTGATGTGCTATAAATGTGTAAATAGAGGTTGTAATTACATATCAATATCATGGATTTGATAAGAAGAGAAAAATATAATTCAAAGTAAAATCTAAGAACCTTAGAGAGAAGAAGATGAGCTTTCCTTTATTCTCAAAGCGTATGAAGAATCATGGAGGGAATTGTATTAAAGGGACTAGTAAATTTTTTAGGTTTGGAAGAGAAGTTCATTGGGAAATTTATTTTCTAAGTGATGGTAAGATGTTAGCTAATAATGTGAATGGAGATAAAGATGTAAAAAATAAACAACCCATACTCTAATGTTTCAAATGCAAGGAGTATAGGAATTATTCCAACCAGTTTCCAGATCTAAAGGTTAATGATGATGATCGACATCCACAACCTCTTAATCCAAGAGATAAAGGGAAGTCTCATGTGATCAATATTTCTAATAAGGGGTGTAATAAAGAAGGAGTTAAAGGTACACTTTCCATCCACTCTAGAACTTCTAATGTCTTATTTGACTCTAGATCTACCCATTATTTCATATCTGAATAATCTTAAAATGGTATCAAGATTCTAACCAAATAATTTTATATAAAATTATTAGTGAAAATCTCTAATGGTATGGTGATCACATATCCTATATATTATTCTTCTCTAGTTTATTTTTGTGAGAATTTTCTTCCTATAAATCTTTTATTTCTTCCTCTGTTTGAATTTATCATTATCTTAGGCATAGATTTTATTTATCTATATAAATCCCACATAAATTTTTGATTAAGGGAAGTAACATTTGATATTTAAAACTGACCTATGACTCTCTATCAATGTGAAGATAAGTGAGAACCTCTAATGGAGATCACATCCATTGTATGGGTATTAAATCCCATTCATAAGGGTGTTTATATCACATGTTTGGAGATAAAATTGACATTGATGATATGCCTATTATGTGTAAATTTATTGATTTCTTTATAGAATAGTTGATTATACTTCCACCAAAATGTGAGGTTGATTTCTCAATAGAATCCATACCTCGTTCCACACCAATTTCAAATACTCCCTATAGAATTTCCCTAATTGAGTTATAGGAATTGAAAAAGTAACTTCTGGAAAATCATTAAAATAGAGTCATTCAGCCAAGTGTGTCACCATGGGGTGCACCTTTTTTTTGTTAAAAATAATGATGGATTTATGTGACTATGGATTGATTATTAGGATATTAGCAAGATCATAATTAAGAAAAAGTATCATATTCCTTGTATTGATGATTTGTTTGATCAACTACATGGATATAAATACTTTCTATGATTTACCTTCATTCTAGATATCACTAAGTGAGGGTCAAGAATGTGGATATACCCAATATGGAGTTCCATATAAGGTATGGAAACTATGAGTATATAGTTATTCCATTCAGTCTTTCTAATTTTCCCCTTATCTTCATGGATTTAAGGAATAAATTATTTAAATATTACTTTGATTAGTTTGTGGAATTCTTTATTGATGATATTATTATATATTTGAAGATAAATTAAGAGCATAAAGACCCCTTGAGAATTTTATCAAAGACTCTAAAGAAGGAGAAACTATATGAAAAATATACAAATTGTAAATTTTGGCTGAAAAAGGTTTCAGTTTTTGGCCATAAAATCTCAAGATAGGGTATATTAGTAGATACAACAAAGACAGAGGCTATTTATGATTGGACCAGACTAACCATGGTGACTGAGATTCATAGCTTTCTTGGATTATCTGGATATTATCACTATTTTTTGGAGAATTTATCACAACCATCTAATCCATTAACCAAGTTAACTTGTAAGGGAGCCAAGTTCATCTAGACTGAAGAATATGAGGAAAATTTTAACTAATTGAAGATAAGATTAGTTATCACACCTATTCTTACATTAACCTATAGTGGAGAAGGTTTTATAATCTATACTGATGCATCAAAGAAGGGATTAGGATGAGTTGTTATATATAATGATATGTTTATAGATTATTCCTAAATAAATTTAAAGATTTATGAGAAAAATTACCCAACTAATTATTTGGAGTTCATTATGGTAAATTTTTCATTAAAGATATGTCATAATTATCTTTATAGAGAAAAGTGTGATTTATATGCCAATCATAAAAGTTTAAAGTATATATTCACACATAAGGAGTTGAACATGTGATATATAAGATGGTTAGGGTTGAAAAAAGATTATGACTTCTAAATACATTACCACCCTATGAAATCGAACATGGTGGATGATGATTTGAGTCAAAAATATCATTCTAGATTCTCTATGATGAGGATAAAGAAAGATCTAATATTTCTATATTTGTTAAGGATGGATCTAGAAATCCTAAATGAAGGGGATTAATATTATCTTTCTCAATTTATTGTTCAACCATCTATCCATGTGATGATTTAAGAGGCAGAAAAGAAAGATATAGAGCTGTAAAAAAAGGTTATAAATATTACTCAGTTTAACCTTGATCATGATAGGATGATAAGTTTTAGAAACCATGTATGTGTTCCTCCCATACAAAAATTGAAGAAGTATTTTTTATAAGAAGCTCATACTTATTCATTATCTATTCATCACGAAAGTATAAAGATGTATAGAGATTTGAAAGAGCACTTTCGGTGGGACAACATGAAGGAAGATATCACAGAGTTTGTATCCTGGTGGTTGGTATGTCAGCCAGTTAAGGATAAGAGACAAATTTCTAATGGGATGTTACATCCATTACCTATACTGGAATGAAAACAGGAAAAAATATCTAAGGATTTTGTCATTGGACTCCCCAAAACCTATAAATGGAATAATTTTTTATGGATTTTATTCAATCAACTTTTTATTTTACAACACATAATCACTATTATAAAATTATTCTTTATGAATCAGATTTCCAGAATATATATTAAGGAATTGGTAAGGTTTAATGGAATACCAAAATCCATTATATCTAACTGGGATATGATATTTACTTCAAATTTCTTATGAATTCTTGAATACGATCTTAATAAAGAGTTGAGTTTCATCACTTTATATCATCCTCAGAACAACGATTAGCATAAGAGAACAATTTAAACCCTAGAGAATATGTTGAGATCTTGTTATTTGGATTTAAAAGGTGGTTGGTATCAACACCTTCCTATAGTTTAGTTTTCTTACAATAAAATCTTTCACTCTAGAATTTAGATGTCACCTTATGAATCCTGCTATTAAAAGAAATATAGAGCTCCAACACTCTAGAATGAAGTTGGAGAAAGAAAGATTTTTGGACATAAGTTAGCTGATGAAATAGTAGAGAAGGTTTGATCCATTCATCTAGACATCAAGGATTCTCAGAGTTACTAGATAATTTAAGATGATAATCACCAGTGTGATCTAAAATTTGAATTTTGTGGCAAGGTGTTTCTGAGAATTTATCCATGGAAGAGGGTTATGAGATTTAGGAAGAAAGGGAAACTGAGACCTAATTATATCGATCCCTTTGAAATTATTTATCATATTAGGACCTTGTATTATCACTTGGATCTTCCACCAAACCTCTATTAATTCCATGATGTGTTCCATGTTTCTCTCCTAATGAAGTATATACTTGACCCTTTACATGTACTGAACTCAAAGGTCATACTGTTCAAGTAAGATCTTTCTTATGAGGAACAACCAATAAAGATTTTTTACCATACAAAGAAAGTTATTTGAATCAATACCACTAACCTAGTAAAAGTTTTTTAGTGAAACTACCAGTTTGAAGAATATATGTGGGAACTTGACGATATGATGTTGAAGAAGTATCCTCTATTGTTTTTATCAGAGTGATGAATTTTTAGGGTGAAATTCATTTTAAGGGGGGGTATAATGTACCACCCTAAGTTTTTATGAATTTATTTATTTTTAATAAATTAATTTTCTATGATAGATTGCATTTTATGAAACACCAATTTAATATTGTAATATACTCAATAATAGGTTATCCTATGTTATACATTACACTTAGTTGTAACAAAACTATGATATATTATTATTAATATCATCTAAACATGACCATTAAAACCTAGTCATTAAACATAGTGATATGAATAGAAATAAATAATAAATAATTATTGATTATAATGTTTTTATATAAATAAACATATTTATAAAAAATTAATTAATTTTTTGGATAAAGACATTATATGTTTCGAAAATACTATTTTCTAAAAAAATGTTTTTTATTTCCTTTTTTCAACATTAAAAAAAAAAAATTCACACTTTTTGATAATTAATTTAATAAAATAAACTTTATTTTTTAAATAATCAAATAAAAATTATATTTGATTAAATTTTTATTGTATTTTTCTGAAAATTCTCATTTTTTTGAAGAATAGTGAAAAATAATGAATTTTAAATGAAAAACACATTTTCATTTAAAATATTTATAAAGTTAAATTATATTTTAATTTTTTTTAATGTAAAATTAGTTAAATTAAACATATATTAATATAATTTAGGTCATTTGAATCAATTTTATATTGAAATTGGATATAAAACTTTGTAAACTTTTGAACATTTTATATTTAAAAACCTGCTTTCTCATCACGTTCATGAGATTAATTTTTAAAATAAAGTCTCCAAATTATTTTAATAAAATTTTTAAAAATGGATTCCATATTTTGAATTAACATAATTTATATTATATAATAATTTCAACTTAATTCTTAACCAAAATTAATAGTAAAAACAGTAAAAATTAGTTACCACAGATAAGGTAAAAATGGGTTTACCAGGGGGTTAAAATAAAAATATAAGGGTTAAAAATTACATAAAACATGCCCAAAACCAATTTTATATCCTTAAATAAACTATATAATTTATAATCCTATATAGAACTCCATTTTGGATCCTTGTGGCATGATAAAATTGTGGTTACTTCATTTTCATTCTAAAAAATTACAAGTGTGCCACTCACCTCACTTCTAAGAGGCCACCCCTTCTCCTCTCACATTCACACCATCAAACCATTTTGGTTCGGCCAATACCTACCCAATTTACTTAAAACATTACATCCTATAATTATATAAGTCTTATTTTTGGTTGATATCCATCATAGTATGTATTTTGGTGCAAACCTAAGGAGGATACTCGAAGAAGAGGTAACGTTCATCAACTAGATCTTTTTTATTTCCTACTCCACCTTCTTAAATTCTTATTTTACCAATAATATATAATAAAATAAGTATATTAAATATACTAATATGTTTTTATTTTATGATCAGGACCTAAAATAATATCCACTTCTATAAAATGGGTTATGAAATCATCGTTCATGTGTACGGTGGACTACCACCTCGCGAACCGCTGTCAATCGTTTTCCCATTACCACATACATGGATAGTTATAATAATGGATTAAATATTTAAATATTATATATATTTTATTATTATTATTATTGAAATATTATATCACACATAAATTCATACTCTCTATTTTTTGGGAATACGATAATGTCGCTCGTGTGTATAGCAGACTACCACCTCATGAAGTGATGTTATTCATTAACGATTTACATGAAAGGTAATAAGGATGTTTTTAATGAAAATATTTGATATATATATATACTAAAAATTATTATTTAATTATATTATTTCATTTAACTTTTTTTCTTTCAGTCCTAAAATAAATTGGAAACAATGTTCATGCGTGCATACAGACCACAGTCTCCATGAATGGTGTATTTCATTATCTATCACTAAATTTTATGGATTACTAAAAATAAATATATGTTTAATATATATTATATTTATATCATTATTAAAATTATATATATTATTAAACCATGATCTGTGTAAGAGGACAAAAAAAAAGTCCAAATATACATAGAAAATAAAGGAGTTATTGCCCAAAATGTGACTTTAACAAGAAATTTGTAATAAAAGGGTAATAAAAGGTCATAATAAAATCATATATGGTATTAAATATATAAATATTGTTATTTAATATATTAATAATAAACTAATATTTATTATACATGATGTTTGAATGTGTATGAAGAAATTCAAGACTTGAGGTAATAGATTTTTATATCAATTTTTCTTCTTTGAGACATATGTTATGGTATTCACCTATATTATTTTATGAGGTGTATATAAAGACCCTTTGAAATTTAATATAATGAATTAATTTATCCTAATTATATTTTAAGTTTCATTTTATGTTATTCATTCATAGATCTTATTATTCAAATTTACCAAAGTGGTAAAGATTTTATGTTACAATCTCATCATTTATAGGTATTGTTTATGATTATGTTTCTAATAAAAATTATTATGATATATCTATCAATAAGCCCATTAATTTTATTATCCTCTAGTTATGTCATGATAATACATGTTTTACCTTAATTTTTCTATCTTTAAGTACTCCAGATTTCAAAAGAATGTTTCTATGAAAAATCATCTTTATTTCTCTCTTTGAAAAAAATCATTTTCTTCCAAAAAAATGTTTTTAAAAATATAATTAAAATTATTCAAATAATTTATTAAATACATTTTAACACATGTTTTAATTTTTTAATTTTTTTTCAAAGGAATGTTCATTCTTTTTCTAAACAATTCCCATTTGGCTTTTACAAAAAAATTGAAAAGTATATTTGTTTTTTTTAACAAGAATGATATGAATACTATTTAATACAATCATGACCTATAAATTATGTAACACCCCGAGCTTCCACGATACGCTTCTAATTCAATAATGCAATAGCTTGCATTGTACGCAACTTCGAGTTCTAACACACCACAAATAATCAAAGTAGCCGTTATGAATATTAATATCCACTTTTTAAAATTATATAAATTTTATATTTCAAAATGGACTTAATTTTTTTATTTGTAATATAGAAATTATCCAAAGTTGATTTTTTTGTAATTTTATGAGAACATCCAATTTTTATGAATAGTGAAAAATACTTAAAAACAACTTTTTAAATCAAAGTATTTTATAGTGATAAATTATACTATTGAGTGGTTTTAAAGTATAATTAGAATATATTTTTACTATTTTATCCAATGGTGATCATTAGAATTAATTTCACTTTGAAATTGGACATAAACAATGGTCAATCTTTTGATATATATTGCTTCTTAAAAACACGCTATTTGTTGTGACAGTGGGAATAAATTATAAAATTAATTAATGAAACTTATATGTTTGGAATTTTGTAAAATAGACATCATTTTTGGATTCAGAATATCAATTATAGCTTAGGGTGAAATTTTGGCATTGTTCTGAAAAACTTCATTTTTTAATGAATAGTGAAACCACTAAGTGATAGTTAAAAAACTGATTTTTCATTTAAATGAAACATTACCACTTCTGTGATTTGATTTTCAAAAATCCTACATACATGGTTTTCATTAATAAGTAAAATGTGGTTCAATGGGATTAAAATAATTTTTTGGTGAATAGTAACTTTTAAGTTTAATTAATCGCGATTAATGGTAATTAGTGAAATTTAAGGTAAAAATGATATTATAAAAATATGAAAATACCTTTACACTTGTCCTACACCTATTGGATGTGTCATGGCCGACCAAGACAATCCATGGGTCAACTTGGGGACCCCATGGATCCACTTTGGTAGGAAAATGACATAAATAACTTTTATTTAAAGATAAAATAAAAATGTCACAAACAAGAGTTGTTTTAATAAAAAAAATTTTAAATGGGGTTATACAAGTCATATTTTTGACTATAAATATTCATTATAAATCTAAAAATATTTCCTACATTATGATATTTTTTTTATAATTTTTAGACATTAAATATATTAAATTATTTATGACACCATGACGATGCAGCGATTACCTCATTAATTAACGATTTAAATAAAATGAAAGGATAATGTAAAATCTAAGGCTTACACTTGTCCAAAACCTATTGGGTGAGAAGAGTTATAACCCTTATCACCTTAGCCACGAATTATATAAATGTGGGACCTTTAGAATCCTAAAAGCATTTTATAATAAAGTAACATTTTATTACTTTCCAAGAGTGCCCCTCCTCTCCACTTATAAAAGGCCCCCACCTCTAACACCTTATTCACACTTTCAAGCCATTTGGATCGGCCAACCTCTGCCAACATACTCTCCCAACTTTCCTCCCTTACTCCTAGAAGCCTCATGTTGGGCAGAATTCTTCCCAAGGAAGCCTTTAGCTCAAATCAAAAGAGTTACCCGATTTTAAGGTAATGTCTTCTCTTGTGTTATTTTATTTTATTTTTATTCTCCAACCACCTAAACTCTTTTTATTATTTTCTTTTTTAACAAAAACAGTATCCTCAATATACTAGGATGTTGTTATAAGAAGTATTCGAGCTACACTTACACACACCTACATCTAATGGTTAAAGAACATACTGTTTCTGTGGATGGCGAATTTCTGCCTCAAGAAACAATGATTGTTCAACACTCATATAACACCTTCAAGGGTGGCCATTAAGATGTCACTATATTTATATATGATATATAATATGTTTATGTTTTACTTAAGCTTCTTTATTTTTCATTTATGGCATACCTTTATGATTTCCATTATGGGTAAACGCGATATTTTCATTTCAGGAAGTGCGGACTACCGCCCCCTCAAAGTGATTTGAATCGTTAATACCATATGTGGGATGTATGAAGGATGGAGTAAATGGTATTATACACTATATTATACTTTAATTATATTATACCTTTATATAATTGTGATTTCATTCCATTAAATACGAAATAGAAATGAAAGTAGCGTTCATGCGTACGTACGGCTTACCGTCTCCATGAACGGTGCATTTCATTTATTACCTCTAAACGTTATGGAATATTATAAATGTATGTATATACTGGATATATATGAGATATATGATATCTATATCATGAATATAATTCTGGATATAATGGATATTTTACCACATGAACAACTTGTAATTATAAGAAGTTTATTTTTGACTCAAGTACCAAAGATCGACAAAACGACCGTTATTAACTTAAATAATTACATAATGTTCATAACATGGTAATAAGTTATATTAAAGGAATAAGAAACTTTAAAAGGTTCTTAAGAAACTATAAATTAACTCTAGTTTATTATTCAAGAGATTAAAGAACGATCGAGTCAAGTCGGACACGAGGTAAGGGAACTTCTTAACCCAATTTCTATTCTTTGGGTTAATCTCCTACTTTCAAATTATGTCATGATATTATTATGTCCTATATTGTATTTTTACTTTATTTATGTGTAATTATAGTGAATACACATAATAGATCTACTTTATTTAAAAAATGATCTTTGTAAGGGTCTTCGTCTAAATCTCCTTTCATTGAGGCTTATTTTGTTTTATACACAACCTTCTTTTATACGGTGTATAAACCCTTTTGACTTTGACTTTTATTCAAAAAAGAATCTTTTTCTACAAAGCGTTTTACTAAATGACAAAAGGAATGTTTTTGTCTTATGTATGCGGCGACAATGACTTCTCCGCCACCGTGACCATTATTTGTGTTCCAGCTTCCTCTACAAGCCATAATTTTTTTTAATGAAAAATAAATACAAAGTTTTAACTTTCTTTTATTTTTGTATTGAAAATGGTTTTGAAAGTGTTTTTATTATATCAATGTGTTGTATTGATATCTTGTGATTGAAATGTGGAAATTTAATGTTTCTTTTATGCATGTTTTATGTGATACGATTATGTTATGGTTTATGATATGTTTAAACCTATTCATATGAGGAATGCATTGGACTTAATAAGTGACAGGTGGAGCCCGCTACAGCTCCTCGATGCATCAGTAGGTCTCATGAGACAAACTAGTGTCTTGGAATAGGCCCTTGACAAAATCTTATTTGTGGTCTTGGCACGAGGCCTTGGATACGTGGTTATGATAGTCTGGCATTATGCATTCCATCATTATGAAAGTGGTTATTGATATTGCATGTGATTATTCGGCTAGTAGAATATCCATGTGAGTAAGTAAATGACATTATTTAATTTTATTTTTGCCATATTATGTTGAAGTTAAAGTTTAAAAATTATTTTGTTTTAGTTATACATTGCCTTAAATGTTAATTTTTATTTACGAAAGCTTCCACAATGTTGTTATCCTTACTGAGCATCTGAGCTCACCCCTTTCAATGTTTTAATATTTTCCAGGATGTGAAGAAGTATTTTATGAATGACCTGTAGGGATAGTCAGAAGAGGATATGAGTGTGGACTATGGAGACTTTGTTATTGTAGTTTTTCACTTTATGATGTAATGTAACATTTATGAGTGTATCTAGTGTTTCCAAGGCTACTAAACTAATCGGTGTTTTGAGACTTGATCTTTTGTGATCATGCCAATGTTACGAAGTAATGCACCGACTCTGGGAAACTGGGGTCAGGGCACTACAGTTGGTATCAGAGGCAGTTTAGTAGTAACCTTGGAAGCTAGATTTAGATAAACTCTGATTAGAGCACATAGCCCAAAGATAGACTTTGAGGATTAGTATAGAAAAACTTCTTGAATTTTGGTATTATAGAGATTTTGTGAGTTTTCCAAGCAATACATCCCTGTCTGGATACGAGCAGGTAGAGGTGGCTCTGGCATAGATGTACCTAGGGGTAAAACCCGAAAACACCGCTTTGAGCTAGACTCGAACGGGAACTGGTGCACGACAACGGGCCTTGCTGCACTCTTGGTTACGACACTCTCGGGGGATATGCTTAGGATAATTCTCATTTTCTTTACAAACCACTATGAAGGGTTATGAGTATATACTTCCTCAAAGAAAACTTTTTTTATGATTATGGATTATATCCATAAATAGTTCAATTAGTGTTAAGTGTTTTACAAGTATAGAATTATGTATTTTGACTCATAAACTAATCTAGTTTATGCCATTGTTTAGAAATGGCGCCTAGTAGAAGGAATGGAAACCGTATCAATAAACGTATTCCGTGTAGGGATTTCCCTCCTGCTCAAGATAATTATTGTGGAGATGGAGATACAACTGGTGCTGATCAACTTATTACCATACTGGGACAACTCACTCAGGTTATGAATAATAACCTTACTCGTATAGAGCATCCTGATCTGCAACGTGGAAGATCAATGTTAGACCGCTTCATGAGGCAACAACTGCCAAAATTTAATGGGGTACAAATCCATTAGTAGCTGAGCAATGGATAAACTCCTTAGAGAAAATATTCCACGCCTTGGGGAGTAGCGAAAGAGAGAAGGTTATCATGGCAGTTTACCGCCTCACTGGAGATGCCGATCAATGGTGGTCATTGATTCAAAATACAAAGGAAGATGAAGAAGTATCAAGTATGGAATGGAGAGAGTTCAAAGATCTTTTCTTAGAAAAATACTTTCCACATGACCATCGAACAGATATGGAAAGGCAATTTCTGAGTCTGAGACAAAAGGAGGATGAGAATGTCGCAATGTATGAGGCTAACTTTATAAGGTTAGCGAGGCATGCAACAGATTATATACATAACCCAAGAAGTAATATTGATCGTTTCTTTGATGGGTTAAAACCATTTCTCCATCAAGCTTTAGTATCACAATATTTCTCAACATACGAGGATATAGTCTCGTGTGCTATCAAGACAGAAAAGGAATTCTCTAAGTCTTATGACAACAAAGTAAAGCAAGAGAAGAAGAGAACGGTGGAACAAGAGAAAGATAAAGGGAAAAAGGGAAAGAAGGATTTTCCATTATGTGATAATTGTGGGAAGAATCTCCATGGTACTTGCCTAAAAGGAATGGGAGTTTGTTACAAATGTGGAGAAAAAGGTCACCAGGCTCGTGATTGTAAGGGAAAGAAAGAGGCTATCAATGTTGAATGTTACAATTGTAGGGAAATGGGTCATTATGAAAATGAATGTCCTAAGCGTTAGGGAAACTTACCTCAGAAAAGGCCAAGGGATTAAGGACAATCTTATGCTGTTACTACAGTTGAAGTAGAATAATTAATGTATTGGTGCTTTTGGACTCATGGATTATATTCTGGTTATTAGAATAATGTGATATATATATATATATATAAGTATTGTACTGCAGTACTTGTTGATTTCATTAAGGTTTTAATATGATGAAGGTAATCATATTTTTGTATGCGAAAATAATAGAAACTTTAGCTTGTTTGAGGAATCTGATGATACAATTGATTTTGGAATTTAGATACCTTTTAGAGAAAGTCTGGACGGAGGTATTTTGGATAACTATAAAGGTTGGAATGGATTAAGTTGAACTTTGGATAGTATTGTTTAAGGTTAAAACATTTATGAATATTATTTTTGGAATATTATAATACTATAGTTTTAGGAAAAGGACTACCTGTAGGGTGGGGCATAACCCATCGCGTCGGACAAAGCTGCAGGAATCGAACCCACAACCATAGTGCGATAGGCCTTTATTACCTACCACTATCCTACAGGAAGTCCCTAGTTATTACAAAATAGTTTTACTAATCTAAATGGTATGTGTTAATATTTTGAACCTTATACAATTAGGATAAATAGAATATTTTTGAGTTCTATTACCTTTTAGAGTGAAAGATGGGTTTGTGGTAAAAAATTATTAAAGAATGAAAGTCTACATGACAAGTATGTATATTCCCTTACATTCTTAGTAAATCTCCTAAATAAATTCCTCAACTTTATAAAAGTTAACTTAAAACAAAAACGTTGCCGGTTAACTTTTCCAACTGGGGATTCAATGACTGTTTAACCAATCACAAGTTTGTGATTTTCTTATGGTTAACTTTCTCCTAATCTAGTGTTCTACAACTCTCCATCAGACCTTGGTGGTTTGATTTTCTTCCATATCCATATTTTTATAGAATCCTAGTATGGGCTATCTCGGGTGACCTTTGTACTTCTCTTTCATTCTTTTAATGTTATATTTTTATTAACCTCATTTCCGATGTGGATTTTCCACAAAGGTATTTTCTATTTTCAACATTTTATTTTCAAAGAAAAATTTCAAATTGCGAGGACGAAATTTATTGAAGGAGGGGAGAATGTAACACCCTGATTTTCCACGATACACTTCTCATTCAATAATGCAATAGATTGCATTGTACACAACTTCGAGTTCTAACACACCACAATTAATCAAAGTAGCCGTTATGAATATTAATACCCACTTTTTAAAATTATAGAAATTTTATATTTCAAAATGGACTTCATTTTTTTATTCGTAATATCAAAATTATCCAAAGTTGATTTTTTTTGTAATTTTCAGAGAACTTCCAATTTTTATGAATAGTGAAAAATACTTAAAAACAACTTTTTTAATCAAAGTATTTTATAGTGATAAATTATACTATTGAGTGGTTTTAAAGTATAATTAGAATATATTTTTACTATTTTATCCAATGGTGATCATTAGAATTAATTTCACTTTGAAATTGGACATAAACAATGGTCAATCTTTTGATATATATTGTTTCTTAAAAACACGCTATTTATTGTTACAGCGGGAATTAATTATAAAATTAATTAATGAAACTTATATGTTTGGAATTTTGTAAAATAGAAATTATTTTTGGATTTGGAATATCAATTATAGCTTAAGGTGAAATTTTGGCATTGTTCTGAAAAACTTCAATTTTTGATGAATAATGAAACCACTAAGTGGTAGTTAAAAAACTGATTTTTCGTTTAAATGAAACATTACCACTTCTGTGATTTGATTTTCAAAAATCCAACATACATGGTTTTCATTAGGAAGTAAAATGTGGTTCAATGGGATTAAAATAATTTTTTGGTGAATAATAACTTTTAAGTTTAATTAATCGCGATTAAAAGTAATTAGTGAAATTTAAGGTAAAAATGATTTTATAAAAATATGAAAATACATTTACACTTGTCCTACCCCTATTGTATGTGTCATGGACGACCAATACAATCCATGGGTCAACTTGGGGACCCCATGGATCCACTTTGGTAGGAAAATGACATAAATAACTTTTATTTAAAGTTAAAATAAAAATGTCACAAACAAGAGTTGTTTTTCTAAAACAATTTTTAAATGGGGTTATACAAGTCATATTTTTGACTATAAATATTCATTAGAAATATAAAACTATTTCCTACATTATTATATTTTTTTTATAATTTTTAGACATTAAAAATATTAAATTATTTATGACACCATGATGATGCAGCGATTACCTCATTAATTAACGATTTAAATAAAATGAATGGATAATGTAAAATCTAAGGCTTACACTTGTAAAAAACCTATTGGGTGAGGATATTTAAAACCCTTATCACCTTAGCCTCTAATTATATAAATGTGGGACCTTTAGAATCCGAAAAGCATTGTATAATAAAGTAATATTTTATTACTTTCCAAGAGTGCCCCTCCTCTCCACTTATAAAAGGCCCCCACCTCTAACACCTTATTCACACTTTCAAGCCATTTGGATCGGCCAACCTCTGAACATATACTCTCCCAAATTCCCTCCCTTACTCCTAGAAGCCTCACTTTGGGCAGAATTCTTCCCAAGGAAGCCTTTGGCTCAAATCAAAAGAGTTACTCGATTTTAAGGTAATGTCTTCTCTTGTGTTCTTTTATTTTATTTTTCTTCTCCAACCCCCTAAACTCTTTTTATTCTTTTCTTTTGTAACAAAACCAGTATACTAAAAATAATAGTATGTTGTTATAAGAAGGATTCGAGCTACACTTACACACACCTACATCTAATGGTTAAAGAACATACTGTTTCTGTGGATGGTGAATTTCTGCCTCACGAAACAATGATTGTTCAAAACTCATATAACACCTTAAAATTTGGCCATTAAGATGTCACTATATTTATATATGATACATAATATGTTTATGTTTTAATTAAGCTTATGGCATACCTTTATGATTTCCATTATGGGTAAACGCGATATTTTCATTTTTGGAAGTGTCGACTACCGCCCCCTCAAAGTGATTTGAATCGTTAATACCATATGTGGGATGTATAAAGGATGGAGTAAATGGTATTATACAATATATTATACTGGAATTATATTATACCTTTATATCATTATGATTTCATTCCATTAAATATGAAATAGAAATGAAAGTAGCGTTCATGCGTACGTACAACTTACCGTCTCCAAGAATGATGCATTTCATTTCTTACCTCTAAACGTTATGGAATATTATAAATGTATGTATATACTGGATATATATGAGATATATGATATCTATATCATGAATATAATTCTGGATATAATGGATATTTCACCACATGAACAACTTGTAATTATAAGAAGTTTACTTTTGACTCAAGTACCAAAGATCGACAAAATGGCCGTTATTAACTTAAATAATTACATAATGTTCATAACATGGTAATAAGTGATATTAATGGAATAAGAAACTTTAAAAGGTTCTTAAGAAACTATAAATTAACTCTAGTTTATTATTCAGGATATTAAAGAACGATCGAGTCAAGTCGGACACGAGGTAAGGGAACTTCTTAACCCAATTTCTATTCTTTGGGTTAATCTCCTACTTTCAAATTATGTCATGATATTATTATGTCCTATCTTGTATTTGTACTTTATTTATGTGTACTTATAGTGAATACACATAATAGATCTACTTTATTTAAAAAAAATGAGCTTTTTAAGGGTCTTCGTCTCAATATCCTTTCATTGAGGCATATTTTGTTTTATACACAACTTTATTTTATACGGTGTATAAACCCTTTTGACTTTGACTTTTATTCAAAAAAGAATCTTTTTCTAAAAAGCGTTTTACTAAACGACAAAAGGAATGTTTTTGTCTTATGTATGCGACGACAATGACTTCTCCGCCGCCGTGACCATTATTTGTGTTCCGGCTTCCTCTACAAGCCATAACTTTTTTTTAATGAAAAATAAATACAAAGTTTTAACTTTCTTTTATTTTGGTATTGAAAATGGTTTTGAAAGTGTTTTTATTATATCAATGTGTTTTATTGATATCTTGTGATTGAAATGTGGAAATGTTATGTTTCCTTTATGCATGTTTTATGTGATACGATTATGTTATGGTTTATGATATGTTTAAACCTATTCATATGAGGAATGCATTGGACTTAATAAGTGACGGGTGGAGCCCGCTAAAGCTCCTCGATACATCGGTAGGTCTCATGAGACAAACTAGTGTCTTGGCATGAGGCCTTGAAAAAATCTTATTTGTGGTCTTGGCACGAGGCCTTGGCTACGTGGTTATGATAGTCTGGCATTATGCATTCCATCATTATGAAATTGGTTATTGATATTGCATGTGATTATTCGGCTAGTAGAATATCCACGTGAGTAAGTAAATGTCATTATTTAATTTTATTTTTTCCATATTATGATGAAGTTCAAGTTTAAAAAGGATTTTGTTTTAGTTATACATTGCCTTAAATGTTAATGTTTATTTACGAAAGCTTCCGCAATGTTGTTATCCTTACTGAGCATCTGAGCTCACCCCATTCAATGTTTTAATATTTTCCAGGATGTGAAGAAGTATTTTATGAATGACCTGTAGGGATAGTCAGAAGAGGATATGAGTGTGGGAAATGGAGACTTTGTTATTGTAGTTTTTCACTTTATGATGTAATGTAACATTTATGAGTGTATCTAGTGTTTCCAAGGATACTAAACTAATCGGTCTTTCGAGACTTGATCTTTTGTGATCATGCCAATGTTACGAAGTAATGCACCGACTCTGGGTAACTGGGGTCGGGGCGTTACAAATGACTTCAAGATTCCATTATAAGTTTTCAAACCTATTTTCAATGAATAATTTTTCATTAATATTTTTTATTTTAAATAAATTATTTTAAAGTGAAAAGTATTCTAATAATTATTATGCATTAAGAAGTGTTTATCAAGGAAGAAAGGGTATTTTATTCAATAAATATTTTAAATAATTTTTAAATATTTCTTTATAAGTTATAAATTTTATTTTCAAGGAAAGTATGTTCTAAATGTACACATTTTTTAAACGTTATTTTTGAAGAAATATTATCTTCCTCAAGAAACATTCCATGTGATTTATCTTTCAAAATAATTGTTCATATAAGATGAAATAATTTGATGTAACATATATTTTATTGATGATATAAACAAATGATACCATTCTTATTCTTTTTTTATAAATTTTATGATGAAAATATGTTTATGAAACTGATTTCTATTCCATGGGTTATATAATGAAAAAATGTCTATAAAACCCATTTTATTTTCCATGGGTTATGATTTAATGAGATAATGAAATGATTATGAAACCTATATTTTTTTTCCATAGGTTATGATATGATTAAATGTTTTTGAATCCCATTTTATTTCACAGGTTATGATATGATGAATTTTTTATGATCTTATGTGTCACATAAATATGATTTTCATTATGAGATGGGAGAGACCTATATTTCACTCCAATGAATTGGGTAAATATTTATATCTGATAATATATACGGGACTAGAATGGGGAGTGGACCAGATTTAGTAAGGGACTTTGTAGGCTATGATGTTCTTGGGAGTGAAACCAGACTACTATGATGGTTTTGGGAGTGAACCCATTCCACTATGGTAGCCTTGGAAGTAAGCCTTAAATAATATGAAAATTATTTTTATGCTTATGTGTATACTATAAATAAATGTCTTATGCTAATTTTATTCTCTCATGGATTATGTTATTTGATTCTCATATGATTCATGTCTTATGATCTGCTAATCTTTATACAATGACTCAATATTATGATATTTGGTATGTATAATATGGTTTTTAAATGTTATGCTCATGTTATCATACCATTATTCTCATGTTATGATTATGTATATCCCTTTTTTACCCTTATTGTGCACTGAATAAGATTTTATATGTATTTTTTTTAGATTTTATATGGATTATTTTCAAGACTAGATACTGAGACGACATGTGATTTAGAGGCCCAGTGTGAAATGTTTGAAATATATTAAATATATGAAATAAAATGCATGCATTTTTTTATGAAAAAGTTTAATAAATCCTGAATAGGGAACCAAATAAAAAATATGAGGGAACCATTGAGTTTAGAAGGTGGGTTTTACCCTAGGAACAACATAATCTTTGTTGGCATAGGCTGTTTGTGAAAACATCATTGCATGCGTAAAATTAATTAAATAAATTAACTAACTTGATTTATTTTATTTTATTTGATGAAGAAATTGGTTATAATATAAATATATAGTTATTAGGATTTCCTTAGGGTTGGTTGTACAAACCCTGAAGATCTAGATGACTACTACAGAGCATTTTTGTCAAATGATTATGGATCAGGATCAGATCATGGATCATTGCGCCAACAATGTTTGTGGATCTCATCAATGATGACAACACATAATCGTTCTTTGTCAACAATCGACCCAAAATCCTTTTAGGATTTTTATTTTTTTTTAAATCCCATTATTTAATCTTGGATGACCACATATAAATTCCTTGAACAGAATTGAAGTACAAATCATTGGTAGATTTAATTTTATGGAATTAAACTTGTTTGTTTTGTTTTAGTCCTCTTTGATTATATTTTTCTATTAAAATGGATAAATTCCAAATGAACTAAGAATGAGGTTAATTACTCACATCTTATGGCATATGGTTTTCTTCTCCCATTCTTCGCATGTTAGTCATATGCATTTATTTTTGGCCCATGGTTTTACAGAATACCCGATATTCAATCATTGCATGACCGTTATTTTGTGAAAATGATCGATACTATGGGTGTAGTTCATGATCAGTGGTGTGTTCGAGGTGCGATGATGATAGTGGGAGATCATAGGTGGATCATAATAGATTTTCATTATCCGGTCAACCCGATTTCGATGAGGCAAATACAGATGATGTGAGAAGACATTTCTTGTGTGTATTCGAAGCCTAAAATCCCAAACTTCATCGACTAGAGGCTTGACCAACCCCCAATATAAATGTTATAGGAAGGGAAGTGGCCCTAAAAATGTGAATTAAAACATGGAGGATGATCCCATGGGATCCAGAAAATCCATAGTTACACAGTATGTAATCTAATGTTACACGCCGTGTGGGACCCCTAGCTATGGCTCTAGGGTTTTTTCTAGAGTTAAGTATCAAATACCCAGTGATATGGTCACACATCATATGACCCATCCACTATGGCTTGTCATGTACCTCGTAGGGTAAAAAGACATGGCCAGAAGTACATGCCTAAAGTCACACCATGTACTTAGAAACTAACATGGCCATGTGTACATGGGATAATACATAGGCACAACCATGTTGTACATGTACAATACCAAGTGACCTAAGCAGGGTGTCAAAAGATCTATATACACTATTCAACTTACCTACACAATATGTATATTAGGATTTAAATTCCATGTGAGACAGTACCACATAGGGAGATCTAGGTTGAGCAAGGCACCCTACGTACTCTACTTACATGCCATGTACTCCCTTAGAGGTAGCTTGAAGATATTTATCTCTTCAGTTTAGATGATTGTTAGTTAAATGAGTTCCCCTTGGTCCTTTTCTTCAAGGTTACAATGAAACATTACATCCACATCATAGTATTGTGATCCCCTCTAGAGGATGGGTCTCAGATATTTTTCATGGTGTCTCTTCTTGAGATCAGAGTGTGATCCTCTACCGTCTTTATACCCTAGGTGGGGTTTGTGAAATCTATGATACCTCCTTAGTAATATTTTTGATCCTATATCTAGAATTATGTATTGGTAGGGCTCACATTATCATTGGAATATGATCCCCTATGTAATAGGTTGATCTAGATTGGGTTCGTGGTGTCCAACAATGGTTCTGGGTATGAACCCCTATCTGATTGTCAGGATCTTCTAAGACCATTGATATTTCTTGGGTGGGGCCCAATGATCTTGACCACTTGGACGAGTTTCACTAGTGATAGCATTGATTGTGGAGTGGATTCTCCCAGAACGAACATTTCTTCGAGAATAATCCTAGGGTTTGTAGTTAGTTTGACTACCTAGAGGTACGATATCCTTCCTAAGTATATCTGGGTATTTTCTATCATGAATTTATTGTTATATATTTTATTGACCTAACTATACTTGATGTTTCGTGTTTAGTATTTTTGGGGTATCCTTTTGGGTATTGTTATACTCACCCCTACATGGGATCTGCCCGTACATGTCGTGTATTTTACTGACAGAGGCCTTTTTGATATTTTCCTAGGAGTACATAGAGCTAGTGGAGTGTTTCTTGAGATAAACTGACTGAGGTGTTTTTTAATAGATTTTATTTGATCATAGTAATTGCCATTGAATCTGGTTTCACTCTTATTGTATTTGGTTTGGCTTGTATTTGACCCCTTTTCTTCTTTCAGTACTTTACTCTCTTACTCCAGTTGTGGGATTATAGATGTATGCATTCATTGGTTTCATGTGTTTTACATTTAAGCACTATTTGGGCTTGGATATTTGTGCATGTGTACATGTAAATTAGGCTAATACCTCCCATTTTTGAGATATTCCTACTCGGAACTAGTCTCCATCCTTAGGCCTATTAGAGGTGGGATTGGGGTAGTCACGGGTTGGACCACAGTGGGTCAGGTTATGACAGAGTGGCATCACAGAAGTTGGTTCCACCACAATAAATAAGTCTATAAGATTATTTTAGGGAAATAATTTTTAGTGTTTTGAGTTCAAATTTCATTCTAAGGACTCTAGTGTTATTACAGTTGCTGACGTATCCATACACTAGGGCTCTGATTACCTGCCTTTCGACTCAGTGCACATAAACATTGGTTATAGGGAAGATTTTGGTATATGAATCATATAGGAATGGGTATTGTTTTCCATATACTTGTTGATTCATCTCCCCATATATACTCTTTTGACCATGGTATATCCTGTTTTATTTCAGGACCCCTTTATGAAGACATCCATCCAGGATTGCACTATGTGATCATGAAGATGATC
The DNA here is from genome assembly GCA_963277665.1 of Viscum album. Classification (NCBI taxonomy): domain Eukaryota; kingdom Viridiplantae; phylum Streptophyta; class Magnoliopsida; order Santalales; family Viscaceae; genus Viscum; species Viscum album. The sequence goes on from OY728155.1 coordinate 1,669,301,619, forward strand.
CACCTAGTGACGAGGCTTTAGTATAGGGGCTTGTACTAGAGATAGCAGCTCCAGGTGGATTACCATCTATAACACCACCTGTAGAGTAGTATCTAGTGCTGTTAGTTCTAGTTAGGGATATACACAAGATGAGTTCACTGCACGAGTTTTAGAGGTAGTGACCTCTTAGGTTTTAGGGTGATAGAGACCCTAGGTGGATGAGGATTGGCTAGATCCAATCACTCACATTTTACGCCTTGTGAGGATGCCTGCAGATTAGATGGAGGTCTTCATAGAAATTATTATTCAAGGATATACTATGTTACGGTTGAGTTATGTGACTCAGTTACATGATGAGAAAACTCTCTCATGGTCATAAATTGAGTGTCTCTTTAATGACGAGTTCTATCCATCTAGGTTTCGATCAGTGTTCATTCAAGATATTCATTATATGCAGCAGGTTATTTTGACTATGGTTGAGTATTCAAAGAGGTTTATTGATCTTCCACATTACTCCATGGATATGTTTTAGGATTTTTTTCTTCACATATCAAACCTTTGAGCATGGATTACTCCTAAACATCATGGATTGAATGGTATCCCTTTGTATTCCCACCAGTGTTGGGGTTCTCGATTGGGACTTGAAGATAGAGTTCTTCCTTACATAGTAGGCTCTAATAGTGGGTGCTGGAAGTGGGAAATTAGGAGCTGGTACCTCGGTAGTAAATATCCTATTTTATTCACAGGGATCCAATCACATAAGATGCTTCTAAAAATGATCCTATAACATAGGGTCAGTAGCAAAGGGCTCTCAAGATGGCTCAAATCATCCAAGGGAGAGGCAGTGTTTCTCCTATAATGGTCAGGGAAATTTGGCTTAGAATTTTCTAACACAGCATGCAGTTGATTGAGTGATGATTTAGGGACCATTGATATAGAGGCAAAGATAGGAGTAAGGTGGTTCTAAGGGAGGTAGATGTGGAATATGGGTCGAAATAGTAGAAGGAGGTAGTCAAATGTTTGATCTATTACCACCACTACCCCCATGTAATCCATACAAAGATCAGGGAGCTTGTGGTCTGGGATGAGGTCAACTACAGGCTATAGTGGCCTATGACCCCAAGGATATAGAGATAATATAAGGTATGATATATGTCTTTTTTTTACTTTAGCTGTAGTACTGATAGACACAGGTTGAAGTCATTCCTTCTTTTTGACTTCTCTAGTTTGAGATTTCAATATTTCAGTTGAACCATTTGTTTAACCCTTATGGTTAGAGACTTCGACAGGCGGGGACTCAATGATTGAGAAATTGTGCAGATAGTGTGATATGAAGCTTGGAGGTGAGGGTTTTGTTTGGGATCTCTTTGTAGAAGTAATGATGTTTTATAATGTCATATTAGGTATGGAATTTATATCCACAATTCATTCCTGGATTTACTGTTTCAGGTAGAGTATGTGGTTTGTTATTAATTATGGGATGATTTTGACCTTTGTGGGTGAAAAGGAAACCTTGGTAGAGATGGATGTGATTATTAATAGGAGATTGCAACCAATTACTCACAAGTTAGCTAGAATGACTCTTGAACCAATTGATACTATGGGATATTAGTTTCCTACAATATTAGGGGAGTATGTGGATATATTTCCTGAGGATGATCCAGGATTACCTCTCCATTGAGAGATATACATCTACATTGAATTACTTCTTAGGATGGACCTGAAATACTCACCATCATATTAGATGGCTCAAAACAATATTCATGAGATGAGGGTGTAGTTGGAGGACCTACATAAGAAGGGCTTCTTGAAACCTAGTGTTTCACCCTAGGAATTCCAAGTGTTGTTCCCTAAGAACGTAGACATGAGCTTGAGGTTATGTGTGGATCACTAGTTCTTGAACTTGGTGATCCTAAAGAATAAGTATCCAATAATGAGGATTGATGAACATTTCTATCAGTTTAGAGGGGCATGATGGTTCTAAAAGATTGAACTCAGATCATTCTATCACTAGGTATGAGTACAAGATGAGGATACATTGAATACAACATTCAGATATTACTATGCTCACTATGAGTACATGGTGATACCGTTTGGCATGACAAACACCCCAGCAGTGTTTGTGGGACTCATGAACCAAATATTTCATCCTTTATTATACAGGTTCATGGCATTCTTCATTGATGACATCCTAGTGTATTCAACATCCAAAGAGGAGAACATGAGACACTTGAGTATGGTTATGGGAACACTCCAAAAGATCCATATTTATGGGAATACAAAAAATTTTCTGTTTTGGATTTGTGAGGTCCACTTTCTAGAACACATCATCTCAAACAAAGAAGTAGAAGTTGACCTTGTGAAGGTTAAGGAAGTGCTATAATGGGGGCTACCCAAGAGTGTTACCAAGGTATAGAGATTTTTTGGGTTGATAGGGTAATATTAGTTGTTTGTACCCGATTTCTATAGAGTGGTAGCACCCTTGAAATATTGGACCCAAAAGGGGAAACCTTTCATGTGAAAAAATGTGCTATTAGTACTTTCAGAAGATAAGTCAGAGGTTGATGAGCACTCCTATCTTGAGTTTTCTAAAGTAGGGTTTCAAGTATGTAGTGTTTTTCGATGCTTTAGGGACTGAAATTAGTTATCTCTTGATGTAGAGGTAGGTGGTTATTTTCTATGGTTCACATAAGTTGAGACCACATAACCAGAAATACATGACCCATGATAGTGAGTTAGAAATGACTGTACTTTCACTAAATATGTGGAGACACTACCTGATGGGTGAGTAGTTTATCATTTACTCTGAACAAAAGAGTTTCAAGTATATGATCTCTCAGAAGGATCTTAAATTTAGATAGAGGTAATGGCTATCTTTCCTGTAGTACTATGAATTTGAGGTTCTCTATACTACTAGGAAGGGGAAAGTGGTGGAAGAGACTCTTAGTAGAATATCTTGGTCTTAGTTATTGGACAAGGCATCTGAGAAGCTATCCTCATTGCAGTTTTACTTAGTGTACAAGGATGGTGCATCATATCTTTAGTTGATGGTTGTTACCCTACCGCTTTTACATTGTGTTATGGATTTTCATAATTGAGGTACCAATTGTGATACTTACATACTCAGATATCCACTGTATGATCCTGATGGATATTCTAAAGGTGGGGATCATGCTATCCTTTTTAGAGGGTGGATGATGGTACCTTTGATGTTTCGGGAGGTGGTAATGAATAAGTTTCATAAGTCCTATTTGGAAGTATATAAAAGTGTGCAAAATATTTAATGGAACTTTTAATGTTAGTTTTGGAGGTTAGGCATGAAGAAGGTAGTTGTATAGTTTGTCTCTTGATGCATCACATGTTAGTAGGTGAAGGCTAAGAACCAAGTTCCAGCCGGTTTAGCTCAACACATTGAGGTTATAGAGTGGATGTGGGATGGGATATATATATGTAATTAATGATTGGTTTACCATGTACATACATGTGAAATGATTACATATTTTTGATCAAAGATTGACTCACCATGTTATCCCACCTCCTATCTATCCAAGAGTAGAGTTCAGTAGAGATCCTGGGATTCCCCTACGTGCAGGAGATAGTTCGACCCCATGGGGTTCCCTCAATGATTTTCTATGACTGTGATGATTCATTTAAAAATCATTTATAGAGAGTATTTTAGGAGGAATTTGGGTCTGGGTTACACTTGAGCATAATGTTTCACCCCCAGACTGATATCCAGACTGAGAAGACCATTCAGATCTTGGAGGACATGCTATGATCTAGCATGTTGATATTGATCCATAGTTAGGATGATCATCTACCCTTGGTGGAGTTTACATACAACAATAGAAACAATTCCACCATTTGTATGTCACCATTAGAGGCCTTGTATGGGCAAAAATATAGGTCACCACTTTGTTGTATTAGTTCAAATGAGTCAAAACTCATGGTCCTAGAGTTGGTATGAGCTATTACATAGACGGTGAAGATTATCCAGGAGTGGATGAGGACTTCACATAGTCATTATAAGTCTTTTTAATATTGATGATGGAGAATCCTGGAGTCTGAGGAGGTATACCATGTGTTCACGAGGGTCTCACCTCAATGTAGATTGTAGGGATTTGGCTGGGGAAACCTGTTATCTCTAATATTCATTGGTCCATTCCAAATACTTCTCAAAGATAGAGAGTTGTCTTACCACTTAGCTATACCACCATAGTTGGATCAGGTACATGATATCTTCCATGTGTCATAGATGAGGAGATATGTGCACATCCCATCACATGATATTGACTAGGGAGATATGGAAATCGAGGATGGAGAAACCATTATTGAGTACCTAGTGGAGATCTAGGATAAACTTGAGAGGATCCTTTATGGGTGATCAATTCCCCTAGGGTGTGTCTGGTGGCAGTATGAGAATCTTCAAGATATCACATGGGAGAGGGAGACCTAGATACAAACCTAGTTCCCTCATATTTTTGAGTAGGTTTTTATATTTTCATGATGAAAAAATATAAGGTGGGTAGAATTTAATGACTCATATTCTTTATGTATTATTTTTTTATATTATATGAATTATTTTTGGATACCAGGAACTAAGATGACATATGATTTTGAGGCCCAGTCTGTCAGGAATAAATGTTTGAAATATATTCAAATATTAAATAATACCTACAAACAATTTTCCTAAAAAAGTGGAATAACATCTGAACAAGGGTCCAGATCAAAAATACAAGGGCACCATTGAGTTTGGAACACCTGTTTTATGCTAGGAATGGCATAATATGTTTTTGGTGCAGAACATTTGTGATAAAGTCATTATGAATGAAAAATTAATAAAATAAATTAAGTATTTTTTTATTTAATTTTCTTCGATGTTGCGACTGGATCTCCTGTAAATATACAGTTATGAGGATTCTCTCAGGTTTGGATACTTAAACCCTAGATATCTAGACAACCACTAGAGATAATTCTTGGAAAACATCGATGGATCAAGACTAGATATTGGATCATTGCGCCAATGGGGTTGGTGGATCTCATCAATGATGGAAGTATAGAATCATTATTTTTCAAAGATCGATACAAAATCTTGGTGGGTTGTTGATTTTTGTTTTCCATCCTATTATTTAATCCCATATGAATTCAGATCAATTCCATGAATAGAATTGATGTGCGTATCATCAGTAGATTTAATTTTATGGAATTAATTTTATTCATTGTGTTTTATTCCTCTCCAATTCTATTTTTCAATGACAACGTCTCAAGGATGAATGAGAAAAGGTCTAGGTTCATTCCTCACTTATTATGGATTATGATTTTCTTCCCTTATTCTTCACACGTTTATTGTGAGTGTTTCTTGTTGGCCCATGGATAGATTAAATACTGAGTATATGATCATTTCATGACCGTTATTCAACACAAAGGATCAATACCATGGGTATGGTTCATAAACTATGGTGTGTTTGAGGTAAAATAAAAATGGTGGGTGGATAGAGTTGGATCAGAATGGATTTGTGGTATCTATTGAACTTGATTTCAATGAGGAAACTATGAACGTCATGAGAAGATGTTTCTTTAGAAGATCTGAAGTCTTGAATCACAATCTCTGGAAAATACAGGCTTATCCAACCCCCAATCTATAGGTTCTGGTGAGGTCGAAGGCTCTATAGATTCACAGGAATACACTGAGGAATATCCCATGGGATCTAAAAAATACTAGGTTATACTGTGTGTAATATGACATTACCTGTCATCTGGGACCCCCTAGCTGCTACGCTAGGGTTTTTGCTGGAGTAAAGTATCACTCTCCGTGTGAGATGGTCACATGCCACATGACCCATATGTGATGGCTAGATGTGTACCTCACAAGGTACATGAACATAGCCAAAAATACATGGCTAGAGGCGTTCAATGTACATTAACACATACACGACCAAGAGTACATGGTTTTGTATATGCGCATGGAAAATAACACACAAACATGACAAGGAAACACAGGTAGGGTGTCAAACAATATCTACATGCTGTGTAACTTACCTATATTCCATTTATTATAGATTTACATCTTTTGTGAGGCAGCACCACATGGACAGATCTAGGTTGAGAAAGGTACACCATGTACTCTACTTACACGCAGTGTACTCCCTTAGATATAGATTAGATCTCTTCCTTTCTTAATTTCAGACTAGTTATAGTTGAATGAGTAACCCTTGAACCTTTACCTTGAGGGTACAATGTGGAAATACTTCCAAATCACATGACTGTTATCGCCTCTAGAGGATGAGTCTCAGATAGAGTTCATGGTGTCCCTCTGTGAGATTGGAGTGTGATCCTCTATTATCTTTATAAACTTGTGGGGGTTTTTGGAATCAATGTGACCTCCTTAACCAAGGAACTAATTCTCCATCTAGTAGGCCGTATTAGTAGGGTTTGTGGTATCATTGTCATTTAATTACCAATATAATGGGTTGCTCCAGATTGGGTTCTTGGTGTCCCCCAACAGTTCTTGTCATGACCCCCTATCTAAGTATTATGTTTTTCTAAGACTAGTGATATTTATTGGGCAGTGACTAATGATCTTGACCTCTTGGATGAGTGTCCCTAGTGATATCATGGATCATGGAGTGGATTCTCTCAGAATGAACATTTCTTTAAGAAGAATCCCATAGATGGTAGTTGGTTGTGACCGCCTAGTGATGCGATGTACTTCCTGAGTATATATGGGTTTCATCTGTTATATATTTATTGTTATATATAATATTGATATGAATAAAATTGATGTTTCGTGTTTATTGTTTTTGGGGTTTCCTACTGGGTATGTTTATACCCACACCTACATGGATCCTTCCTATACATGTCAGGTCACATGAAAACAATAACCTTTTTGACGGTGTCCTGGGTGGACACGGATCCAGTGGAATGTATCTTAATCTAGGATTACTGAGGTGTTTTCTAGGAGCATGAATTTTATCATAGTCCTCACCCTTATATAAGATTGTACTATTTATACTTTTTGGTTAGGATTTATTTTTTACACCTTTTTTACTTTCATTACTTTGTTGTCATACTCTGGTTGTGAAATTATAGATGCATGAATGCATTGGTTCAGTTGTTTTAAATTTTAGAATTGTTTGGGCTTCGATATGTGTGCATTTGTATAAGTACATTGGGATAATGCTTCCCATTTTTGGGATATTCCTGACCGAAATTTCTCTCCATCCCTTGACCTATTGGAGGCTAGATGGGGGTAGTCATGGTATGGACCCTGATGGGCTAGGTTGTGACATATAATAATTTGATCTAACCCTTTATTATGATTATTTTTTTAGGTTATGAAGAAATGTATTATGTATAATAAATCTAAGAATGGTTCTAGTTATTTAAAACATAGTGGGAGATGATATAGCTTACTTACGTGAAAATTGTGTATATGTTAATGTTTCCAAAGGAACTATACCGTTAATATCCCCATGCATGTGTTTATACAATATAATGAATATTCCTCAAAAGAATATGTAATATCAATGTATGAAAATACTAGGCTACTATATAAAAAATTAATATTTTCTCTAATTCATTATATGGATATAATAGACTCACTTATTAAATAATCATAATACATTCTTATATATGCCATAAAATCATGAAAACATTATCATTTAATCATAGCTTAAACCATGGAAACGAAAATAGGCTTCATCAATATTTCATCATCATAAAAATAAACCATCCAAAGAAAATATTAATATGGTAACATTGAATCATATCCTATTAAAATAATATTAAACATAAAAGGATGTTGTTATAGATAAAAATACCTTTAAAGGGTTACTTGAACAATTCTTGAATAATGTACCCTTTTCATTTTTAAATCAGATATTTAAAATCTAAAAAATTTCAAATTATTAGAAAAAACATTTTCACTGAAAAAATTCATTGAAACTTGAAAATTATGCTTCAAATTAAAAATTAGTCTTGATAGTGGAAAAATCCTATCATCTAGTATACATTAAAAAAAATATTCCTTTCACATTTTTGGTAAAAATTAAAAAATACCACATTTGGAAAATGATAAGAATATTCCTTTTAAACACTCATAAATAAAGTAAAATATATTTAAAAATTTATTTAAATAATATTTAGAGAATATTAAAAATATTCATGAAAACATTTTAATGAAAATATTGGCATGAAAGAAAATATTCGTGACTGAATAGAAAAAAACAAGTTTAGTTTTCCTTAAAAACATTATTTCAAACTTTGGAGTACTTAGAGAGAGAAAAATGGAAGAAAAATTATAATTTACAAAAAAATAACCACTATAGAAGAAAATTAAAAATATTTTTATGATATATAGGTTATATTACATCATCATTAGAAATTTAAGCCTAAAAAATCCTAGTAAAAATGAGAATATAATGTAGAAACCCTTTTTGCTTTGGTAACTTTTGAATCATAACCTCCATGAATGAAATAAATTCAAATGATACTTTAAAATTCATGAATATAAAGATATTAATTTTATAAAATATCAAAGGTGTAGCATATACACCACATGAATGAAATAATAAGTTAATATGGAATATGTCTCATAGAAACAAAAGTGAGACAAGATACTCTTACCAGTTTGGTAACTTTTGAATAAAATACCCTTGGGTAAAATAAATAGAATTGAAACATTAAATACCATTAATTAATAATTATATATAATATTAAATGTTAAAGTGTAAATATATAAACCTTATAAACATAAATGGGTGTATAATATTAAACATGTCTCAATGAAACAATATTGAGATGAAAAACCCTTATCTTATGTCAGATTTGATTCGTAAGCACTCTTATATAAACTATAATAAATTTATATGTATTATAACTATATAAAAAACCATTTATATATGTATAATATCATATATTATCTAATTATAACATTTAAACACCTATTTATTAATAATTCTTTATTAAAATCATCGTTTTCAGGTGTTAACTGTTTCGTTTTTCATAAAGGTTTCGGTTCAGCAGTTCCTGTCCTTGAACTATCATCGTGGTTCCATAATCTTAAAAATATGAATAATGATATATATATATCATATAAATTAATTATATACATATTTATAACCATCTATAAATTGTATATATAGAAAAAATGAATTACACTATTCATGGAGATGGTAGTCTGTACTTAGGCATGAATGCTGTTTTCATTTTTCTAATAAATAGAAGGAAAGAAAGATAAATAACATTTTATAATTATTGAATCATAATTATGTAAAAAATTTCATATATATATATTTATTAAATCCATCATTATATCTATCATTTTGATATAGTGATGGAAAATGAATCATATTAATAGGTGGAGCCAATATTCCACACATACACAAGAATGCTACTTTTATTTATTGTTTGATTGAAAATTGGTTGGAAGTGTTTGTACAATAATTATAATAAAATTTCACTATATTTATTATACTATATTAATAATTTTATTATGGATAAAATTATTTTAGAGAAGGTGTAAGAATAAATAAAATTGAAAATTCTCTATTAAGATTTACACCTCTTATTTGAGAGACCTCATTTTGATTACACCATAATACATAAAAGAATAGTATTATGAGAAGACCATGGTATAAATGATTATTGGAAGGAAAAAGGTTTTAATAGGGATTTTTTTATCTATATATATAAAATATTTTGAATAATGAAGGATAATAGGTTCCATTTTATAAGTGAAGGGAGAGACACACATGTAATTAGATAAAAGATTTCAATAATATAAGGTTTATTTCATGAGAATGTGGAAAATAATGGAAAATAATTTGAAGATAAGATATTAAGAGTTTTTAATATCTTCAAATAATAATAATTAGAAAATTAAATGTGGTATTCAGTTCCTTATCTATTAGTTTGACCCCTAGTAAACCTGTTATGATGTTAATTATTGTAACATTTTATTACTATACATCATGATAGTAAGATACTAGATTTTTAAATATATAAGGATTCATTAAGTTACTATTTAAACCATTTTCTTACACTAATTAATGTGCCTAATCAAAAAATTAAGGGTTATAGAGCATTCAGGTCTTGTTCAGAGCCCAGACCTCTAGTTTTTGGAGAAATGGGTAGAGGCACATGATTAGTGAATGGTTAGTGTAATAATGAATCTAAATCATACATCACTATAAAGAGGATCATAGTTTGAAAAAATGTGAGGGAGAACACATGGCTGTTCGAAATGGTGTAGGTACATTGTAGAGATGAAACACATGGTTAGTGCATAAATTTTTTTATCCATGAACCTAATAGTGTTAGGGGGGATGACTTATGGATAGAGAGAAATAAATAGGTTTTTCATGGTCTGTTAAACTGTGTGCCTATCCATGTGAGGGGGTTTCACCCTAGGTAATTGGAGTGCATAGTTAGAGCACAACTTGGAAAACCGTGCATTCAAACTACATTCCCTTGAAAAATTGTTGAAATTACCATTCCCCCTATTTTTATTTAACTTACCCAATCCTATTTCTTTCCCCAAATCACATAGAAGTTCCTCCTCCTCTATTGGAAGATCCTCCTCTTATCCAATGATTTCATCTCAACTCTACATCTAGAATTTTCTTCATTCACTGTTCATCATGTTGTGTCTATATCAGTAAGCTATTCAATCCTCTCCCTTCATTTGTTCATTTATCTCAACATTTGAAATTATAAATACACACCAGCTAATATGCTATATTTTAAGGTTATTCATCCATTTCTTTGATTTCTCCCATTATTTCAAAGATTAATGACCAATACAAGATGATGAGTTGTATACCTTAATAAGGTTGGTGGTCTAGTACATTTTCCCTTAAATATTTATTATTTATATTACACATAGTTGTGATGAACGATAGAAACTCCATGTATTTTTAAAAAAAATGTGTAAATACTTTTAAATTAATTATCCCCCACTAGAAATAATCTATTAGAACCTTGTTATTTTTAGAGGTCAGGTTCCACCCCTTTGGGTGAGTTTATTTATTCATGTGATTAGTTAATTTATTATGTGACCAAACCACCTTCTAGGTTGTCCTAGATAGAATCCAAATTAAAATGGGTAAATTGAATTTAATTTTATGTAAATGGTAAGACTATGTACCTTAGCCTATTTTGAATTAATTATGAGTATAATGATTAAATTGGATTAAATGAATAGTGAATTTGAAATGTATACATCCCTTATATTTAATTAGTGTATTGGATGGAATTATTACTTATTATTAATATTATACCATGGGAATTGGTTATTGTGCAATGGATAAGGGAAATGTTGGACATGATGCTTCACTGTACCTTGATGTTGAATGTTGTACATGGAATTTCACATCTTTTATTTAGATGTTGGAAATGATACATCATGATCCATGGTTGGAATGTTGGGAATTATGTACCAAGTAATTGATTTGGATAGATGGAAATGATGTTTCATATCCTCGGTTGAATGAAGGTATGATTCTATTAATTAAATCTCAAGACTCTTATGATTAGGCATGAATTCCTTGGATTCATTCCTTGGGTTATCGATAGTACTATGTATCTATATATATGTATAAATATATTTTAAATATATAGTATATATATATACATGATTATATATATATATATATATGTATGTATATACATGGTGATATGTGTTCAGAGACATTCTGGCTTAGTTCAAAGTAGGTAGAGTCAGACAAGTGTCCTTTGGGAACCCAAACCAACTTGGGTATAACTTATACCATTGATTTATATTTATTATACCAACACACTACTCATTTTATATTCATTGGATATATTATACTAGTAGAATTGGTTGGGGCCTATAGAGCCACCATTTAGTACCCAAATAGATCTCACAGATAAAGGTAGAGACAAAGGAAAGCATCCAAATATGGGCACTTAATTATCTATTATGATAAGATCTTGGTAATAGATTATTGTGCCATTTCTCAGAATTCTCATGGGATATTTTTTTGACACTTTGTTTCTACTACTATACATGTCTTATATTATATTCCTTCCACCATGTATGCCCAATTTCTTTTTTTATTGCATCATGAAATCATTTTTTTTATATAATGCATGTTATTATTGGTTCTACCAATTTTATTTATCTAGATAACTGATTCATCTTATATTTTTAATTATTACATGTTTCCTATTTTTATTCATTTATTATATTATTTTGATTCACCCAAATCATGAGTTTATATTCTCCCCACTATACTATCATCGACCCTTGCTACTAGTTGGTTGCCTCTAGAATACAGGGAGGTGTGGTTGAGGCCATGTGGCCAACCAGGTCAGGTTACTTAGGAGTGAACCAGGCCAGGGACATCACAAAGTGCTATCATAGCCTCTTTTTTACTTTTATATTAATATTTTGATCTGGAAGACATGAGACTAGGAATGTGTTGGAATTTGGTAACTAGCTTGTTCCTAGAAGTAACTAACACATGTATAGGGAAAATCCAAATTATCTAGTATGGGACTTGTTGTTCTGGTTTTTTCTTATTACAATTGTATTGATCTCACAGTTGGGTGTCACACATGAGTTTTGATGTTTATTATTTTTGTGAGTTTCCTTTTACCCTTGTCTTGATAATGCAAGTAAGTATCATCTCATATATCATTATAGGAACTTTAGGATTCGCATGCTAGCAAATGAGATGCCACATTTATATTACTTCATGCATTTCCTATTGTATATTGTTGGTGCCTCATTTTTCATATTTTAAAATGAATTAACATTTCTTTTAGGGATAAAATTATTGGATTAATTAAAGTGTCTTCATCAACCTAAATGGTGTTTTCCCATATATCTTGATGGTGAAACCTTAATTAACTAGTTATATCATGTTTGTTCCATAGACCACTGGTAACATGGTCTGAAATTATAGTGTGTTATAATTAAATGGATGCCAATTGAAATTTATAAGTAACGTGTGGACCTCTATAAATTGGGAATGGTGATCCCTACAATTAAACCATTATCAAAATATGGTTATAGTTACATATAGTACCAATATCAACTTATAAAGTGTAGGGATTTATAACCTGGAAATGGTAGACACATCTAACTAGAAAATAATATATGTATATAAACTACTGAATTATAATTCTTAAATAAAATGGTTGTCACTAGATTGAAATTTCAGTTTCCACTTAAAATGTATTTTTCTTTATAACTTACAATTGACACTCTATATACCAAGACCGATGTTTTGAAAAAAAGTGGTTGAACCTAACCCAACCATAGTAGTGGGCTGCATGGAGTGTCTCTCGTAACACTTATGATCTTCTATATCACCTAGAACTGATTTAGATGAAATAAATTGGGTGTTGAATCTTATATAATACAGATTTTACCTATCTTATTTGCTTACATAGATCATTTCTAATATTAATCCAAATTATGAGGTGTGTGTTTGGAATTGTAGAATTATGGAACCACAAAAACTTCAAGATGTATACCGGGAAGGTGATGATGACCATGCTCTAGAGGAGGTGGGACTTGAGCCAATAGTACTACATCCTTTAGTTCCACTTGTGTCACCTATTATCATTCATAATATGGGAACTGAAACTCAATTTTCAGAGGGTTTCTAATGGTTAACGAAATATATACAAGGAATTCCATGACCTAACCCTACTATAAAATAGTTGTCATGATGGTTTTAGAAGAAAAATATAGTTACTTTATAAGGGATAGTGGACCCAAACTGCTATGTCATGGGTTGAGGTTATGCTATCTATATTCAAGCATATGAAGATGTATTTAGGAAAGAGGGTCATTCTTGCAGCTTACAAGCTCTATGATTCTTCTAATTGTTGGTGAGGTGTTATCACCTGAGTAGATCATTATTGGGATACGGTTTAGAGGGAATTCTAGATGGTCTTATATTATTAATTATTTAAATATATTCTAATGGGTTAATGATCTAGAGAGTTTTTATATATGTAGTGGGGAGATATGTCTGTTATAAATTATTTAAATTATTTCAATGGGCTCTAGTGTTTTTCACTGAGTTTTTCTAGTGATGAGGTGATGATGGTGAGTCAGTTCAAAAATGGGCTCGTATAATCCATTTGATGTTAGGTTAATTTATTATGGTTGACTACCATTTCAGATATAGTAAATCAAGACATCAATACCAAGTATAAATTTAGGGAATATTGTGGTGTGGGACAGGGTGGTTTAGTACTCAGATGGGGAAGTAGTTCATTTGGTGGTAGGAAGCAACACCTAGAGTTTTCCCATTGGGGAATTGGTAGTTAGGTTACACACATTGATATTTACATGACATGTAATTAATGTGGGAAGACATGACACACATAACCTCAATGAAACAGAGACCTAGTAAAGTGATGATCCTGTGGTAGGCTGGGTCATATTTAGTGTTTCTATAGAACCTTTTGTCTAGTGACCAATAAGAGGATATCTGCATCAACTAAAAGTTTAGTAGAGAGGTCAGTAGCTACTCACCGTGAAGGTATCTAGATTATGATTGGAAATTTAGTCTGAGTAGGTGGTTATGGATGAAAAAGATGGGAACTTGAATTTCAGTTCTAGTAGAGTAGACCTACTCAGGGTAGTCAGGTTACATCTTAGGGACAATTATAGGATGTTCTTCCAACACCCAAGGGGTAGAGCACTAAGCCTTTTACTCTATAAGGTACTGTATTGGTTGACACTACTTTAAAATATTCTTTATTTGATACATTCACTTCACATTCATTCATATCCATGTCTATTATGGAATTTATGGGCCTTGAGATCAAGCTAATTCCAAGAACAAAAATAGTATCTATTCCTCCTTATAAAATAGATCCTACTAAGCTTTATGAACTCAATAGATAGTTGATGGACCTAGAATCTAAGGGGTTTATTCAACCCAGTACATCTCTTTGGGGTTTATCCATTATTTTTTCTAAAAATTTCTATGGAACCCTCAGAATCTATGTAGATTAACAGAAACTGAAACAATTTATGGTTAGGAACCATTATCCAATACCTCATATATAAAACCTTTTTGACCATCTCGGAGGAGCTCATATTTTGTTGATGATTGATTTGAGGTTGTGATATCACCAAGTTTTAGTTAGAACTTCATATATACCTCTTACAACTTTTTGAAGAAGGTATTATTTATATGATTATATGGTAATTTCATTCAGTCTCATGAATTCACTAGTTAATTTTATGTCTATGATGAATCAGGTTTTCCATCCATATTTGGATTATTTTTGAATGTATTCATTGATTACATCTTGGTGTACAGTAATACTAGACATGATAATGTAAAACACCATGATATATTTTTTTATCATACTGAGAGTGAATGGGTTATATTCTAAGATTACAAATGAAACTTCTATATTGAAATCTTTCACTTTATGGGATGCATCATCTCATAAGTAGGAGTGTTTGTAGACCCAGAGAAGGTGAAAGTTATAGTTTCCCAGGAACAACCAAAGATTTATTTGATATACATGGTCTTCGGTGCTAGATAGATATTATAAGAACTTTATTCATGATTTATAATGACTCAGATCACATCTTATATTATTTAATAAGAATTTTGTTAATTTTACATGGTCAAAATCATGTGATAAATAATTTCAAGAGCTGAAATGAAGCATAAATTCAATACGAATATTGATTTTACCAAAGCTAGGTAGAATCTATACAATTTTTTTATGATGAATCAGGCATTAGATTTAAAGAATTTATAATATAGGATGAGTGAGTCATGGAATATAAGTCTCTTTAGTTGAGGCCTCATGAGTGGAATTACCTTATGCATGGCCATGAACTAGAAACTGTAGTTTTGGACTTAGATTTTTGGAGGCACTATCTACTGATAGAGTAGTTTTTTGTTCAAAAAGACCAAAACATACTCACTTATATCTTTCCCCAGTATGATTTAAATATTAGATAGTTAATATGAGATCAATAACAAAAATATTTTGATTTTGGTCATGCTTATATGCCTGGGTAGTAAAATGTAGTGGAAGATGATCTGAGTAGGAAGACACAGAAACAATCTGTTCAGGAGGCTAGTACTGAATGGGAATTTGTGGACCTATCTTATAAGATGAATTAAAATGTGTAAGACCATATTGGGAAACCTATAATCACTTCATTTTCAGTGACCTCTTTACTTTTGGATAGAGTGAAGATGATATAACTTTTCGATCCCGAGGGCTTGGTCATAAGGGAGAGCATTTTATTCGAGGACCCACCACCTCGTTATGTCATTGATGAAGATATTATCTTGTAAATTCATGGAATAATATTGGTTACTATATAAACTTGAGAGGAATTTATGTGATATTGTCATGCCTCTTTTTGGGCAGTACATCCCAGTATCTTGAAAATTTACCATAATGTACATTTCCAGTATTGGTGGCCTCGTATGAAATGGTAGATAAATGGTTTTGTTACTAAGTGTTCCACTTTTCAATAGGTGAATGTGTAACACCAATGAACTATATTTATTTTTCATCCATTTACCATTTCATAGTGGAAATGGGATGACATCACCATAAATTTTTTGATGGGTTCACCTAGGCCACCTCAAAGCTGTGATGTAATATGGGTGATTATTGGAAGGATGATGAAGGTCACCCATTTTCTACCTATAAGAGATATTTTATTCAGTAGGTGAACTATGTAGAATCTATGTCTGTGATATTATCAAACTACATGGTATACCTTATACTATCACATTGATATGGGGTACTGAATTTATGTCATGGTTCAAGATGGGGTTATAGAAGAAACTGGGTTCACAGGTATTATTGAGTACATCCTATCACCCACAGACTGATGGTCGGTATGAGAATATGATTTTGGTATTAGAGGACATGATCCAAGAATGAGTCCTTGAATTTAGAGGTTATTAGGAGAATAAAACAACTATTTTTTTTATTATAATAAAAAATTTCTTGTTACTATTCACATGGATCCTTTTTAGGCCCCATATGTAGGAAATTCCGTTCACCTCTATGTTGGTTAGAGGAAAGAGATGTAGAACTACTAGGACCTCATCTCATTAAAGAGACATCAAAGTACGTACAAATTTCAGGAAGTTAATGGATATGAATAAGTTAATACAGGACTCTTATTCCCATCATCATCAATGACTTATAGAGTTCAAGGTCGAGGATTAGGTCTTTCTTTATATCTCACCTAGATTGGGGAATCAACAGATTCAAAAGTAGGGTAATCTATCTCCTCGATTAATTGAACCTTTTGAGATTTTGGAGAGGTTCAAATTAGTTTCATATTTGATAACACTCCCTTAGAGATACAAAATTATGCATTATGCCTTCTACTTTTCCCAGTTATGTCATTATTATTCAGATTCATCTCATATCCTCCATCTTAATGAGGTTGAGTTAGAGATTGAATATTCTTTTGAGGTGTATCTTATACGAATCCTTGATTAGATCATGAAGGATATTTGAGTAAGGTTTTTTCATTTGGTTCGGGTTCTATAGAAGTATGATCATGTACAAAATGAGAACTAGGAGATAGAGGATGACATACATGCTCAGTGGCCATAGTTATTCAAAGGAGACACTTTACCACCATTAGACGGGTGAATCATGGATAATTAATTTTAAGGAATGGAGGTTATAATATCTTAAATCTTTAAAAATGTATGGATTCTTTGTATTACTATTTAAAACTTTTGTTTTACTTTTAAAAGTGTTCCTAATGGAATAAGGAAGGGTTCTGGAGTGTCTTAGGATTTTTTTGGAGACCAGAAATTCATGTTTTGGATAAATAGGTAGAGGAGCGTGGTTGGTGCATGGTTAGTAGTAACCATGTGTATAAATACTGAGTCCTTATAAAGGGGATAATATTTTGTAAAAATGTTAAAGAGAGATTACATGGCCATGAAAAATGGAACATGTATGTTACATAGTTAAAACACATGTTAGGTGAATAGTTTGTCTAACAGTGTTCCTAAACATGTGAGGGGGGATACCTCTTGGATATATATCAAACATGGGCTACAAAAGGTTTTCCATAACTTGTTCCAATCCATGCATGATGGTTCCACCATAGACAGTGGGTTCACATGGTTTGCATACTTTTTAGCCAACTGTGAAGCCAAACTGTGTGGACTTAAAAAATGAGTGAAATTTTAATTTTCCCCGATCATTATATTTAATTTACCACCGCATATTTATTTCCCCAAATCACACATTAGATCATTATCCTCTGTTGGAATCTCCTCTACTCTTTCTAGGCTTTGAGTAGCCTATCTACCTAACTTTTTTTTCAGTTTCTATTCATCATATTAGATTTATCTAGTTAAAATCATCAATAAAGATCCTTAATTTATTCATTTATCTCTCCGTATGGAATTACAAATTTATGTGAGACAATATGCCACATTTTTATAGAATTTGTACATTTCTATGATTTCTCTAGTTTTAGATCATATTAAAAGACAATATTGGACAAGTAGTCATATACCTCTATAAGGTATGTAGTATAATACTTTTTCACTTAAATATTTTTTGTTTATATTATATATAGTTATTCCTCATGCTTGAACCTTTATGAATTTCCTTAAAAATGAGTAAATATTTTTAAATTAATGAACTCGAGCTAGAAATACTCTCCTAGACTATTTTTTATTTTCAGAGGTCATCCACCTCATTAAGTGCCACCCCTTTAGGTGAGTTTATTTAATTTCAAGATTAAATAAATGCTTATGTGACCAAACCACCTTATATATGTTCATGGATTAACTCCTAATTAATATGTAAAATTTTAATTTAATGGGATGCGAATGGTAACACCATGTACCTTGTCCCATGTTGAATTAAGAGTGAGGACTATGATTAAATGGGATTAAATGAAAAGTGAAATTGATATGTATACTTCCATTGTGCATTGTCAATGTATTGGATAAAATTATTACATATTATTAATATTATACCATAGACATTAATTATTATGAAATGGTTAAGGGAAATATTGGACATAATGCTTCACAGACCCCTAATGTTGGAAGTTTGACATGGTGTTTTGTATCTTATATTGAGATGTTGGACATGATGTTTCACTCTTTTTGGTTGGGTTGTTGGGAATGATGACCAAAATCATTTATTTGGATGAACATACATGACACATCGTATCCCCAGTTGAATATTAGTCCAATTACCTTATTTAAATCTTGATACTCTTATGATTATGCATGGAAACCATGGATTCATGCCTTGGGTCCTAGATAATACTATGTATATATATATATATACTTCTATATATGTAATATATAGAATATATATATAAATTCATACTTATATATAAATATGTACATACATGGTGAAATGTGTTCAGAGACTTTCTGGCTTAGGCCAAAGTAGGGTGATCCAGATGAGTGTCCTTTAGGAACCCGATCCAACTTGGTAAAAAATCCCATCACTACTTTATATTTTTTATATCCACACACTACTCATTTTATATTCATTGGATGTATTATACATAACATTTTTGTTGGTGGACTAGCGATTTGTAATCTCACCCTATTTAGGTGATCTTTTGGATACCAAAAAAATATCATAGTTTTAGGTAGGGAAAAAAGAAAGTATCTATCTATGGATTCTTGATTATCTATTAGGATGGGATTTTGGTTTCAAATAACTAATCCAGTGCATGGCATGCTCATAGGATAGTTTTTGGTCTATTTGTTTCTTTTATTTTAAATGTAATGTATTATATGCATGCTTCCATGTATACATTATTAACTTTGTATATCATCATGAAACCATCATTTTGTATATGAATCTATTTATTAATTCTTTTAGCTATTTTATTTATTTGGATGATCAATTTTGTCTAATCTTGTTCCTTATTATATGTTTCTAATGTTTATTAATTTATTATACTACTATGCTCTAATCTGATCATGAGGGTATAATATCTCCACCATACCATCACATAACCTCATAATTAGTCATTAGCCTATGGATTATGGGGAAGAACTCTTGTGTCCATGTGGCTAATTGGGTCACTTTACTTATGAGTGAAACGGGTCCGAGACGTCAGAGTGACAAAAAATTAAGTTAATACTCATACATTATATTAATTATTATGATAAAAAATGTGGAATAAATTTTACTATATTCAATTTATATAAGTTAAATAATTTAATTTTAAATAAGTGTGAAAGATTCAATGCAAACCTATTTTTTGAAAAATTCATTTTAAGCATAAAATTTAATTTACACACATTCCTTCCCTTGTAAAAACCATAAAATGAATGTTAAAATATTTGATAAAATATATATAATATATAAATATCATTGAAAAATTTGATTAATAGATATTAATTTAATTTATAAAGATAAAAAACATTACATGCATAAAAAACATTTTTATAAAAATGTGTTTTTAAGACAAAAAATGATCTTATACCAAATTCAACTATAATATTGATTCATATTTAAATAATTAGATTATTTATAATTAGAGGATACTAAGTTTAATTTAATATAAAATTAGAAAACAATGGTACTTTCAAATTACTTTATTTAATGAAAACAAATTACATTTTTTAAAAAATCAACATTTTTCACTATTCACTGAAAAATGAATATTTTTAGAAAAATCATAAAAATAAAACTAAGATAATATTAACATGATAATTTAAAAAAATATTGATTACCTCAAATATAATATCTGAAAATGTTAGAAATTAATTTCAATGTTCGTGCATAAAATACAATATAAACCATTTTTGAAGAAAACATATTTTTGAAGCATAAAATGACCTTAATGAAAATGGAGTAGTTTTTATGAATAAATAAAACAATTCCTTATTTAGAACCATTATACTTATTTTTCATAGTTTATTTATTACTATTAATACATATAAATTTAATTTATAAGTTATAACGGTCACATTTAAATATTTTTTCTTATTTTTTATCGTAGTTCTCTTAAAGCTTAGTGTTGGGTGTTAAGAAAGATATCAAGCATAGTATTATTTTAAAGTTGATTTTCAGGGTGTTAAAATCTCCACACTTTAAATAAATTATATCCTCATAATTTTTATCTTGGTAATAAAAGTTTTAATATTTGAAAATACATTTTTTGAAAACCCAAATCGTGTAATGGCATGATTAAACTTTATTTGAAAAGGGGTGGTGGGGAACATAAAGTTCACATGAAATAATGCATAATAAGGTTCCAAGATGTGGATAACATTATTAGGAAGTGAAAATATATACAAAGAAAAGAAAAATAATTTCTAAATAGTAATAGAGTGATAGACAACATAGTTATGAGAAAGATAATAACCACAAAACTATAAATCAATGAGGGGTGAAAACCATCATCAATTATTTAGAAATAGTTGTAAAAACGAAAACATTTTCATTTTAAAGGTCCTTTTTCCTAGTTCTTAAGAATTATTTTACCATGGAATGTGATAAAATATACTTACTTCATTTCCTAAAAAATGTAAACTTAATTTCATTATTTGGTTCTGTGTTTCAATTAGTTTACACCTCTTTTTATCCTATTTTCAAATTATGAATGAAAGATATGAAATTTTCATTACCGATGTACTAAAATTAACTTTTAATGGATAATAATATCCATAAAGGAATGATAAGTTATTCCTTAAATATTGTGATATTTAACAAAACCAAAATAGTTAGTATAAGTTATCTAATATAGATAAATATTCATACAATAAAATAATACATTAATCCCTAAAACCTGAACATTAAAATACAAAGTTCAATTTAAACCATTGCATAAATAGTTAACCTTAAGACTCCTCCAAAATATATCTGATAAAATTTAAACCCCAAAAAAAATTTGATCACATGTTTTTTCCAAGACCAACATTAACATTTATCCCTATACAATATAAAGTATCTCATAATGCCTCACGAAAAAATGTGAATACCATGATCATATATTATCTTAAAACATGATAATAACATTAATCACCATAAAAGATAAATGAAAACATGTATGCTTGCAAACCAAATCACTAATCAATTTCAAGGTCACTAATACTATCTAATTTAATTTATCAATTTTAATCATCTCTTTATCCAAACTAAAAATTATTATGTAAACATATGACATATATTATGGGTTATATATCCCTTAATCATGTATTTTCCAAAAAATATCACTATACCACAAAATAATTTTTCTAGGTTATTAGTATCATCCAACATATGCTTGAAAATACTTAATGAAAAACTAATTAAGAGAATACTAATATGTTTAATGATTATTATAAACAAAATACCATATATAAAATAGTTCTACAAAATAATTCTCAAATATCAGTACATAAACATGTCAATCATTCCACTTCCTTCTCAAACCATTAACCTGACTTCGTCACCTTATTCCTTAATACTTCCTTCATATAAAATAAAATATGAATCATATATTAAGATTAATAAATAATAAATTCAATCATGTTTCTTAATTTTAACATAATTATTTTTTTAAAATAATTCATAACTTTCATATTTCATTTGAAGTATCTTCATCATCAATAATAAAACCCTTACTAAAAAAACCTTAACAATTATTTTCTTTATCTTTCCTTGAAGGACATAATTTTTTATAATTACCATAATTTATACATTTTAAACATTAATCCATCGATGAAACCTTATAGAAACAATTATTACCATCTATTGTGTTAACTAAACATTTCATTTTTCATCATAAATTAATTCTTCTGTGTCTTTATTCTGCACATATGAAATATGTTCCCATTCCCTTGAGATATTTAATCACATGCTTCTTCCCACATTATAAATATATAGGAAGTTAAATATTCTATCCTAAATGGTCTTCATGAAACTCCATTTTTCTCTTATTTGGTTCATCTAGAAAGTCACCAATGTTTAGGTTGTTAATCTTATATAAAGATAGATTGTTAGTCATGATCACAACCTTTCCCATTCAATATTCTATTATACTTGGTTTCTCATGAGGAAAATCATTACATTATTAATCAGATTTAACATTAAACATAAATAGGTGTATATCATCAACATGTCTCAACGAAATAGTATTGAGATGGATAACCCTTTCCTTATGTGTGAATTGATTTATAATCACTCCAAACTTTTATATAATAAATTTATGTTTATTATAATTCCATAAAAATAAATTTACATAATTATAAAATCTTATATGATCCACTTATAAAATTTCAACACCCACTTATTAATTATTCTTTATTAAAATCATCGTTTCTAGGTGTTAACTATTCTATTTTTCATGAAAGTTCCTATTCGACTATTTCAATCCTTTTAATTTTATCATAGATACATAATATAAAAATTTTTAATCTTGAAATAATTATAATATATATTAATTATATATATATATATATTTTATAATCTTTCATAAAATTTTGAGATTGAAAAATGGATTACACCATTCATAGAGACGTAGTTCGTACATACGCATGAACATTGTTTTCATTTTTTTAATAAAAAGAAGGAAAGAAATATGGATAATATTTTATTATTATAGAATCATAATTATATCATAAATATAATATATATTCATTAAATTCATCATTATATCCATCTTTGTGAAGCGGTGATGGAAAATGAATCATATCATTACCTAGAGGAGATAGTGCATATGTACACATGAGATTTCCCATTTTATGGAAAAGAGTTGAGAAATGGTTATGAAAACATCATAATAAAATCTATGTATATTGATGAAACTAGATTAATCATGTTATTATGGATAAAATAGGTCCATAGAAGGTGTAATAAGAATCAAAATTGAAAAAACTAAGTTAAGAAATATACCACTTATTTGAGAGACCTCCTTTGAAATACACCTTGAGCCTTAAAATATTGTCCTTAGTAGAAGAAATTGTGATCAAGGATGAAGTTAAGTAATGTAGGAAGTATTATTGGTAGGTATTGACGAAGATATAGTGCTCTAATGTTGTGAATAAAGGAGGAGAAGAAGAGCCCCTTTATAAGTGAGGGGAGGGACATTCATTGAATTACATAAAAGATTTCAATAATATATGATCATTTTCATGATAAAGTTGAAAAATGGAAAATAATTAAATTATAAGATAATATAAGTTTGAAATATCTTAAACTAATAAGAATTAGATAATTTTAGGTGGTATTCCTAACATTATCTCTTAGTTTATCTTTGGTAAACTTATTTTAACCTTAATCAAGGTAATACAATTTTACAGTTTTTACTATTAATCATGAAAATTTTCTAATTAAAAATATATAATATATTTTAATATATTAAAATTATATATTTGGGATAATTTTATTTAGATAATCATGTAAAACATAAACAAATTCATTTTTAGAAAAATGTTTTTTCAAGCATAAAACTGATTTTACTTCCATTACATACCTTGTAAAAACTATAAAATTAATGTTAAAATATTTTATTGAATATATTACCAATATATATAATTTATAAAATTAATAAATATATATTAATATAATTTACTAGGATAAAAACATATTTCACACAAAAAACATTTTTTAGAAAAATTCATTTCTAAGCCCAAAAATGAACTTACAATAGATTCAATTATAATGGTAATTAGTATGTAATTAATAAGATTATTTAGAAATAAATTATATGAATTTTATTTTAATATCAAATAAAAAACATTATGGTACTTTTATAATACTTTTTTTAATGAAAAGAAATGTCAGTATTAAAAAAATCAGTATTTTTTATATTCACTAAAAAATAAATCTTTTTTAAAAAATACTAACAATTCACCCTAATATATTATTAAAATTATGATTTCAAAAATTATATTCATTACATAAAATAAAAGTTCTAAAAATGGTAGAAATAAATTCTAATTTCCACACAAAATGCAATAAAAACCATTTTTGAAGAGAACATATTTTTGAACTATAAAATAACTTTTATGAAAATTGATTACTTATTTATTATTCATAAATCAATATATTTTCATTATTTAAAACTTTTATACATATATTAAATAATGTGTCTATTACTATTCATACCTTTTAATTTAATGACTTTGTTTTAATGGTCACATTTAAATAATATTATTTTTATTTTATTTCAAAATTCTCTTAATGCTTGGGGTTGCATGTTAATAAAGATATTGATTATAGTATTCATTTAAAATAAATTTTTGGGTGTCACATATGGTATAAAATATCAAGGTTTTTTTGGGTGTAGTTATTTTGGGGGATTACGTTATTTTTATTTAGAGGGTGAGGCTTAATGAAATCCAGGATGAACTAAAAGACTTATAACTTGAATAAATGGTTGATCTGAATGTATCTTAAATTGAAATTAAGGTTCCATAGGAAAATAAATTTATGAAATATTTTGACATGTTTTTTTATTTTTATTATAACCTCTTGTTTTTTGTATTTGGATGAAAATGTGATCATGAAAATGGTGTTTAAAAAATATGTTTCTATAAACCATATAGTTTTATAAAAAAAGAAGTATAATTGTTAAAATTTGTTTTCAAAAATAAAAATATCAATATATACCTATTAAAAGGTAAAATATGAGATCCCATGTCTTAAATATGATAATAAGGTTCATATATGAGTAGAAATTAAATCTTGATTCATGTCTTTTGTGTGAATATCCTTAGATATTTTCAATAGTGTGTAATAATTTTAATTTATAGGGAGAAATTTATTTAAGGGGAAAAAATATAACCCTTATATATTTTAGTATATATCACCTTAAATAAATTATTTTATAGTAGATAAAAGATACAAATACATTTTGGAAAACTATTTTTGTTATAATGAAATTGTTTTTATAAAATATACATGTTTATTAAAGTTTTAAATTTTAAATAATTATGTCAATATAACTTATTTATTAAATTAAATGAATAATTGGAAAAATAAATTATTAACATCCAATAAATAATTAAGAAAATTTAAATAATATTAATTTTACTAATCACAGTTAACAAATTTTTTGTTTTAAATAATTTTTTATTATATATTATATTTAAAATATAAATTTATAAATGATAGAATTTTATTTTGATAAAATTAACACCATTTTTTATTTATCATATCAAAATTATCTTAGTGTGATTTTTTTTGTGACTTTTCTAAAAAGGTTGAATTTTTTTAATAGTAAATATGCATTTTTTACAAATACCTTAAATTTTATGACATAATTATGATAGACGCATGACATAAAAATATATAAAACATTTTTATTGGCTGAAAGTTAATTTATGTAGTCATATAAATAATTTAAAAATATTATATTGAATTTATAAACCTATTATTCCCTTTTTGAAACCTAAGTTGTATTTTATTCTAATAAAAAACTATTTTGGTAATTTTCCATTAATTACATATTCATAATTATCCATTAAATTTTGGATTTATTTGAAAGTAACCTAGCTATACATGTTTTATCCACAAACCACTAAATTTCATGATAATAAATTCTATGCATGTCTTTGGTGTAAATTCTTTTATATACTTAAAGATTTTTTTTCTGAAAATTGTTTTTATTGAGTTAAGAATATTTTTATTTAAATTTAGTTTTAGCACATATGAAAATTGAATATTGTAAAATTATTTCCAAATTTGTATTCATTATATATAAATTTGGTAATAAGTTAAATTATATTTTCAGTTATAAAAATAAGTTACCATAGTAAAAGTAAGTCACCACGGTGAATGTTGAAATAAAGTTAAATGGTTATAACTAAGTGATAAGAACAAAAATATCCAAAAATACTTATCTAAAATTTATTTTATGAGTGTAATACATAATAAAATATATTATATTTATATTTTTTCTAATTTGGCACTACTTTCCTTTGGGAATTACATTTTTTTAATTTATGAGTATTTACAAAAATTCCACCCCTTTCACTTATAAAAGAAGATCTCCATATAAAAATAAAAGAAAAAAAATTAAAAATATCCCCTATAATATGCCATATTTAATTCCATAACAAGCCTCTCTCATGGTATTAAGCTTTTGGTCCCATTAAAAATTCATAAACCTCTCATTTCTAAGTGGTCCTTCAAGAGGATAATCAAGTTCCCAATTTAAGAGATATATTCTTCTTGATTATTGTTATAAATCCTTTCATACACCTATCATTAAATAAGATTTAAAAATTTTATAAATTTTTTATTCAAATAGTTAATCCTTTTAAAATTGATATTATCATTATGAAATAGAATGTTCTTACTCATTTAGTCGTTATAACACACTCTTGTTTGGGTCAGTTTTTCCCACTACATGAACGATGTTAATATTTTTTTGTCATGAATGAATAAATAATGTTAGATAATATTAGTAATATGAAAAATTAATTAATTAATTTTTTTAATGATTATATAATGGTTATATACATATTTTTATTCACTAATTAAGTCATTTTTTATGGAATTGGAATTTATAAATTTTATTATTATTTCCATGAAAATCATCACCATAAGTTCCATTAAATGAAAATTGGAATCTAGAAATATATAAAAAAACATAATTTTCACCTTCATGAAAATTATTGAGATGGTGAAACGATGAACAAGATGTAAGGATCAAAACCTCCGAATTAGAATATATATGAAAAACTGAATGGTTAACAAAAAAATATTGATTTTAACAATGAATTATTAATTAATGGTTAATAAGAAATTATGATATAATAGTTTATAGTAATATAAATATAAATATTATTATTATATATAATAAATCCAAATTTATTATATAGGATATTAGATCCTTTTTGACCAAGCATAAGACTGAGGTAAGGGTTTCTTGGTATCAATTTCAATTACTTGAGACATGTTTCAATCTGTGTTCAAAGTTTTGTTTTATATGGTATTATTTTGATTAAATACCCCATGAATGTATTATAATATAATTTTGAAGTATTTTTTGGTTTTAAATATTCAAATAAATTTCCTCATTTTAATGGATTTTGATTCACTTTTTATAAAATCCCCAAGGGTTTATTGGTCTCAATTTTATTTCCTTGAGACATATTTCAAGGTATTCACCTATTTTATTTTATATGGTGAATAATATTCCTCATTTAAATATTATACACTTATTTAATATTTAATAATTATATTTAATTTTACATTTAATGTTCTTTCTTCTATGAGGGTTTGATTCAAATTTTATAAATTTCATAAGGGTTCTTCTCATATTAATTTCCCATCATTGAGTTATGTTCCATATTCTCTAATTTATTTCTTTTCTTGGTGTATATACTAAACATGAATGTATTTTATAATACTTTTAAATAAAATTATGATGTTTTAAAAACCTATATGAGGGTTTCTATTTCATGAAGTTTTTATTCATAATTTTACCAATGCCATAAGGTTTTGTTATCCCAATTTCACTTCATAGAGATATGTTTCATATTATGCACATATTTTCATTTTTATAGAGTCTATACTTCCTATTTGAAAAATTGTATCATGAATATCTTTATACTCATTGTATTTTAGGTTCAATATCATGTTTTTTATTTCAATGAGTTTTGTTTTTAAGAACTATAAGGGGGTTTATTTAAAATATTTCATTAAAAATTTTGATGTCTTTTAGCCAAATATTTCTCTACCATATTCATATTATTTCTATTGTTTGAAAAATGATATTTTATATACTTTTATGATTATTTAAGGTCATTTTAAGGTATCTTTTACTTTTTATAAATTTTTAAAAAGGAATGTTTTTAATGTTTTCCACATGGGTCATTTTGGATTTCTTTATAATGGTGAGAAAATAAAGTTTTTAAATGTTTTCCACTTGAACACATTTTATCTCCTTTATAACTATTCTTCATTATCCAGATTCATGTCCATGTTTCCATGGGTTTTAAAATAAAATCCTTTTCTTATTATTCTATGAATTTCTAATTTCTTAAAAATTACCAAAAGAAAAGGATATTAATTTTTATTTTTTATTGAATATTTTTAAAGATTTTATAATAGTGTTTTTCATCTAAATTAGTATACTTTAATGTTTTTAATACATAAATGGGTATATTTCCTAATTATAACATCAACCCTATTTCTCTATATGAATTATGGTATTGTTTTATGGAAATTATCATGAAACTTGTTTCTTTTGTATGGGTTAATTAAGTAATGAAGGAATAATGAATGATCTTATGTTTGTATGACACAGATATGTATAGTCTTCATTATGTGATGGGTGGTCCCACAATTATATATCCCTTCAATACATTGGGTAATGTTTCATATCTTAGGATTTAACATGTAAGATATCTAAGAGGGAACCCGATAAATAATGGAATCTGTCCACTATGGTTCAAAGGTAATGAAGAGTGAACCCAATAAATTATGGGACTCTATGAACATTGTGATGATATTATTGGAGGTAATACTTGAAAAATTAAATTATTTTATACTCTTATGTATGTGATACAATTTTATTCCATATTCTTATCCCTATTATTGTAATTTCATGGATTAAGATTATTGACTTGTGACTCATGTTTACGCACAGTTATGACCCCTCTATTAGGTTATACCAAATCCAAACTTTCATGAAACCCTTAATAGAGAACCATATTTGATGAATCATTTCACTACCCATAGTTTCATGCAAGTTGAGAGATAATGGGACTTATAGCTTCCTGATCTAGGATTCCTTTTGGAAATTACATATGCACAGATGAATTCTTGGACTTTTATTCCTAATTTTTTTTATCAAGTACAAGTTGGGAAATATCCACACCTTTTGATTCAAATCATTTAGATCCTTATCCTCAGATCCTCTACACCAAGGACTCATTGGGCAACATCCATGCCTTGTGCTCCCAAGAAAAGGTAGGTAGAACAATATGCACATAAGTGCCACTCATGCTCTCCCAATTCTCGAGCAGCACCATGATACTCCTATTAGCTGTAAGCCCTGGTCATGGTGTTGTCAAGGGAAACCAAAATTGTATACCCAATAAGTAATTATCTCTTAGGTAGATTAATTTATAATACCCACTCTATATATCACTATTCCCCCTTTAATAATATGAGAATACTTACTACATGATGTTAAACTTCATGGAAAATAATTATCAAATGAATTTAAAATATGCACTTGAACTATACAGGTTTTGATTCATATTTTCTAGTAGGATATGTAGGAAACCTATTTTAGGTTCAATTCTAACATCTTTACCATTCCATCTATCCCTTTAGAGGTGTCATCTATGACTCATAATCATATTCCTAGAGTTCACCAAACATCCCATCATCCTGACTGGATGTTAAACAGTTATTGAACCAATACTTGATGCATGTATATGGGAATAATCCCCACTAGACTTTAAATCATGATCATAACTCACTGGAAATTAAACAATGAGTTACCCACAATAAAATTTAAGCTTAGATAACCCTACCCTATAATTTAAATTACTTTAATCCCTATTGAACTTTAAACCATGAGTGTCTCCATTGGAATTTAAATTGTGAGAACCCCCATAGGAATTTAAATTTAGAGATCCCTCTATGAGAATTTAATTCATGAGTGTCCCCATTATACATTAAACCATGAGTGTACCCTATAGAAACATAAATTGTGAGTATCCCCCCAATAGAATTTAATCTATGAGAATCCCTGAATGGAACTTAATATATGAGTGTCTTAAAAGACTTTAAACTATTACCTTATGTGATGAGAATATTATGATTTTTAAGCTAAAGTTATTTCCATTTTACACTTATGTGATGAGCCTAAGTTTCTTACCCCGTGTGGTGAGAACAAGATGCCTTAAGTGATAATCTAAGGAAGCCTTATGTGATGAGAATACGTTTCATAGTGTGATGAGTGATGGAAGTCACATGAGACAAACATGATTAGCCCTGTGAGACAAGAATGGGATTCCTTATACTCTTTTTAGAAAGATAAATTCAGATTCCCACCTTGCACAACATGTTCATCAGCTCCAACCATAAGGTGGTCACCATGTTACGATAGTAAGAAATGTAATCAATAATTGTCCCCTTGAATATGGAGTCATGAACAAGATTCATGAGCATGTCATAGATAAATGAGGGAGACCAAGACATGGTGAGAAACTCCACAAAGAAATCCATTAATAGAAGAGTCGATATCCCATCATCCTATTCCAATCAAGGAGTTGACATCATCACCCATAATGGTTAAGGGTCTCCCACCATTGTAAGGAAGAAATGTGAGACCTGAGGATGATTACCAATCCAACCATGTGGTCTCAATAAAAAAAGGGTCTCAATGGGGGCATTATAAAAGAGAGCGATATACCCAACATGGAACTCTTATCCAAAAAAAATGAGTAGTATAATAACATTTGGTATCACCAATTCTTAGCATTATAAGTATAAATCAATTCTTCATTGAATGATAGAAGATGAGTAATGTTGGGAATTTTTTTCATCACTTTAATCTTACATGTACTAATAATTGGATATATGTGTTCCAACCATACACTGTCTAGTAGAATTGATTAATGAGGTACCACAATCACTCAAAATTTGTATCGGGGTAGAATAACCGTACCCAATAGTGTCATGGACTATATAAATCCTTAGAAGGATGTCACACATACATATGCTCCAGCCGTGACACTCACTTATACCATATATCTTGGGAACCCTACACCATTTATATGTCATATTTCATCTATAAGAGACTTATAAATTCCCATTACTACTGTTATGGGAGAAGGGGATCCATCCTCAAACAATAGATGAATAAAGAAGTCATGGAGGCTAAAATTTCACACTGATGATTCCACTTATAGGTAAAATATTGGGGGGAAATATTCCCATCCACCACTATCATTTCTAATTATTTCCTAAGTCTTTACCTATAATTACCTAGTATCACATTCCCCTGCACTAATGAGGTATGGTTTGTTCTGATTGTAGAAACCCCATCTGCTACCTGGGAGTCACCAAGTAGGGATCCCCCATTGAAAGATGTTAGTAACACCTAGCCACTCAACCCGAAGATGAGAAATTTTATCCTTTCCCTTATTTGTCCTCACCATTCGAGGTACTATAAAACTAGCATCGAGGTTAGACATATAACGTTGTTTCACGGGAAATTTATCCCAGAGCTCCTCTAGGCCCTCCACAATTTATACATTCCTTTATTTTCTGCACAACTTCTTAGGGAGACTTCATTTATAGATTGGGATCAATAAACCAGATACCCACTGAGCGAATTTTGATTAATCTACCAAAATTTATCCTCATCATTGATAGATATATAATTCCTATCCATGCCTAATAATTCCACCTCATTAAAGGTCATCCATAAAGAAGAGGAGATATAACCATTATAGAGACCATTCTCATGGAACCAACAAATATTCCCATGGTATTACCCCATAACTCCTAGGTGTCCCCATCTAGAGAAATTATATACTAGAAATAGAGGTAGGTAAATGGGAACCAACATCAGGTTTCCACCATATTTTTGAATCAGTGGCTACATATAATTCTAAAGATGTATTCCCACCACCATTTTCATAGATGGGGGAAGGAACCCATTAGACGAGGATGTATATTCCTAAATATGAGGTGAATAATATCTCAAATTCACTCTATAAGTATATTTATTTGGAGGATATTCTATATTTCTTTTAAGGACTCAACATAGGGATATCCCTTCTACCACCAGCTTCTCTTCTCTTTAACTCAACATTGGAAATGGGGGAGAAATCAAGTTTTAGTTTAAAACCCTAAGATGAGGAAAATAATTTGATCAAGCTATGGTTTATAGATGAAATCCCTCATGAAAAAATCCATATAACTTTCATCTTACATGGATATGGTGATGATTAAAGAGTCACCACATTAGGATGTCACCATATCCCAAGGATGAATGTCTTGAGTGATGTTTCACCCACCCAAAGACCAACAACAGAGTATCTTTACAACACTTCTTTCCTCATTTTCATAGTTATCATATATTGAATATTTTGGTAATCAAGAAAAAAACCTCTTGATCAAGAGAATTATGATGAAAAACTACGGGAAATATTTTCTATCGACTAGTTATCAGTTATGTATTGGACACCTATACCCTTATGCTTGACCATATGAATTTTGATTGATGAGAATCACACAAAATGAATTTAATATTTTTTTCACTTTTAATTTTCTTTAATATAATCAGATATCATACTAAAAAACCCATAATAACCATCAGGATCTCCATCAACAATTCTGAAATGATGATGTTGTTATGCTCCTAGTAGATAAACATCTTGACTTATATGGGTACCTCTATATATTTCAATGAATCTAGAAAAATACAGTTTTTGTTCTACATTAGATCATGGAAGGGACATCTCCCCACATACATATCAAATGCTAGAGGTAGTATTCAACCATTCACTTTAGTCTTCTCTTTCAATGATAACAGGTCTCCCAAGTTGGACTGTTAGGCATTGTTAGTAGTTCTCCACTACTGACCACTACCATTGTGAATGATATCATGGTTAACCACTAAAATGACTAGGAACACAATGTTGGTAATGAGGAACTTGAGAAGGATGATCCATATTGATAAAATCAACAGTTATGGATGAAGTTTTCAATATATTTTAATACTTGATAGGAGAGACAATCCATGAGACACATAAGTTTAACTTTGTAACTTCTATCCATATGTTGGAACCTTTACAAAGTTAAAAGAATTTATAAACACACCTATCTATCAGAGACTAATCAATAAATTTAATAATATTCTAGTATTTCTTCTTTGCTTTAAGTGAACGAGTGATATAAGAATCTCCACAACAAAATCCTTAATGGGTGATTCCCTAACAAGGAAGATATTTGGAATGATACTATAACACTCTTAGTGGAATCCTGACAACCAATAGTCCTTGGTCGACCCACTAGGGATGAAGTAGTAGGTTCTTCCCATATGAATACAATAGAAGGTGAGGGTTTTTCTCACTTGAGGAATATTTTAGTCTATACCATGGTTCCGTCTCTGGTAGATCAATATGAATTCCCACATCTAGATCAAAAACACTCTTCATCACGGGCCAACTTAGAAATTAAGGGGTATATGCATGTTTAAGCCCCCATGATGACGTGATCAATTCTATTAACGCTCACCATGAAGTTGTAGAGAATTAGAGAGTCTTGATACCACTTGAAAGTAATCCATACCCAAGATGGGTGGATCATGTTACCCTACCACCCTAATTTGGTAAACTGAGTTTCATCTCCTTCAATGGTATATGTGACCTAGAGAAACACCTTCCCCACTTTTCCTCCTAGTGTAACCCAATGTTTGGAACTCTAGATCACTAAGAGATGGCAATGATTCATTTATTTTTCCATAACCAAAAAGGAAATGATTTCATCTATTATAGTAATCTAAATACGAGATATATTAGTAACAGGGAGGACCTCCATTATCAATTACTCTATCAGTTTATCTTTACTCTACATAGAATGAGCATCAATGAACTCTCCAAGTGAAACCAGTGTGATAATAAATGTTTCATGGAAATAATTTCTAAGTGGAAGGGTAAAAAATACTCTTACAATGTTCAAATTCCCTTGTAATTATTCTTGGATTGGTTTGTGGAGAATTTATGAGATGACTGGGTCTTAATCCTCATCACCCTAAAGTATCCGGGTAGGATTCAGGAATTAACCAAGAGATACCAGTGGCTTGAGGTGTCTATGAAGGAGACCAAGATATAGAATCTCCCATTACAACCTCAAAATTATTTACACAAGAATGAAAGAGTTTAAGAAACTACTATCACATAGACCCTGAATCCTTATCCAATTCAACTCTAGGTTCCCCCATAAAATAGACCCCTTTAGGCACAACCTCACCCTTAGAATGTTTCCTAGGGTCCTAATTAGAGTCAAGAACCCATGATTACTTTAAAAAACATAATAACATGTCTTACTTCTTCGAGGATGAACAATACCTAGTATTATTTATCTATTCCCTAGAGACGAACGTGCTGATGATTTTGGAGATCAATATGATGTAAGAATATGAGTTAAAAAATCATGATAACTCTTTCAACTACCATAGAATCTTTGGTCACACCATCAATGAGTTTTTTATTCTTTATATAATGGATCTAAGAATTGGTGGATCATGTCATAGTGGAACTTGGTGATCCTCCAACATAGGTTATGTATATATTTACCAAACATGATGATTATTGATATTCTACGTAATGGAAACAAGTCTCTAAAAGAGGATCTTATAAGTTTTATGATTGGATTGCCTGAAAGTCAATCATTTGAGCCCAAGGGATCACTCATTCTCAACTCAAATAACTAGAACCATCCATGGTAATATCATATTCCTTAGCCAACCTATCATTTTTATAGCCTTCCAAGGGTCAAAATGTATAGTTCCAGTCTTAAAAGGATAATCATGAACCTTCACCAATGTTGAGACTATTGTGTACCCTCATTGAATTTATAACCTCTACATTGGAATAAAATTTTGTTACCCACCACAATTATGGAGGTATCCTATAATTAAGTGAAATAATATTCCTCTGTTAACACCATCAAGTTGGTAGATATATATTTCAAACATAGGGATGAAGCATGTTAGATGAATTTGTCATGAATTGACCAATCAGGGCACCACCCAAACTAGCAATAATCTGAGTGTGACACCCCAATGACCTTTAAAATAGTCTAAAAGATGTATAATACCACCAAGTAGTCAAATAACACAATATATATGGCCTTATCCTATAATAATTTTCAATAAACCTATGTATCTAATACATAATGTAAGAAAAAAACCAACAAGATATAAAAATATAATCAATTTATCTATACACAATGTATGTATGAGATAATAAGTACAGATAAAACTCCTCATAGGAGAATACTAATGTAAAATTGTACATATTGAAAGTCCCCATACTAGGAAGAAACAACACATTGGAATCACTACCTCCCTGAATAACTCCTGGATTAATCACCAGCTATAATAATCATTTCCACAATCAATGATCACAATGCCAGGTCATGTGCCACCTTGTTTCACTTGGAATCAACTCCAAAAAATCTATTCTAGTCTAAGATACAATAATTCCATCTCCAACCTATGCATAAAATGTGAAAACATTACATGTGTGGGCAAAAAGCTTGTGTATGGGTGAGTATAAACATACTCAGTTGGAAGGCCTGAAAACCTGAAGAATGGATAGAATGAAACAAGTAATGACGAATCTCTTAGTATGAGAAAGTGTAACTAGAGATAACAAAAATGATTGGAATATACTGTAAAAATCAATGGCCATAGGGATACAAAGATTTACAACCATCTTAGATTCATCTCTCACAAGTCACGTCATCTGATCAAGAAGAGATGCTTAGTATATTAAAGTATCCATGAAGTCTAGAGTTAATTATCGAACATGACATCACATCTAAAAGGTATCCCCCTAAGAAATGAAGAAACCCAAGTCTCATAGAAGTGTATATCACTTAGACATCCAACTATCACATTTTCATCATAAACTATATGGTGGAATCCCATCCATCCTTGAAGTAAACTCATAAGATGAGGGGACACTTCCAATCCAATAGTATAGGATCCCACACCTCAAGTAGTGTAGGGGGGATTTAGACCTCATATATTGAGTATTTTTCACCCTATAATAGTTAGGTGGATACCAAACCTATCTAATCTATAGGTAAATGATCTAGTAATATAATCACATAGGGGGAATTTTTTACCCTATATAATAATGGAAAGATGAAACTTCACCCTGATGAAATATCTTATCAGGGTGGGTTTCCACTCACTAAGAGTGTTAGGAATCCAAGAATTATATTTGAAATCCTGATGTGGTCAATCATACTCGCTTCAACCAGATTGAAATCACTACATTTGGAAACAAACCCACTAATTAGTTCCACATATAATTTTAATCATGATGGATTACTCATGGGTTTGATTCTGTTACCAAGTGGATTGATTCAATAGGTATATCAATTTGTAAATAGTTCACAATATGTCATTTAGGGGTACATAGTGTGTAGCTTGAAGTCTTTATTAAACATGTATTGAATCTCTACATAGCATGTAGTGATCCATCTACATGACATGTATATTTTGGTACAAGATGTGTAAGATCAATAGGGGTAGTCGGTGTGTAAAAAACTACTCATGTCATATTCTACCAATGGGTAGATAGCATGTGTACTCTATGAACATGAAATGTTGGTCCACTCAGTTTCTTGGGTCTGTACTCCCTGTACATTCCAAGATGGATTTTTGATGAAACACAACATGTTCTTGAGGCCACATAGTGGGTGATATTTTCTCGATATTAAATCTTTTCCACCACATGAATCAAAGTATGAAACTTGTATTCTTAAAACAACATGTCAAGTAGTTGGGATTTTTTATTAAGACTTAGTCTAACACATTAAATTCATTACTACCTCTGATATTAACTTTGATCATATCTAAAAAATCTTCTATATCCTTGATATTAGATAAACCACCCTCAATCATTGATTTTTTATCCTTTGAACACCTAAAATCAATGTTTATGTTTATCAAAATGTTTTTATCATTCCTCACACTGAGCCTAGGCATGAATAGAATCTTCCACCATCCGTGGTTCATCATCCTTTGGTATTGTTTTTAAAAATCCTTTATTTCAACAATGTTCACACCAACTAATATAGGTTTTAGGATCAATTTCATTTTGAACGAGATATATATTTGAATCCTTAAACTACCATAGTCTAATGATTAATACACAAAGAATAAGAGGATAAATCCATAATCAAAAAATTGAGATCATTGATGGCATTGAGTACCTGACCATCGACCATAATAACAAAATAAAAAAGGTGTATGGATAATTTATCGTAATGAATAAACTTAAAAGATAATAAAAAAATTAATAAATTTATAGGTCCATGTGAAAGGAATGAATAACCAAGGATTCTTAAAATATTCATAGACCCTTCTTAAAACTAGAAACAATCGGAGAAGAATTTGAATTCAAAAAATAGAATGGAAATATATTTTTTAATGGAATCTCACAGTGATTATCATAAAATGAAGAATGAGGCTGAAATATAAGGAAATAATCCCTACTTTAATTGAGAATCATTACCACTTCAATTATATTGTCATAGTCGCATGATCCGATCATAGATATTGTTATAGATATGATCTTGATCCGAAAATATATGACCACCACCAAGATCTAGCACTTTAATGCTATGAATTTGGTCATGATTCACT
Source organism: Viscum album (assembly GCA_963277665.1). Lineage (NCBI taxonomy): Eukaryota > Viridiplantae > Streptophyta > Magnoliopsida > Santalales > Viscaceae > Viscum > Viscum album. Next base: position 1,669,339,930 of record OY728155.1, read on the forward strand.
ACTTATTATTTTGTATCATCGAAGGAGTTCTCTATATCTATAAATTCAATGTTATTTCATTGATTATATATTATAACCTTATAGAGAATCTATAAAGAGATATTTATAGGGGTATTTAGGGTTTAAAATATCCAAAGTGCACAATATTAATTAATTAGTTAATCAATGCCCGTTAGTACATACCTTAGAAACCTTGGGTGAAACTAAACTTATATCATTTATTGGGTAAATACCCCATTTTACCTGAAAACACAAAATCAGTTTCTCCATCAATAATTTGTTTAAGAGATATAAGAATTTATTTGAAAATACACATGTGAAAGATAAAAATAATATAGTATTCTTATTAGATTATTATCGAACCTCTGTAGTGCTTTATTTCCACTGCTCGAGCTGTGAGATAATAATTTATTTACATAATAAATATCATATATCCCATAAATCCCAACATGCTCATAAATTGACCAAATATAATACTGGGGGTAAATTCTACTCCCCAAGAACAAAAAATAAATAGAAAATATTTCTTTGGTAATCTAATAAAGTGAATTTACCATTTTACCCATGGGGAGGTATCGGGACTCTGTAAACATAAAATTGAGCTAAGTCTCAACTAGGAAAAACCCAAGTCACTAAATTCTCTCCACCTGAATAATATTCATAATCAAAGGAAAACTAGAACTTTTTGAATAATTAAATTCATAAACAATATCATAGGGAATAATCCGACCATTGCAGTGCCTCCTTTTCCTATATGCGTCCATGATTTAATAGAACTTGGTATCATATTTCATAGGAGAGAAACTTCATCTTCTATTTGATATTCCCCCTACCACATGAGATAAAGGAATCCACAAACCTCCAAACTACCTCTGATAAGGGTTCATCATCAAGGATAATATATAGTAGGAGTGCCTCACTCCATACCTTTAAAAATAATTATAGATGGTTGTATTAAGTTATAAACCTATCCATGCCACATCGAAACACTGGACACATACTAGATTCCATAATGATTCTATAAAAATTGTAATATTGGATGCTCTTTAGAATCCATGTTAGCCCCTATACCAACTCTTACCAATAAGGGAAAAGCTCCGTTGTCACTAGTACATGTCTTAAGAGAAACATGAGACTCATCCCCAAACCTTTACACAACATTAATGAGATACCCCATCCACATATTGATCTACATCAAAATTGCATCATTAATCAATTATATTTTGATCATATAATCACTGATCATTTGTTAAAGATACCGTCAATAACATCAAACACTACACTAATTTTCACTAACTAATAAAAATCACACCACTACCTATCAAGTGGACCACTCTAACATAATCCAAAGTGGATGTTGCTAAACGATCTGATAACCCTAATTTGTTGTCTCTAGACCCCATTGAAGAACCTAACTAAGTGACCAACATTTAAAAACTTTTGATGAAAAACTCTCCCTCATATCATATCTAGGATTACTATAAGACCAATATATTCATAGGGATCAACTGTGAATGGTATACTGAGCACCATTCCCTACTAGACTAGTCTCTTCCTAGAATTCCAATCATGAAATTTAATATAAGAATTTGGAGGTAACCAACATACACCTAGGGAAAATAGATGATGTTCTCCCCACCATAAAGAAAAACTTTAATTCCATTGATTGAGAGAATCCTATCACAAATTACCAGAAAGAAAACACTACCACCATCTCAATATGACACCACTTTGATCTCACATTTTCCTGTGGATTCAAATTAATGAATCCCAACATCTATATAAGAATTTGGGCCTCACCCATCCCGATTCTACTACCACCCTTGAGATAAGACCAAAGAATTTCCCAAAAGCCTGTTAGGACACATAATATATCATATCAAGGATATATTTAGTTCAATGCACCAAAACATAAGAAATGCACTCATAATTTCTAGAATATAATATGATGAATACACCAACCTCTCATCAAGGGTCGACCATGGGTCACCCTTAAAGATAATTCACACATTTTTTTTGACATAATAGTTAGGAAATTCCTACTATTTATACATAGTGAATGAATCCATGCTCACAAAACAATGGGTACTTGGCCTTAACATTTTGAGGGTTAGATCCACTTACTACAACTAAGGGGTCTTGCTCATTGTTGTAGATAGAACTTGTTTCATCAACAAAACACCAAAACCTCATGATATCTATAGAGAGTAACCAATTATTACCATAATAGTATCAAAAAACATCCTCCATGATATAAAAGAATATTTGAGAAGACTTATTTATCCTTTAATAAAGAACTCACTACTCAAGATGGGATGAGTAAAAGACATTCACCATAATTTTAATTTGTTTAGGAGACCATAGCCTCACCTAAAGGTCCACCATAATCTTCTAACTCTATTGAACATGATACATGATGAAATTATTATGATCATATTAACAAACATGAGTGTATATGATGAACAGAAATGTTCCACACTCGAATTTACTATAGATGTATCTCAACCATGCACATCATCCTTTATTTATAACTTTTAGAACCATGTGATGAAAGGGAAATTACCAGAGGTGGTGATCTTGGGATAACATAATATACCATTTTTCTCCAATATCTCTCACCCCACCTATTCCCTTACTCAAACATCACCATTGTAACCAACATGATATACCACATGGATGTTTATGATTTTATCATAATATCAAAAGTGGAGGTCCATCTATGACACTGTTGTGGTTGTCCTCATATATAATTCTAACCTAATACAATAGATATGGTGCATCTTCAATATAGATTCTTAATCCATTAATTCTATATTGGGTGACTCTGGAATGGTTGGTGATATAAGGAACCACATTGAAAACTCACAATTTCTTCCCCCAGATTCATCATTGAATGAAAAATATCAAAATTTTCCATCAAAGACATGACCAAAAAACACTATGAATGATTCGTAAACCTCAATGAGTATTCAGGTATGATTGTGATCCCTTGTGGGAGACTCTTAATGTCCAAGAAAAAATTCTATTAAGGAAAGTGATCAAACTCAATCTATAACAAGGAAAGATAATTAGAAGTTTGAGAAAAGTAACTCTATCCCTCAACGACACATGATGATGCATAGGTAGATCAAAGAAATATTCGTTATTTGGTTAGAACATAACTGATAAAAATAAAAACATGAGTCCCAGACTCTAACTTCTCCTTAATCACTTGAAGATCAAGCTCCCCTGAATTAGTGTAATATGCTCAACATATCCCACTATGGATTGTTCATATCCACTCATTAGGAACTACCTTCCACTATATAATATGATTGTATAAAGCATGATAGGGAGAGAAACTACCTCATATCGTAGGGAAGATAAATCTATCAATAAAATCTCAAAACATCATTATATAATTGCTCAAAAACTAACAATACAAAGGCCTAATTATAGGCATGGGATCATCACGACCCTGCCTCTTTGCACAAGAAGGCTATCAGTGGGTAACACGCTTCTTTATTTGGATGAACCCACATTGACTAGTGCATATATTGATAATCATAATCAATAATTAAAGAGTTAATCCTAATTTAATGATATATGATGTATGTAAAAACAATATTTGTACCCATCAATTGATGTGTTATGGAAAAAATTTGACTATGGAGTTATTATAGTCCTAATTAATTGATACGTCGACTACCATTAATATCACTTCCCATTAATATCACTTCCATAAGTTCACAAACCAGTATGGACATGACTACTATATTCAATCACCATCCCAAGGATATTACCACATTTATACAACTCTTTCATGACCTCACCCAACAAGGCCCTACTTGGACTGTCGATAAGCTGAGTATAACACCCCAAGATAGCCTCCAATAGCTTAGGGGTTGCAGACTGGTACCAATATGGAATGTCACACAATATGGGAGGCAATAAACTATAAAAAACTTTAATAAACATATTTCTCCAATTATCAAAGAAAGAAATAACACCAACATGATATAAAAATACAATCAAATGATCTATACACAATGAACACATGATATAAAAAGTAAAGATAAAACTTCCAATAGAGGAATCCCAGGGGAGAAGTGTACATCTAACAAGACCTTATATTATGGAGACACAATACATTGGAAGCTTTTCACACTGAATGAAAACCTAGATAAATCACTAACTACAACATTCATTTACTTTATCAAAGATAACCGTGCTCCATTATGAGCCACTAAGAATCATATCCAAACAATCCATGACAATCAAACATACACCATGTCCATATCCAACCTTTGTGCCTACTACATAGACAAAACATGCCTGGACACAAATATCACGCATTAGTGAGTTTAAGCATACTCGGTATGATACCCCCAAAACCCAAAGAAGATAGAGAACTAAAAAAGTTATCCCAAAACTCCCAGTATGAGAAAGAGTAATGAATATGAAAATAGGGATCCAAATATGTACTAAACATCAATGGATATAGGGATACAAGGGGTCTTATCCATCTCAAATCCCACCCAAGAAACCAGGGGTGCTTGATATATTGAAATGTCCATGAACTAAAAATTTAATAACCAATCACAACATAACATTTTGAAGGAATAAAAATCGGTGATTAATAACCACAAGTATCATATGATTCTATATTACTCAAACCTCTAACTATTACGACACTGCGATAAACCATAAGTGGGGAACCCACTCATTCATGTAGTAAAATCATTAGACAAGGGGACATTTCCACTTCAGGTATGTCATTACCAAATTACTAATCATAAACCTAAACAATAAACCCATGTAACCTCTCATACTTATAGTATAGGATCCCTCACCCCTTGTAGTGTATGGTGGATGTTGACCCTAGTAAAGTATCCTGTACCCCACCCATGCTCTTTAGATAGAGGTATTTTGACACCACTAATATAGTATATGACACTTTGTAATAGTAGGGTAATATCAACTCAATATTATCAATATATAGATGATACTATGCCATAATCCCATGGGGGGATTTCAATTCCAACCTAAGGATGTTAAGAGGAAACTTCACCCTAATGAAACTGTCCATTCAGGGTGGGTTTCCACTCACTAAGAGTGCAAAGAAGCCCAAATAGAATTCTAGAATGCTGATGTGGTTGATATGTTGTTTTATCCTTTATTCACATATCTATATTTGGAAATAAACCCAACACCACGTTCTATGCAAAATTTTACTCAAAATTGAATACTCGTAGGTTCAATTCCAAGACCAATACGAGATATGTGATAGATCGATCATTATATAAACAGTACACGATGTGTACTGTAGGGTAACATGATGTGCATCCCTAAGGAATCTTAGGACCATGTATTAATTCTATATATGGAATTTAGAGATCATCCTACACAATGTTTAGATTGTAGCACATGGAATATAGGGTCAACAAGGGTAATCAATGTGAACCCAACTACATGTGTCATGTTTCAATGAGGGTATCGTGACCCCCTCTATCCAAAGGTACCCATAATAGGTTGGTAATAATAGAATATATATAATTATCCCCAATTCACACCTCTAGTAGGCCCCTAGTTGGTGACTACCACCAAGGGTATAAATAAATTCACATATATAGGAGTTATTACCTTCAATAGAAAAAGTAGGATCATGAGATAAGAAAAAAACTACAAAAAAACTATAAAATAAGGAAAAGGAAAGAAAATAAATACCCCAAAATGCATGTAATATAACATAAAAACAAATGAAAGTATCTAAGTAAAGTACCAAGATAATCCAATGACAAAAACTAAACAATAACTCTAATGCCGAAGCTAGTAGTGCCTAGTTCGGTTCCCAAAGTCCTATTGGAAACCTATAAAATATTATATATATATATAGGGTGAGTATAAAATTTATAATTAGTTGGATAATATCCAAGTACTCTCATTAAAATGTGATACGATAATACTAATGTTCCATTGAACAAACAATGAAAACAACAAGAACCCATTTGGTCAAACAGTTCCCATCCTCCCAATGGCTCAATCACCAAATAAAACATCTAAGTATAATAATATCAAAATAATTAGATAAATAAAAGGGTACCCTACACTGCTTCCCACTAATTTTAAACATTCACACCTGAACATCATATGCCTTATCACTCTCATCCCTTCTTTATCCATCAACCTCATTCCTTCACAAGCCTCATCACACTGAAAAATACCAAGTTAACAACCCATTCCAATCACCACATCAAAACCTACCTAAATGGCCCAAAGGCATCCATTTTTTATTCATTCTTGACAATCCCCCTTTAAAGGGTTGAATAGTAACCCTTACATTACACTGCCCATAGGCTTCATTACATTACAGAGCCCGAATGTCTTAATAGAATACATACAACGCTATGAGTACTAGAAAATAACCCTCCCTAGTATCTTAATCATGATCATATATCTACATTTTCATGGATGTTTGGATATATCTCCTATGAAAGGATGCACATTCCAAGTAATAATGGAAAATTTCATACCCTCTCATTCTTCCAAATCTGATGGCTCTACTCTAGTGAATGACTCTTGCTCTGAATCCTCCTATAGAGCATGATCCTTATAGAATTTTTCTGGTTTACATCTGCACATCAAGTGGCCCAAAGGCCTTAAGGTGGCCCAAATTTTTTAAGGTGTCCCAAAATCCTTACTAACCTGCAGGCCTGGGTGGCTCAAAGGCATTAAGGACTCCTGGCCCAAACCGGTGGACATCAACTTCATTCCCTCATCTTACCATGAAAAACCCCCACTCTGATCCACATAATCCTCTTATCAAACATAAAATCTAGTGGAATATATCTACAATCCATCATATACTATTTATAAAAACCTCACTTAGAAGGGAGTGTGGGGAAAAGGGGTAACCAACCATCCATTCTCACCAACCTGAATATTTGTGAATAAAAATTGGAACACAAAACATTTCAGCTTCAGTGTAAACAATTGAATTTTTTTGGGGTGTATATAGAAATCACAAACAAAATATAATATATAATAGTTCCACAAAAACCTGACCTATGGTTCTATGCAACCAAACCACCTGACTAATACAAAATTTGTATCACTATGATCACATGTTAACATCACTTCCATAATACTATCCACCCGACATTCCCACTTACCAAGAACACCGCCATACATCAATTCATAGGTACTATATTATCATATTAATTACTATATAGTCACATATTAAATTATTATTTTTCCATATTTAATGACAAACTATTCTCTAGATAATGCCTGAATTTATTTCCATCCACTCCTATACAAATTATGAATCACTATCCCATTTAAAATTCCTTAGTTCATTTATTACTAGCTATAACTCATTTATTCCAACCCAATTTAATTTAATTTAAATAACATCACATTTTAATAATTCCATAACTACTAGGAAACTACCATGAAAAAGAACAAAACCATCAACCATTCCCATATTAACTCTGCGATTCTATACCACACATCATCACCATATCCTCAACTACTAAACAATCACATATCACAACCACCATATATAAAAATAAATTCATAATAACGAGGAAACACAATGATATATGTTTTACAAAAAATTATTTTAATTACCATCTTTAAATTATTAATAAATTATTAATTGTTGATTATAATAGGTCTCAAAAGAATGAAAATAAAAAATATCACAACAACCTATGTAAACTAACACCTAAAATAATGAAAATCTAGAAACCAATTAAATTATAGGAAAACCACCCATTCCCATCAATTTAATTATATTTGATTAATTAAAATTATTAAGTTGACTATTACCATCTATTAAATAGGAATAAAAAACATTCTGTTATCACATATGAATAGAAAATAAAGAAATAACTTGAATACCCTAAGTCTCTCCAAGAGAATCATGAACACAATACTAAGAATAATATGGACATGGAGGGAGACAAAGAGGTGATTCATGCATGTCTGGAAGTGGGAGAGTCCTTGAATGATTTGTATAAGTCTTAAAAAACTTAAACAATGGGGTTTTGGATCATTAAAAATAAATATAATAAAATGATAATGAATTAAAGGGATAACTCTAATTTTTAAGTAATAGAGTATTCTTGGAGAATCCCCAAGAGGCATGCTGAAAAGTCCAATTTTATTATGAATTAAATATAATGTTTTCCAAATAAATTCCTCACATAACCCATCCAAAACATCCAAAATTTATTTTAGTTAACATATTACATTCAAAACTATTAAACGATAAAAAACCACTAATTTCCCACATTATAACCCATTAATTTCATTGAAAATTAATTATATGTTAGGATTGAAGAGAAAAAGGAAGGTTCTATGCACAAAGATCCACCCTTATGCATGAAACATGTGCTAAGTGAGGGTAATATGGTATTTACCCTTACATGGCTAGTTACCTTTACACAAGGTTTAAAAAACCTAGATAGACTTTATATAGGAAACCAAGTACCATTATGAAATCTTGATAAACTCTCATGTAAATTTAAGCAATAGTGGAGATTCAAATTAGTACACTTTAGGATTCATTCATTACACTAATGTGGAGAATAATTTACCTTCAGACAATATTAAGAAAACTTGAACTACCATTATGTAGTGGATATGAGATATAGGTTACCTTTATGCACATATAAGATAAATTAAATCACCCTTACACCATCTTTAGAGAGACCTCCTTATCTTTAGATAAAGTTCAAAATCAAGAGTAAGGGTAAGTATTTTCATGAAAATATTACAATTTTAATTAAAAAAACATATAATATTAATGTAAAGGATTTATTATTAAATTCCAAAATTTTAATACACATTAAAAATTAATTGAATCTATTTATTAACTCCCAAAATCAATTCTAAAATAATAAAACCACTTTTATAAACTTATATATTATTTTACTATAAAATTTTAAACTTTGAAATTACTTACATACTTTATAAAACAATTTTAAAACCACTTCTTAAAATTTGAAAAAAAATTACAAGCTCTCATACACCAAAAAAATGAAAATGTAAGGATCATGAATATTCTAGAACAATACATTAGATACCTCTAAAAAATTATCATCCTTAAGAATTAAAAAAATACCCAAAAGTAAATAAAGGGGTACGAACAAACACCACACAAGACACCTTTCAAATTTCTAACTTCAATAAGAATATAACCACTCACCATAAGAACAAAATTATAGACTAAAAAATCATCAAAGAAGAGAATCAAACTCATGAATCAATATAAGATCCTTTACACCATCCCAACAGGAAAAAAATGAACATGGATTCACAATAAAGAATATCAAGAATCTTAAAACTAGGGATATTGAGGGAGCATTTATGAATCCCTCTCCCAAGGGATTTCCTCCAAACCACTATTTCACAAAATGTCAGAAACCAAAGCAATAACATGCCTATGAAATACCTTATCCAAATAGTCCTAAATCTCAACTGGAAGTTCCTAGAAGGTTTCACTATCTTCAATATCCCAATATCCATAATAAATGTTTTTGGAATCATCATGAACATGTCACTGAAGCTGTAATACATGGAAGAAATCACGAATTAGGTTCATATTCGAGGGTAGTGATAACATATAAACCATAGTTCCAACATGACCCAATACCTTGAAAGGGACAATGAACCTAGGATAAATATTACTTCAATGGTTGAACCTCCACTACCCATGATGAGGAGACACAATCAAGAATACATGATATCTGATTTTAAAATACAAAGGCCTCATCCTACGATAACAATGGGACTGATGAATATCCTTTACCACATTCATTTACTCTCAGATAACCTATAACTTGCCTATAATACTCTTCACCAATTTTTATCCAAGAATATCTGACTCTTTGACCATAGTCTAGAAAAATTTTGACTGTAAAAGTCAACTATAAAACATATTTAAATGAGACATACCAGTAGTTGAGTGGTTATTATTGTTATTAGTGAACTAAGTCAAGGGAAATTACTTAACATAGTATCCATATAATTCTAATATGCATTCCCACAACATATCCTCCACTATTTGAATAGTCCTCTCTATATGTACATCTGTCAGGGGATGGAATAAATTGGTAAGGTGTAACTGAGTTCCAAAAGAATAATGCATTACTCTCAATAATTTTGATGTAAAATGATAATACTTTTCAAAAATGATGGAACTTGGACATCTATACAACATTATAACCTTATCCACATACCACTTTGAATAAACATAAATGTAGATCAACTCCCTGATTACTAATAAGTGATACGAATTCCTTAGATAATCTATAATTATACAGATATTATCACAACCAACCTAAACTTGAGATAATCATAAGGTGAAATAAATTGAGTTGTTTTCCCCCTTCCTCTTGAGGGAATCCAAAAGTTTAAACATACGATCTGGAACAGAATGTTCTTCCTTCACTTACAAGAAAACTAGACACTATACATCCACATCTACCAATAATCATTTCATCCCAGAACACTCGAATAACATCCTAAAAACATGGTATTTTTTATATAATCTTGGGTGAACTAATAAAGGTGATATGTGAGACTCATAAAGGAATCCGTGACACATCACCATTAGGATGAAAATTCTCCTCTAAAAAAACAAATGATTTTTCTCAACCTCTGACCAACGTTCAAGGGAATCACCTTAAATAACATAAATCCACATCACTTACACATCTAGGTTTCCCCAATAATACTCTACACCTATTTCATTAGTGAGTAATGAATTATCATATGGATTATGAAATATCCATTGTCAAATATCACTATATCAAGGTGCATGTATGAATACCAACTCCTCTATAACCCTCAAAGAATCCCCATACTCATGAATAATATATTTTCATGACTTCCTTATCAGTGTGTCAACCATGAAATTATGTTTCCATAAGGTGTAGGATATCTCAAAGTCATAGTCCTAGAAAAAATAAATCCACATCCATTATCACATATTTTATTTGTAATGAGAGAAAATGTAAATCATAAACTTGTGATTAATGGATATCATAACGTGTTTTTTAATGAGGTTATGTCATCATGGATTCAAGGGAAACACTAATACCACTAAATCCAGATCATGGGTGAAATAGTTATACTAACGGGGGAACAAATTTTTGGACCCATATGAGATCACTACCTACTTCTGCATGAATATGCAACCCAAACCCAAATGGTTAGTTTCATTAAAAGAATAAAAAATCAGCCCCTTATTAGGAAACCAAAGAACGCGAGAACTAAAAAACTACCTGTTATGGTAATAAGAAGTTACTTGACCTTAATCAGTACAAATGAAATCCCAATCCTTCCATATCAGATCATTAAATGGGGACAAAATCTGGGATAATTGAAATGACAACCTATGATAATAGCTCATGAGACCATGAAAATAGTGAAACTCTGCTACATTATTGGGTTAAGACTAAGATAAAAAAACCACAACCTTAAAGAGATCCATTTATACTCCTTATTTAGAGACCAAATATCTAAATAAATTAACCTTCCAATTTTATAACTTACAGTTGAATAAATTATCATAATATTAGTGGGGATAGAGAGTCTATAAAATAAACAACAGATAATTGGCATGATTCTCCTCAAACCTCAAGTGTATAAGAATCTCTTTAATGAAAAAGATTATGAACTAGTATAGGAACCCATGAAATATAGAGTTCATGAGTCCCATGAACACTTCCTGTTCCTTCATGACATCAAAATACACAATTTACAAACTTGAAGTTTCTATATCTTTATTGGAAGGTAGTGTTTAGGATATCTTCTTCCTTTTACCTAAATTGATGATACCCATACTATAGATCAATATTTTAAAACCTTATAGATCGTACCAACTAGTGAAATGTAAAATCAATCCTCAGAATAGGGTTATGTTTATTTATCATCACTTGATTCAGCCTTTCATATTATATACATAGACTTATACTACCATCTTATTTCTTAGTGAACAATACTTTAACACCCCACAGTGACACATTGAGCTGAATGAAACCCTTATGCATCATATAATCTATCTATATCCTCAACTCCCTTAACATAGAAGGTTACATCCAATAAGGATCCATCAAAACTAGGGAGGCACCATATTGTATCATTATCCTAAAATCGATGTCATGTAAATAGGATAGTGTTACAACCTCCTTGGAAAAAACAATAAGAAATTACTTTAAAACTTTTTGAGACTCCACCATCTCATTGACCATGGAATTCATTGAAAATTATTCCATATGGAAAATAAGGGTTCCACATGACAACTACCCATCTGATAACCCTAGTCACCAATGAATTTTTTTGTTTACTATCCACATAAAAAACATGACTCTATTATAAAAATAATTGATAACCACACATATAATATAAAACTAATTTATTTTATGGATTAAATAATATGGATACATTTGTATCAAGAAGAAATACCCACATGGATAATGCCACCCTATATTAAACTTACACCCCAAACACATATCAAACAAGAAGGTTTGACCTCTAACTAGTTTGTAAACACTAGGGGAATGAGAATCCCCATTATGTATAGTCCCAATGCACATAATATATTGAGTGAAATAAAGAAGTATGAGAATCATGAATCAAATAAAAAATCTAGATTAGATGATAAGGTAATCATACCTCTAATGAGATTTGTCCCCTCTTGTGATGGAATATATATGGAATGAAATTGTCCGTACCCATATCCTCTACCTCACTATTTTTGACTACCTCCCTGACTATTCTCTTTCCAGGGTCCTTAAATATGGGGAACATATTGAGGTCATTAAATGCTTTCCATATATCCTCTTGATGGTTCATAAGCCAACTATCCCTACTGTTGGTATGTCCTCGCGAGCATCTGGTGTAGAGGATAAAACTAAACCACACTAGCAGCACTATACTGAGTTCCTTAGACCACCAAGCCTTGATACTGATGATGACCATAGCCCCCAAAAATAAATCACACTAGTCTAGGGACCTTAAGAAAATACCAGGAGGTATGAGCCCCATAAAACCAGAAAGGAAATGACTAAATCTGACTCCTCGTTAGTCAAAAAAATTAAAGGCCCTAACATACAAGGTCTACAACCAAAACTCTTATTTTTTATGAAACATATTGTATCTGCTCTCATTATATTCCTCATTCTGAGTGTATTCTCTTGATCACCTCCTCCTTCTTCTATACCTCTAAATACATCAAAAATATAAATGAAGTAACCACATACTAAATAGATACGAAGTATAATAACTAAATATTTCATGAATGGGACTCCTCATAAAGAAAAATATTTGGGGTGAAATGAAAAAGTTCCTCAAACCTAATTCTAATATCTCAAAAATTAAAGAATTACTTTCAAAGAGAAAATAGATCCTACCTATTTGCTTCCATCATTATTTATGAAGTGAATTCCACCAAAAACTCATCCTATAAATCTACTGATGCATCATTTACCACCTCCCATTATATAAGATATAACATCAACCACTGACACAATGCACCCCTCATCTAACTAGCTACTATCAAAACCAAGTACTTTGCCCGATCCTGAATCAAATTGAATGTGATATTAAGGTACCCCAACCAATGCTCCACCAACAGATCAGAGATACCACACTTATAATTTTTAGTGACTTCCACTAAAAGGGACACAATGTCCCTGAACAAGACACATACCCCCAGATTGGATCAACCCTTCAAGGATTAAATGGGTCATCCTACTGAGCCTCACCATCCCAAAACATATGTATATGATGTTCAGGTCCATAAATAAATATAGATCAAGTATTTCCTATTCTCAATCATTTGTAATATTAAGTTCATTTAATTTAAATTCACTTCAGTTACCAAATTCACCCCCTTCAATCAAAAGTGAAAAATAATGATGCATTTACCAATCCTAGGTATCAACCCTGTAAGAAACACCACTTCACTTGGACATTCAATGAGCTTAGACTCCTTACATAAGATCATTGGGGGGGGGGGTGTAACATCTTGATATTTCAGGAAATAAATTATTCTTTTAAATTAATTGAAATTATTTTATAGATTATGTTACAAGAAACTACTAGATTATATTTTGTTGTATGCAAAATAAAGTTTAATATTCATTTCATGTAACATTGAGTTTGTTCGATAACATGTGTTATACATAAGGAGAAGTCTTGTCAGACAATAATATACTATAATAGTTATCACATAGCCATTGGAATGGTGAGAATGAATATTATTAACTAGATTATGAATATATGGTCTACAAAGGTTTTTATAATGAATCCTATGGGGACTATTTAATTATAAATGAAAATAAAAACTAATTGTATATAAAGGATGAGTTTTTATGAAAAACAATTTTTGTGACCAAAATAAGGTTTTATCTTAATAAATTAAATTAACAATTATTATTGAAATATATTAATAAAATTTATTTGTTAAATATTTAATAAAATAATTTTTAAATTAATCCAATAATATTGATATGTTTAAGATAATAATAAATCCAAATTTCAGCATAAGAATTGTATATTTTTAAAAAGAAGTTTTACCTCATTTTAATGAAAAACATGTTTTAAAATGAAAATTTGAAATTTTTAAAATTTTTATTTGAAAAAATAAACTTCATATTTGAAATAATAATATTAAAATTTACTTTAGTTAAATTATTTGTATCAGTATGAGAACATTCATATTTTGATGAATAGGGAATGACACATAATTTAAATTTAAATTTTCTTTTTCATCTAAATAATTTTTAGTGATAAATTATATTTTAAATTGAATTTAAAGCATTATTAGACCAATTATATATAATTTAAACTAATTTAGGTGATTGGAATCAATTTTACATTGAAATTAAATATAAAAACATTTCATACTTATGAACTTTTCTCTTTAAAAACCTGCTTTGTCGTCTCGTATGTGGGATTAGTTTTAAATTAATATCTTCCAATAATATGATTTTAATTTGAAAAAAATCATTAAATATTTGTAATAATAATAATTTATAATTTATAATAAGGTAAAATTAATGTGTTAAAAAATTATTAGTGAAATTAATTAAAATTAATTACAGCGACTAAGGTAAAAATGAGTTTACTTAGTGGTTAAACTTTAATCTTTGGTCACCAAATGACCTATAAACATGTCCAAAATCAATTTTATAGAAATTATTCGAACATATACCATATTTTATATACTTTTAATCATTATTATAGGCAAATTATGAAATAGATACCTCCTAATAGTGTTTACAATTTTATATTTATAAGAATGCCACTCCTATTTACTTTAAAAATCCACTCACCCTCCCCACTTATTTACACCTATCAAGCCATTTGGTTCATCCAAAACCTGAAAAAATAATCTTAAAAAGCAATAAACTCATCATAGAATCCTAAATTTTGGTATAATTAAAACCAAATAAGTTTTTTGTGAAAACCAAAGAGAGTTACCAGTAAAAGAGGTAACATTCTTCAACAAGAACTTTTGTTTTGTTTCTTTATACAACCCTTCAATTATTATTATTCCACGATTATATAATAAAAATAATATAATAATAACTCTATTTTTTTTATTTTAAGTTTTTAAATTATACGTACACACACTTCCATCAAATGGGTAATAAAATCACCATTCGTGTGTATGACGAACTACCGCCTCGTGAAACGATGTCATTTGTTTTTTTCCTTTAAGACTTATTATGGAGGGGTATTATGATGTACATAGTGTTTTTATATGATATATATGATATTTATAATGTATCTATACCTCTTTAATTATTATATAACACATAACTTCATGATTTTGATTTTGTGGGAATATGATGGCATCATTTGTGGATGTGTGGACTACCGCCTCCTCAAAGCGATGTGATATGTTCACCCTTTACATCGAATGTATTAATTATGGGTTAAATAAAAATATATGATAAAAATTACATATTTATGAAATTAATGACATAAGTATCCATCATTACATATAACTTATAATTTTATTCTATCCATTTCACACATTGAAAAAGTGATAACGTCGTTTGTGGATGTGTGGACTACTGCCTCCTCAAAGCGACATGATTCTACCTTTTTTGTCACCACATCACAAGAATGATATATATGTATATATAATAAAATAATATGTTATTTATTATATAATGTTAATTATGGAAATATAAATGTTACTTACTTTTTTTTCCATTATTATCATTGACAAATGAGAACATTACTCTTGCGTATGTACGACCTATCATCTCCATGATCGTAACATTGGTTCATTTTTCATAATATTATTTCCTGTATGATTTTGAAATTATAATTTATGTAAAATTATGATAATTATTTCATATTTATTTTTCTATATGTGTTTAAATAATGACCACATTGACAAGAGTCAACCAATCAAAGTTAGTTTTGACAAATAAGCCGAATATGGTGAAAACATATGACTTAAACACTATTGATCAAGTAATTGTATAAAACTTATTTATAATTAAATAAAAGTACTAATAAACATGTAAAATGTTTTTAAGAAAGTAAATAATTTTCATATTTTTATTATTCAAGAATATAGAGGGGAAGCATGACAAATCAGACTGAAGGTAAGGGATTTCCTAACTCAATATCCATTCATTGGGTTAAAATTATTTTTCATTGATTATGTTATGAAAAAAATATGTGTAAAATGAACTATTATTATATTATAATATTTTTAAACTTTTTTGGATTTAAATTTTTCACACATAATTATTTCATTGACTTATTCTCACTCTAATGATACGATCTTTGAAAGGGAATTTCATCTCACTTTTTACATCTGTGAGATAAATGTCATACTCACCACTTGATTATTTTTTTGGTGTATATACTACCAATTAATATATATTATATCATGAATTAAATTATATTCATGGTATTTAAATTTATCATTGGATTATTATTACTTGTAGGGTTTCCGATTCAGATGTTACCACAGTTGTAAGGGGATTTATAGTTTCAATTTTATTTCTACAAGAATTATAGAAAATTCACAACTTTTTTTTATTATGTAGTCTATATAATACCCATGAATGTATTTTATGATTATTATACATAAAGTTATAGGGATATAAATATCCATTTTATGAACGATCTTTCATGGGGGTTTACAGTTTCAATGTTAAAAAATAAGAATTTATTTTTGCAACAATTTACCTTCTTTGAGACGTTTGTTATGTTATACACCTATCTTATTTAATGAATTGTATATACTTATACTTTGACATTATAGATAAAAAATATAATTATTATAACAACATTATAAGTTTCATTTTATGTTATTCTTTCACGGGGCTTATGATTCAAATGTTTCAAGGTGGTATTGGACACTTTGCAATATTTAATGATTGTTTTCCTCATTAATGTTCTAGTAAAATTTTAAAGGAATTTCAATTAATTAACATAAAAAAACCTTGTTTTTAATTATCCTAAATTGGGGATATTTTTAATTTATACCATCCTTATTAATTTTTTGTAATTATTATATTGTTTTCAAAGATATTGTTACTAAACCAATTTCTTTTCCGTGGGTTGATTATGTCCTAAAGAGACTAATGTAAAACATATTTATTTTCCATGTGTTGATTATATCATAAAGATATTGTTATGGAACCCATTTCTTATACATGGGTTACTCATGTTTCAAATATATTTCTATTTAACCCATTTACTTTCCATAGGTTAATCATGTTCTAAATAGATTATTAGGGAATCCATTTCTTTTACACAGGTTCATTGTGTTTCACAAAGATTATTATGGAACACATTTATTTTACATGGTTTAATAATGTTTCAAAGATATTGTTATTAAACTTTTTTCTTTTCCACATTTTAATCATGTTTCAAATAGATTGTTATATGACCAATTTATTTTCTATGGGTTAATCAATTATGAAAGGGAAAAGTGTTGTTCCTATGAGTTTTGATGAAATAAAATATTTTATTTGTTATGGTAAATAAACATTTTATGGGTTATTAAATGATAAAACAATGAAAGGTGGTTCCATGATAAACCATTTATGGGTGGTTCTATGATAGACTAAGTATTGGTGGGTCCTTGATATCCCTCCAATTCATTGGGTATGGAAGTCAGTCGTATGACTATTCCATTTGTAAGAGCGACATATATTGAAGATGAACACATGTTTATTCCATTTATAGGAATTAAAAGTATAATTAAATCCCAATAAATCTTTTATGTGGTTTATATGCATGATATGCCCTTATAATGTTTCTAATTATCAATACTAATATTACATGGATCCTGTTTATTGATTATGATGACTCCTTCCTTTTCTATGTTTTCTTATTTGATGGTCTAGATATTTATGGGTATGAGTTATTTAATGATTCACTCATGAAATTTGATTATGTAATCATACTATTATACCCTCTTATGATCATTTATGACATTAAATTATTAATTCTTACCTTTACCATTAATGATCATCTGAGCTCGCCATTCTTATGTTTCATTTTCCCTAGGTTATAAAGAAATATATTGAACAATATATGTCTATAAAGGATTTAAAAATGATTATATTGATGACATAATGTGAAATAATAATAGATGGGTATAATGGGAGATGATTTTTAACTTTATAAACAAGTTATTCATGAGTCCAAGTTGATATGAGTAGTTTACATAAGATTGTGTCCTAATTCTATAAATCTATAAACCTAAAATGTCCTCAAAAATATAAGTGAATGATGTTTTACTTTTTATGTAGTAAGGTTTTGATGAAAAATATTTGTTACAATTATTAGAATCAAATCTAGGAATGTAATGTTATAGATTTCAACACAGGATCCGGGTGTGCGGGTTCTGGGTTGTTATAGTTAGTATCAAAGGATAGTTTAGATAACCTTGGAGATTAGGATTATTTCATTAGATGTTAACTTAAGAGCTATGGATAACATCTTAGGTCTATAATATTAATGGTTTATCATAATTTCAAAGTATTAGACACCTATTTTAAGGGTTTTAAGTAGTAAATTTTTTTGAGGTTATCAACGGTATTTTAAGAGACATATTATTGGGTTGAATCATATTTAAACCATTAAATTAATGTAAAATATTCATATACTTTTTGTAGTAATAAATGTTAAGTTATTCATAAATTTTAGGTTTTATATGATCTTGTATATTTAGGTAATTATTGGAACAAAAATATTTTATATATAGATAATCACATGATTGAAAAGTGATTTAGTGACTAAGTAACTAATGTTACTTCAAAATAAGATCAAAATATTTGGTTTGAAATATGTAAGGTATGATATAAACCTTGAGGTTACAAGACTCATTAAATTTTAGGTTATTGAGGTTATTTTGGATATAGGGTTACATAATGATTTAGTTTCAGATTTGGGTATTAATATTGAATTTTGAAGATTATTTTATGAAGATTTATTCATTTTTGGGATTTTATAACCATTTGTAACCATTTTGGGTTTGGTTAATGTTTAAATATACAACGAATAGCTTGTTATCCCTTTTATCATTACATGGTCTTTAAGATTTGACTTTAGTGGTCCAGGAGTGAAAAACTCATCTTAAATACTCATAATTTGGAGAAAGGATGAGATTATGATGGAAATTGACAAAAGGATGAATCTCTACTCATCAAGTAAGTATATTTACTTATAATCTTAGTATATATGGTGAAGTAAAAATTCAACTTTAGGAAATGTATCTTGAAATTAACTGTTATCCTATTACCATATTTTCTGATGATATCAATGACATTTTCCACACCTATTTGGATTGTGATTTTTTTCATAATTGACTTCCTCTTAACCATGTTCTCTATCACTCTCTATTAGTCCATGGGAATTACTTTGGTCTTTGAAATAAATCTTTTAATTTCTCACCAATGATCTTCTTATGTGGAATCCTAGTTATACATAACTTTAGGTGACCTTTATGTTTCCCACTTTCCCTTTTTAAGAGGTTTTTCATTAAACCTCTGTACGATGTGGGTTTCAATAAAGGAACTCTAGAAATGTTAATAATTTGAGAACCATGATAAATTTCAACGGTGAAATTCATTTTAAGGGGTCTATTTCACACCATGACCACAATTTTCATTTGTTTTTTTATTTATTTCTTGATGTTGGATATTTTGGTTGAGGTTCAGGTTGATTGTCTAACAAACGTGTTTGTTTTTTGGTTGTTTTAGTTTTTTCTAACCCTATTAGTGGTTATTGTGAATTTTATTAGGGGAAAGTTTCATGGTGGAGAGTTTGTGACACCGATAGTGTCACTACATTGTGTTTAAATCATTCAAGGATCATTGGGTGGCCTTACCTAGTGTTTGGGGTGTCATTTGATGGTTTTGGACAATTTTTGGGGTCACACAGTTTGAGAACAATTTTCCCAAACCGTACAATATAAACCTACAATGTTTCATAATTTTTCTGGAATAATTCTCATGGGTTGAGCACGGATTACAAAACGATGCAGTAAAACTGTACAGCCCATTACAGGATTAATAACTTTTAACCTAAAAATTTGATTTGAGCGATTCCACCTCCCATTTGAAGACGTACCTGTTGGGTATTGACAAGATGGATCCCCATTCATTCTCCACAAATTTTTAACAATTTTTGGTCTATTTATCTCCAAAGGTTAGTGATTCTTCATGATTTCTTCATTAAATCCTTCCATTTCCTCTTCTCCTCTCTTCACTCTATCAATTTCATGGTTTTACTTGGATTTACCCCCCATGGACAAACCCTAATGGATAGGATTTATGTTTGGTTCATTTTACTTTGGATCTCGGGTGTGAGAATGGTTCGTGGGGCCTAGTTATCTCCTCTATGAAGGTTTTATTGCGTTCAAACACCACTGAGGTAGGTGTTTCTATGTTCTTCCTTTCCAATGAAAACAATTAGTGCTTGAGTGTATTAAATTAAATTTTAAATGTTATTATCATCCTTATAATACTCATGGTTAGTTCATTTTGGTGTTTTCTTTTTGAGATAAATTGATAAAAATGGATTTCGAAGGGTTTCTTTTATTATGCCTATAAATGTGTGCACATAAGCTGTTAGATAAAATGACTATTGTTTTTTAAACATGAAATTGAAAACTTGTTGTATTATTTGGAACCTGTTTTACTTATTATCTTGGTTGAAACAAGAAATGGGGCATGAAATGTGATTTAGATTCCTATTTATGGAATGATGATTTATGGTGAAATGTTTTGGAACAGTTCTTATGGTTTTTAAAGGGATTGTTTGTGTTCTTTAAATAGTGTGAGTTAGTGGATTTGGTTTGAAATAAAATAGTGATTTTATGAAAGTGGTTTTTGGTGTTTCCTTGAATTTTATAGTGTTTCATTGGATGTTGGTACATCCATGGGTGAACTAGGGGCACGCATGGATGTGACCTCAAATGAAGATGGCACTTAAGAATGGTGTTCCTCCTTAAACCTTGTTTCCTTAAATAGATTTTGGTTTCAAAATGTTATTGGTCCCCTTGTGGTATTCTTAAATATTTTTTAAAATGAAATCTTGAAAAGGTATGTTTTTTGGAATTTAAATAATGTGTTAGGAAATGTTTACATAAGGGCCCATTTGGAATGTTTTATAAAGTTTCATGTTTTTATATGGTTTAGATCTGCGTTTGGTTTTAAAGAGGAATTTCTATGTGAAATATAGTGTGTTATTGGTGTAAAACCTTGATGTTCCATTTAAAAATGTTTTATAAATAGTTTAAATGATTTATTAAATTACGTAATAGGTTCAAATCATGAGTTGAAATGGTTTTGGTGAGCATATGTTTTTAAAATGGATTTTGGGTGTGCAAGTGGTGGCTTATGTTAGGTAATGCTTGGATTGGTTGATGGAATGTGAAAATGGTATTTTATAACATATGGAACATGATTTATCACAAATGGGAAGATTAGGTATCTATGTCATAGGACTAGGACAATTATTCTAGTGATTCGGAAGTGGCCTTGTCTCTGTTTCACTTAGCAATATTAAAGATGACAACACTAATTAAATAGTGATGATTGATTAGATACTAATAGGTTATGGGTATATTCCCTAATAGTGGATCATTCATGATAACATTGTTCATTGTGGTTCCTATACCAAATTTCACCGAGATATGATGTACCTAGTGACCCATTGTAAGCTAGTGCCTAGGGTTAGTTCCCATAACTAGTGGCCATTGGTTATATTTCACTTACCATTGGCATATAGTAGTGTTTACTTGTAAATTTTCAGATTAAATTGTGTTCCCTTTAAAATTGTTATCTCCAAAATTTTCTTTCATTTAAATATATTTTCGTAAAATTTTTACTATTATTATTTTGTTTGTTTTTTTATAAAATGTAAATTTTCATGAAAAATTGATGGTGGAATGTTTTAGCCTTTAAAATGGGAATGTTGTGTTTTTTTAATAAAATGTAAAAAATATATTTTTATAACTATATTATAAACTTGAATTAATGGATTGTTTTGGGAAAGTAAAATACATGGATTCTCTGGTGATTTCCTACTAAACTATTTTTTCTCACATCCTACTTGTACAACTCTATGTCAGTAGACCTAAAATTTTTTGCAGGTTCTATTTTTCTCAGGTTCTCCTAGTTCAGTTGCTCATTATTAGAACAGAGTTGGTCTTATGTTAGGAGGTGACTAAGTGGTCTCATGAAGATTAAAATAGCATGGTCCAATTTCAGTTCTTGTTCTCTATTTTGTTTTAGTTTTTAGTAGTTTAGTTGTATCTTGTAACTAAATTGGTTTGTTTATTTTTTTTGGATTCATTTATTAACTTTGGATGCTTGTTCTATTTAATTTTATTGATCCTGGTTTTTCAGCTAAAATAGTTTCCTATTATATTGTTTTGATTCTCGACAGTAGTTCCTAGCCCGCGGGGATCAGGAATTCCCTTCGGGCCGTTCCACAGACCGGGTCAGGAATGAACTTGAGTTTTATCTATCTTTTGACTTGGTGACTTTCTGGGGGTAGAAAGTGTTTGTGGTGGGGGGAATTATCATACTTCAACCATGATTTTCTTTTTTTATTTCTCTATTTTGGATCTTTTGGTTGAGGTTCAGGTTGAGTTTCCAAAAAAAGTCTTTGTATTTTGGTTGTTTCAGATTTCTTGTAACCCTATTTGTAGTTATTGTGAATGTTATTGGGGGAAAGTTTCATAGTGGATATTTTGTGACACCCATGCTGTCACTTCATTGTGTTCAAATCATTCAAGGATAATTGGGTGGTCTTTACTAGTGTTTGTGGTGTCATTTGAGGGTTTTGGCCATTTATTGTGCTGACACGGTTTTCCCAAATCATGAAATTTAAACCTGAAAAGTTGCAGAACTTTTCCATTATCCTTCACACGGTTTGCACATGGTTTACAAAACTGTACAACAAACTGTGCAATAAAACCATTCATCTCATTACAGGCTTAATAAATTTTCACCTAAAAATCTTATTTGAGTGATTCCAATTCCCATTTGAAACCCTACCTGTTGGGTATCAACCAGAGGTCACCCCCTTCATTATTGATTGTTCTGTGTCACATTTTGGGTGATTTATCCTCAAATGGTAGTGATTATTCATGTTTTCTTCATCAAATCCTTCCCTTTAAAGTTCTCCTCTCTTCCCTCTATATATTTCTTGGTTTCCTTGGTATTTCTTCCCATATAAAAACCCTAATGGATAGGGTATATGTTTAGTTCATTTTCCATTAGATCTAGGTTGTGTAAATAGTCTGTGGTTCTTAGATCTCTCCTCTTTGAAGGTTTCATTGTGTCCGTACACCACTGTGGTAGGTGTATCCATGTTTTTTATTTATAATTCAAACCATTGGTGCTTGAGTGTCTCCAATTAATTTTTATATGTTATTCACATCCTTTTAATACACATGGTTAGTTCATTTTTGTGTTTCCTTATTTATAGAATTTGATAAAAATGGCTTTCTAAGTGTTTCTTTTATTATACCAATAAATTTATGCACACAAGGTGTTTGATAAAATGACTATTGTTTTCTAAATAGTAAATTTAAACCTTGTTTTATTATTTTGAATTGGTTTTACTTATTATCTTGTTTGAAACAAGAAATTGGGCATGAAATGTGATTATATGCCTATTTATGGAATGATGATTTATAGTGAAACGTTTTGGAAAGGTTTTCATGGTTTTTAGAGGGATTGTTTTTGTTCTTCAAATAGTGTGAGTTGGTGGATTTGGTTTAAAATAAAATAGATATTGGTATGAAATTGGTTTTTTGGTGTTTCCATGACTTTTATAGAATTTTATTGGATGTTGTAACATCCATGGGTGCACACATGGATGTGACCTCAAATGATGATGGCACATGAGAATGGTGTTCCTTCTTAAACCTTGGTTCCTTAAATGTTTTTTGGTTTCAAAATATTATTGGTCCCCTTATGTGATTTCTAAAGATGGTTTAAAATAAAATATTGAAAAGGTACACCATTTGGAATTTGAATAATGTGTTGGGAAAAGTTTAACATAAAGGCCTATTTGATGTGTTTTATAAAGTTTCATGTTTTTATATGAGTTTTCTTTGCATATGGTTTTAAAGTGGAATTTTTATGTGAAATTGGGTGTGTTATTCGTGTAAACCCTTGATGTTCAATTTATAAATGTTTTATAAATAGATTAAATGATTTATTAAATTATATAAGAGGTGAGAATCATGATGTGAAATGGTTTTGGTGTGCATATGTTTTTAAAATGGATTTTGGGTGTGAAAATGGTGGATTGGGATGGGTAATGTTTGGTCTGGTTGATGGAATGTGAAAATGGTATTTTATAACATGTGGAACTTTATTGATCAGAAATGGGAAGCCTAGGTATCTAGGTGGGTATACTAGGACAGGTGTGCTAGTGATTCTGAAGTGACCTTGTCCTGATTTCAATTAGCAAGATTGACAATGAAAACACTTACTAAATAATGATGATTGATTGGAGACCACTAGGTTATGGGTGTGTTACATACTAGTGGCTCATGAAGAAGAACGTAGTTAATTATGGTTCTTATGCCACATTTCACCGAGATACGATGTACCTAGTGACCCATTTTTAGCTAGTGCCTTGGGGTAGTTCCTGTGGCTAGTGCTCACATGTTATATTTCACTCACCATTGGCATACAGTAGTGTTTGGTTACAAATTTTCAGAATAAAGTGCATTCCATTTATTTTTATGTTTAAAATTATGTTTCATTTAAATATGTTTTTATTAATATTGTTAATATTAATTTTTGGTTGGGATTTTTGTCATAAGATGGAAATTTTTATGAAAAATTGATGGTGGCACCTGTCGTCCTTCAAAAAGGGAAAGATGTGTTTGTTTAATAAAATGTGAAAAATATATTTTTATAACTATATTTAAAACTAGTGTTAATGGATTATTTTGGGAAAGGAAAATATGAGGATTATCTAGTTATTTCCTACTAAACTGTTTTAGGTCAGACCTTACTTTTACCACTTGGTGTTGGTAGACCTAAGCTATTTTGTAGGTTTCATTTTTCTCAATTTCTCCTTGTTAAGTTTCTCATTGTCAGAGAGGAGTTTTTCTTCTTGTTGGAGGTGACCAAGTGGTCACATGGAGATTGTGTATCATGGTTCAGTTTCAGTTCTTCTTCTTAGTGTAGTTTTAGTTTTCAGTTTATTAGTTGTATCTTATATCTAAATCAGTTGGTTTATTTATTTGGGATTCAGTTATTAGCTTCGGCTTCTTGTTTTGTTTAATTTTATTGATCCTATTTTTAGGCTAAAATATTCCCCTTTTTTTTTGATTCTTAAAACTAGTTTACAACTCATGGGGATTAGGAATTCCCTTTGGGCCATACTGCGAACCGGGTTAGGTGTTGAGTCGGAGGACATCCCAGTCTAGTTCATGACAATGTAGGATGTAACATATAAAGAATTTAAGAAATATATTCTTTAAAATTAGTTTAAATTATTTTATATATTATGTTACATTAAATTCACTATTAATCATTCATTTTACGGAACATCAATTTTATCTTTTGTTGCATGTAACATTGAGTTTCTTCTATAGCTTTTGTTACATAGATGCTCGAGCCTTACCATAAAAATATATACTATAATAGTTATCACCTAGAAATTGGAAGTGAATGAATGAATATTATGAACTAGATTATGAATATATGGTTTTCAAATGTTTATATAATGAATAATTTTGTGTCCATTTAACTAGAAATGAAAATAAAAACACATTAAATATAAAGGATGATTTTTTATGAAAAACTATTTTTATGACTAGAATGGAATTTTATCTTAATAAATTAAATTAATCACTATTATTTAAAGATATTAAATACATTTATATTTTATATATTTAATAAATGTATTTTTATATTCATCCAATAAGTTTTATTGGTTTAATATTAGAATAAATACAAATTTAAGCATAAAAAGCTGTATATTTTTACAAGGTAGTTTTACTACCTTTTAATGACAATCTTCTTTTAAAACTAAATTTTAAAACTTTTATTTTTTTTTGAAAAAATAAAAACTATTTTTGAAATACTAATATCAAAATTTACTTTGCATTAATTTTTTCTATTTTTCTGATAACCACCATATTTTGATGAATAGTGAATTACACCAAATTATAATTGAAAACTGATTTTTACGTCTAAATAATCTATAGTGTTAAATTATTTTTTTAATTGGTTTTAAAGTATAATTAAATCTATTATATATCATTTAAACCAATTGAGTTCATTTTAATAAATTTCAATTGAAATTGTATATTAAAACATTTCAATCTTTTGAATTTTTATCTTTAAATATCTACTTTTTCATTTCGTCTCTGGGATTAATTTTAAATGAATTATTGAAAGTTATGTGATATGTATTTGGAAAAAGGGATTAAATATTTATAATAATAATAATTTATAATATCTAATAATTATAAATAATTTTTTTACCAAAAACATTTGTGAATGTATTTAAAATTTATTATAACAATTAAGGTAAAATGATTTTACTTAGTGGATAAACATTAATCTTAAGTGAAAAAATGACCATGAAACATATCCAAAAAAATTTTATAGACATTATTCAACCATATAACTTATGTGATATAATTATATTAATTATTTGATGAAAATGATGTAATTGATACCTCCCAATAGTGTTTATCTTTTTATATTGACAAGAATGGCACTCCACATCCACTATAAAAAGGCACTCACCCTATCTAATTAATTGCACCTATAAAGACCTTTGTACCATCCAAAACCAACACAAATAATATCCAAATATACATAATATCACATATAATCCTAATTTTATGCATAAAACTTACTAAATATGTTCTTTCGTGAAAAACAAAAGGAGTTACCTGAAAAAGAGGTAACATTCTTCAATGAAAACTCCTATTTTGTTTCCTTATCCACACCTTAAATTATTCTAATTCCATGATTATATAATAATTTTAGTACAATAAATATACTAATATTTTTTTATTCTATGTATTTGACCTAGAACTACACACACATCCATCAAATGGGTAACTAAATCATCATTTGTGTGTACAACGAACTACTGACTCCCAAAACAATGTTGTTCTTTTGGATTTTACCACCTATTATTATTGTAAATTATGATGGATATTATATTTTTATATGATATATATGATATTTATAATTTCTTAATACTTTTTTAATTTTTATATAACACATAACTTCATGCCTTACATTTTATGGGAACACGATAACATCATTTGTGAACATGTGGACTTTCACCTCCTCAAAGCGATGTGATACGTTCACCCTTTACATGAAATTTGTTAAGGATGGGTTTAATAAAAATATATGATATAAATGAAATATTTATGATACTCATTACATAATTATATATCTATATATATAACATATCATTTTCTTCTACCTATTTCACACTTTGAAAAAGTGATAACATCGTTCATGGATGTGTGAACTGCCACCTCCCTGAAGTGATGTGATTCTTCATTTTCCATCCACACATCACATAAAAGATATATATAAGTATATATAATTAAATAATATAGTATTTATTATATAATGGTAATTCTATAATGTTATATGTTTCTTACCTTCTTTCCATTATGATCATTGAAAAATGAGAACGTTACTCATGCCTATGTACGACCTATCGTCTCCAAGATCGTAACATTGATTCATTTTTCATAACCATATTTCCTATATGATTTTAAAAGTATAATTAATTTACAAATATGATAATTATTTCATGTTTTTTTATTATTTATATGTTTAAATAATGACCTCATTTACCATAATCAACCAATCAAAGTCTGTTTTGACTAATAAGGTGAATATGGTCAAAACAACCAAATTAAACACTATTGATTAAGTAATTTTATATAACTTGTTTATAAGTGACGTAAATTAATAATAAACATGTAAATGGTTCTGAATCAATTAAATAATTAACATAATATTATTATCCATGAAGATAGAGGACAAGCATAAAAATCCGACTCAAGGTAAGGGATTTCTTAAGTCAACTTCCATTCATTAGGATAAACTTATATGTCACTAATTATGTTATGAAAATAATATGTGTGAAATGAAATTTGATTTTATTATACAATATTTCTATAAGAACCCATTTTTTAAATAAGTAATGGATAATTTAAATTTTAGTTTAAATGTTTACTTTGGACCTAATATGGATTCCTAATGAGTTAACAAAGGTATGAGGGATTTTTGGGGCATGTTCGGAGACCTGAACTCATCATTTTGGGGAAAATGACCATGTTTCATGGTTAGTGAATGGTTGGATCATGGTTTGGCTAACCATGATGATGTAATATTGTAGAAAAAACCAAACTGCATAGATTGTGCACGAGTGTGCGACCTATCAGTGTATATGCCATTTCTTTCTAGGTACATGTGCATGGTTTGCCCATGGTTTGTCAAACCATGAGGAAAAACTTTTCACAAGCTAATTTAAGGGTAATTTTACTATTTTTCACTTAATTATCTAAATAGATCCCTCCTTATTCCCTAATCTGTGAACCATTAGGTTTAACC
Organism: Viscum album; assembly: GCA_963277665.1. Classification (NCBI taxonomy): domain Eukaryota; kingdom Viridiplantae; phylum Streptophyta; class Magnoliopsida; order Santalales; family Viscaceae; genus Viscum; species Viscum album. Next base: position 1,669,369,041 of record OY728155.1, read on the forward strand.
TATTTTCCTCTCATTTTGGACCCCTTTGAAGACATAAGGTAGGAATCAAGAGATCTCCTCATCCAAAATCTGTTCGATCTTCCGTTCATCACATTGGATGCACAATAGTAAGTACTCGAGTCCATTTAATACTTTTTTACTTATCTTTTTCTCTCAACATAGTTATCAGGGTATGAGTATTTTTCTCCATTTCATATATCTACTGTGATTTGAGCCAAATCAAGGTCCAATACTGGAAGATGAGAGTTGTACAAGCCTAATGTGGGTGTTCTATAACTCATCCCTCAAGTTTGTTGATTTTGGAATTGTCCGGTGGGGCACATCGATTTCATTGAGTGTCATTTATAGACTTTATATTCCATTCTTATAATCTTTATAACCATACAGATGTGGTATTTCTATATACGTTATTAATATTTGGTGGTTACACCCCGAACTCCATCCATCCCATGTAGGATGTTATTCCATTATTGGGTTTTTAGTATTTGATGTGTTTGATCCACCATTCGGGTGTGACTTTGCTTAAACTTTATAAGGGTAATATTTCCTATATTAAATATATTGATTTTAGTTGTTAAATACATAATGGAAGGTACCATGTATGTTTACAACTTGACCCACCTAAGGTAAGTGCTTAATTATTAAATATTCCTTAAATGGAATTAATAAAGGTTGCATGATACTTGGCCTTTTCACACTACTGAAAGTCAAGTCTTGAACCAAATGGAATTATTGATTAATTATAACTTGATTAAAATGTTACATGATACTTGAATTTATCAAAATAATGAAAGGAAAGGCTTAAACTAAATGAAATGTTACATGAATTCATAATCAAATAGAAATGGCATGACTTGAGCTCACCTTAGATTCTGATTATATAATTTCTTGAGCACTTAGGAACCCCATTTTGATTAAAGGATACAACTTACTTAGGTTGGGACACACCTAGATCCCGATACTTATAAATTCTTGGATGCCTGGTATGAAACCGTATGATCCCTTTCATAGTATTAAAGGATTCCTCATATAGAATCCTTGGATCCATCATTGACAAGTAAATGTGATGGTAACAACCCATAAGTCCATGTCTCTTGTTAGCCTAGTTTTACCTTGGATGATCACCTTATATTCGGTAGGAATATTATTGTGGAATGCCTTGTATTGTGATCCTTATATTACACTTTTACCCTTATCCAGGCTACAGTTATTATAGAGTTGGAAACCCTTGAGGTCTATGTTACCTTGGTCATTACCTTGGAACTTCAACATTATTATAGGTTGCCTTGTCATAACTTGGAACCTTAAATATTGTTAACATGTGACTTATTTATAAACTGGTAATAATATAATAATGAATTGTTTACATTTTCTAACACTAGCCAAGGGCTGAAGCAGGTGCTTGGGTATTTAGTTACATTGTACTACATTACATTATATATGAATGCTTGCACACTGTTACATTTCCATTACATGACCTGAATGTTATTGACACCATTGGTGGTGACCCATTGAGATTTATCTCAAACCCTCTCTGCGCACCATTTGGTACCTAGAGTAGATTACATGGTTTCATGTGTTGAAAAGGGTAGAATACGACTTCAAACACTTGATTGCTTGCAGTTTAGTATGGATCTTGATAGAAGATGATAGAGTTTGAGCTTGGGATGCTTGGTAAAGTCATTGGTTTCCTTTTTACTTATCTGGAACATGTTATGCCTGCTATCTTGTATCCATGTTTTCAAGTATTCTAGTGAAATTACATATCATAAGTTGTTTAATTATATTCCATTTGTTTCAGTTATTGTTACTATAACTTATATTTTCCACTATGCCCTCTATTTAATTATATTGCTTCCACTATTTACCTCTGTTTACATTCACCCATTGCGCTACACTCTGGTAATGAGGGAATAGTCTCCCCATGGATATACCCTAGGCCCTTCCTGCTAGTCGGAAGCCTCTGGCATTCCAGGATATGAGCTTGAGGCCATGTGGACCACTGTGCTCGGGGCACCCGCTGGGTGGAATCTGGGTCCAGGACGTCACAAAGTGGTATCAGAGCAGTTTATTTTCTTACTTTACTATTTAGAGACAATAGATTTGAGATTAGGAATTCTTGGGACTTGGTCATAAGCCATGATTCGGTGTCACGAACCCATGTTTGGGGTAAAAACCAAGTTTTTGAAATTATAATTAATATTTTTCTTTTCCAATTGTAGTTGATATTATTTCTCCATAGGGTAAAACACATGCTATGTGGAGTTGTTGATTATTAATCTAATTGATAATTTTCTTTCATCCTTGGCCTAACGATATGAGGGAAAGGGGAATTGCTACATGCATCATTATAGGAACCTAGAATTCTCATGTCATTCATATTTCCATTCCATAGCGGTGGATTTCACTATTTTGGGTTGCTTGATATGCCTGTGATTGTTGAGTGATGTTGTGATAGTTAAATTATTCTTGTATTTCTCTTAGCTACGATTGAGTGATTTCCCATCTAAATTCATAAGGTGTATGGGCCATCATGGGTTGGGATGAGTAATTTACCGAGTCGACCCATTATGCTTTAAATAAATGGGTGTTATTTCTAGTAATAGGTGTATGGGAATTGATTCATCAGAAGTATATAACCATTATAAATTTAATCATCTAAAATGATTTTTTGTACAACCTTATCCCATCTTGTCATGTTTATGAAAGGTAAATGAGTGAACCTAGTAATTAAATGTAAACTGAAATGAATCTTATACTTGAGAACATATAGATACATGGACGTCTAAGAGGTTAGTTTTGGTAGTATACCTTGGGTAGTGGGTTTTCTTATGTTCATCTCCCACTAGTGATGCTATATTTTTGCATAAGCATGTCATGAGGCTTGTTCTTATCATTTATAGACCAATACCGCAACAAAATTCTCACATCGTATGCCAGGAAGGTGATGATGACCATGCTCAAGATGTGTTGGGCCCAGACCCAACACTCTTACCTCCATGAGTACCACTTGAGGAATCACCTATTGTACCATATCTAGGCACTGATTCCCATTTTCGGGATAGTATCCTATGTCTAATACAGTCCATGAATGGTGCTCCATAGCTTCCACCTATGATGGGTCATCTGACTCATGAGTTCCAGTAGTATAATCCTCCTACTTTGTGAGGGGATGGCGGTCCGTACGCTGCTAATTCTTGGATATAAGCCACCCTATCTATCTTTGAGCATCTAGAGATGCCTTCAGAATAGAGGGTCTAGCTTTACACATACATGCTTCAGGATTCAGCGAAGCACTGGTGGGATGTGATTACCCAGGATGGTCATCATCATGGCATGTTATGGGATGATTTTCCAAACTTCATTCTATGATTAGTTATTTCCTCATATTATGAGAGATGATAGAACCAAAGAGTTCATGTATCTCAATAAAGGTTATAGGTCAATTATGGAATATTCAACATGTTTCATGGAGTTGCAGTGCTTTGAACCACTTCTAGCTGTTGATGAGCTTTGGCATGCTAGAAGTTTCATGGATGGGATCTATTATTCCATTTGTATATAGGTTAATATCTTTAGCCTACCTAAATTTTCTTCAATAGTCAATCAGTATCTTATCACTGAGCACAACCTGAGGGAAGAAAATAGTACCAAGCATAGAGGATCAGTTCCTTGTCAGGCCAATAGTTCTTTCGGTGGAAGGAAATGTTCTCTCAATGTTTCTCATCATGTGAGTGACAACCAGAGTGACCATTTCAATAGCTCCAAAGTTTTTCATCAATGTGGATGATGGGGGAGCCTGAATTCTCAGTGTGATAGAGACCCGATGGAGTGCCGCACTTGTGTCTGTATGGGAAATCTTCATTGTTTCTATAGTACCTTTACACTAGCTTTAAGTGGGAAGGGATAAGAACCATCTCCACCTTCAGGAGTAGGTTATTTTATGCCATGTCAGGTGGGGAGTTTGAATAACATTGGTAGGTTTGGTTGAGGATGAGGTCATGGTCTTGGTAGCAAGACCCATGATGACCAGTTGTACCAACAGAGTAATTATGATCGTGGTAGTCCATTTATTGCACATGGTCTGGGATCAGGGAAGTTGCATGCACTATAGGCAATACCTGAGGATTAGGCTATGACACCATCTATAGTGCGAGGTACTGTTCTAATGGCATCTACTATAGTATCTTCATTATTTTATATAGGTTCTTCGAACTCTTTTATCTATGTATCTTTCGTGGAAAGTCTCATTCAGTTGATATTGTATTACTATGGTGTAATGACCATACATATGCCGTTAGGGGTATGAATAGAGGGTATACTCCAGTGCAGGGACTGTCCCCTTGAGGTTGGACGTTACCCTTTCTTATGTAACCTATTTTTTCTCATGATGATGGGATTGAATGTCATTCTTGGGATTGATTGGTCGGTTCAATATCACTCTTCTATAGATTTCTATCACTACATGGTATCTTTTACATCACCAGAGGGAAATAGTTATCTACATAAGGGTGAGTGGGATGTCTAGGATGGTAATGTTTGACCAGAGCATCATGGGCTAGGTGGAGTGACCACCCAAATTGAAAATATCTTCACATAGGATCAAGGTTTATGATAATTTGATTTCTCTCTAGTAGTGGATCATTTTAGGGATGTCTTTCTCGATGATTTTTCTAGCTTACCTCCTAAGAGAGAGGTATATTTTACAATTGAGCTTGTTCCAGGAGAATCTTAAGTGTCCATTATTCCACACATGATGACACCAATAGAGATTCAAGATCTTATATGGTAGTTAGAGGATTTAGAGGCCAATGGATTTATATGGCCCAATACATCCTATTAGGTTTCACCCATGCTTTTTTACAAGAAGAAGAATGGATCCTTACGTATTTTCCTAAATTAAAAATTGTTGAACCAGCTTATGGTCAAGAATAGATATTAACTTCCTCGAATAGATATTCTCTTCGACCCACTTCGAGGAGCAAAGGTATTCTCAAAGATCAACCTGAGATCAGTTTATCATCAGGTGTGAGTCAGAACATCATACATACCTCGTACAACCTTTTGTAGTAGGTATGGTCTTTATAAGTACCCTGTTATTTCATTCATTATTATAAATATATCCACCATTTTCATGGCTCTAACGAATATGGTGTTTAACCATTATTTGGATTATTTTATTGTGGTCTTTGTGGATAACATCTTGGTGTATTCTCACACTCATAGAAACCATGAAAAAAATATTGATATCATTCTGAGTACACTAAAAGAGAATTAGATTTATGCCAAGATTGCTAAGTGCCACTTCTAGATTTAAAAAGTTCAATTTTGGGGTCATATCATCATATAATTATGAGTATATGTTGACCCGAAAAAGGATAGTGTTTTAGTTTCTTAAGGGAATACCAAAAATGAGTTCAATATACGGAGTTTATTGGGGATGGCTAGATATTACAGTCATTTCATACATGACTTTCCCCTACTTTATTCAACTCTTATTAGTCTTAAAAATAAGGGTGTCAAGTTCATATGGTCATAATTATATGATAAATACTTTCAAGATCCGAATGGAAGGGTTGTATTATCACCTATTTTGAATAATCTAGAGCTAGGTACAGGTTATACCATCTTCGTTGATGCATCAGGTATCTTCTTAGGAGAAGTGATGATGCATGAGGATAAAGTCATTGTGTACATATCTCGATAGTTAAGGAATCATGAGATAAATTACCCAATTCATGACCTTGAGATAGAAGCAGTTGTCCACACCTTACATTGTTGGAGACACTAACTTTTCGGTGAGTGCTTTGTGGTGTACATAGACTATAAGAGACTCAAATATATCTTTTCACATCATGAATTGAACCTCAGACAATGAAGATGAGTTGAATATCTACAATCATTTCATATTGAGCCTGCATATATGTCTGGGAAGGGAAATGTGGTTTAGATGCACTAAGTCTAAAAAATCAAACACAGGCCATACTCGAAGCTAATTGTAACACCCCGCCCCTACCTCATTGTCTTGAGGAGGCGGTGAGGGTTACTTTCCCTTAAGCAACATCCCCTAGGGGCCAAAGGATTGAAATAAATTCCAAAGGGTTTCAAAACAAGTGGGGGACAATTTACCCTTTTAGAACATACCATAGATCCAACAACCATAACCAAAAAAATAAACTAAATGATGCATGATAAAAGATAAGAGAACTCAACCATTTTTTTTATCATAAACCAACCAAAATTACCACAATAGAAACCAACACTAAATCAAAATAAACAGCAAAAAGACAAACTAAAAGTCTACAAGACGAAAACCCAATTCGATGCTCCACAAGCTCCCAAAACCAACATCACGAACCAGCCCAAGCATCACAAAGTAGTGCTATAAACATGTGAAACTTTACCTTTCCCAACATCCCGATATATGAAATTTGAAAAAGCACCAACGTACCAAAGCAGGGGGTGAGTAATGAAACTCAGTATGTTTTCCACGATGAATTCCTAACCCATGCCTCTAGGATAAAACATGTTATCACATTTATATAAAACAATTTACATAAGACAATTCCAAAACAGTTCACAATATAACAAGTTCCATGTAAAAACCATTTTCCAACAAAAACCATCTTTCTCCAGAAAATAAACCATGCAAAGTTTCAAATCAAATTCCCATTTCCATTTTGGCACATTAATTCCATTTCACAAATCCACATAACCAACCATGCATGAAACCTGGACCTCCCTATAATCGTGAGTGGTGAGTTATCCTTCCACTAAGACATCAATTAGTGGACTAACTTGAATAGGGTACTTCACACCGTTATCCGTCCCTTTGGATGAGGGTACTTATCGCCCTTATCCATCCCAACCTTTTGATGAGGGTACTTCTTGACCATATCCATCCCAACCTTTTTATGGGGGTACTTTTCGCCCTTATCCATCCCAATGCATATGAACACACACCACAACACATGCAATCCATGCCAAAATCAAGTGCGTTCAAAACCTTTCAATAAAGAATCAGCCTTTTATTGAAAACCATCTATTTCAAGAAGCAAAACCATAATCAATTTAAAATCACCATTTTAAATTCACTTCAACAAACACTTTCCAAAAACACAGAATTTACATCACTTGTTACTAAAAAGGGGTTTAAATAATTATTTCATAGCAGATAAACAATCCATTTTAATCAAGGAAAACAATTTGAAATTATGCCTTAAAGATCTAAGAAAGATAAGTCAGGAGTGAAGCCACCTACCTCAACAAAATATGCGAAACTGACCAAGAACCTGCTCGAAACACCACGAAACCTCCTTATATTCCTTCCCCTATCACCAACAAGAACAAAAACCAACTTAAAAGTCATCCACTACCTTAGATCTACCCACCTATGGCGTAGATCTAAGGATCCAACAAGAGGTAAGAAGGATATCTTAGAAAACTAAAGGAGACGAGACTTACTGTGATCAACTGACTTCTAAACACCAAGGAAAACCTTCAGATCGCTTCCAAAACGCCTGGTAAGTGTTCTCCCACCTTCAACAGAGAGAAATCCCGAGTTAGGGACATCTAAGAGTAAAAAAGAGTGTGTTTAAATATTAAACGGATTAGATCCTTAAAAATAGGATCTAAGATGACTCTGCACATGGTTAGTCCACACGTTTAGTCAAATTGTCCGCTAACCCTGTGGTAGTCACTCCTTGGAAGGGGCACTCCGCATGACCTCCTCGCACGGTTTTCTCAAACCGTGCGCACACCGTACAGTCTCTTCTGTCCAAAGTGATACCACTTTCACGGCTTCCACATGGTTCGGGAAACCTGTGCGAAGCCCGTGTGTCACCACCTTTTTCCCTTTGACACATTAAAAGTCTCCAAACTTTCCCTAACCATTTCTCATATACTTCATGTACTTAAAAATCATAAAACAAGGGTTACATACCAGAAACCGGGGGTACTAAATTCTCCCCACCATTGGCCTTTCCATCCTTGGAAAGTAGAAAACCATCGCTTGCATGAAAGAGTTCTGGCCGTTGCTCTTTCATTTCTTTCTCGCATTCCCAAGTCTCTTCCTGAATCTGACCATGCTGCCACAATACCCACACTAGAACGATGCTTTTCCCACGCAAGAGTTTCTCTTTCCTATCCACAATCTGTACCAGGATATGTATCAACGAAGCATTCAGCTCTAGGTAAACGTGATCCTATATGATCACATGGTTAGGATCAGGCTGATACTTTTTCAACTTAGATACATGGAACACATTATTCACTGCACTGAACTGTGGTGGTAATGACAACTGATACTCTACCTCACCAACCCATTATAGTATTTCAAAAGGGCCTATATATCGAGGAGATAATTTTCCCTGCTTCCCAAAATGATGATGTCCAAGCCTTGGATAGATTCTCAAAAAGACATGATCACTCACCTCAAACGACAACGGTCTTCGGCGAGGATTTGCATAAGATTTCTAACGACTCTATGCCGTCTCCATCCTCTTTTTTATCAACTAAATTTTCTCTATTGTTTCTTGGACAAGGCTCATCCCAACTAGTGAAATCTCACCTATTTCCACCCAACAAAGTGGAGAACGACAAGGATTCCCATACAATTATTCAAATAGAGCCATGCATATCGAGGCTAGATAGCTATTATTGTATGAGAACTCCACTAAGGGTATATGATCCTCCTATAAGCCCCCAAAATCCATTATAGAAGACCGAAACATGTCTTCCAATGTCTGTATCATCCTTTCGGATTGTCCATCTATCTGAGGATGATACACCGTACTCATATTCCACTGAGTTCCCAAAGATTTCTGTAAGGATCACCAGAAATGAGATGCGAACCTTGGATCTCTATCTAAGATGATAGACACGGGTACACCGTGCCTCTTTACCAATTCTTAGATATAGATTTTTGAAATATCTTCCACAGTATTAGATTCATGAATAGGGATGAAATGGGCCGACTTGGTAAGCTGATCCACTATAACCCAAATGGCATCGTGTTTCCAGACCATTATTGGAAGAGATGTAACAAAATCCATTACTATATGATCCCATTTCCACATTGGGATAGGCAAAGATTGTAATATACCAACTGGTCTCTGATGCTCTACTTTAACCTGCTGACAAGTTATGCACCATGAGACGAACTCAACCACCTTCCCTTTCATGCCATTCCACCAAAACTACACCTTCAACACCTTATACATCTTCTATTTACCTGGGTTCACAACCCATCTTGAATGGTGGTAAGCATGAAGGAGTTGTTCCTGAGCAGTTAAAGGTACAACCATCCGATCTCGAAACCGCAAAACTGAACTCCCATCCAGCTTCCATCCCTCAATGGTCTCCCCACCATTGAGTTTTGAACTCATTGCAACACAGTCTACATCGGATGCTTATGCCTCCTTTAATATCTCCACAAAATTAGGAACAAGCACAAATGGAAAGAAAACCACAACATTAGCTCGGTCTTCACATTCCATATGCATGTCATCTAGGACTGACATAAACTACCACTCATCTGATGCTTCTTTTGCCAACTGAGCATATGACTTTATGATTAATGAATCGGCCACCGAATTTCCTTTTCTGAGTGTGTAAATAAAGTCAAAATCAAACATTTGTAGATACTTCATCCATCTCCTTTTCTTGAGATTTAAATATTTCTGTCAGAAAATGTGTTTCAAGCTTTTGTGATTAGTAAACATAGTAAATTTCTCACCAAAGAGATAATGTATCAATGTTTTCAAAGCATGGATGACTGCAGCCAAATCCAAATCATGTGTTGAGTAATTTTTCTCATGAAATATCAACAGTCATGAGCCATAAGAAACAACATTGTCTCCTTGCATGAGAATACATCCCAACCCAGATCCTAAAGCATTGCAATGCACCACGTACCCCTGTCCTGATTCCGGAAAAATCAAGATGGGTGCTGATGTAAGGAGAACATTCAACTCTTGAAAAGATCTATGACATTCCTCAGTCCATTAAAATTAACTGTTCTTCTTTGTAAATGATGTCATAGGTGAAGCTAGTCATGAGAAGTCACCCACAAAGCGTCATAAATAACCATCTACACCAAGAAAACTTCATATTTCAAAGACATTCCTGGACAATTTTCAGGAACCAACAACTTATTTCTTTTCTGGATCCACTGAAACACCTTTCTTAGAAACAACATAGCCCATAAAGCATACCTCTTGTATCCAAAAATCGCACTTTGATAATTTGGAATACAACTGATGGTCTCTCAAGATTTCCAACACTATCTCCAAGTGTTTCTCATGCTCAACCCTTGTTCTTGAATACACCAATATATCGTCCACATACACCACAATAAAAGAATCTAGATATCACTGAAATATTCGATTCATCAATGCCATAAAGACTGCTGGTGAATTCATAAGACCAAAAGGCATGACTACATATTTGTAGTGGCCATATCTACTTCTAAAGGCTGTCTTCGGAATATCCTCCTTCAAAACTCACAACTGCTGATATCCTGACCACAAGTCAATCATTGAGATCCACTGAGCTCCCCTCAATTGATCAAACAGGTCATCAATGCATCGAAGTGTATATCTATTCTTTATAGTAACTTGGTTAAGTTTACGATAATCCACACATAGCCTCAAAGTTCCATCTGATTTCTTTACAAATAAAACTGGGGCTACCCACAGAGACATGCTTGGCTGAATAAAACCATTGTTTTGTAGTTCTTCCAACTAAACTTTAAATTCCTTTAACTCTGTTGGTGCCATCATATAATATGGAAGTGAGATAGGACTGATCCTTGGAAGGAGATCAATTGTAAACTCTACTTCTCTTACAGATGGTAACCCTGAGAAGTTTTCTAGAAAAACATCAGGAAATTGATCCACTACTACTGGAAAGATGTTGTTTGGGATCTCGTCCATCGATTCCAAGTTTAACGCAGCCAACTGGTAAGAGATCGTTGCCACTACTGGTGCCAACAAGCCTATTGCACCTGCTTTTACCACTCTTTCTTCTCTAAAGATATGCTCGACGCCATCCTCAGTCATGAAACTGACTGTTCTACTATAATAGTCGATGTGACCTCTGAACTCTGCCAACCAATCCATACCTAGGATTATATCATAGAAATCCATCACCAACATAGATATATCCCATTTCATCTCAGCTCCATCAATAGTTATAGAACATTCTCTACACACGAAGGCTCCACATTTTCTTTCACCGAGAGGAGTTTGATATTTTTTCACAGAAGGCATCATTTCAAATTTTTAGTTCAGAAAATCAGAAATTATAGAAGCAAGAGAAGAATGAGATGCACCAGTATCAAACAACACTTCCATGAGGGTATAATTCAAAAAGAATTGTACCTCTCACTATAGATGGTCCAGATGGGTCATCCAAAATCACCTATTCCACTCCATACAATTTCTTTGTTGCTAAAATTTTCTCCTTATTCTGTTGTTGAGATTTTCATGCCTGAGGAGTCATGGTATTCCTAGAATCACCATATCTACCTCTGTTCTACTGGCAAGAATAATTTTTCTGTCCTTTCCCTGTCGAAGCATAAGATGTTTGCGACACGTAATAAGTGTCACGAACACCTGATCATGGAGCACTGTGACAATATCGCTGAAGATGCCCCATATTTTTGCAATTGTGGCATGGTCTCGGTGGTTCTGTACATTCTCATTTCATGTAGTCAATCATGCCACATTGAAAACACCCAACTTTCATCATGGGTCGTGGAGGAAGATTCACTGATCCGGCCGTCTGATTCTGATTTTCACTCCCACCGTGGAAGTAGGTGTCCCTCTTCCGCTTGTTCCCAACATTAGTGTTCCCACCCGTTCCTATTGGTATCATAATACTTCATCCTCCCATAACTTCTGAGATGTCTCTTTCAACTACTGTTTCTCTATTTACCATCACCATATAATTCATAATACAGAGCATAATTATCTTCAAATGAATCTTCTGTCACAACCCTGATTCAAAGATGTACGCCTCTAGTGACGCACTTGAAGAAACTTCTGGTTCAAATCACACTAAATTCATGAATTTTGCCTCATACTCTATGACAGAGATATTCTCTTACTTCAGGCTGAAAAAGTCTGTCATCCTCTGGATCTTGAACATGTGAGGATAGAATTGTTTATTGAAAAATTCCTCAAATTCCTCCCAGCCCATGCCTTGATCCACCTTATCCTGCACCACTAGCTCCCACCACTGTCATGCAGGATCCTCTATCCTATACGTCACCAACTTTACATTCAGTTCTACTAGTGTGGTGATGAATTTGAAGATACGATTCATCCTACTCAACCACACCTCCGTCCTTTCTGGTTCATAATCACCCCGAAAGATTGGTAGATTCTGCTTCTAGAACTAGATGAAATGGTCTACATGCCTTGAATCATCCCTCCAATTCCCATTTTCCACATCATGAAATGTTTGAACTATACTTTGGACTAGCTGCTAGTTCACCTGTGTCTCAGGTTCAACCACATTCTCCGCAACCTCTTCCATTTAGTTTCTACGATGCCTAATGGGTACCATTTTCTATACAAACAACGCACACCTTTTGTCTCACTTCCTAGCAACTGAAGGCTTAACATTTCAATTTCTATCACATCATTATCAGAACATTGATTTCCAACCATCAATCTTTTCCACATTTACCCATTTCTAAAAAGAAATCTTTTCTTTCTTTTGAAAATCCATCTATTTTCAAAATACATCAACCATTATCTTTTCAAAATCTTTCATTTGAAAACAAGTTTAAAATTTTCAGAAATCAAACTTTTGCATCAAACCATAATCCATTTCTCAAAATGATATATGCACTCCTAGTGGGAATTCATTCCTCTAATGAATGTCATGCTCATCTCATTGGATAAACCCATGATAATGAGATTTTTTATCTTATTAGTGTCTTCGAAACACTTATGTACCTAACTCCATGGTAACTTGAAGTTCAGCATAAAAAGGTTAGCTGCTTTTTTTATGATCTAAATTCCATGTTCTGACAATACTACTCCTTCCTAAGATGACATCCCAAGGAATAGACACGTAAGAATTCAATGCCAAGTCCAACAAAAATAATGACGAATTGTTCCACTAAGAAAGGAACAAGGTGATTGAATTTATACCCCAAGGACCGAACAAACTGATACCATTTGTAACACCCCGCCCCTACCTCATTGTCTTGAGGAGGTAGTGAGGGTTTCTTGGCCTTAACCGACATCCCCAAGGCACCAAAGGCCGGAAATAAATGTCTAAGGGTTTCAAAACAAGTGGGGGAGGATTTACCCTTTTAGAACATACCATATATCCAACAACCATAACCAAACAAATCAACTATATGATGCATTATAAAAGCTAAGACAACTCAGCCATTTGTTTTATCATAAACCAACCAAAAGTACCATAGCAGAAACCAACACTAAATTAGAGTAAACAAAGGAAAGACAAACTGAAAGTCCACAAGATGAGAACCCAACTCCATGCTCCACAAGATTCTAGCTCCAACATCACAAACCATCCCAAGCATCATGAAGTAGTGCTATAAACATGTGACACTTTACCTTTGTCAACATCCTGTTATATGACATTTTGAAAAAGCACCAACGTACCAAAGCAGGGGGTGAGTAATGAAACTTAGTAGGTTTTCCCCATTGACTTCCCAACCCATGAATCTTGGATAAAACATGTATGAAATTTATATAAAACAATTTACATAAAAAAATTCCAAAACATTTCATAATATAACAAGTTCCATGTCAAAACCATTTTCCAACAAAAACCATCTTTCTCAAGAAAAGAAACCAAGAAAAGTTTCCAATAAAATTCCCATTTCCATTTTGGCACATTTATTCCATTTCACAAATCCACACAACCAACCATGCATGCAACTTGGACCTCCCTATACTCATGAGTGGTGAGTTATCCTTCCACTAAGCTGTCACTTAGTGGACTACCTTGACAGGGGTACTTCACGCCCTTATCCTTCCCTTCGTATGGGGGTAATTCTTGCCCTTATCCATCCCAACCTTTTTATGGGGGTAAATCTCACCCTTATCCATCCCAACCATTTGATGGGGGTACTTCTCTCCCTTATCCATCCCAATGCATATGAACACACACCACAACCCATGCCATCCATGCCAAAACCAAGTGTGTTCAAATCCTTTCAATAGAGCATCAAAAATTTTATTGAAAACCATCTATTTCAAGGAGAAAAACCATAACCAGTTTAAAATCACCATTGTAAATTCACTTCAACAAACACTTTCCAAAAACACACAATTTCCATCACCCATTACTAAAAAGGGGTTTCAACCATTCTTCTATAGCAGATAAACAATCCATTTCAATCAAAGAAAACAATTTTAAACTAAGCCTTCAAGTTCTAAGAAAGAGAAATCGGGAGTGAAGCCACCTACCTCAACATAATAGGAGAAACCGACCATGAATCAGGTCGAAACACCACAAAACCTCCTTAGATTCCATCCACTATCCCCAACAAGACCAAAAACCGACTTTAAAGTCATCCACTACCTTAGATCTACCCACCTAGGGCATAGATCTAAGGATCCAACAAGAGGGAATAAGGAGATCTATGAAAACTAAAGGAGACGAGACTTATCGCGATCAACCGGCTTCTAAACACCAAGGAAAACCTCTAGATCGCTCCCAAAATTCCTAGTAAGTGTTCTCCCACCTTCAACAGAGATAAATCCCAAGTTAGGGATATTTAGGAGAAACGACAATTGTATTTAAAGATAAAATGGATTAGATCCTTAAAAATAGGATCTAAGTTGACTCTGTGCATGGTTAGTTCGCATGGTTAGTCAAATCGTGCGCTAACCATGCGATATTCACTGCCTAGAAGGGGTGCTCCACACGGCCTCCTCGCATGATTTTCCCAAACCGTATGCACACCTTGTGGTATTCTCTGTCCAAAGTGACACCACCAGCATGGCTTATTCATGGTTTGGGCAACCTGTACAAAGCCCATGCTTCACCACCTTTTTCCCTTTGACACTTTAAAAGTCTCCAAACATTCCCCAACCATTTCTCATATGCTTCATGTACTTAAAAAGCATAAAATGAGGGTTACATACCAGAGACTGAGGGTACTACAACAATGATTAATGGAAGTTAATTACTATCTTTTATGAGCTACATATTGAGTTCCATGATAGTCATGAGTTGTCTTATCTCTCATCCTTGACAGTTACCTCTTCCCTCCTTGATAAGGAGAAGAGTAGATAGTTTTCAAATCCAAAATGATTGGTTCTCCATGATTTTATATCATGAGATAACCTACCTCTAGATTGGTATCTAGATTGAGACAATATCCTGAGTATTCATGGACATGTCTGGGTTCCTCCTGATATGAGAGAGGGGTTGGTGAAAGAGTTCCATGCCTCTCAGGGGGAAGTTAATCTAGACATCTTGAAGATGTATCAAGACATGCGGCACCTGTATTGGTGGCCTGAGATGAAGCATCAGATAAAAATATTTATCCGTAGGTGATTCCCCTATCAGCAGGTGAAGAAAGAGCACTAGAGACCTATGGGCTTGCTACAACCACTTCTAGTCCCAGAATGGAAATGGAAATACATTGCTATTAATTTTTTAATCATATTACCAAGGTCTCTAAGTGGTATTGAGGCTATTTAGATTGTCATTTACTGACTAATGAAATCATCCCACTTTATTATTATTCATGATACTTTCTCAGTTGATGAGCTAGGAAGACTGTATGTTTGTGAGATCATATGACTACATGGGGTTCCTCGTACTGTCATTTCTAATCATGATTCTTGTTTCATGTCATGATTCTAGTAGGGATTTCAATATGATTCGGGAACACAGGTTCTTATAAGAACATATTTTCACCCTCAGACCGATGGAAATTCAGAACAGACAAAACAACTTCTAGAGGATATGCTTTGAGCATGTATCCTTGATTTTGATGGTTAATGGGAAAGGTTTATCCCTCTCATTTAGTTCGCCTATAATAATAGATTTCAGGCCATAATTCATATGGATCCTTTTGAGGACTTATATGGTAGTCCATTTTTTTCACCCCTATGCTACCTATAGGTAGGTGAGGCAGCCCTACTAGGTACTCATCTCGTTCAGGAGACTTTATAGAAAGTTCAGTTGATTAGAAAGCATATTACCACAGATCAAAATAGACATAAATATTATGTCGATCACTATCGAATACCTCTTTAGTTCAAGGTAGGGGATCATGTTTTTCTTTAGGTATCACCCATGATATGTCATAACTGGTTACAAAAGTAGGGACAATTTTCGCCTTGTTATGTAGGGCCTTTTGAAATTCTAGAGAGAGTTGTGCGGGTAGCCTATCGATTGCTATTAACATAGAGGTACTGTGACATGCACGACATCTTTCATGTTTCATAGCTTCACCATTATCATGATGATCCATCTCATACCTTTGAACCTGAAAAATTTGAGTTAGATGTTGATGCTACCATCAATGAGTATCCAGTACGTATCGTTGACCAGAACATGAAGACTATCCGAGGCCGGTCTATCCCTCTAGTATGGGTGCTATGGAAGCATGAATGAGTACATGATGTGGCTTTGGAGAAGGAATCTGATGTATGTTCCCAATAGCCTGAGTTTTTCTCAAAAATATTTTCTACACCCTTAGAAGGTGAACTTAGAGATGAGTTTTTTTAAGGGGGAAGACTGTAAGAACCCAATATGTCACTCAATTATGGATCATTTAAATTTAAGTCTAATCTTTTATTCGGAACTAATATAGATTCTTAATGAGATAGAAAAGTTCTAAGGGGTTTCTAGGGAAATTTTGGAACCCGAAAGTCATCTTTTTTAATAATTTGGCCACATTGCACAGTTAGCGGGCGGTTGGGGCATGGTTCGACTAACTGTTCAGATGGAAAATTCCAAATAGTACTAAATCACATGGTTTTCACATGGTTATTTATCCTAACAGTGTAGGTTCCATTTCTTCATAGGTACCCATACATGGATTGCGAACGGTTTTTCAAACTGTGCTGACAAACTATGCACAGGGTAATTTAAGGGTAATTTTACTATTTTACCCTTGATGATTTAATTAGATCCCTACTTCTTCCCTAATCCGAGAACTATTGGGGTTTTTCTTATTTTCCTATCATTTTGGAGTCCTTTGAATACCTAAGGTAGGAATCAAAAGATATAATTCATCTAGGATCCTTTTGAGATTCTGTTCATCATGATGGATGTTCAATGGTATGTAATCGTGTCTGTTTAAGTCTTTTTCCTTCTCTTCTTCTATTGAACTAGTTAGTGGGGTATGAGATTTTTTATCCTTTTCTTAGATCAACTATGATCCGAGAAAAATCAAGGGAAAATACTAGAGTAGGAGAGTTGTACAAGAATAAGGTGGGTGGTCTATAACTGATCCCTCAAGTTCATTAATTTTTGGAATTGTCATGTGGGGCCCACTGATTTCATCTGGTGTTGTTTATAAAAGTTATATTTCATGATTATAATCATTAGAACCATATGAATATGGTCCTTCTATATATGTTATTAATTGTTTGTGGTTATGCCCAAAACTCCATCCATCCCTTGTAGGATGTTATTCTGCATTTCAGTTTTTAGTATTTGACATGTTTGATCCACCATTTGGGTGTGACTTGGCATGACCTTTCTATGGGTAAGCTTTCCTATATTAAATGGCTTAATTTACGTTTTGATTTTCATAATGTAAAGTACCATGTATGTTTACCAGTTGACCTGCCTACGGTAAGTGCTTAATATTGATAATTTAATGTGAAATGGAAATTGGCAAGTATACTAAGTATATTACTTGACCAGATTAAATGTGAAGGATTAATAGGTGACATGTCCGTAGCACCCCTTTCCACATTAATGGAATGTAGTGGAATGAACCATAATTATTGAATATATCTTAAATATAATTAATAAAGGTTGTATGCTAATTGTCTTTGTCACACTAATGAAAAGAAAGACTTGAACCAAATGGACTTATTGATTAGTTGTGACTTGATTAAAAGGTTTCATGCTACTTGAACTTATCACACTAATGCAATATAAGGCTTGAACCAAATGAAATGTTACATGAATTCATAATCAAATAGGAATGGCCTAACCCGAGCTCTCCTTGGATTCCGATCGATGAATTCCTTGAGCACTCGGGAACCCCATTCCAATTCAAGGATAAAACTTTCTTAGGTTAAGAACCACCTAGATCCCGATCCCTGTCTATTCTTGGATGCTTGGTATGACACCAAAGTATCTCCCACATTGTATTAAATGATTCCTCATATACACTCCTTGGATCTAAAATTGACAAGTAGGTTCCATGGTTAAAACCCATAGGGCCCTATCTCTGCTTATACCCATATTACATTTGATTATCACCTTAGATTCAGTAGGCATATTATTATGGAATTACTTGGATTATGATCCTTGGATTACGCTCTTACCCATAGCCAGGCTACAATTACTACGAAGTTGGAGACCCTTGATATCTATGTTGTCTTGGTAATTACCTTGGAACTTCAATATTATTATATGTTGTATTGTTATAACATGGAACCGTCACTATTGTTAACATGTGACTTATTTATAAACTCGTAATAAACAAATAATCAATTGTTTACTTGTTCAGACACAAGATGAGGATTGAAGATAGTACTTGGGTATTTAGTTACTTTGTACTGATTTTCTTTATATATGCATGTTTTCACACTATTACATTTCCATTACATGGGTTGGATGTTATAGATACCATTGGTGGTGTCCCACTGAGATTTATCTCACACCCTCTCCAAGAACTATTTGGTACCTTGATTAGATTAAATGTTTTCTGGTGTTGACAAAGGGAAGTATACAAATTCAAACACTTGATTTCTTGTTGTTTAGTATGGATCTTGATAATAGATGTACAATTTGGAGATTATGATGCTTATGATAGTCTTTGATTTTCTTTTTTTACTTATGTAGAATATATTATTACTGTTATCTTGTATCCATGCTTTCCAGTTTTCTAGTGACATGAAATATCATCAATTGTTGAATGCTATTATGGTTTTTAGTTATTGTCACTCTTGTATCTATTTTACATTGTGACATATTTTTTACATAATTAATTCCACTATTTAGATTTGTTTACATTAACTCAATATGATACACTTTGATAATGAGGGCATAGTCTCCCCACAGACACACCCTAGGCCCTCACTACTAGTTGGCAGCCTCTGGTGTTCGAGGAGATGTGCTTGAGGCCATGTGACCCACTAATCTCAGGGAACTCGTTATGTGTAATGAAGGTCTGGGATGTAAAAATATCAACTTATTTTAGTGTTTGGATTTAAATTTTTCAAACATAATTATTTCAATGACTTATTATCACTTCGATGATATGATATTTATAAGGGAATTTGATCTCACTTTTTACATCTGTGAGATAAATGTTATATTCACCACTTACTTTTCTTGTTTGGTGTATTTACTTCCCATTTTGATATATTATATCATGAATTCAATTATATTCATGGTATTTAAATATTTCAATTAATGATTATTAAATTTTGGTTTTTTTATTTAGATGTTTCCAGAGTTGTAAGTGGATTTTTAGTTTGACTTTTATTTCTACAATATTTGTGCCAATTTCACCACTTATTTTTGTTATATGGTGTATATACTAACCATTAATGTATTTTATGATTCATATACATTAATTTTTCTGAATTTAATTATTAATTTTATAATCTACCTTTCATTGGGTTAAAAATATCCATGTTACCAAATCAGTAATTGATTTTTGTTACAATTAACATTATTTGAGACATTTGTTATGTTATACACCTATCTTCTTTAATGAGGTGTATATACTTATCCTTTTAAATTATATATCATGAATATAATTATTATCATGATATTATAATTTTAATTTTATGTAATTCTTTCATGGGGATTATGATTTAAATGTTTCATGGTGGTATGGGCCACCTTGGAATGTTTAAATGTTATTTTAATCATGAATGTTTTCAATGAAATTTTAAGGTAATTTATATTAATTAATGTAAAAAACCCTGGTTTTTACTTATCCTCTATTAGGGAAAATTTTCATTTATACCATCCTCATTCATTATTTGGATAGATTATGATTGTTTGAAAGAGATTATTATAAAATCCATTTCTTTTCCATGAGTTGATTATGTCCCGAAGAGATTGTTGTGTAACATATTTCTTTTCCATGGGTTGATTATTTTTTAAAGAGATTAGTATGGAACCAATTTATTTTATTTTGGTTACTCATGTCTCAAATATTTTATTATTTAAACCATTTATTTTCCATGTGTTGATCCCGTTCCAAAGATATTGTTTTGGAAACCGTTTATTTTCCACAAGTTAATCATATTTCATAGATTTTATAATGGAACCCATTTCATTTACATGGGTTAATCATGTTTCAAAGAGTTTTTTATTGAACCCATTTATTTTCATTGGGTTAATCATGTTTCAAATAGATCGGTATAGAACCCATTAATTTTCCATGGGTTAATTATGTTATGAAAGGGATAATGGTTGTTTCTATATGTTTTTATGAAATGAAAATTTTTATGTGTTATGGTACATGGAAATTTTTTGGGTGGTTACGTGATAAACCAATGATGAGTGGTTCTATGATAAAACATTAATGGGTGATTCCATGATATACCAAGTATGGGTGGGTATGTAATATCTCTATAATTCATTGGGTATGGAAGTAGGTCATATAGATATTCCATTTGTTAGAGTGACATGTATGGAAGTGGAATGAATGGTTATCCCATTTATAATAACTAAAAGTATAATTATGTTACAATAATACCTTTATGTTCTTTATATTCTTGATATGGGTTTATAATGTTTCAAATGATCGAAATTGATATCACATCTCATGTTTATTGATTTTGATGAATCTTTCATTTTCCATGTTTTCTTATTTGATGGTCTAGGTTATGATGGGTATATGTTCTTTTATGATAAAATCATTAAATTTGATTATGTCATAATACCATTATACAATATTATGAACATTCATGACATTCAATTGTTAATTCATACATTTACCCTTACCGAGTATCTGGGATCACCCTTCTTATGTTTCAATTTCCCCAGGATAAAAAGAAATAGATTGAATGATTTACTTTTATAAAGGATTTCACAATGATTATGTTTATAAAATAATCTAAAATAATAAAATATGGGTATAATGGGAGATTATGTTCAACTTTATAAAAATGTTTTTTATGATTCCAAGTTGACATGAGTAGTTTACATAAGTGTGTGTCCTAATTCTCTAAAATTATTGTAACACCCCAGGTAAATAAAGAATATGAAAATTTCATATTTATCCATATTTGTGAATAAAATATTAATACGACTTTAAAGGGGACGCTATGCTCGATGGCGTACCCAACACGCAACAACGAGTTTCTTGGGAATCTTACGTTGCACTCTAATAATAAAATAATATCATTTTAAATGGTAGTTAACATGTAGCCGTTGTATTGACGGGAATTGATAGAAATAACTAAAATATTATTATATATGTTTTTAAATGTTTTTACATTTATCCAATAAAAGATAAAGGCATAAAATACGGAAAGAATTCAATTTTAGGCGTATATGCACTAGTTTTTCACTAAAGGTTCACTTATCGCCTTTTGATGGAGAACCATCATTAAATATAGTTTTGTTCACTATTATACATTATATTGGACCAAATAAAACTCTTCTTAAGAATTGGTACATCAAAATTTACTTTGTGTAAATTTTTGGTATCTTTCCGATAAAGTTCATTTTTTAATGAATAGTGTAAAATGTTGTATTTTAATTCAAAACCCCTTTTTAATCTAATTTATTTATATGATTATATTATATTTTGAATTGGTTTTAAAGTGAAATTAGAAAATATTTTTACCATTAAATCCAATAGTGGTTGTTGGAATTAATTTCACTTTGAAATCATACTTAAACTAGTGTCAATCTTTTGATACTTATTGTTTTATAAAAACACGCTATTTGCTCTGACAGCGGGAATTAATTATTAAATTAATTAATGTGACTTATATGTTTTGAATTTTGTAAAATGGACTTCATTTTTGAATTCGGAATATCAAATATAGCTTAGGGTGAATTTTTGGGAATTTTCTGAAAAACATCAATTTTTGATGAATAGTGAAACCACTAAGTGGTACTTATAAAAACTGATTTTTCCGTTTAAATGAAATTTTTTCATCTTTGTGTTTTGAATTTCAAAAATCCGACATACATGGTTGTCATTAAGAAGTAAAATGTGGTTCAATGAGATAAAAATAATTTTTTTGGAGAATAGTAACTTATTAAGTTTTTAATCGCGATTAGAGGTAATTAGTGTAGTTTAAGGTAAAAATAATGTTTTAATAATATGAAATTAACTTTACACATGTCCTAACCTCATTGGATGTGTCATGGCCGACCAAGACAACCCATGAGTCAACTTGGAGACCCCATGAAGCCACTTTTGTTGGAAAATGACATTAATATCTTTTTATTTAATGTTAAAGTAAAAACGAGACAAACATGAAATGTTTTACTAAAATTTTTTTTACATGGGGTTATACAAGTCATATTTTTTACTATAAATATTCATTGGAAAGCTAAAAATATTTACTACATCATAGTATTTGTTTTATAATTTTTAGACAATAAATAAATTAAATTATTTATGACATCATGGTGATGCAGTGATGACCTCATTATTTAACGATTTAAATAAAATGGAAAGATAATGTAATATCTAAGACCTAAACATGTCAAAAACCTATTTAATGAGTGTATTTCGAACCCTTATCACCTTATCCTCAAAATATATCAATTTGGGACCTTTAAAATCCGAAACTCTTTTGAAAATAAAGTAACATTTTGTAACTTTACAAGAGTGCCCCTCCTCTCCTCTTATAAAAGGCCCCCACCTCTACCTCCTTACCCACACTCCCAAAGCCTTTGGCTCGGCCAAACTCTGCCCATTTTGTCTCTACACTTCCCTCACTTAGTCCTTGAAGCCTCACTTTGGGCAGAAGTCTTCCCAAGGAAGCCTTTGAGCTCAAACCAAAGGGAGTTACCCGATTTTAAGGTAATGTCTTCACTTGTGTCCTTTTGTTTTATTTTGCTTCTCCAACCCCCTAAACTCTTTTTGTTAATTTGTTTTGTGACAAATACAGTATATTAAATATAATAGGATGTTGTTATAAGAAGGATTCGAGCTACAGTTACACACACCTACATATAATGGTTAAAGAATATATTGTTTCTGTGGATGGAGAATTTCTGCCTCCCGAAACGATGATTGTTCAACATTATTCTAACACCTTCAAAGGTGGCCATTAAGATGACACTATATTTATATGTGATATATAATATGTTTATGTTTTACTTAAGATTCTTTATTTTTCATTTTGGGCATAACTTTATGGTTTCCATTATGGGTAAACGCGATATCTTCATTTAAGGAAGTGCGGACTACCGCCCCCTCAAAGTGATTTGATTCGTTAATACCATATGTGGTACGTATAAAGGATATATTTAATAATATTATATATTATACCATACTGGAATTAAAATACTATTATGTATCATTATGTTTTAATTCCATTAAATATGAAATATAAATTGAAGTAGCGTTCATGCGTACGTACGGCTTACCGTCTCCATGAACGGTACATTTCATTTCTTATCTCAAAATGTTATGTAATATTATAAGTACATATATATAATGGATATATATTTAATATATTACATCAAAATTATGGATATCATTATGGAATTATAACATATATATATCTCTCTCATTTTGTTTTAATTCAATTAATATGACAAAAAAATGAAAGTAGCGTTCATGCGTACGTACAGCTTACCGTCTCCATGAACGGTACATTTCATTTCTTATCTCAAAATGTTATGTAATATTATAAGTACATATATATAATGGATATATATGTAATATATTACATCAAAATTATGGATTTAATTATGGAATTATAACATATATATATCTCTCTCATTTTGTTTTAATTCCATTAATATGACAAAAAAATGAAAATAGCGTTCATGCGTACGTATGGCCTACCATCTCCATGAACGGTGCTTTTCGTTTTTTATCTCCAAATGATATGGAATAGTATTAAATAAATATTTACTGGATATATATGATATTTTAATCATTAATACTATTCTGGAAATTATTTACTTATAACTACATGGGCAATCTTTTTTTCAAACAAGTTCATTTTTGACTCATGTACCAAACATCGGCAAAAACGTATGATATGAACTAACATTATTAAACAATTATTATAACATTATAATATGTGATGTGAACTGAATAATAATCTCTAAATTAGTTACTTAGGCAATTATTAATTGACCAAAGTTTATTATTCAAAAATATAAAGAAACGAACCAGACAAGTTGGACTTGAGGTAAGGGATCCTGCTCCTCTTTTTCTTTTTAAGTACACTCTTTTATGTCATTCCTTCTAAGCTCATCTTTATTGTTATTGGGATGTTCTTTTATATTACTCTTACTGTAATTTTTATGTTCATATGATGAGTGACCCTATTCTCTCTCATCAATCCATTTTGGATGTTTTGAGTGGCGCCGTTAGGCTGCCGAATTTTCGTAAGAGATCTAACCTCTCTCTTTCTCTTTAAGTACTCTCCTTTATGTCACCTCTTTTAAGCTCCTATTTGTTATGTTGGGGGATGTTCTTTTATATTCCACTTTCTATAAACTTTATGTTAATATGATGAGATACCCTATTTGATCTCATCAATCCATTTTTGTAAGTTTTATGTGGCGCCGTTAGGCTGCCGAGTTTTCGTAAGGGAATTTTCATCTCACTTTTATTCCTGTGAGATTTATGCTACATTTGCCACAATTTCATTTGAGTGGTGTATGTACTGACCATTATTCTACTATTTGTGTAATATACTTTCGTTTATGAGTATTTACATCGATGATGTATTGTCCTTCTTTCATGGGGTGTATGTTTTGAAAGATAACCAAGTCGGTAAGGGAACCTTTCACCCTCCTCTTTTTAAAAGACTTCATTTGTTGGGTATTTTAATTTACATATTGTTATGTTGGGATATGTTCTCATATATCCTTATTGATGTAAATTTTATGTCCAAGTAATGAGATACACTTTTTATCTCTCATCAACTCATTTTGATGTGACACCGTTAGGCTGTCAAGGGAACTTCTTAACCCAATTTCAATTTCTTGGGGTTCAACATGTAGTTATTGAATATTTCATCCTTTGAATATGTGTGAATGACCTTTGATTATTTGACACTTAATATCCACTTATATTTTGTGTATTCATTTGTCACACATAATTATGTAATTGATTTATCCTTAAACCAAGGATACCGTCTTTGTATGGGACTTCGTCTCAATCTCCTTTCATTGAGGCATATTTTATTTTATACACAACTTTCTCTTATACAGTGTATAAACCCCTTTGAATTTTATGTTTATCCAAAAGGAATATTTTTAATACGAATCATTTTACAAAATGACAAAATGGAATTTTTTTGTCGTATGTATGCGGCGACAACGATTTCTCCGCCGCCGTGACCGTTATTTGGGTTTCGACTTCCTCTACAATCCATACCTTCTTTTTAAAAGAAAAATAAATACCATATTTTACTTTTCTTTTATTTTGGTATTGAAAATGGTTTTCTTAATGTATTTATATCAATGTGTTGTATTGATATCTTGTTATTGAAAGGTAGAAATGTTATGTTTCCTTAATTCATGTTTTATGTGATAAGATTATGTTATGGTTCTTGGGCATTGTTATGAAGACGGGTGGTTCCATGATAAACTAAGGGTGGGTGAGCCTGATATAGCTCTCCAATGCATTGGGTAACGCGAAGGAGTGAAACGTTAAGGTTTCTCCGAAGAGATTTAGGGAATATAATGTGATGGGTATTCCAAACGTAACCAAGAGGGTTACTCCCTACGTAAGAATGTTATGAATGACTCAAGTTACCTTTATGTCTTATGATTTCTATGATTTATTCATGATTTTATGAGGTATGTTAAAGTGCCTATGTTTTATGGGTAAAGTATGATTTCATTCTTATGTATATATGAACTCATGTTTCCTTTCCATATTTTTATAACCCTTACTGAGCTTTTTATGCTCATCCCAAGTTTTTGAAATGTTTTTCACAGGTCAAGGGAAAGGTACATGATGTGATGATAGTGTCAAGGATGTGTCAAGAAAGAATCCATGTTTTATTTTAAATATGTTTCCGTTGATGGGAAGAATGAATACTATCTTTTATGTAACCACTTTGTTTAAATGTGGAATATAATGCAAGTTTCATGATCTAATTCTCTAAAACTCTAAACCTGAAAAGATCCTCAATGTGTAATCTTGTAATAACTCAAGATTAAGTAAGGTTTAAGTCTGGGGCCTTATAGTTGGTATCAAAGGCCGGTTTAGATAACTTTAGAGGTTAGGGTATTCTTTAAGAATAAGTGACATTCCCATACTGGTTAGGATTTCAGAAAGAGTCATAGTTTTAGATAAAGTGAATGAGTAAGTATATAATAGTGTTTATCTTCCTCATTAGTACGTGATGGTTTTGTTGATATACTCACACTGACCTTTCTGTTTTTAGTGAATGGATGGATCTAGAAGGCACCAGAGAGACAACAGGTTTTAAGGAAACTGTGGTGGTTCTCTGATTAAGATACTAGATAAATTGGAGGATTCAATGAGGAAACTCATGGTTGTTCTAAACCAAATATCAAGGATTCATGATCAACCACTTGAACCTTGGTATGTTCTATAATACATCATGTACGAGATGACCAATCGATGTGGAAGTTCAGGTAATAATTATAAAGGTAACCATTAGGGTTTATATGATCCTTACTTTTGAGGTAATTATGGGTTATTATATGTTATGATGGAAAATGAAAGGCATGAGATAAACTTGAGGTTAAAATATGTTATGTTTATTTTTGATGATTTTTATCTCTTTTTGGGGAATGATTTTATAATTATATAGTTTTGTAAAAAGGACAACACGCAGACCGTGTGACTACCTGTCGCATCAGACAAAGCTACGGGAATCGAACCCACAACCAAAGTGCGACCGGTATTTATCGCCTACCACTGGACTACGTGAAGTACTTGGTTAGTTTGAATGATTCTTTTTAGTTATATGATTTTATGAATTAAGAGTAAGTTTATTTTGGGTTATTTATGAAAATGATTAACCTATCATGGAGGATATGTGATTAGGTTAATTACTTTTCAATACGAGACTTTAGGAGCAACTGATGTTGTTTGGAGATAAATGTTACGATTTAACTTGGAAGACTATGTGACTAAATCCTTCAAATATTTGGGTTTCAATATTATATTGGTTTAATTTAAATAATTTTATGGACAAATTGGTTATCGAATGGTCCTCTTTGAACTTTGGGTTTTATTGGACAATTTTTGGAGATTAAGCATAGATTTTCTTTTTAAAGGGTTATCCTTTTCTGGATTATCTGACCTTGTACTAACCTTTTTGGTTTTGGTTAAAGCCTAAAGACATGGGAAGTATATAGTTCTCTTTGGTGGATTAGGTGATTCTCTAGAAGTTGATTATAGTACTCTTAATGCGAACAAGTCTCCCTAAATACTCGTCTTTTGGAAAAAATATGTGTTTGTGTAAGGAATCTAATAAAAGTTGAAAGTCAACATGATAAGTGATTATGTTTCCTTATGAATAAATTCCTCAATAAAGAGTAACTTAAAACAAAATTTTTGTCTATTGACTTTTCCTACTGGGGAATCGAATACCGTTTAACCCATCACAAGTTTGTGATTTTCTTGTGGTTAACATTCTCCTAGACATGTTTTCTATCACTTTCCATCAGAACATGACCCTATGTTTTTTCTCCTCCATGTCCATATTTTTCTACATGGAGTCCTAGTATGGGTTAACTCAGGTGACCTTTGTACTTATCTTCCTTTATTTTAAAGTGATTGTTTTACCGACTCTTGTTCTGATGTGGGACGTTCAAGGATGTTTCCAAGCTCAATTTTAAAAATTGCGAGGATGCAATTCCCTAAAAGGGGGGAAGGATGTAACACCCCAGGTAAATAAAGAATATGAAAATTTTATATTTATCCATATTTTTGAATAAAATATTAATATGACTTTAAAGGGGACGCTATGCTCGATGGCGTACCCAACACGCAACAGCGAGTTTCTTGGGAATCTTACGTTGCACTCTAATAATAAAATAATATTATTTTAAATGGTAGTTAACATGTAGCCGTTGTATTGGCGGGAATGGATAGAAATAACTAAAATATGATTATATATGTTTTTAAATATTTTTACATTTATCCAATAAATGATAAAGGCATAAAATACGGAAAGAATTCAATTTTAGGCGTATATGCCCTAGTTTTTCACTAAAGGTTCACTTATCGCCTTTTGATGGAGAACCGTCATTAAATATAGTTTTTTTCACTCTTATATATTCTATTGGATCAAATAAAACTCTTCTTAAGAATTTTTACATCAAAATTTACTTTGTGTAATTTTTTGGTATCTTTCCGAAAAAGTTCATTTTTTAATGAATAGTGTAAAATGTTGTATTTTAATTCAAAACCACTTTTTAATCTAATTTATTTATATGATTATATTATCTTTTTAATTGGTTTTAAAGTTAAATTAGAATATATTTTTACCATTAAATCCAATAGTGGTTTTTGGAATTAATTTCACATTGAAATCAGACTTAAACTAGTGTCAATCTTTTGATACTTATTGTTTTATAAAAACACGCTATTTGCTCATACAGTGGGAATTAATTATTAAATTAATTAATGTGACTTATATGTTTTGATTTTTGTAAAATGGACTTCATTTTTGAATTCAGAATATCAAATATATCTTAGGGTGAAGTTTTGGGAATTTTCTGAAAAACTTCAATTTTTGATGAATAGTGAAACCACTAAGTGATACTTATAAAAACTGATTTTTCCGTTTAAATGAAATTTTGCCATCTTTGTGTTTTGAATTTAAAAAATCCGACATACATGGTTGTCATTAAGAATTAAAATGTGGTTCAATGGGATAAAAATAATTTTTTGGTGAATAGTAACTTATTAAGTTTTTAATCGCGATTAGAGGTAATTAGTGTAGTTTAAGTTAAAAATAATGTTTTAATAATATTAAATGAACTTGACAAATGTCCTAAACTCATTGGATGTGTAATGGCCGACCAAGAAAACCCATGGGTCAACTTGGGGACCCCATGAAGCCACTTTGGTTGGAAAATGACATTAATATCTTTTTATTTAAAGTTAAAGTAAAAATGAGACAAACATGAAATGTTTTACTAAAGAAATTTTTACATGGGGTTATACAAGTCATATGTTTGACTATAAATATTCATTGGAAAGATAAAAATATTTACTACATCAAAGTATTTTTTTATAATTTTTAGACAATAAATAAATTAAATTATTTATGACATCATGATGATGCAGCGATGACCTCATTATTTAACGATTTAAATAAAATGGAAAGATAATGTAATATCTAAGACCTAAACATGTCCAAAACCTATTGGATGAGTGGATTTCGAACCCTTATCACCTTATCCTTGAAATAAATCAATGTGGGACCTTTAAAATCCGAAACTCTTTTGAAAATAAAGTAACATTTTGTAACTTTACTAGAGTGCCCCTCCTCTCCTCTTATAAAAGGCCTCCATCTCTACCTCCTTACCCACAATCCCAAAGCCTTTGGCTCAGCCAACCTCTGACAATTATGTCTCTCCACTTCCCTCTATTACTCTTTGAAGCCTCACTTTGGGCAGAAGTCCTCCCAAGAAAGCCTTTGATCTCAAACCAAAGGGAGTTACCCGATTTTAAGGTAATGTCTTCACTTGTGTCCTTTTGTTTTATTTTGCTTCTCCAACCACCTAAAATCTTTTTATTAATTTGTTTTGTAACAAATAAAGTATCTTCAATATACTAGGATGTTTTTATAAGAAGGATTCGAGCTAAACTTACACACACCTACATCTAATGGTTAATGAACATACTGTTTATGTGGATGGCGAATTTCTGCCTCCCGAAATGATGATTGTTCAACATTATTCTAACAACTTCAAAGGTGGTCATTAAGATGACACTATATTTATATATGATATATAATATGTTTATTTTTTACTTAAGCTTATGTATTTTTAATTTTTGGCATACC
Source organism: Viscum album (assembly GCA_963277665.1). Classification (NCBI taxonomy): domain Eukaryota; kingdom Viridiplantae; phylum Streptophyta; class Magnoliopsida; order Santalales; family Viscaceae; genus Viscum; species Viscum album. The sequence continues at coordinate 1,669,399,397 of OY728155.1, forward strand.
TTTATGGTTTCCATTATGGGTAAACGCGATATCTTCATTTAAGGAAGTGCGGACTACCGCCCCCTCAAAGTGATTTGATTCGTTAATACCATATGTGGTACATATAAAGGATATATTTAATAATATTATATATGATACTATACTGGAATTAAAATACTATTATGTATCATTATGTTTTAATTCCATTAAATATGAAATAGAAATGGAAGTAGCGTTCATGCGTACGTACGACTTACCGTCTCCATGAACGGTACATTTCATTTCTTATCTCAAAATGTTATGTAATATTATAAGTACATATATATAATGGATATATATGTAATATATTACATAAAAATTATGGATATCATTATGGAATTATACCATATATATATCTCTCTCATTTTGTTTTAATTCCATTAATATGACAAAAAAATGAAAGTAGCGTTCATGCGTACGTACGGCTTACCATCTCCATGAACGGTACATTTCATTTCTTATCTCAAAATGTTATGTAATATTATAAGTACATATATATAATGGATATATATGTAATATATTACATCAAAATTATGGATATAATTATGGAATTATAACACATATATATCTCTCTCATTTTGTTTTAATTCCATTAATATGACAAAAAAAATGAAAGTAGTGTTCATGCGTACGTACGACCTACCGTCTCCATGAATGGTGCTTTTCGTTTTTTATCTCCAAATGATATGGAATAGTATTAAATGAATATTTACTGGATATATATTATATTTTAATCATTAATACTATTCTGGAAATTATTTACTTATAACTACATGGGTAATCTTTTTTTCAAACAAGTTCATTTTTGACTCATGTACCAAACATCGGCAAAAACGTCTGATATGAAATAAATTATTAAACAATTATTATAACATTATAATATGTGATATTAACTGAATAATAATCTATAAAGGAGTTACTTAGGCAATTATTAATTGACCAAAGTTTATTATTCAGGAATATAAAGAAACGAACAAGACAAGTTGGACTTGAGGTAAGGGATCCTGCTCCTCTCTTTCTTTTTAAGTACAATATTTTATGTCATTCCTTCTAAGCTCATCGTTCTTGTTATTGGGATGTTCTTTTATATTAATCTTACTGTAATTTTTATGTTCATATGATGGGAGACCCTATTCTCTCTCATTAATCCATTTTGGATGTTTTGAGTGGCGCTGTTAGGCTGCCGAATTTTCGTAAGAGATCTAACCTCTCTCTTTCTCTTTAAGTACTATCCTTTATGTCACTTCTTTAAAGCTCCTATTTGTTATGTTGGGGGATGTTATTTTATATTCCTCTTTCTATAAACTTTATGTTAATATTATGAGATACCCTATTTGATCTCATCAATCCATTTTTGTAAGTTTTATGTGGTGCCGTTAGGCTGCTGAGTTTTCGTAAGGGATTTTTCATCTCACTTTTATTCCCGTGATATTTATGCTAAATTTGCCACAATTTCATTTTCATGGTGTATGTACTACCCATTATTCCACTCTTTGTGTAATATACTTTCGTTTATGTGTATTTACATCGATGATGTATTGTCCTTCTTTCATGGGGTGTATGTTTTGAAAGATACCCAAGTCGGTAAGGGAACCTTTCACCCTCCTCTTTTTAAAAGACTTCTTTTGTCGGGTCTTTTAATTTACATATTGTTATGTTGGGATATGTTCTCATATATCCTTATTGATGTAAATTTTATGTCCAAGTGATGAGATACACTTTTTATCTCTCATCAACTCATTTTGATGTGACGCTATTAGGCTGTCAATTGAACTTCTTAACCCAATTTCGATTTCTTTGGGTTCAACATGTAGTTATTGAATATGTCATCCTTTGAATATGTGTTAATTACCTTTGATTATTTTACACTTAATATCCACTTATATTTGGTGTATTCATTTGTCACACATAATTATGTAATTTATTTATCCTTAAACCAAGGAAACCGTCTTTGTATGGGACTTCGTCTCAATCTCCTTTCATTGAGGCATATTTTATTTTATACACAACTTTCTCTTATACGGTGTATAAACCCCTTTGACTTTTACGTTTATCCAAAAGGAATGTTTTTAATACGAAGCGGTTTAAAAAATGACAAAAGGGAATTTTTTTGTCGTATGTATGCGGCGACAACGACTTCTCCGCCGCCATGACCTTTTATTTGGGTTTCGGCTTCCTCTACAATCCATACCGTCTTTTTAAAAGAAAAATAAATACCATGTTTTACTTTTCTTTTATTTTGGTAGTGAAAATGGTTTTCTTAATGTATTTATATCAATGTGTTGTATTGATATCTTGTTATTGAAAGGTGGAAATGTTATGTTTCCTTAATGCATGTTTTATGTGATAAGATTATGTTATGGTTCTTGGGCATTGTTATGAAGACGGGTGGTTCCATGATAAACTAAGGGCGGGTGAGCCCGATATATCTCTCCAATGCATTGGGTAACACGAAGGAGTGAATCGTTAAGGTTTCTCCGAAGAGATTTAGGGAATATGCTGTGATGGGTATTCCAAATGTAACCAAGAGGGTTACTCCCTACGTAAGAATGTTATGAATGCCTCAAGTTACCTTTATGTCTTATGATTTATATGATTTATTCAGGATTTGATGAGGTATGTTAAAGTGCCTATGTTTTATGGGTAAAGTATGATTTCATTCTTATGTATATATGAACTCATGTTTCCTTTCCATATTTTTATAACCCTTACTGAGATTTTTATGCTCATCCCAAGTTTTTGAAATGTTTTTCATTGGTCAAGGGAAAGGTACATGATGTGATGATAGTGTCAAGGATGTGTCAAGAAATAATCCATGTTTTATTTTAAATATGTTTCCATTTATGGGAAGAATGAATACTATCTTTTATGTAACCACTTTGTTTAAATGTGGAATGTAATGCAAGTTTCATGATCTAATTCTCTAAAACACTAAACCTGAAAAGATCCTCAATGTGTAATCTTTTAATAACTCAAGATTAAGTAAGGTTTAAGGATGGGGACTTATAGTCGGTATCAGAGGTCAGTTTAGATAACTTTAGAGGTTAGGGTATTCTTTAAGCATAAGTGACATTACCATAATGGTTAGGATTTCAGAAAGAGTCCTAGTTTTAGATAAAGTGAATGAGTAAGTATATAATAGTGTTTATCTTCCTCATTAGTACGTGAGGGTTTTGTTGATATAATCACACTGACCTTTCTTTTTTTAGTGATTGGATGGATCTTGTAGGAACCAGAGAGACAACAGGTTTGAAGGAAACTATGGTGGTTCTCTGATTAAGATACTAGATACATTGGAGGATTCAATGAGGAAACTCGTGGTTGTTCTAAACCAAATATCAAGGAGTCATGATCAACCACTTGAACCTTGGTATGTTCTATAATACATCATGTACGAGATGACCAATCGATGTGTAAGTTCAGGTAATAATTATAAAGGTAACCATTAGGGTTTATATGATCCTTACTTTTGAGGTAATTATGGGTTATTATATGTTATGATGGAAAATGAAAGGCATGAGATAAACTTAAGGTTAAAATATGTTATGTTTATTTTTGATGATTTTTATCTCTTTTTGGGGAATTATTTGAGAATTATATAGTTTTGAAAAAAGGACAACACGCAGACCGTGTGACTACCCGTCGCATCGGACAAAGCTGCGGGAAGCGAACCCACAACCAAAGTGCGACTGGTATTTATCACCTACCACTGGACTATGTGAAGTACCTGGTTAGTTTGACTGATTCTTTTTAGTTATATGATTTTATGAATTAAGAGTAAGTTGATTTTGGGTTATTTATGAAAATGATTAACCTATCATGGAGGATATGTGATTAGGTTAATTACTTCTCAATACGAGACTTTAGGAGCAACTGATTTTGTTTGGAGATAAATGTTACGATTTAACTTGGAAGAATATGTGACTAAATCCTTAAAATATTTTGTTTTCAATCTTATATTGGTTTACTTTGAAGAATTTTATGGAAAATTGGTTATCGAATGGTCCTCATTGAACTTTGGGTTTTATTGGACAAATTTTGGAGATTAAGCATAGATTTTCTTTTTAAAGGGTTATCCTTTTCTGGATTACTTGACCTTGTACTAACCTTTTTGGTTTTGGTTAAAGCCTAAATACATGGGAAGTATATAGTTCTCTTTGGTGGATTAGGTTATTCTCTAGAAGTTGATTATAGTACTCTTAATGCGAACAAGTCTCCCTAAATACTCGTCTTTTGGAAAAAATATGAGTTTGTGTAAGGAATCTAATAAAAGTTGAAAGTCAACATGATAAGTGATTATGTTTCCTTATGAATAAATTCCTCAATAAAGAGTAACTTAAAACAAAAATTTTGTCTATTGACTTTTCCTACTGGGGAATCGAATACCATTTAACCCATCACAAGTTTGTGATTTTGTTGTGGTTAACTTTCTCCTTAACATGTTTTCTATCACTCTCCATCAGAACATGACCCTATGTTTTTTCTCCTCCATGTCCATATTTTTCTACATGGATTCCTAGTATGGGTTAAATCAGGTGACCTTTGTATTTATCTTCCTTTATTTTAAAGTGATTGTTTTACCGACTCTTGTTCCGATGTGGGACGTTCAAGGATGTTTCCAAGCTCAATTTTAAAAATTGCGAGGACGCAATTCCCAAAAGGGGGGAAGGATGTAACACCCGAGGTAAATAAAGAATATGAAATTTTCATATTTATCCATATTTGTGAATAAAATATTAATATGACTTTAAAGGGGACACTATGCTCGATGGCGTACCCAACACGCAACAACGAGTTTCTTGGGAATCTTACGTTGCACTCTAATAATAATATAATATTATTTTAAATGGTAGTTAACATGTAGCCGTTGTATTGGTGAGAATGGATAGAAATAACTAAAATATGATTATATATGTTTTTAAATGTTTTTACATTTATCCAATAAAAGATAAAGGCATAAAATACGGAAAGAATTCAATTTTAGGCGTATATGCCCTAGTTTTTCACTAAAGATTCACTTATCGCCTTTTGATGAAGAACCATAATTAAATATAGTTTTGTTCACTCTTATACATTCTATTGGACCAAATAAAACTCTTCTTAAGAATTGGTACATCAAAATTTACTTTGTGTAAATTTTTGGTATCTTTCCGATAAAGTTCATTTTTTTAATGAATAGTGTAAAATGTTGTATTTTAATTCAAAACCTCTTTTTAATCTAATTTATTTATATGATTATATTATATTTTGAATTGGTTTTAAAGTGAAATTAGAATATATTTTTACCATTAAATCCAATAGTGGTTGTTGGAATTAATTTCACTTTGAAATCAGACTTAAACTAGTGTCAATCTTTTGATACTTATTGTTTTATAAAAACACGCTATTTGCTCTGACAGCGGAAATTAATTATTAAATGAATTAATGTGACTTATATGTTTTTAATTTTGTAAAATGGACTTCATTTTTTAATTCTTAATATCAAATATATCTTAGGGTGAATTTTGGGGAATTTTCTGAAAAAATTCAATTTTTGATGAATAGTGAAACCACTAAGTGGTACTTATAAAAACTGATTTTTCCGTTTAAATGAAATTTTGACATCTTTGTGTTTTGAATTTCAAAAATCCGAAATACATGGTTGTCATTAAGAAGTAAAATGTGGTTCAATGGGATGAAAATATTTTTTTGGTGAATAGTATCTTATTAAGTTTTTAATCGCGATTAGAGGTAATTAGTGTAGTTTAAGGTAAAAATAATGTTTTAATAATATAAGATGAACTTGAAACATGTTATAACCTCATTGGATGTGTCATGGCCGACCAAGACAACCCATGGGTCAACTTGGGGACCCCATGAAGCCACTTTGGTTGGAAAATGACATTAATATCTTTTTATTTAAAGTTAAAGTAAAAATGAGACAAACATGAAATGTTTTACTAAACAAATTTTTACATGGGGTTATACAAGTAATATTTTTTACTATAAATATTCATTGGAAATATAAAAAGATTTCATACATCATAGGTTTTTTTTATAATTTTTAGACAATAAATAAATTAAATTATTTATGACATCATGATGATGGAGCGATGACCTCATTATTTAACGATTTAAATAAAATGGAAAGATAATCTAATATCTAAGACCTACACATGTCCAAAACCTATTGGATGAGTGTATTTCGAACCCTTATCACCTTATCCTCGAAATACATCAATGTGGGACCTTTAAAATCCGAAACGCTTTTGAAAATAAAGTAACATTTTGTAACTTTACAAGAGTGCCCCTCCTCTCCTCTTATAAAAGTCCCCCACCTCTACCTCCTTACCCACACTCCCAAAGCCTTTGGATCGGCCATCCTCTGCCCATTTTGTCTCTCCACTTCCCTCTCTTACTCCTTGAAGCCTCAATTTTGGCATAAGTCTTCCCAAGGAAGCCTTTGAGCTCAAACCAAAGGGAGTTACCCGATTTTAAGGTAATGTCTTCACTTGTGTCCTTTTGTTTTATTTTGCTTCTCCAACCCCCTAAAATCTTTTTATTCATTTGTTTTGTAAAAAATCCAGTATCTTCAATATACTAGGATGTTTTTATAAGAAGTATTAGAGCTACACTTACACACACCTACATCTAATGGTTAAAGAACATACTGTTTCTGTGGATGGCGAATTTCTGCCTCCCGAAACGATGATTGTTCAACATTCTTCTAACACCTTAAAAGGTGGCCATTAAGATGACACTATATTTATATGTGATATATAATATGTTTATGTTTTCTTTAAGCTTCTGTATTTTTCATTTTGGGCATACCTTTATGGTTTCCATTATGGGTAAACGCGATATATTCATTTAAGGAAGTGCGGACTACCGCCCCCTCAAAGTGATTTGATTCGTTAATACCATATGTGGTACGTATAAAGGATATATTTAATAATATTATATATGATACCATACTATAATTAAAATACTATTATGTATCATTATGTTTTAATTCCATTAAATATGAAATAGAAATGGAAGTAGCGTTCATGCGTACGTACGGCTTACCGTCTCCATGAACGGTACATTTCATTTCTTATCTCAAAATGTTATGTCATATTATAAGTACATATATATAATGGATATATATGTAATTTATTACATCAAAATTATGGATATCATTATGGAATTATAACATATATATATCTCTCTCATTTTGTTTTAATTCCATTAATATGACAAAAAAATGAAAGTAGCGTTCATGCGTACGTACGACTTACCGTCTCCATGAACGGTACATTTCATTTCTTATCTCAAAATGTTATGTAATATTATAAGTACATATATATAATGGATATATATGTAATATATTACATCAAAATTATGGATATCCATATGGAATTATAAAATATATATATCTCTCTCTCATTTTGTTTTAATTCCATTTATATGACAAAAAAATGAAAGTAGCGTTCATGCATACGTACGACCTACCATCTCCATGAACGGTGCTTTTCGTTTTTTATCTCCAAATGATATGGAATAGTATTAAATGAATATTTATTGTATATATATGATATTTTAATCATTAATACTATTCTGGAAATTATTTACTTATAACTACATGGGCAATATTGTTTTCAAACAAGTTCATTTTTGACTCATGTACCAAACATCGGCAAAAACGTCTGATATGAACTAACATTATTAAAAAATTATTATAACATTATAATATGTGATATGAACTGAATAATAATATCTAAAGGAGGTAATTAGGAAATTATTAATTGACCAAAGTTTATTATTCAGGAATATAAAGAAATGAATAAGACAAGTTGGACTTGAGGTAAGGGATCCTACTCCTCTCTTTCTTTTTAAGTACACTCTTTTATGTCATTCCTTCTAAGATCATCTTTCTTGTTATTGGGATGTTCTTTTATATTAATATTACTGTAATTTTTATGTTCATATGATGAGAGACCCTATTCTCTCTCATCAATCCATTTTGGAAGTTTTGAGTGGCGCCGTTAGGCTGCCGAATTTTCGTAAGAGATCTAACCTCTCTCTTTCCCTTTAAGTACTCTCCTTTATGTCACTGCTTTTAAGCTCCCATTTGTTATGTTGTGGGATGTTATTTTATATTAATCTTTCTATAAAATTTATTTTAATATGATGAGATACCCTATTTGATCTCATCAATCCATTTTTGTATGTTTTATGTGGCGCCATTAGGCTACCGAGTTTTTGTAAGGGATTTTTCATCTCACTTTTATTCCCGTGAGATTTAGGCTACATTTTCCACAATTTCATTTGAGTGGTGTATGTACTACAAATTATTCTACTTTTGTGTAATATACTTTCGTTTATGAGTATTTACATCGATGATGTATTGTCCTTCTTTCATGGGGTGTATCTTTTGAAAGATACCCAAGTCGGTAAGGGAACCTTTCACCCTCCTCTTTTTAAAAGACTTATTTTGTTGGGTCTTTTAATTTACATATTGTTATGTTGGGATATGTTATCATATATCCTTATTGATGTAAATTTTATGTCCAAGTGATGAGATACACTTTTTATCTCTCATCAACTCATTTTGATGTGACGCCGTTAGGCTGTCAAGGGAACTTCTTAACCCAATTTCGATTTCTTTGGGTTCAACATGTAGTTATTGAATATGTCATCCTTTGAATATGTGTGAATGACCTTTGATTATTTTACACTTAATATCCACATATATTTTGTGTATTCATTTGTCACACATAATTATGTAATTGATTTATCCTTAAACCAAGGATACCGTCTTTGTATGGGACTTCGTCTCAATCTCCTTTCATTGAGGCATATTTTATTTTATACACAACTTTCTCTTATACGGTATATAAACCCCTTTGAATTTTACGTTTATACAAAAGGAATCTTTTTTAATATGAAGCGTTTTACAAAACGACAAAAGGGAATTTTTTTGTCATACGAATGCGGTGACAACGACTTCTCCGCCGCCGTGACCGTTATTTAGGTTTCGGCTTCCTCTACAATCCATACATTCTTTTTAAAAGAAAAATAAATACCATGTTTTACTTTTCTTTTATTTTGGTATTTAAAATGGTTTTCTTAATGTATTTATATCAATGTGTTGTATTGATATCTTGTTATTGAAAGGTGGAAATTTTATGTTTCCTTAATGCATGTTTTATGTGATAAGATTATGTTATGGTTCTTGGGCATTGTTATGAAGACGGGTGGTTCCATGATAAACTAAGGGCGGGTGAGCCCGATATTGCTCTCCAATTCATTGAGTAACGCGAAGGAGTGAAATGTTAAGGTTTCTCCGAAAAGATTTAGGGAATATACTGTGATGGGTATTCCAAACATAACCAAGAGGGTTACTCCCTACGTAAGAATGTTATGAATGCCTCAAGTTACCTTTATGTCTTATGATTTCTATGATTTATTCATGATTTGATGAGGTATGTTAAAGTGCCTATGTTTTATGGTTAAATTATGATTTCATTCTTATGTATATATGAACTCATGTTTCCTTTCCATATTTTTAGAACCCTTACTGATCTTTTTATGCTCATCCCAAGTTTTTGAAATGTTTTTCACAGGTCAAGGGAAAGGTACATGATGTGATGATAGTGTCAAGGATGTGTCAAGAAAGAATCCATGTTTTATTTTAAATATGTTTCCGTTGATGGGAAGAATGAATACTATCTTTTATGTAACCACTTTGTTTAAATGTGGAATGTAATGCAAGTTTCATGATCTAATTCTCTAAAACTCTAAACTTGAAAAGATCCTCAATGTGTAATCTTGTAATAACTCAAGATTAAGTAAGGTTTAAGGCTGGGGCCTTATAATTATAAACCTTAAAGGTCCTCTATAATGTAACTAATCCATGTTTTCCTTTTTTATTTTGTATGGTTTGGACAAAAATTTGGGTCACAATTACCAGCATCAAAGCTAGGAATGTAATATTATGACATTCAGCACATGATCTGGGTGTGTGGGTTCTAGGATGTTATGGGGGGGGGGGGGTTGGGATAAAATTTAATGTATTTTCCAGTCTCCCTAGTCTATATCACACACAAAGATCTATTTGTACCATTTCCCTACTAAACCATGTAATCCTCATAAGTTCCTAACCCCAAGCTCCATCGTATCTATCAACCCAACCTTTTGATACAATTATATCATGACCCCCTCCCTCTAAAGGTACCCATTTTTGGTTGGAAATAAAGTAAGAGAGATAATGACCCTAAATAATACCTCGAATATGACTTAGGTTATCGAATAAAATGGAGGTTATAAATAAAGTCAGTCATTTTTGAGGCATTACCCTCAATAGAAAAAGTAGTATTGGGAGATAGACTATCAAACACTAAAAAAATACATCACATAAGAAAAAGGAAAAAAAACCCTACAATAGCCCACAATGTATGTAATGTCATAGAAATAAAAATTAATGCATCAATGTAAATTAACAAGATGAGCCTACAACATCAACTCAAAAATAGCTCCAACTCCCAAGATAGTATTGTCCAACTTGGATCCTAAAGCCCTCTTAAAAACCCGAAAATGTTTTTATATATTTAGGGTGAACATAACATGTATACTTAGTAGGATCATACCCAATGAATCTTTTGAAAATGTGATAATAAAATATTAATTATTCAGTGAACAAAAATAAGAATAAATAAAGACCTAGCAGGTTAACTAGTTCGTAACCTCATCAAGTCTCACTCACTAAATAATGCATCTAAGTTTAATAATATAAGAAGTTAAATATTGAGAAAAGGGAACCCCAAATCACTTCCCCATTTATTTTCTGCTCTCATGCCTTAATTTATTATGTATTGGAGTTCCAATACATTACATATTCATCAACCTAATGCCACTATAAGCCTTATCACAATATAAAATCCCCAAATATTAACCCATTTCCAATCACTACATCACAACCTTATCCTTCCATAACCAGTTCCGTGAGCTAGAATAGTAGGGTGTCACGAACATGAAGGATATAAAACTTATACCCTCCTCCCACCATGAATCACCCCCACTATGAGCAACATCACCCTCTTATCAAACATCATACCTAGCAAACTATACCTATAAGACTTCACATCCCATGCATAATAACCTCACATGAATGAGAGAGTGGGGAAGAGAGGTTATCCATTCATCCATCCCCACCAACTTCAATGTTCAAGGAAAACACCCAGAACCCAAAACCTTTGGGCATTGGTGAAAACACATGAATCAAGTGGGTGAATATAGAAATCACAAGGAAACCACCATATTGGCCTAGAATTTTCATACATAGACATCACATCTTTATAGATGAATACATAACATTATGACCCATTCCATAATTGTTTAGGTATAGTAACTTTGGAATCTTGGAATAAAAAAACTAGTTTGTAAAATATATAAATTGTCTCCCACTTATTTCTTATAAATAGAACCTTTATTATAAATATCATACTCAATAACTTTTTTCATAACCTGGGGAAATGAAAAATAAGGAAAGGGTGAGTTTAGATGCTCAATAAGGGTAAACAAGGGATATATAAATAATCATATAATAATAACATGAGAGTATGGGTTTAAGAACATGATATTAACATTTGAAAACCACACCCTATATACCAAAGATCATACTGTTATGTCATGGAATAAATATTGGTAGTTCATAAGACATGAATCATAAGGTAATAAATGAACATGATATATAAGATCATAACATTGACATAAGACATGTAATTATGGAATACATATAAGAATAAAAAAATAATTTCCATAAAAGAAAAGTATATTTTCCAATACTATAATAGTGGAATGGGTTCACTCCCCAAAAAATCATAGCAGTCTGGGTTCACTACCAAGACTATCATAGTGGACAAAGTCCCTTACTGAACTAGGTTCACTCCCCATTCCAGTCCTGTTTATCTCATGAGATATCAATCTATACCCAATTTACTATAGGGATATATAGTTACCATAAATCAGATAATTAAAATAATATATATATTTATTCCAAAAGATCATAAAAAATCATCATATCAGATCCTCTTAAATGAAATGGGTAACCTAAAAATTTCATCATAGAATAACCTAAGTAAAAGAAATGTGTTTCATAAACATATTGTCATCATAAACATAAACCATACTGAGAAAGATTAAGGATACTATCATTGTACCATATCCCAAATAAATCAAACATGATATCATGGATTGATATATTTGATGAATAGAAATACCATTAAAATATCATTAAAACATTCCTGAGGAAAATATCATTTCCATTTAAAAATCAATTATTTACATAATACTATGAAATTATAAAGAAAACCATTTTATTTGATAATAACCAAGTAAAAATTTAAATGAATATTCAAAAAAAGTCATAATGGTGGAAAGATCCATTCATGCTGTATAACTTTAAAAAAATTCCTTTAATACCATTTTCATAAATGTCACAATGTACCTCATTTGGAAAATGACATAAATATTCCTTTAAAACCATTTTTAGAACTTAAACATGGGTAAAAATGGCTTTAAAAATCATAGGATAATATTAAAATCTTCAATAAAATATTTTAGAAAAACATTGATTTGCAATAAAAAAGGTTTTTCAAATGAAAAGAGAAATGAAATCATTCTTTAAAAACATATTTTTAGTATCTTGAGTACACATTTCAAGGAAAATTGAAGGAAAACTTGTATTTTAAATAAATAACCATAGAAGATGAAAATTAATGATATTATTGAGAGATAGTTCATAATATTTCATCCTTATAAACTTTATCATAAATAACCAAGATAAAAAATCACATTGTTACATAAAACCCTTACTTTGAGTTTTCATTACTTTAAAATAACTCTAAACTCCTATATAATAAATTTAAATTTATTTTAATTCTACACTAGAGTCATTTTCATACTTATAATATCACATGTGATATCTTTATAACATTTTAATTCCCACTTTTATCAATAAATCCTTATTAATATTATCATTTCTTGGTGTTAACTAATTAATTTATCATGATTATTTCAGTTCAACATATATGGTCTTCATACATTTATCTTAGTTATATTATTTACAGATTAATATCATGATATAAATATCATATATAATCAATATATAAATATTTAGAGTCATCCATATAATGTATAGATATAAAAATTAATTACACCGCTCATGGATATGGTTGGCCATACCTACACATGGAGGCTATTTTCATTTTTTGATGGATGTAATGATGGAAATGTAAATAATAATTCACCTTTATAGAAAAATTATCTTGTTATATATATCATATATATTCATTAAATATTTCATTATTACCATATAAGTAAAATGTGTTTGATTAGACCAACACCACCTTATTTTAATGATCCAAATCATGTTCATTTTATTATTAATGATCGTTATGATTTATTTAAGAAACTAGTTTATTAAAAAAAATAAAAAAATGTATAAGTATAGAGATTACAGTGTCACCTTACCATATGAATCTTAGGTGATTGTATCTTGTTGCTGCAAGCTATTTTTCACCTTATAGTTTGTACTTTACCTTCTTACCATGAGAAAAATGAACAAAATCTATCCAAGTCACAACCTTACCACAAGAATGAATCACCTTACCACAATAAGGAATCACCTAACCATAAGAATGAATCACCTTACTGTAAGAAGGGGTCACCTTATTGCAAGAATGAATAATCTTACCGCAAGAAGGAATCACCTAACCGCATGAAGGATTTACCTTACCATGCCAATGTATGTAAATTATCATAAATTGATATAATGATATTACGTTTCTAATGTAGTGATCATCTAAAGAATAAGATCACGGCATGAAGAAGTGATTTGAATGGATAAAGAAGTAAGAATAACACATGAAGTTATGAACCTAACACATCACCTCCCTGTATCAGTTGACCGTGTCAATTTTCTATGAGTATAGTTGACCATAAATCAATTGAAGACAACTTACCATGTCTAACTTAACAGTAGAGAAGTTCAAATATCAACGACTATTTTTTCATAAATTAATTAAATCATTATAACATTTAATGAAGGATGATTATTCTCCAATGTCTATTTCAGATTAAGATCTATTTCAAGATATTTATTTGATCAGGAAGAAAATTGTGATGATGTGATATTAAGACATTTTTATGAAACATAGAGAGTAATAAAGTATTTTCAATGAGAACACCTTCCATAAAACTCTATTTTCCGATACTTAATAAAAAACTTGTTTGAGATCTTTACAGTGAAGAACTCAATGAATAAGAATAGTAAAATAATCACAGATCAAGATGATTCAAAATTTTTATTCAACTATCTATTTCTATTTCAATTTTAGTCATTAATTTTTGTCAGTGTAATTATTTACTATATTTATTCATACACATTTTCTCCTATGTTTAAATTGAGGAATACTAAATATTCTTGGAAAATCTCTCTTTTACTTGTATTCCCATGAATAACTATGGACGAGGTCCTCTATGGACTGTACTGATTTATATAACATGTATAATTGTGGAAGAGAATTCGAACCTGGAAAACCTATGTTCTATTGTTTGTAAAACCTGATCTATGATATATATCTAATTATTTTAATAATAATATTCTTGGAAGTATGTGATTTCCAAGTGGAGGAGATTAAGTCTTGTCTTGAGATGTAACCCTTTGTTTTCTTCTATCGTGTGTCCTAGTTTTAATTTTTATCTATTCTATATTTCAAATATAAATCTATATATGTTATTTAAATAAAAAACTCTAATTTTATAGTTAATATTAATTTGTTTTTATATAAAGTATTTGATTAAGTGAATTCATCTAAAAATGTAATATACATATAGGATATTTTAATTGATCCATAATCACAGTTCTAAGAAACCATTTTAAAGATCAAAGTTATATATTTCTACTATTTTGACTAAATGGGCATGTTTAATAAATTTTGCGGATTTAGTTTTAATTTTTTTAATAGAAGTTTTTTTGGGAACTCAATCCAACCCCTCTGGAGTTACTCCCTGTGACCAATATTTGATATCAAGGTTATTTTTTTCATATATTTTTAATTTTGATTTTTTTAATGATCTTAAAAATTTGTTATTTCTAAATTTATTCCTTTATGGATAATAAGTTCAAGAGTGTTCTGCTATAAATAATCCTCCTTATTTTAATGGAACAAATTATTCTCAGGGGATGATTAAAATGATGATGCATATCAAATGAATGGGGTTTTTTTAAAATCTGGACTGTAATTAAAGACTAATATGAATTGACCAAAACATATAGAACTAAAAGGAATGATAATATTATAGAATATTATAATAATAATTTTAATTCTATGAATTTTTAATATTTTTCTTTGGGTGCAGAAGATTTTAACATAATTTATTCATGTACTACTACATTTTATTTTTTTGACACTTTAGTTGATTCACTTGAGAGAACATCTAATGTTAATGAAATGTGATTAAATACTTATACTATTAAATAAACCACTTTTAAGATGAAACATTATAAACATATTTCTAATATTTATCTCAGGTTTAATAAGATCATGAATATAAGGCATTCATTGGGAAAAACAATTCCTAAAAAAGATCAAGTGATGTGCCTATTGAGGTGTTTACTAGATAGATGGAGAAGAACATTAGTGTAAATTTGAGAGTCATGTGATGTAAGCAAGTTTCCTGTTATGGAGATGACTTGAAATATTATGATAGGAAACTTGTATCCTTCATGATCACTTCTTGAAAAAAAAGAATATCAAAGAATACATCTCAACTGATAGGGAGTCACCCACTAATAGTGATAAAGAGATGTAACACTTGGTAAAGGAAACAAAAATTTATATAAAAGGATGAATTTATTTAGGAACCCTTGTTTTAAAGGAAATTATAAAAATATAGGAAATTTGAGAAAGGATTGAAAAAATGATGATACTAAAAACAAAATAATCTTTTATGAATGCAAGAGAAAAGGTCACTTTGAAGATGACTGCACTACGTTTAAATTTAAGATGAAATATAAAGATATGGATTTAGGTATAAGAAATATATGAAAGAAATTTAGAGTTATTTAGAAGATATATTGAGTCATTTAGACTCATCCTAAGAGGACAAGCATGATATATCAAACATGTGTTCTATGATAAACATATCTGAGGTATCAAAGGTTATTCCTGTATCTCCTGTTCATATTTCTAATATATGTAGAGACAAAAATAGTAATCAAAATAGTGATGAAAACATATCAAATGAAGAAAATTTTTAACACTGTAATATAATGGAGTATATTTAAATGAACTTAAAGAAAAATATAATATTTTAAAATTCCAATCATGCTCTGACTTCAAGATTTAAGACTAGGCTACTTGTTTTTGTGTCAGTCTGGGGGGATCTCCCATCTCTCTGAGCTAGGGTTCCATTTGAAGGAGATTAATACGTGGGAGAATATAAACCACTTCATGCTTCATCCCCCCATACTTCTTCCCTTATCATTCCCCTCCATTCTTCCCCCTGGTCTCCACTTCCTCTTAACGTTCTCAGTGACACCACTTCTCCCTACTTTCCCCTTCCTCTTCGGGTTTGTGTTTCCTTTCAATGGAGAATACACTCTTCACTTCGATCATCCTTAATTTACTATTCTTCTTCCCCTATCCTCATCCCTTGATTTAATGATTCAGTTATTTGGTTGGACTTTTCTTACTTCTCACCATCCCTTTTCTACCATTCCCTACACATCAGACCTCCAACTTTGTGTGGGTGCTTCATGCGTCTTGGGTTGGCATCAGTGGTGGATTATGGGGTACTTATTATCTTCTTACCTTGTTTTATAACCCATTGTGACCAAAACCATCTTGTTCAGGATTGATGATGGTTTTAGGAAATCTTGGGATGGTGAGGGAGGAGGGACAATAGCGGCCTCAATGCATTTTTTTCTCCATATTTTGTTTCTTTCTCACCTGTTTGGTTTCTTTATTCTTCGACCACTATTGTGTTTCGTCTGTCATTGTCTTCCATTTTTCTTTGGGATTATTTTTCATTTTTTTTCGGATGGATTTTTTTGGTGGGTTTTCTATGGTATGGAGTTCTATTTTGGTTCCCAATGATGATGATGTTGGTGATTCATTTGTACTAGTTACAATGACTACGATTTGGGGTATAGTGGTAGATACAACATTAAATAACTCTGTTTTATTTAGATATGTTCAAGGTGATTGTATCATTTGGTGGTATTTCCAATGTATATTTCTGGTTGAGGTTATGGTCTTCTTCAAATGTATTATGTCAATGGTGTGATGGGTTGAGTTCTATGACTATGTTCTGATGCTACAGAGGGATGATCACCGGTGGGTTTTCATCACCTATAGTGTCATAAACGGTGTGATAAAAAATTAGGAGGGGTAGATTGAGGGGGCTTTCCACTCTATTATTTCATTTCCCATGATGATATGATGGCGATAAGACCAATTCTTATTTTTCGTATGTTACAGTTTGGGTCATGTGCATGGTGGGAGTAGGTTTATGAGGTTTGTTTGAATTTTAAATATTGTGCTTTGTTGGGGATTGGGGAGGTGGATGAATCTGATTTGGTAAAGATGATTATGATGGGTTTATGGAAACGATGAAGTCTTTTTTGTTTAACTTGGGTGATTTTGAGTTTTTGAATCTAATAATTGTGATTAATGTCTACTAGTTTTTTGCTTTTTTTGTTTAAAATTTTTCCAATTATGAAGTGTGAGGTTACCACTAAACCATAAAGTGGATTTTAAAAAAAAATTAAAAATAGATTTGGATTGCTAGTTTTAAGACTGATCATACTATATAGAAGGATAATAATTCTAAACTATTAAAATAGAATAATAAGTTAAAATTATCTAATAATAAATTTCAAAAGGATTTGGAAATATTTACAAATGGAATTAATATTCTTACACAAATTCTTGGAAGGAAAAAACATCTAAATATACAACTAGAATAGGCTATCAACTTAGTAAGAGAAAAATAATTAAAAATAATTTCATTCTAAGTTACAGTTCTCGAAACTATTTTACTATTTTTTATTATTCTTAACATAACAATGTTTTTATTTATAAATATCTAAAATATTCTTATAGGTAACCTGTTATGAAATTATGGATTTATAATACTTTTATTACTAATATTTTTGTAAAGAAAAAGATTTGGGCACCGAAGTATTTTTTGGTTTAACTTTTTTATAGGAAACCTTCTTGAAAATATCTAGTAAAAACTTATGGTATCAAAATGGTGACTATTATAGACACATTAATGTGGACTATTCTAGTTTTAAGAACATGATCAAGTATGATAGTGGGCATTTCACCTTCAGAGACAATTCCAGAGGTAAGATAATTGGTCTTTGTAATGTTAGTAACTCTAATACTATTTTATTTTCAAAATTTCTATTTTTAAATGGATTAAATACTATTCTTATTATCACCTCACAACTATGTGATGATGGTTTCCCTGATAAGTTTTAAAATAAATCTTGTAAGGTTTTTTATTCTAAAAATGATTTATTTTTTACTACTTTAATAAATGGTAATTTATATTCTATTAATTTAGATTCCTTGTTTCCTCTAAATATTAATTTTCTTTTTTTCCTTTGACATATATGATTTGATTTATCATCAGAGACTAAGTCATTTCAATATTAATTTAGTTTGAAGAAATACTAGGAAAGGGTTATTAAATGATCTACCTAAACTTTAATTACCAAATGATAAAGTTTGTAACCCATGCCAAAAAGGGAAAAACATAAAATTTCTTTCAAAATAAAATAAAAACGTTTTGACTTATAAACCCCTAGATTTGGTTCACATGGAATTTTTTGGACCTTCTATAGTTCCTAGCTTAAATAAGAAGAATTATTATTATTTTATCATAGATGAATTTTTTAGATATTGTAGGTTATTCTTTCTAGCTCACCAAATTGCATTTTTCTCTTATTTTACCAAGTATTCTAAATCTATAGAAAAACTTAGTTGTCTTAGAATTAATACCATAATAAGTCATCATGGATGTGAGTTTGAAAACCAATATTTTGAATCTATTTGCTCAAAAAATGGCTATAATCAAAAATTTTCGTCTCATGGGACTTCAAAGAAGAATGGTGTAGTGTAAAGGATAAATAGAAAAATTCAGAAAATCACCCAAACCATGCTTAATGAGTATGATTTACCATTGTTTTAGAAATAAGCTGTGAATAAATTTCATTACCGAATCAGAAGAGTTTTAATTAGATATATCTTATAGAAACATTCTTATGAATTATGTAATAAAAGATAAAAAGGTTAATTACTTTAGTATTTTTGGTTGCAAAGTCTTTATTCTTAATAAAAAGGATAATCTTGTAAAATTTTCTTTCAAGAGTGATGAAGGAATTTTATTTGGATATTCAACATTGATTAAATCATATAGGGGGTTTAATAAAAGAAAAAAGATTTTGGAGGATTATTTTCATATCAAATTTGAAGAAACATATCCACATGAGCCTAAACAACCATTATAAAACCTTTAATATGATATGTAAAAATTTGATTATAAATTCCAAACCTTATTATAGTTATGTGAGATAAGAAGAAAAATCATCCAATTTTTTAGGAACAACTTAAACCTAAACCTAAACCTGAACTTAAAGAAGAAAATGAGATTTCTATCCCATATTTATTATAACCCTTAGAACTTATAAAAACCATCCAATAGATGTTGTATTTGGATTCCTAAATAGAGGAACTCAAACTAGATATTATCCTAGAAATCAGGTTGAACATAAAGCATTCTTGTTATAGCTTGAACCTATGAAAATCAATGATGCAATTAATTATGAATCATAGTTAATTTAAATGTAATAAAAACATAATCAATTTGGATTAAATACATTTTGGAAACTAGTGGATATACCTAAAGACACTCTAACTATTAGAACTAAATGGGTGTCTAGAAACAAGGTTGATGAGTCATGAACTATAGTCAGAAATAGGGCTAGGTTGGTTACCCAAGGATATAGTTAGGGAGGGGGTATTAACTATGAGGAAACTTTTTCCTTAGTGGGTATACATGAATCCGTTGGAATACTACATACTTATGAAACACATATTGAATTCAATCTATATCAAATGGATGTAAGAAGTTCATTCTTAAGTGGTTATTTTATTGAGGATTTTTTTATTGAACAAACCCTTCTATTTCTTAATCCCCACTTTACAAATCATATTTTAAAATAAAATAAATCATTATAGGTTTTAAATAAAACTTCTAGATCTTGGTATGATAGGATCATATCTTTTCTGATTTATAATGATTTTACTAGAGGCATAACTGATCCTATTATTTTTATAAAAAGAATTTCAAAAGATTTTTATTAGTTTAAATTTATGTTGATGATATTTTTTTTAACTTCTAGAAATTAATTATGTAAATAATTATTAAAAATTATGAAAAGAGAATTTGAAATGAGTTTAATGGGTAAACCTAAATTATTTCTTGTTTTTCATATTTTTCAAAATAAGGATGGAATTATTTTAAATCAAATTAAGTTCAATATATACCTTTTAAATTTTTTTGGGTTGGATAACACTAAAGGAATTGATACTCCCATGGGAACTAAATACATGTTGGATCTTGATGAAGATGAGAAATTAGTTGTTCATCCACTTATAGAGGTATGATTGGAATCTTTCTATACATAAATTCTCATAGACCATATTTTATGTTTAGTGTGTTTATGGGTGCTCATTTTCAAAAAAAAATCCAAATGAATCACATATATTGGATATGAAAAGAATTTTAAAATACCTAAAAAATACAACTATATTAGGAATTTCCTATTCTAGAGGAAAAAATTTAGATTTAGTTATTTATTTAGATTCAAACCTTGATGGTTGTAAGTTATATAGAAAAGTTAATTCTAGAACATTTTAGTTTTTGGGAATGTCTCTAGTATCATGGTGTAGTACGAGTATAAATTTGTTACATTATCCACTGTTGAAGATGAGTGTATAATTGTGGTTAGTTGATATACATTGATTCTATGGATGAAACAAACATTTATAGACTATGGATATCAATTTAGAAATTTCCCTATAAAATGTTATAACACTATTGTGATAAATATTTCTAAGAATCTTATATCTCATTCAAGAATAAAACATAGTGATATAAGACATCACTTTTCGAGAGATCATTATCTGAAGGTAGATTTTACTATTTAATTCAAAGGTATAAAACATTAGATTTTTCATATTTTTACAAAGCCTTTAAATGTTTATAGACTCAAATATATCATACATGAACTTGAAATGTTAATTTTTTAGCTTATTGGTTATTAATTTGATTGTTAAAATATTTTATCTACTTTTTTCAAAAATTATTTAAGAATTAGTGAAGTTTATTTCACATGGTTAGTAGGGTGACTATGAGTTTATTATTTGGTTAGCACACCTATAATGCACTACAGTTATCATTTTTACCATTCTTATGACATTTTATGATCTATGGTAATCATAATTACCATGTAGATTTTTACATTGAATATTTTATGAAAATATTTTGGCAAGATTTATTTTAATTTTTTTATTATTTTAATCCCTAAATTATTTAAATTAAAAATTCTAATATGAATCAAAACCAGTACCTATATTTTCTTTTATATCTCCTCCCTCCTTTAGGATATTCTGAACAGATTACTATTTTATCAAATTGAACCAATCAATCTCTTGTCTCAAATCTCTCTATTCGACCTCTTATTTTCTAACCATTATAGTTCTTGTATTGAATCAGAATACTAAAGATGAATCATTTTTCAGAAGTTTCCATTTCTGTTTTGTTTCTTCCACTAAATAAGTTGGAGGAGAAAAAATAATGCTTGAGTTTTTTATTAGACCCAATGAACTCACATGTTAGTAGTCATCCAGTTTCTGAAGAGAAAGAAGTCGATTCCTAATGGTTAAATTCAAGAAAATTTCTATTTTAGAATGAAATTTAGAAACAAGGTTGGACTGAATTTTTTTAGGAGAATGGTAAAATCACACACACACACACACACACACACACATATATATATATAATTTTGAAGAGTTTTATGATAATATTGGGTTCTTTTTTTGATAAAAGAAGGGAAAAGTAAAATCCAAGAATAATGGTGATGTTTTTAAATTTAGGTCAAGATTTAGGAAAAATGATTGGGTGTAACACACAAGGTTGAGTTTCAAGATTATCAATGTTCATATTCTATTAACGAACCAATTTTTGAATTTGATAATTCTCTGTACAAACTCATTGGAAATAGAACTCCTAGAAGAAACATTTCTATCGAGATAAGTGGTGAATTCAGACTTTTGGTTATGTTTATTCAATATGTTATCTATCTGAGAAAATGATACTTTAGTATTTTAAGTCATAGGGATATGTTTTTTCCTATTTTGAATGAATAATAGTGTATTGATTAATCTATACAGATTTTTTATGAGGAATACAGTCAATCTATATAAGAATAAATCAAGGTTTAGATCCTTATCATATCCTAGATTGGTTTATGCTCTTCTATAATCCAAAGTATTAGTTTCTCAGGGAGAGGATAAAGCAACTACATCTGATAGATTATGCATTACACAAAATATTTGCAAGCAAATGAAATTTAACTATAACCCTTGGATATAAGAATGGGTAGTAGACCCATATAAATTATATGATAAATTTAACCTTGTGAAGTATCCATTTAGACTGAGGGATATTGTAGATATAGGTCTTGAACTAAATGAAATTATTAAATATTCTACTAATTTTTTTCTTCAACTGAAAAATAAGAAAAAGAGGAAGTCATTAATCAAGAATAAGCTGTAGAAGTTGTTAAAAAAGAAGAAGAAGAAGATAATGAAGTATAAATAGAGTCAGTTTATCATAATGATCTAGTATGGGATAAATTAGTTGGTTCAGATGATGATGAGTATAGCTCATATGGATATCCTATTATTCCGAGCACCCATAGATAACCTATACCAGATTCACCCTATCCAATGTAGTAGTCCACTATATATTTTATTTAAGCTTAAATTATCATAGATCTGATGATGAAGATCATAGAGGAAGTCCATTTGGACATAGTGGGCCTACCGCTCATTTTTATTAAAATAAATTTGAAGGTATCTTTTATGGATATAGTTAATGTTGAGGAATGAAAGGAATCCACTCAGTTTATTTCTCATGAGGGTGTTTTTGAATTTATGTGAGCACTGAGGATCAAACTATGAAAATTGGTCCAATGGAGAGTTTACCTGAAGTTGATGGTAGGAATTCAGCTAGTGATCCATATCCTTTTGATCCTAGAACATCTATTCTATCCTCCTCATATGTCACTAAGGATTTTATGGTTGTATTAAAATAGGATATGTTGGGTATTCTGAAACATTTTTTTAATAAATTTTAGGACTTTATAAACAACTTGAGGCAAGAGGACATTTCTGATGTGGTTTCTAGGGTTATCAATAATATCCAACCCATATTTAATTTTTTAATATAGATTATACAAAATGAAATTAGATATACGAGATATTATATCGATGATTTAAAAGCTAATCTTTCAAATATTTTGAATCATTTGGAAAATAGATTCATGAATACAATGTATTAACTATATCCTGCATCTTATACTCCTCCAATTGATAAAGAAAATATCATGTAGTCCATTTAGGATGAGATGAAATATCTTTATATAGAATTTAATAAAACTCATGATGATGTGTATGGTGGGTTTCATACCCATGATTCTAAGAACCTCAATTTGGTTCAGGAGGATGCTAAATAGGTTAGTTAGGATAGAGAAACAATCAATAGAGTAATTGATTATTATCTTAGTAGGATATTTACAAATTAATATTTGAAATAAATGTTTATAAATATTTCTTAGTAATTTAAAATGCCTTTACTAATTAAAGATTTTATTTATTAGGTTGAGAATATTAAAATATGAACACTATTTTGGAAGCCTTTAAGGAGAATCAAGATGATTTTCTTCAGACATTGGTGTATGGTTATTGAGCTATCAGTGAGTTTACCTAGTTAATGGAACCCTACCTGTATACCTATCTGGATATTGTCTTCTCACCATCATCCATTAATATATCTCAACCTACCCCTTCCTATACTATCAATCCTTTTGTTCTCACTTATGAACAAGACATTCAGTAGCTTAGACTAATTTCTAGGTGTGTAGTTATTTGAGAACCATCCTTCACTTCTCAACCAACCTCAACCTCTGCTCCGGATTCTACTTCCAAAGTAAAGTATCCCATACTTCCTATAAAGATAAGATATAAAACACCATCATATTATAATTAGGATTTCTAATAAGGATATTTTTTACTTTTAATATACTCTTTTTTTGCAATATCTTTTCTGATATATTGATACTATTATCTCACTGTTTCTTTTATTTCTTCTATATTATTTATTTTTTTTAATCTTAAATGGGGATAATTCTAATAAATAATAAATTAAAATTCATTGAATCAAGAATGTGAGCAAGGGGAGAATTACAAACTATGATTAAATTTGGAAATCCTTTTTATAATTTCAAAATAAAATTAATTATAGTTATTCTAATCCTTTGAAAATATTTCTTTGATGCATTCAATTTATTTCAATTTACATATAATGATTTGTGATCATAAAAAAGTGGGATATTATTGGTTTATATTAGCACCTCATTATTTTTATAAACCCAAATCATGTTGAATTTATTATTAATGATATTTATATTTTATTTAAGAAACTATTTTACTAAAAAAATTGAAAAAATGGATAATTATATAGGTTATCATGACACCTTACAACATCAAGGTTATGTGATATTATGGCTTTACTGTATGCTAGGTATCACTTTACCTTATGAACATGAACTAATTAACATGATAGGTATGAAATAAATCTATCAAACTCATAACCTTACTGAAAGAATGAATCACCTTACCATAAGAAGTAATCACCTTACTGTAAGAACAAATCACCTCAATACAAGAAGGAATCACCTTATCACAAGAAGTAATAATCTTACCATAAGAAGGAATCACATTACCACAAGTTGGAATGGCCTTAAAGTAAGAAGGAATCACCTTACCATAGGTAGGATTTACCTTAACATACCAAGGTTTGAAAATTATAATAAAGTTATATACTGATATTACATTTATAATATTGTGTTAGTATGAAGATCATGATGACTGAATGTAGAGCTGAGCTAAATGCATGAAGAAGTGAGATGAACACATTAAACAATGATCCTACCAAATCACCTCATTGCCTCAGGAGACCGTTATATGTTTCCATAAGCACTGCTAATCGTACATCAAGTGAAGACAACCTACTATGTCTAAATTAGTAGTGAAGTAGTTAAAATATCCAAGGGCATGTTTTGACACATTAATTGAAGAATAAAAACGTTTAATAAAGGCTGATTATTCTCTAACATCTATTTAATGTTAATATCTATTTAAAGAGATTTATTTTACCATGAATAAAAAGACCATGATTTTCTAATAAGACATTTTAATGACACAAATATAACAACATAGTATTTTCAATAAAAAAACCTCCATGAAATGATGTTTTCCTAGACTTAATGAATTTTTTTTCAAGATATTTTCAAAGAAGAAATCACGAAATCAGAATAGTCAAATCATCATGGATCAAGATACTTTGAAAATTATATTCATTTATCTTTTTCTCTTTCTAATTTTATGATTTACTTTTGAGCAGTTCAATGTTGTACTGTGTTTGTTTGTACACACTATATTCTATGCTTAAGTAGAAGAATACTCAATATTCTCTCAATATATATCTTTTACTTGTATTCTCATGAATAATTGTGGAATAGGTCCTTGATGTCATGTATTAATTTTCTCCCCATGTATAACTGTGGAAGAGGTTTTGAACCTGGACAACCTATGTGATACTGTTTGTAAAACCTGATCCATGTTGTGGATCTGATTATTGTAATAATAATCTTTTTGTAATTAGTTGATTTCCACATAGATGGGATTAATTATCAATGTGATACTGAAACCATTTTTTTATTCCACTGTGTGTTTTAGTTTTAGTTTTTCTATATTCTATATTTCAAAGATAAAATTGTATCTATTATTTAAATTTGAAACAAAAATCTAATTTAATAATTGATCTAAATTTTTTATATGATATATTTGATTAGTGATATTTGTTTCAAAGGTAAATGTATTTAAAAAATGTTTTAATTGATCCATAACAACACTTCTAAGAAAATATGTGAAGGATAAAAGTTATATATTTCTACTGTTTTGATTAAGTGGGCATGATTAATCAATTTGGGGTATTTATTTATAAATTTATTTAATAGAAATTTGTTTGGTAACTCAATTCATCCCCCCACTTGAGTTACTCTCTCCGACCAAGAAAATGGAAATTAAAATCGAGTCACATCACCTCGTGGAGGTAGTAGTCCACACATACGCACAAACGATGTTATTGTTTCGCAACGAATTGGGTGGTAAGAAATAGATTTGATATTATAATAAAAAATAATAATTATATGAAAATACTATATATAAACATTAAAACAATCATAATACCTAATAATTAATTATGGTGATGAAAAATGAATTGTATAGCTACATGGATATAGTAAACTGTATTGAATGCACGAGCGATACTTTGACCTCTTGTTTGATGGGAATGAGTGTGTATAATGGTTTTTGAATAATCATAATAATATTTCATCATATTTAGGATAATTAAGCTTTTATTTTATGATAAAAACCATATATTTAGAGGAGGTAAAGAAGAGTATAAAATAAACTGAACGGTTAAGATGATTACCACTTATTTGAAATGATTCTTTTAGATCACCTCTATAGGGCTCTAGGGTTGGTATTATGGGAAGAATAGAACATAAATAATGTGCCTAAGAAATATTAGAATAAAAATTGGAAGATTTTAGTTGATATAGAAGGCTAAAATTGGTGTAAGAAAGTGAGGGAGGAGGTTCCATATTATAATTGAGGTGAAAGTCACATTAAAATTTTCTTTAAAGATTAAATTATAATAAATTCATTATCAAGAAAAATTCCTCCAAATGGAGAGTAATTTGAATATAAAGTAGGATAGAGTTTTAATACCATAAAATAATATAATTTATAGAAGTTTTTTTTTCATTTTAAACTTTATCATTTTGATTAACCGTCAATTATCCCATTTTTAATTTTAACAACGGAAACAATTTTTTCAGTAACAAAGGGTTGTAATTTTTACTTATAAGGTGAAAATTGGCCCATAAATGGGAAAATTATGAAATTAAAGATAATATAGTATCCAAATTTTCTTATTTAAATATTTTTATTATTTTTAAATAATTTAATAAAATAATATTTTGAAAACATATAATTATTTCCAAATTTGACTCTATTCATTAAATTCTAGTTAAACGACATAAAGATAAAGTTTAAATTTGAATATAATATTTTTAAAAAAATTAATACATCATATTAACATATAATATTTGTGTAAAACTATAAATTTATCAAATTATGTCACTTTTAATATTTTTCAAAATCATTTATTTTATTTTACCTTTAAATAAATAAATATTATTTTGGTGTAGTGTAAGTATTTAAGGTGCTTATATAATACATAAAATTAATAAAAAAAATATGATAATAAATATAATTTAATTATTCACAAATTTACTATTAAGTTTCATTCATAACTAGTTTTTATCCCTATGTGACCACATAAAGGATATTTAAAACTAAGAGAGTGACATTTTGTATCTTTCTTTGATTTAAAAAATATATATAAATCATTTTCATGGAAAATTGTCTATTAAACTAATAAATTTAGATCCCAAGGGTATAGGTTTTGAATTAAATTCATCCAATAATATTTTTTATGAACTATTATGGCCTTATAACTTATTTTTAATATAGATTAACCTAATTTACCCTTTAGTGAGGTGATAAATTTTTACATGGTTACAATTCATATTAAAAAAAAAATAAAAGGGACCCATTTACTAAATATGACACTCATAATTATAATTATGTAATTAATTTTATCTAATTTAATACTTATTAATTTTATAAATTATCTTTAATATAAGTGCACAAAATGCAAGAAACTACTTTTTAGAAAAAAGCATACATATTTTAGGGTGAAAATGAATTTATTCTTATCCTATGCCTAAATAAATATTTATTTAATGTTTAAAAAAATTTATCAAGTAAATAATATATAAATTTTATTAAAATAACTCAGTAATATTTATTAATTTAATTTATTAATATAAAAATACATTACACCGAAAATATATTTTGCAGAAAAAATATCACTTTTATTTTGAAATAATTTTCTAATTATAATAATTTGGTAACTAATGAATTAATTTTATAAATGTGTAGATCATATATTTTTCAGAATTTAGTTATTACTATTCATACCTTCCAATCCAATGGCCAAGAGATTATGGGCAGATAGTATTTTAATAATGTCACATGATTTTTTTAAATGCGTAGTTGCGTGGAATATAAGATATCAAAGAAATCAAATTATTTAATGAGAAATATTTCAAAAAAACAAAGGTGTTAAATCATACCCCCTTAAAATGAATTCCTCCCTTGATATTAGTCATTATTATTAAAAAATATGAGGATTCTTCTACCATATCACATCCTTAAGTTCCCACATAACATCCTCAAATTGGTGGTTTAACCACAAAACGTTGAGAAGGTAAGTACAATATTTCATAAAACATTATCTCTATGATCCAGGATCTATTATAGTGGTTCTTCATAAGAAATATATATTACCTAGTATTATGACCTCTGAGTTTAGTACATGTGAAGGATCAGGTATGTACTTCCTCAGAGATACATAGAACATGTCATAAAAATGAGAAACATTTAGTGGATGAACCAATCAATAAGATACCATCATGATATGATCAAGAATTTAAAAATGAATAATTTACCTATGGATTAGATTTACATTATTTTCAAATTTCATAACCCTCTTCTATGGATATATTTATAGGAATACTGTGTCACCAACTTCAAACTCAAGATCTTTCAGGCGATTATCAGCATAAATTTCTATCGACTCTGACCTGATCATATATGCTATTGAATATCTATAACCTTATCTATAATTACTCATATATATCATGTACCAATATACTTATTTATCCAAATTCATTCCATCCATTTGATGTTATAAAATTCCTACCATATAGGGCTTCATAAGGAACTATCTGAATGGTGGAGTGAAAAGTATTTTTGTATGAATATTATACCAAAGGAAGGTGTTGATCCCAATCAACATTGAAATCCAATTAGAATGATATCATCATGTATTCTAAAGTTTTAATAGTTCTCTTATACTTACCATCTATCTGATGATGATAAGAATTGATGATAATTAACTCAATATCAAGAGCCTACTGAAGACTTCTCAAAAAAATTGATGTAAACCTCAGATCCCAATCAAATAAAATTTATAGTGGTACAACTTGAAATCTTACCACTTATTTAATTTATAACTAAGTAATCTTATCCAAAGATAAATATTATCAAATATAAATGAATTATGATGACTTTTTAAGGCTATGAACTACAATCCAAATAGTATTATGACCTTCAGATATTTTGGGGTATTTGACAAAAAAATCCATGGTTATTTTTTCCCATTTCCATTATGGTATTTCTAGTGGTTCTAACATCCCATTAAACTTTTATCTATAAGAATTAATTTTTTAACATACCAAGATCTAAGAAGCATACGCTACAATATCTCTCCTCTTTCCATCCAACCAGAAAAACTCTTTCAAATATTTACACATATTTATACTTATGGGATGAACTGAGAATGAAGAACTATGATCTTAATCTGTCAGCTCATTCTTAAAATATATTACTAAATGGAAACATACATGTTTACCAAACCTTATTATTACATAATAATAAATGTTTAACTCATGAATATTTCTTACTTTTTTTTGAAACTCTATATCATCCTTTTTCACCTCTTTAATATTTACATGGAAAGGATGGTTGAACATTCATCAAAGAAAGATAAGATTTCTCCCCTTGATGATTTATAGATCCATACCTTTGATTCCCATAAATATTATATCGTTTTTTGATCATCCTAATAGATAATATATCATAATTAGTTCGAATAAGATCATCTTCCACCCTATCCACTTTCCTAGGGTGGTAATGTATTGAGTAGTCATAATATTTATTCAGCAACAACCATATTCTTTGTGGAATGTTCAGATATTTTTGAGTAAAAATATAATTTAAATTTTTTGATTAGTATTTATGTCACACATTTCTCTATAGAGATAATGACTCTATATCTTTAATGAAAAAATTACCATAGCTAACTCCAAATGATTAGTTGGGTAATTTTTATCATGTAACTTAAATTTTTATTTGGAATAACATATAACCATATCATTCTTCATGAGGACACATTCCATTACCTTATTTGATGTATTACTATAGATTACAAACCCTTATCTATTGTAGGGTAGTGTAAGTGCATGTGTGCTAACTAGACTTGTATTTAGTTCCTTAAAACACTCCTCACATTCATCCTTAAAAAGGAACTTGAATCACTTTTTAGTTCACTTGGTGAGTGGATTAAACATCCCTGAAAAATTCTCCACAATGTGTCAATAATATCTAAAACAACCAAGAATCCTTTGGATCTCAGACATAGTTCTTGGTATTGTCCAATTTTTAATAACTTCTTCCTTTGAAGGGTATACTAATACACCATAACTTGAGATTATATGACCCAAGAATTAAACTTTATAAAGCCAAAATTCACACATTGTAAATTTTTCCTAAAATATATCCTTCCATGGGGTCTTCATCAAAATTATAAAATGATATTCATGATCTACATTACTCTATGAAAAATTAAGAATATCACTTATAAAGAATATAAAAAAACTAATCAAGGTAATTTTTAAATACTCTATTCATTAAATCCATGAAGATAATAGGAAAATTAGTAATACCAAATTGCATCATTGTAAATTCATAGTGTCCATACATTGTACGAAATTCTATATTGGATATATCCTCATTCTTGACCCTCAATTGATGATATCTAGAATGAAGATCAATCTTGGAAAATTATTTAGCTCCGTGAAGCTGATAAAAAAAGTCAATAATATGTGGTAGACGACAATTTTTATTTATAGTGACCTTTTTATGTTATTGATAATCAATGTAGAGTCACAATGATCGATATTTTGTTCTTAAAAAATAGAACAGGTGCACCCCAAGGTGATGCACATGGATGAATCAATCCCATGCCAAAAATCTCCGGCGGTTTCTTCTTCAAATCTTTAATCTCAATTTGGAAAATTCTACATAGAGTATTGGAAATAAGTATATCACCAGATATAAGTTATACTGAAAAATCAACTTCATGATTCATTATAAGACCAAGTAATTCTTGCAAGAATACATCAATAAAGTCATGAAAAATAGGAATATATTCTATATTGTGTTTCCTCCCAACCATCTATGAAAAATAACCCTTTCGAATAGGAATTATGACCCATGTTATGGATGTAATTTCCATTAAAAGTTCATTTTTTTTATCACACCAATATGAAATCATAGGTTGGTTTGGAATATAAAATGTTACTTCCCTTCCATAGAAAGTTTTGTGGGATTTATGTAAATAAAGGAAATCCATGGCCAAAATAACATCTAATTTAAATATTTGGAGAAAAAAAGAATTTTCAGAAACACATTCCTATAAAATTCAATCGAAGAAGAATCATATACTTGGGATGCAGTCATCATACCATTAGAAGTTTTCAGTACATACTCATAATCTGAATTTTGACGTGGTTTTTTGATCCCCATAGAAATTTACTTAGATAAAAATGTTTGGGTAGATCAATAATCAAATAACACATTATCATTTCTATAGTGAATAGTAATTGTACCTTTCATCACATTGTTATCATAAACCTCATTAGAAATAGTGATCAAATGACATTTAACTTTGTCTTTGGGTTTAAGAGTTCATTGACATCAATAATCATAATTAAACTTCAGATTTGGTCATTATTTATCTTCAGCACTGTCTTATTCTCAGTATCAAGAAATCAAATTTCCTGGGTCCAGTACCAAGAATGATATGCTTCCATGATATATGCTCTAGTGTGGAATGCACGAGGCCTTGGTGATCGGGTCGAGATAGACTTCATTACTAATTAGTTCGAAAATAAATTTCTCCCTACTTGTAATTATTTAACCCAAGAAATTATCCTCTATATTTTTTGTATTTATGCATAGATTTATGTTGTGTCATTACTTGCATGCATATCCCCCAATAGAGTTCATAGGGATATTCTAGAATTCCTACTTATTGGTGGATCTCATCGGTGCTCTTGACCAGTATGTCACAACAAAAATAAATACTATTACAAAATACCTCTTATTCACTTATATATATATATATTGTGATGCCCAAATCATAGAATATTTATGGTAATACCTAGGTTCATTTAATCCAGGTGAGTCTCCACGGTATGTGGTAGGTGATCTCAACTTTGTGGTGGATACAAAGGAGAAGAAAGGAAGATGACATTTCCCAAGGAAGGCTTTCCTAGAGTTCATCACCTTTATAGATATATGTGTTTTTATTAACATGTGAAATATTTATGTGACAAATTTACATGGTGTAACAATTAGAAATGAGATATTTGAACTTGGTTCCACTTGGATAATGTTATTACAAATTGTTAGGCCATCTCAGATTACCCAAATGATAAGGTAACACACCTTGTGAAAATTATTTCTGATCAACTTTGAGCCTGTGAATTTTATTTTGAATCCCCATTAAAGCATATCCCTGGATAGGCTTGTTCCATGAATCTTGAAACGTTTCATGAAAACCAGTAAAATGGATCTATGAAGGTGATATTAATACGATGTTTTTTCATGCCTACACCAAATATAATAGAATATCCATTAGTCCAAATATCAGGCTATAGAATGGATCCTTTATTGATGATAGAGATATGGTTGAGGGTATGGATGAATCCTATTTCAAATCAATATTGGTAGGGCCTAAACCCAATATGTAGGGTAGGTTCCTAGGGGGTTTTAAGGACTATTCAGATGCAGTGCCTCCTGTGGTTTTATCTTATGATAATTTCTTCTTTGGAACTATAAATTAAGAGAAGGATATTTATAAAGCAATGAAAGGGAATAACTCAGAGAGTGCATCAAGGCTGGATGGCATCCCAAGAGACTTCTATAGAGCCTCTTGGGATATTATTAAAAGGGATATAGTGAATTAAGTTCAATAATTCTTCAGGGGAGAAATTCTTCTATGAGTGTCTTGTGAAACCACATTCGTGATACTCCCCAAGATCAAATATCCTTCATCTCTTCAGCATTATCATCCGATAAGCATGTGAAATTTTCCTTATAAGGTGCTTGTAGGTGTGATAAACAGAATAGTGTCCTCTAATATACCGTATTGGATATATGATGAACAACATGGGTTTGTGAATGGGAGGTACATACAAGGGGTGATAGCTTTGGCTCATGAATTGGTTACTGACGTCAACCAAGAAGTCCAGGGTTTCAACATGGTAATCAAGATAGATGTGGAAAAGCATGTG
This sequence comes from Viscum album, assembly GCA_963277665.1. Lineage (NCBI taxonomy): Eukaryota > Viridiplantae > Streptophyta > Magnoliopsida > Santalales > Viscaceae > Viscum > Viscum album. Next base: position 1,669,433,136 of record OY728155.1, read on the forward strand.
ACGAGATAGAGTGGAACTTCATCATTAAGGTGTTGGATATAATGGGATTATCTCATCAAATCTCAGATCTTATGTTTAGGTGATTTAGTAGATATTGTCTTTCAATATCATTCTTGGGAAAAATTGTGGTTTTTTCAAAGACATCCTAGGATTGAGACAAGGTGACCCTTTATCCCTGACGATCATTATTATCATCCAAGATGTCCTCATCCCTCTCATTAATAGGAGTATCCTATAGGGAGAGTTACTTCCTTACCAATGCATACAGAGATATTGTACCATTTCCCACCTCATGATCGATGATGATACTATTATTTTTGTTAATGGTAGAAAGAGATCAATATGAGGCATTAAAAAAGTCCTTAAAGATTATCGAAAATGGAGTCGACGAATTATCAACTGGACCAAAAGAAACTTTTATATTTCTACCCAATGCACAGAAAGAATTATTCTCTCTCAAACTAATGACATGGAAATGTAGAGGAGATACATCCCTATTGATTACTTCGGTGCTTCAATTTCATCAGACATGCCTCACATATGCCATTTTGATAAATGTTTATGGTAAGATCATTGTTAGAACCATGAATTCAAAAAACCAATTCCAATCATTTGGAGGAAGAATTACCTTAGTGAATAACATCATTTCATCCATTCCAATTCATGATCTTTGTACTACTAATATTCCAAAGGCATTAATTGACAACATTTATAAGATCTTTTTCATCGTTCATATGGGATGCCAATTTAAAGGGTAAATACCACCAGGCCTCCTGGGAAAGAATGGGTTGAACCGTTAAAGAGGGAAGAATAAATGTGAAAAATCTTGTAGATACACTCCAATTCATGTATGAAATGTTAGAGGGGTAGGTTCTTGAGGAAGAAACTATTTGGGGTATGTTCATGGAAAATAAGTACAACTACAATGTGGATATGGAGAGAGGTGACTCATATTCTCTATGGTCTTTCATTCATCCTCATATATTGAGTATCTAGGACCATACCCGAGGGATTGTGGGAATTAGAGAAATTTATTTTTGGTACCATAACTGGGATGGATCTACACTTGGGTTCCCTGGATTCTCATTTCTAGATATAACATTTAGGAGTTCTTTCATGGATCAATGCTTCATTGATGGTATCCTAGATAATCAATAACATAGATTCTTTGATCTTATTGATATAAATAATGAGCTAGAAATGTGCATTTTTATAGGATTATCATCGGGATATTTCTCAATGAAGGATTATAGGAGGGTGTTGATGGCATCTGACCAAGTGGAAAATTGGTGAAAGACATTATAATGTAAGGAGATCCCTATGAAGTATAATTTTTTCTTATAAAGAATTAGAAACTAGGCCCCTCTAACTTATGAGAATGTTGAAAGCACTGTTATTAATACTATGTCTAAATGTTTTTGATACATGGATCAAAGGGAGGAGATCTCGCATAACTTTTTTTTGAAGGTGCATGGGCCCTCCCAGTTTGGAATACATTTGGGGATTTTATGGGAATCTTCTCTCCTGGTGTGCAGGGTTCTAACATCTTGGATTTATAGTTCCAAGTCATGGGAACATAAGGGATAGAATGGAGGGAGAGGAATTAGGTTCTACTTGTAGGATGGTGGAATAAATGGAAGGATAAAAACAAAAATCAAGTCTAGGACATATCTTACATGGGACAGATCATAGTTATCAGAACAAGGAATTTACTGGTTGATTTGTCTCATCTTGTCAAAAACTGGTAGGAGGTGCTAACTCTCAGACCATTTCTCATTGGTAGAACATCCACACATTTTTACAAGACAGTTCAGGGGTGTTGGGTTCACTGGAAGCCCCCCATCTCTGGTACAAATCTAAAAATTGACGACTTTCTCAACACAAGTATAATGAGGGGTGGAAATGTGGTTCATGATCAGTGAGGGTCTCCCATCCTAATGTTCACAATGTATTTTGGAAATGGGGACTCCCTCCAAGTAGAGGAAATGATAATATTCCCTTAGATCATTTTATGTAGACGAAAGAATATCAGTTTGTTAAAGATTGAAATAGACTGCAAAACAATGTATAGCTCCCTGTATGGCACATGTATAATACCATGGTAAATTACTTACATTATTAGAAGGTGAATGGGTTTTATTAGTAATCAGATAGCTATTCTTCAAACTTGGAAAGAGGGCGACAAAGTAGAAGACCTATTTCCCTCAAAGTCTTGTCAAGGTGAAAGGATCCAATGCATCCCAAGCAAGAAATATTTGACGACCAAGGGACTTAATCTAGTGGTAGCAGATACACTTAGTCTCAACTATTTTTGATCTCCCAAAAGCTTGTTGTCTCTATTTCCTTTGTCGTTGTCTTACTTTCTGTTGGAAAAATATTCTCTTAGATAATAAAAATTTGATGATGATGATGATAAAGGTCCCGACTATGCGGTGAGTCCCACATTGAAATTGCACATGGGAGTCCACTTCTTTTTATATCATTCAACTGAATTCATACCTCAAAATCCTACTGTGGGGATGGGAACCTCTAACACTGCACAAACATATACATGCCCTACACTAGCCCACACAGGCCTTGTCCAACTCCCTACTTCCCCCTAGCCTTGCCTGCCTTCATACAACCATTCAGATCCATCACAACCTGGTCCAAACACCAATTTTTTAAACAAACTAATTAAATAAATAAAAGTATTAAAAATAATAAAAAATAGAATTAACTAAAAAAATAAAAAATAAAAAAGATTAAACAAAAATATTAATTTTTAATTAAATAAATACTAATAAATCAAATATATATATTTAAAATATTAATAAATAGTATATATTAAACATAGATATATAAAATGAATTAATTAAAAAAATTGAAAATAAAAATGAGTAAATTTTAAAAAAATATTAAAAAAATTGTTTAATAAATAATTATTAAAGAAAATTAATAAATTTAATATACATATTTATAAATTCTAAATATTAATAAATAGTAAATTGTAAATATAGATATATAAAATGAATAAATTGTAATAATTAAACAAAAAAAACCAAAATAGAATAAATTATATTAAATAATAAAAAATAAAAAATGATTATTTTACAAAATTATTAAAAACATTATTAATTAAAAAATTATTAATAAAAATGAATAAATTTAACATATGTATACACATTAATTATAAATAGTAATAAAAAATATATAGTAAATATAAATATAGAAAATTAATAAAATGTAATAATTAAATACTTAATAATTTTTCATTCATTTTTAATGATTTTTATACACAATTAAACATTAATATATTTAATATTGAAATATATTCACAAATATATGTGTATATATATATATCAATATATATAATATTTCTTAAAATATGATTTATATAATAAAAAATATTTATGCTTACCTTAAATAAGTCATATATTTAGTGAAGAATGATTTATAATTAAAAATATTGACTAATTGTTTCATGTAATGGACATTAATTGAACATCGTTTGATTTTTAAATTTAACATATATCAAAAGTGTGTTTCTTTGATTTCACACACACACACAGATATATATATATATATATATAATAAATTTTTATATACAACCCACACACACAAATATTTATGTAATAAATGAAATCTTAAATATAAACACATACACTTAATATTTATGTAATTTATTCAAATATTAATATTCATTTTAGAATTTAATTTAATAACATGATACATTTAATATATTATGTTTTTAATCTACAATTTATATTTATTTATTTTTAATATTATTACAGTTAGGTATTATTTATTCATCTTTAATATTTTTTAATTTTAATATTTTTGGAATATAATTATTTTATAATATTTATTTATATTTATTTATTTTCTATATTTTGATATTTTCAATTTTATTCATCTTCATTTCTATATATATCCATATTCTTTTAATAACTTATATTTAATTAATACAATTTATCCTTTTTTCAATATTTTTAAAGTGTACTGATTTTTAATTATTCAATTTCACCCATTTTTAACATCCATGCATTTAAGATTATGTATTCATTAATAATGCTAAAAATATATATGTAAATAAATATTGATAAATAAATATATTTATAAATGTATATTTACTATATTTATAAAATTAAACATTTATAAATATAAATAAATAAATATTATTTTTTAAAAAGTATTTAGATAATTATAAATAAATTATTATATATTTAAATAATTATAAAATTATAATATATATATTTAAATAATGAATATATTTACTTTATATATATATTAAATATATTTATATATTTATATAAATTTATATAATGATATAAATATATAAATAATATTATTTTTAATGTATTTATATATTTATAAATAAATAATTATATATTTAAATAATTATAAAATCATAATCAATATATTTAAATAATTATAAAATTTACTATATGTATATTTATATTTATATTTATATCTATTTATTAAAAATATATAATTATATTTGTATATATATTTATATAAATATATGTAATGATATAAATATTTTTATAATTATAAAATTATAAAAAATATATTTAAATAGTGAATATATTTAATATATTTATAATTATATTTATATATATCTATAAAAAATATACATATAATTATATAAATATATATAAGATGGAGGAACCTGAGAAGCATGTCCCCGATTCCTCCAGCGACTGTGCGTTGATCGACAACCCTAGAATCCTGAATATGTACTCCTATGTACCAAGTCATCATGCTACGCATCCGGGAGGCCTTCATCCAAGGAAGATTAAAGTGAACAATTAGGATATTTTGAAGGATCTTGAAACTTTATGTGGATTTTCTGGTGGTTATTTCACCTCTCTTAACAACCAGATCTCAAAATGGATAATAATAATAAAAACACAACTACAAACGTATCGACCCTTAATGATGCCATAATAAAAAGAATTGATCTATGTAAGTACTCTTTCATTTCTCACATAAACCTAACAAGAGGAATGTGGCCCTAGAAATTATTTGACCTAGTTTCTTAACTTGCATCCATTTGGGAATTTTTGAATTCGAAATGTTCTTCCATAGGGAATGGTTTCTTCCACATACCTTTTCCTTCTATAGATTTAAAGGGGAAAGCTTTGATCATGTTCTTAATTAACCTAAGGATGGGAACCTTGAGGTTACATGGTTAGAACATCAACTTCAATCTAAATAATTTTAAGGAGACTAGTGCATAGGTTTGGGAAAAAATATATGGATTAAACTCGATCTTATGGAATCAAAAATATTATTTGATATCTCTTATTATTTCAATATTCCAATAAGGATGGACATAAATGGTTAGTTTTGTCCATTTTTCTTGGGTGTTGGATGAGCTAGATCTAAGTGCTCCCTTAATTGATAAATTAGTTCTTTCTAATCCACATGATGATATTAACTTTAGAGTTGAGTATGAAAAAATTCCATTTTTTGTGATGTATACCATATTATTGGTTATTTGATCTCTATTTATAAAAGGAATATTACTTGCTCTAACTATTAGTTGAGTGGGACTAATTTGTAGAATTTTCAGAGAAGTGGTAAAAGATCTGAACAACCCAAAGGAAATTTGGATAAGGACTATATGAGGAGTGATGCTAGAGTTTCTATTCATAATAAAATAAATACCCCTTTAATACATACTCTTAGAAATGTTGCAGGTTCATCTGATAAATCAGGATGTCCTAATCCTGATTCCCCTATTTAGGAAAATGAATGCATTGAAGGTTAAAATTCAAAGGATGCTTGTTCTCCTTAGGATGGTACTCTACCGACTTCTAATAATCAGTTGTTTCAAGATAAACCCACCAATTCTTGGGCTGATATCTACGAGGTGAATCATCCTAGTGTTTTTAAGGACATGTTATATAGGGGATTGGATAACGATCAATTGGATAAGGAATTTGATGACAACCAAGATTACATGAAATGATCTGTATAAGAGGATGTGGATATCATCTTATGGAATGAGTATAATATGATTAATGATAATAATCATTAAATTAAGTCTAAATTGGATGCAGCTACTTCATTGTAATCTAAATCAAAAGGGACTTCTCAAGAGAATTCCAAATCAGTCCCTGTATAGGGTAATGGGAAGGTTTTAGTACCTTATCATAACTCCATTTATTTAGAATTAAAGTAATATTTGGATAGAAATAATATTTTTAGAGATTCATATTCTTCTATATCTGGTCACAAGAAGGATGAGTGCAATCAGTATAAGAATGGTAGTGATTGTATTGTCCTTTCTACTCCTCTTTACAGTGGAGGAATGAGGGGCCTGTGTTAAATACCTTTTACGACAGAGGATATCTTATTGCCTCTACTATAGGCTCTCTATTGAGGGAGGATATTCAAGAGGCCAAGTCAAGTTCTGTAGTAATCTAAATCGAATAAAGTTTGGATTCTGGACATGCCCCTTTTAGGATAGGTTCAGGTGATGTAATTATATAGAATCATAATGTTTTGAAGCATGACTTATCCCCTTTGAACACTGATTCCCATATAGAGAGGGATAAGTCTCTTATTGTCCCTAAACCTGATCCCGAACCATATTATATTTAAGGGAATTTGGGTCACCAGGTTGCTGACACTTTGATATGGAAGAAAAATGTTAATCTTGGGACAACACAAAGTTAGGTGACTTATATTATCATTCAACCTATGGATTTATCTCATGTTATTAATAGTGAAGTGATGGAAGCATCATGAAGCTATGTCTCTTCTCAAGCTGTTAATGATAAGGTAAAAATGAAATTATGTACTCATAATGATTTTGAACTCCTGGCCTCTGAAAGTAGTGAGGAAGATGAACAAAAAAGTGACGATATACGTAGAGCTGATTAGATGATGGAAAATATAGATTCTAGACTTCCAGATGATGGAGGTGGGACATAGATGGAGGTTAGGACTTTGAGGAGGGTTCTTCACCATCTTGGTAGAGGTGGACGCTCCTCTTATCATAGTATGCACACACTCTCTCAAGTTTCTTGAGGTTCTTTTTGTTTATCTTGTGTGTTAGTGGAATTTCTCAACCTTTTTTGTTCCTCCTATCTTAATTGAATTTTTTACTAATAAAAGGGGCTTGATCCTCAACTTGATAAAAAAATACAATGACATAAATATATTTAAAATTATAAATAAATAATTATAAATATATTTAAAAATATATTTCTTACTAAATATATTTATAATGTATATATACTATATTTTTAAAATATTATATTTATAATAATAAATAAATAAATATATATATATATATAATGAAAAAATAATTTCAATAATTTGTTCATAAATAATTATATATTAAAATAATTGTAAAATTATAATAAATATATTTAAAAAATGAATATATTTGATATATTTATTAAATATAACTATACATTATTATATAAATATATAAAATGATAAAAATAAATTTATAATCATAAAAAAAATTATTTATAAAAATCCTTCAACAGTGATAAAGAAGATCTAATAATGATACCTTTTATTAGCGTCTATTATTTTATCACCGATTAATGGTATCCTTATCAGTATTTTTTGGAAGTGATGATAAAAACACCCTAATATGTTTAAAAGAATCCTAATAGAATTGAATTTGGTTGCATCTATCAAGATTTCACAAAAGTCCACTACTTCTATTTATACCCCTTGAATTTATGTCAGACAAATCAATCCTCGAAAACGAGGTATGTTATTTTTTCTCCTCCTCTCACGTTGCTTTCTTTTTCAAGTTTCACAATGTGTGTTAGAGTTTCATTTTCTTTGATTGATGTTATTATAGGTTCCATGTTTAGGTTATCCACTCATTCTCATTTGAATATTATTGATTTCATAATCTTAAATGATTAAACCCTCACCTTTGGAGTTCATAAAGCCCCTATAAATTGGTTTTGGTTACATCCATAGGAATTTTAGGCTTGCAATCATATTTTCCTATTATATTTTTCTTTACATATGTGGTTAGTTGGGGTATGAGAGCTTCCCATGAAACTTGTATAGATTCATCTTGAATATGTACATAACAATAGTAAATCATTCCACTTTTTATTTTCATTTAGGTATAGAATTTTTTTTTGATATTTAAAATACTAAATAAAATCTTTGTAATCATAAATATTTAATCATCATTTTGATCACTAATAGTTATTTTAAAATATCCTCATTTGAAATTAAAAATAAAAAGAATATTGATTTTCTCATCCTCCATATCGTTTAATCTTCATAAAATCATTCTTGTAGAAAGGATTAGAAAATATTAATTTTGTTTTGGACGTGAAATAATGGATTTGGAATCATCATAATTAATTCCCTTCAGGAGTTTTTGAAACTGTAGATACTCTTTAGATTAGGATAAATTACCCAATTTGTTCTATGTTCTAATGATTAAATATAAAAAAGAATTATAATTTTGAACTGAGTATTCATGATTATCTAGTAAATAATTCATTCTTACATGGGAATTAGTTCTTACACAAATGAGGGATGATCCTTACACAGGTTGATGTTCACAAAGATGACAGTTACACAACCTCAGTAATCTTTATGTATAAAAAAAGTAATCCTTACATGGGTCTAGTTATTGTATAAACTGAGAAGGAATGATGTTTATATAGAGTGAATCTATGCTTATACAAATTAATTCATCCCTACACATATCATAGTTAGTGTATAAATCGCTATAGATTCATTTTAACAAATCTTGGGGCATTTCCATTTCTCATACTTCTAGCTCAGAAATTTCATATTTCATTAGATTAATTTAGAAACTAAAAAAACATTATTGACCCATCTAAATATTTTCAACTCACATTAAATTAGCTTCCAGTAATTTTTGAAATTATGAAAAATAATTTCAAACTAATTTTTTCTTATTTAAATTCCCTTTGAAGAATATAAAATAATCAAGATAGAGTATTTCAATATCCTTCACTACCTCCACTCATTCCATCCTTAATGAGCTTTCATCCCAGAGATATTGATCTCTTATTTTTGTAAAAAATATGTTAACTAACTCAAGAAAGGTTTCCTTGGAACTCGAGCTAGATTATCCCAATCATTATACCTTTTTAAACCCTTTTAAATACATATTATATAATCTATATATAATAGTTAACCAACCATATCATATTCAAACTTATTTTTACAATTTTAGGTAGATATCTAACCTTAAAAACTTTTCTTTAGCATAAAAACTATCTTATTAGTCATATAATGTGAATGGATACTCACCAGATATCCAACTATTCTATATCCCTTTTCGAATAGAGGAAAATTACTTTATTTCATGTCCAATTATTTCCAAATTTTTCTTTATTATTATTTAAAACACATTGAATTTCTTATAAATTGACAAACAATTCAAAAAAAATATAACTTAAATCAATTGATACTTCACTGATCAATTTAATTTATTTTTTTTAAAATTTCCGATTCTTATGAATAATAGTTATTTAAAAAAATAACATATTTTTGATGTTGAAAATTTTTAACCACCTCCAATAAAATTTAGTTATTCATATTTAATTCATTTAATATTTGTTCCCAACATATTTATTATATATTATTATATTAATATATGTATGTAAGTGAATTATTTGAGTAATAAATCAATTTTAGTATCACTATTAATCGTATATTTTATAATTATACATGAATTAATCATTTTGAATCCCCTCTTTTATGATTTAATGTGTATAATAACATGGTAAATGGGAATAAATTATAGTGAAAACATTTATTAATAAAGTAGATACCTATCATTGGGAAGATGTAATGATTATAGTAAATATGGATCAAGGGTTGATCGATACTTTTTAGTTGTTAAATTTCCTATATGATTTCAATTACTTGCTAATTTTTCTAGATATTTGAATTAATCATGTGTGACATTTGTCCACTGATAAGTGACAGTCACCTAAATTTTCACACTTCTTTATATATCCACTCAAACTATCAATAACAAAATAACTTCCCCACCACATACCAAGTGAATAAATGACTAAAAATAAACTCCTCACAGTCACACCAATCAAGGATCCACATGTAGGGATCAAATTACTACTACTACTTTTTTAGCTTTAGGAAAAAAACAATGAAATTTTTTCCGATGCATCGACAAATCCCAGCCCAAGAATATTTATTTTTAAGGTGACAAATTTCATCCTCATTATCTTCATATCACGAATAGTTATTATTTTATTTTTTTTCTTGAGACTAAAACACCATCTATTTTGTACATGAACCTATGTTTCTTGAACTATTTTGAGAAATAATGTCATTTGATTATTAATATCTTATGTGTATTTATTTTTTTATACAAAATTAATATTTTATGAACCTAATAGGGTGGATAATAATTGAAAATAGATGCTCTCTAATCTGTTGAAAAAAGGGTATGGAGATGGAGTAAAAGAGTTATTCATGTTTTCAATAGAGCATGCATACAACCCTTCTCAAATGCTTTTTCTATGTTTATGTTGTTTTTATTCAAGAAAAAATATTCTTTAAGAGTTGGAAAACCATTTAATTTGTCATGAAATATATCATAGATATAAATTTTAGATTAAACATGAATAAAAAATGAATTTTCACACTGATTTTTAAGATACTATTATTTATAGAACATTTGATATGAATACAAGTGTAAATGATGATGGAGATCATATGGAATAAATGATAATTTCAAAAGAATATGACCTTTATGATTATCCAAAGTTTTTTTAGAAGTTAAATTTATGTGGTAAGAGACCATTATATTTCTATTGTACGAAATATAAAACATTTTCATTTGTATTGTAGTTATATAATTTGAAATCTCGTAGTGGATGGAGTTACACCAACTTTATAGAACAATATGGTCTCTTGAATGATTTGATAATAGATGAAAATTAAATCCCTTATCAAATATATGATTCAAAATAAATTATACATTCAATGATAATAATATCTAAAAAATATATGCATGTCCAAATTATTGCATATTGTTATTCATAGACCATGAATCACTCATAAAATTACCTAAGTGTGGAGTAGATTGATATAAGAAAGACGTCTAAAGTAATTCAAAATTTGTATGGTAAATTATAGTCATTCCAAATTTTAGAAGACTATATTGATGTTTGGAAACTGTGATACAATTAACATGATATACAGATACCAGAATTAATGATGGGAAATTACATTATCCGATAGTCTCTCCTTAGTGTAAAAAATTTATTATGAGTATCCTAAATTTGGAAATGATGCATGAACCTTTCTTCATGAGTTATCTATAGATGGAATAAATACTTTGGGTGTATATAATACTAATCAAAGTACATGGATAGTCATGCTTCTAAATTTTATCTTACCTCCATGGTTATGCATGAAGTGTAAATACATCATGTTGTCTCTACTTATATTTGGAGAAAAACAACTTGACAATGATGTTGATTTATATTTGCATCCGTTGATGTAATATCTAAAATTGATGTGGGAAACATTTTTAATAATGTTTGATGCTCATAGATGTGATGAATTAACATTTAGGTTCATGTTGTATGGGATGATAAATGACATTCCTATATATAGAAATTTTCCAGGATAAAACATTAAAGGAATTTTGGAGTGTCCCTTTTGTAAGGAGTTAACACACTTAGTTCAGTTGAAAAACTAATTGAAGAATGTGTTTTTAGAGCATCAAAAATATTTACCTTCATGAAATAAATATGGGTCATGGATGATAGCATTTGATTGGAATACCTAACAACGTACAACAATGTGTCCATTAAAGGTTGATCAACTATTCAATAAAGATAAAGAAATAGACACTATTTTCATTAATATATTTTTTGAAAAACAATATAAAATCATGTTAAAAAAATCAATTTTATTTTAATTACTATATTAGAAATGTTTATATGTCAAAAAGTTTCTTCATTTCCTGAATATAGACAAAAATATATTTGATAGTGTTATTGAAACATTACTAAATGTTCTTGGTAAATCAAAATATGAATCAAGGCTAGGTTAGAAATGATTGATATGGGGATAAGGGAAGAGTTGGAACTAGTGAGTGGTAAAGGTATTAATTATCTTCATCCAACAACATATACTCTATCCAGATATGAAAAATTTCAAATTTTCATATTCTTTAATGGTGTAAAAGTTACAGAGGGGTATTCATCAAATTTAAAGTATGTCATGTCAATGAATAATTTTCAATCAAATAGACTAAAATCAAATGATTATCATGTTTTAAAGCAAGATTTTATTCTAATCACTTTAAAATTCATTCCTCCTAAAAATGTATAACATACATTAGCTAGACTCTTCTTCTTTTTCAAATCCATATGCTGTAAATCTCTAGAATCGACGAAGTTTCCAATCATGAATAAGGATGATACAATAATATTATGTAAATTCGAGATATTATTCACACTATAAGTCATTTATATAATGGTTACCATGATGGTTAAATTGTTTTGAGAGGATCAACTATGTTGTCTTGTCTTTTATAGAAGGATGCACCCCTATTGAATTGTATATAAAAATTTGGAAAAGGTATGTCAATAATTGAATTTGGATAGAAGGTTGTATTGAAGGAAAATATATATTTTTTGAATAATTTATTGAATTGTATACGAATTAAATATCATATTTTGATATCATCGATCTCCCAAAGTCTCCTCACAATAGATGCCTTATAAAAAAAGGTAATTTTGGAAGAGATATTGTTACAATTATCATCACAGAGCAAGAGCAATCACACCTTCACATTTTACATAATACTAATGTTCTAGATCTATATTTTTAACCCACAAAACAAATCTTAGAGATTTTAGTCCATAAATGGATGATGGATGGATATAAAATACACATAATAAAAAGTCTATAGCATGTTTATGAGATCATATTTACAAGGAGTTATCTAACAATCCAAATTCAATTTCGTAACAACTTCGATGGATAGCGAGGGGACCAGATAGAAATATTATATCTTAAATTGGTTTTGTAATAAATGTTTATACATTCTATATAAAAGAACACAATGAATATAGTACAATGAAAAATAGTGGAGTTATGTTTGCAGCAGAATCATTGTACATATATTGTTCCATGTATAGAAATCCAATTTATGAGAATATCTCACATTTTGGAATTATCAAAAAGATATACGAGTTGGATTATAAAATAATTCAAGTGGTGATTTTCCATTTCAAATGGGTTAACTATAAGTGTGTAGTGAAATTTGATGAAATGGGTTTTGTGAAGGTGAATTTCATTATGGAAGGAGAAAAGGATGAGCTATTAATAATAAAATCCCAAGTAGTAAAAGTATTTTTTTATCTCAGTTCCATTAAAAAAAAATTTCGATTGTCCTTATAGTGACAAAAACAACTGTAGGGTTAGTTGAAAATTCAATCAAAGATGACCCTTTCATTGGGAGATCATAATCATTTCATGGACGTCCCAACGTAGACAATGTATTGTAAAATAGATGGGACCATAAAAAGTGTATTTAGATTCTCAACAGATGAGAATAATCCCTTCAACCTTTAAAAAATAGAGTTAAATGATAAGGGTAAAGTGTCATTTAATATACTACGATTTTAGTAATTATATTATATTTTCTATACTATATTAACATAATCAAAATTAAATGTTTTACTATTCATGTAAACAATGTATTTTGCACATGATGATGTTACCAATCTTGGGTAAGAATAGGCAGTTGATGACGAAACAATATAATTATTTGGGAATCAACAACATACTGATGAAAAAAATAATGATGTAGCATCATAGTGTTGAAAAAAATTATCAATGAAATATGAAAGGCCATAAAATTTTAGTTTAGATGGAATCAACGTGGCCAACATGTTGACCCCAACAAGTGAATGTTCATTAGTTATGTTGGTATCACAATGAGTATGAATGTGCCAATTGATATAGAGTCATGGTTTCATGTTCAACCCTTAATGAAGGAAACCATTTGGGAGGATATAAAGGTAATGTTATGGTAACATTTCTTTATTTTACTGAAAATTTATATAATAAATCATTGATTTAATTTTCATTATTCCTTACAGATTATGTTTGTTTTAGAAAATTTCCATAAGAAATATTTCTTAATGGCCACTCAAAAATCCCATATAGGCTTCTAGACTCTTAATACCAAATTTAATTTGAGGGATGCCAAGGGTAATATAATTCCCCACCCACCTGTTACTTATACACACATTGTAAAACATAAAAAATGGAATGATTTCTTCATTCATCATGATAATAAATCATTTCACATGCATTTTAGTTTCTAATATATTATTTGAAATTATTTATTTTATCCATTTTGATTAAAAATTGTTATTTTATAAAAAAGAAAATGAGTATTGAAAATAAAGAATGTGCATCAAAACCAATGTACCCCTATCATAATGAAATGATGGGGTAGTCTTCATTAAAGAACAAATTGGTATGTATTATAAATCAACAATTAATGTTTTATGTGATATAAAACAACATATATTTGTTTATTTATATGAAGACTGATGAGTCAAAATCTGAAGCCACTTCTATCCCATGTCATGTGCTATGGAAGGAGTCTCACCTACATTATTTGGGCAAACTAGTTGATGAAAACACAAAATCATTATGGGAAACAATTGTAAGTATGACATACTAGTAATTCACTATGATTTAAAAAAGTATTACATAAAGATATTTATTTATTTTAATATGTTTTTTATGGTTTAGATATATGAACTAGCAGCAACCGTACTGGAATAAAAGTACTTTCAGTAGCTTTGATGTGGTTGGAACAATATGGTTGTGTTAAAGGAGTAGGTTTTTGGAGTGTCTCCTCGAACATATTTTTAGAAAACAAATGTAAAAGAAGATAAATTTAATATGATGAATGAATTTCATGGAAAAAATAATATTTCCAAAATATTATTGTCTGGTCTGGTTTGGAAGAAAAATATATGATAAAGGATCAATGGGATTTGGTGGTGGAAAAAAGATCCATAAATAAAAAACCAAATGGCCCCACTATATTTGAGGCTATTCATTCCCCTTAATCAAATAAAATACCCAAGGTAATAATTTTTTTCATCACTCTTTCTCTTAAATGAAAATAAAACAACTTTTGATAAATTTATATTACTAAAATTATACAGGGTAATGTTGTATGTGATTTCTATCTATCAACACCCATACACCACCTTGTCACAAGGGGTATGGTGTGTATTATCCCAAGAGACAATCTACATACTAAATAACTCAAAAAAAAAAGATCACATGAGGGTGGGTATTGAGGTAGCTCGAGGGATGACCATTGAGTTTCTTATTCCACTTTATGATACAAATATTACAGCAGTCAATGATGTTATTGGAACTTTCATATAACAACCATATAATATTATAAATATACTTGAGGTATGTATTTAACAAATATTTTCAAATTGAAAACTTGTAACAGTTGATGAAAAATGTTTGAAGTGAGGTATGATATTAGAAATGTATAGAGATATAGGTAAACATAAGGTTGGATAAAGACAATCTAGTAAATCAACCAATAAATGAAAATGACCTTCTAAGAGTACCTTCAACCTTCCAGTTCCACTACAATATTTATCATCATTAAATATCTATAAAAAGACCTCATTTAAAGATAGAAATATGTATTAAATTCCATATTAAGAAGTAATATTTGAATTTTTCATTACATACACAGTTGTCCTCGACAGTATAAAAAATATTTTCATGTTTTAATGTATAGGAGTCTCAGTTTTGAATACTTACATAAGGTAAATTTTCATAATACGTCTTTCAAAAAAATGATCTAATATGTTCATTAAAGTTAATAACTAATTTTATTTTATATAGGTTTTTATATTACTACTATATAAAGGAAAAACCCTTCTAATCATGTTTGGATTCATTAGTCCATGTATAATTTATATGGAAGAAAAAAAATTCGATTCAAAAGAAATTGATATGAAGAAAGATGTGCTAAATTAAGAATTTGATAAGAAAATAAAAGATGATGTACTCTTTTTTATGCCTACAATTCATGAGTAAAACTCTACAATCTAATCATATAAAATATATTTTTATATTTTACATTACTTTTTTTTATTTTTTAGAAAACACTATATATTGATTTCAATCAATATTGATGCCCCAAATATTTGTTTTTTGATCCAATGCGTGGATATCTATCAAACTAACCACACATGATTTGTATTATGATTTTTTCAGGAAGTGAAATCAAAATTTTATAGATAGACTTCAAATTATATATTTCAGTCACTATCTTAATAATAATTTTATTATGATAAGGAGGTTTCTAAATATAGGTTAAATACTGGTATGAAGTTAGTGACTAAATATAATAAGCCTTAAAAATACCTAAAAAGAAAATAGATTAAGGTATATATAGAAATATTTTACTATCAAGACATTTTTCAAAATAATTTACCGATTTTGGTGAATTTGTTTCCAGTGTGAAAATATATATAATAATGATTTTTGGATATTATGTTTGTGAGTTTATGAGAAATTTTATAAACCATAGAAATACCATCATCCCAAATAAATTTTTTTTAAGGTAATTAAAATTTCATTAAAATTATTTATTAATAATTTTTTTGTCTATTTAGTCACATTACTACCAAGATTGTTGAGAACCTTCAAACTGAAAATAAGAATTAATTTTTTTAGATATGAGTGGGTAGTGTACATGGTGTCAGAATGTTTGTCGACATTAAATTTAAGTTATTACCTTCTATGTTTGTGATCTAGTTTAGGATATGACCTTAGAAATATATTTTTGATGTGAATAATTAGTATCAAAATTCTTATATATTACTTTTGATCTCTTTCTCAAGTATAAGTATAATGGAGGAAAACAATTTATTTAAAAATGAATGATAATAATACATAGTGTCAGAATGTATAAAAAAATTAGGAAGAGGTGACTTCCTACTACTTATTTAGTGAAATTTCTCACCATTTATCTAATTTTTTTAATTAATTTCTTTATCATTTTTATCTGATAGTAATTTTTTTAAATATTAACATTTGTTCAAAAAACACATCACATGGTCAAAAATGAGAAAACGAGATTGGTTGTTTTCAACCCTCTAGGAAATGCTACATAAGTCATTCGTGATGTGTAGGAATTGAATGCATTCCAATCCAACACTTAATGTTTTCAGTATGACTTGAGGTACATGTTTTCAATACAAAAGTGTCATTTTATTTTATAATATACATCAAATAGTCAAAACTAAGAAAATGAGCGTGGATCGTTTTCAGACTTTAAGAAAATAATACATAATTAATTTTTTCATGTTTTGGAATTGGCCACACATAAATAAGAGAAAAGCATGGTCATTATGACTTAAAGTTTGTGTTTTCAAAAAAAAAAATTCATTTTAGTTTAAAACATACATCAAATAGTCAAAACTGATCAAATGAGCTCAAATTATATTCAATATTTTAGAAAATGATCAATAATTATTTTTTTATGTGTTGGAATTGAACTCACATAAATCCAAGACACGATGTGGTCAATATGACCCAAAGTAAATGTTTTCAATATAAATAATCCATTTTAGTTTAAATTCAGGTCAAAATAACCAGAACTGAGAAAAAATCTTTATTTTTTTCAAACTTCAATAAAATAATCCATAATTCCTTTTTCTTGTGTAAGAATTGACCAAAAACTAATTTGATGCATGTTGTGACTATTATATTACTCAAATTTTGTGGGTTGAGTTTGGAATTTACATTTTGGTTAAAAAGAAATCTGACATACTAAAAATTGAGAAAAAAATATTTAGATTGTTTTAATACATTAGGACAACGACCCCTTAGTAATTTTTGATATATATAAATCAAAAATACCTTAATCCAATACACAGTGTACCCAGTACAAATAAAATTGTGTGGTATCAGTTTAAAATTGACATTTTATTAATGTATTATTTCATATTTATGTAAAATTTATTTCTATATAGTTTTTATTACAAAATAATTGTTTTCTTATATTGGAGGATTCTATTTCATGGGTTGGGTTTGTTTGTATGAATCTAATCATGATCTTGAGAGATTGAACTTCACATATGAATATTATATAATAGAAACAAGGAATTGTATTAAGAATATACACATAGATCATGAAAAGTTAAATTCACACTACTTATTTTGTTAATTATTTAACTATTTTATCTACAATTTTTAAGATAATTTCTTTATCATTTTTTTTAATATTTATGTAGTTTTTTCATAGATCATTTGGGAAGTCATATTTTTCTTTCAACTCTTTGCAATAGTCTAGAAAATAGATAACATATTGCTTTGGGATGGGGAATTTCATGTAGTATGGGGTTTCTTCTTCCATCCAAATAGGACATGTTCCATATTTTATGGCATGTTGTAGACATTTAAAATAAAAACACAGATCAGATAATTAATTATCTAAAACTCAATCTAATTCATGGTGTGTTTAGTATGACTTGAACCATATGTTTTTAGTTTATAATTTAGATTTTATTTCAAAACAAAAATCTCATACTCAAAACTGAGCAAACACATTCATATTATTATTTTACTTTAGTAAAATGATCCATAATTCATCTATAACATGTAATAATCATCTTTATCCTAACATAAAAAATGTTGTGACTGGTATAACTCAAATTGTGTCTTTTTTTATTTAAAATTGAAATTAATTTTAGTAAAAAACACAAGTGAAAAACCCAAAAATGATAAAATTAATTCATATTGTTTTTCATACTTTAAGAAAACAATATGTATGAATCTTCCACACCTCAATCTGATGCATGGTGTGAATGGTATGACTCAAAGTATGTCTTTTTATTTAAAATTTACATTAATTTGAGTATAAAAGAAAAGTGATACACTCAAAAATGAGAAAAAAATTAATATTATTTTTAAACTTTAGTAAAATGATCCAAAAGTCCTTTTTGATGTGTAGTAATTAGCTACACATCAATTAGATACATGGTGTGACTGGTATGAATCCATGTTTGTTTTTTATTTAAAACTGATATTAATATTAGTAAAAAGGATAAGTGATATACTCAAAACTGATAAAATGAATTCATATTGTTTGGATACTTTATGAAAACTGTATATAAGTCATTTATGTCATCTAGTAATCAAGAAAACCTCAATATGATACATAGTGTTCTTGGTATAACTCAAAGTGTCTGTCATCAGTTTAAAATTGAATTTTTAGTTAAATAAGTGTTTCATTCACTGAAAATTGAGAAAACATGAACATATTTTCATTTTGATTTAGTGAAATGATTCATATATCATTTGTGATGTGTGGGAACTGGTTTCACATTAAACCAACACATGATGTGACTTATATGGCTCAAAATTAATGTTTCTAGTTTAAAAGGTTATTTTAGTAAAAAAAGTGACATACTCTAAGATGATAAAACCAATTAGTATTATTTTAATAGATTAGGAAAATAATTAATAAGTAACTTGTGACATTTAGGACTATCCTCACCTCAATCCTATACATGGTGTCCCTGTCATAACTCAAAGTGTCTATTATCAGTTTAAAATTGACATATTATTTCAAAAAGTGTGTCACCCACTGAAAAATGAGAAAAAAATTATGATTGTCTTTATAATTTATCAAAATGATTATAATTTCATTTGATACGTATAGGAATTAGTCTCACATAAAAACGATACACAATGAGACCAGTTTGACTCAAATTATGCATTTCTAGTTTAAAATGACATTTTAGAAAAGATCACAATTGACATACTCAAAACTAATCACACAAATTCTGACTATTTTGATAATTTTTTACAATAATCCATAATTCATTTGTGATGTATAGAAATTATCGTCACCACAATTTATTGTATGGTGTTACCGATATGACTCTAAGTGTTTCTTTTTAATTTAAAATAGACATTAATTTTAATAAAAAAAATGTTATATAATAAATAACATGCAATCATATTTTTTTTATACATTAGTAAAACTATCCATATGTAATTTATGATGTGTATGAACCAGTTTCACCTCAATCCGATACACTGCGTGATCGATATGACTGCATGTGTGTCTTTTTATTTTAAATTGATTTACTTTTAGTAAAAAAGACAAGTTACATACTCAAAACTAATCAAATTCATTCAATTGTTTTTCATTATTTAGTAATTTTATACATATGTTATTTGTGATGTGAAGGAATAAACAACACCTTAATTAGATACACGGTGTTCCCGATATAAGTCAAACTGTCCATTATCATTTTAAAATTGACATTTTAGTTCAAAAAATATTCCACTCACTGAAAATTGAGAAAACACACTCGTATTATCTTAGTAATTTGAAAAAAGATTCATAATTCATTTTTTATGTGTAGGAATTCGTATCACATCAAATCAACACATGCTATGATTGATATGACTCAAAGTGCATTTTTCTAATTTAAAATTACATTTTAGTAAAAAACAAAATGAAATACTAAAAACTAATAAAAAACATTTAAATTGTTTTTATAATTTAAAAAATGATTCATAATTCATTTTTGATTTGTAGGAATTAGTCGTACCTCAATATAACACACAGTGCGGTTAGTATAACTCCCAGTGTGTCTTTTTATTTAAAATATACATTAATTTTAGTAAAAAATACAAGTGATATTCTCAAAACTATTAAAACAGATTAAAATTATTTTGAAACATTATTGAAAGGATCCATAAGTCATTTTTTTGGAATCACTCTCACTTCAATATGATACATAGTGGGTCCGATATAACTCAAAGTTTCATTTATTAGTTTGAAATGGGAATTTTAGTTAAAAAAAGTGTGCCACTCACTAATACCCAATAACACATTCTCAAATTTTCTTGATAACAATGGAAATTGATTCACAAGTAATTTTTATGTTTATAAATCAGTCTCACAAAAAACCGACACATGATGTGACCATTATGACTCGAAGTTCTTATTTCCAGTTAAAAAAACATTTTTGTAAAAAATACTAGTGACACACACAAAACCAAGAAAACACATTCATATTTTTTTCATACATTATTAAAATGATCCATAACTAATTTTCTACATGTATTAATCATCCTCACATCAATCCAATTCATGGTGTGACCAGTATGACTCAAATTGTGGATTTTTATTTAAAACTGGCATTAATTTTAGTAAAAAACAAGAGTCATTATAAAAGCGTAGAAAACACATTATTTTTTTTTGATAATTGATAAAAAATATCCATAAGTAATTTATTATGTATATTAATCTTTCTCAACTCAATCAAATACATTATGTTCCTAATATGACTCAAAGTGTCTGTTATCAGTTTAAAATTGACATTCTAGTTCAAAAAGTGTGTTACTCATTGAAAACCAAGAAAACATTCTTGTATTATATTGACAATATATAAAAATGATTCATAAGTAATTTTTCATGTGTAATAAAAATTCTCACATCAAACTGACACATGATGTTATTGATATGACTCAAATTACTCGTTTCAAGTTTAAAATGACATTTTAGTAAAAAAACACAATTGACATACTCAAAACTGAGAAAACCCATTAGGATTGTTTTAATACTTTACAGATATGACGAATAAGTCATTTTTGACATATATAAATTAACAGAACATCAATATAACACATGATATGGTCGGTATGACTCAAAGTGCGTGTTTTCAATATTTAAGTGCCATTTTTGTCTAAAATGCGCATCACATCGCCAAAGCCGTGAAAATGAGATCATATTATTTTCTCATCATTTTATCTACTATTAATTAATTAATTTCATTATCATTTCTATATTATACTTATTTAGTTAATTTTTAGGGATATAATGCTTGAATATGAAAAAGAAATCATATGACACACATGATTCCACCACAACTCAGTCTGATACATAGTGTTCCTAGTATGACTCAAAGTATACGTTTTTATATTAAAATAAAAAATTTGTGTTTAATTTATATCTTTATAATATTATAAACATAATAATTTTTTTCCTTATATAGGTGCATTCATTTTCTTGAGATGTGGTGGTTTGTTTTTAAATATCTGGATCTGGGGTTGGTGGATAAAGACAAATGAATAGTGAAGTTCACGAATGTCTGTGATAATTTGTATTTACTCATGTAATTTTAAAAACCAATTTTTTAAATGTCTATAATAAAGTGTTTTTTCTTATATTTTTTTAAAATATAGTTTGTTTAAATTATATATTTTCAACCAATATTTGTAACTTGTATTTTATATTTTTTTTTGATATTTTTGCCACTGCCGTGTGTTTTAATTTTAATAGCACACTATAACAGTATGTCCCTTTATCAGCACTAAAGAAAAGAACTGATAAACAGGGTCCTTTAACAGTCCTTAAAGAAGAACTAATAAAGGAACATCTTATCATATCATTTTTAGCGTTGATAAAACATGTCATTATCAGTTATATTCTAGTGCTGATAAAAGCCTATGGATTTTTATTGCACTTTGGTAATCCATGATTTTTTTCACTGACAAGAGAAAATTTTAGTGATGTTAAATGAAATATTTATGGTAATGGACCTTACCACATGAAGATATCAATAAATGGTGTTCCCCAAATTCATTTTTTTGAAGCTCAACTTGATTCATAGATTGAGAATCTTTTTTGAGCATAAAAACAAGATTTTATATTCCAACTCCCATAAAATTCTATTTCTCCTATGGAAAATCATTTCATTGTCCATCACATTCATAATTAAAAATATTCCTTGGGGTTCCAACCATTAACAAAGACTATAAATCACAGTGTGAGAAAAAGTAATCATGATGGGAAACCAAATAATCATGAAAAATAATTTATAGGATGTATAAATTATGGCACTTTATTCTATGAAACCTTAGGTTTATCCAAGGTCATTACCAAAACATTAGTATTTTATCCTATATTTATAATTATCTCAATATTTCTTACTAAAATTTTCTCATCCCAGTTTCCAAAGGTTAACTAAACATTTCTTTAATATCAAAAATAGTGACCCACACTTTTCATACTTAGATATTATATCTTAATAGATGAATTTTTATTACATAACATTATGATCTAAATCATAATCATTTAGGTCTGGTATCATTAGAAACATTGAAACATAAAAAAATAGTTTATAAAATATCTAAATAATATCCCAATTATATTTTTATAAATAGAATCCTTATTAGACATATCATACATAATACATTTCTTCATAACATGAGGAAATGAAACATAATAAAATGGTGATCTCAAATGTCTAAGAAAGATAAAGAAGGGAGATACCAATGATAATATAAGAATAATATAAGAATAAAGGAATAATGACATGTTATTTTGTTTGAAAATCATACCCTACATATCAATGATAATAATATTAAGTCATGGATGAAATCTTGGAAGTTCATAAGGAAATAATCATAAGATAATCACAAAAAATGATCCATGAGAGAATCACATTGACATAAGATAAGAAACTGTGGCATACACATAAACATAAAAAAATAGTTTCCTTAGTAGTAAAGGATCTTTTCTAATAATATCATAGTTGAAAGGTCTCACTCCCCAAACCATCACAGTAGTTAAGGTTCACTCCTAAGACTATCATAGTGGAAAAATCCCCTTACTTAACTTGGTTCACTCCCCATTCTAGTCCTGTTTATATCTTGAGATATTTATATTTACCCAATTCATTAGAGGGAGATATATTTATCACCCATTAAATAATAATAATCATATATATTAGTACTACAATATCATAAAGAATTCATCATATCATAATGCCTGAAATGATATGGGTTTGATAAACATTCTTCATAGAATAACCCAAGGAAACAAATGGGTTTCATAAACATATTTCCATCACAAACATAAAACATATAGAAAAAAACAAGATGATATCCTTTGATCATATCCCCAGTAAATCATAAGTTATATCAAGGGTTGTTGTCTTCAATGAATATAAATACAATTAAAAGTGCATTAAAATATTCTTGAGGAATTTATCTTTTCCATTTTTGAATCACTTAATATAAAAACTAAACAATTGTAAAGGAAAAAATTTCTTTGAAAATAACCTTGTAAGCTTTTAAGTGATTTTTAATTGAAAAAAATAGTCATTATGGAAGGAAAATCTGTTTATGCCATATAATTTAAAAAACATTCTTCTAATACTTTTTTTGGAAAAGTAACAAAGTACCATGTTTGGAAACTGAAAAATTCAAACCTTTTTTATAAGAAGTAAACAAATTGGTAAAAATTAAATTAAAAAATCATAGGATAATATTAAAAACATTATTTAATTTTTTATGAAAACATGGATATGGAAGGAAAATATTTTTTGATCAAAGAGAGAAATGAAATCAATTTTCCTTAAAAACCTATTTTCATTATCTTGAGTACATAAGGAGAGTAAAATGAATTAAAAAATTTATTTTTTATAAATTACCATATTATAAGATAATTCATGATATTATTGAGAGATAAATCATAATAATTCATCACTATAAACTTTATCATAAACAATCATGATAAATAATGAGATTGTAACAAAAAACCCTTACCTTGCGTTTGCCTTTCTTTGAGAGCATTCTAAACTCTGATATACTAAATTTAAATTTTTTATAATTCTATTATAGATTAATTTTCTAACTTATAATATCATATATTATCCCTTTATAATATTTTAACACCCCCTTTTATCCATAATTCCTTATTAAATCATATTTTTTTGTGTTAATTTTTTTATCATGAGTTTTTCAATTCAATAGTTATAGTACTTATATATTTATCTAGGTTCCATAAACTATATAATATTAATCAGAATATAAATATAATTTTATTCATTATATAAATATTTAGATTCATCCATAAAAGTTATATATAGATACATGAATTACACCGTTCAGTAAGACGGTAGGCTGTACTTACGTATGGTTGTTATTTTCATTTTTTGATGGATGGAATGAAGGAAAGGTAAATAATAATTTAACTTCAAATAATAATTATCCTATTATTTATATCATATATATTAATTACATCTATCTTTATTATTATCTAGTAAAAATGGAAATGAAAAACAAATCACATCGCCTCATGGAGGTGGTAGCTCACACATACGCGTGAGCGATGCTATCGTGTCCCAAAGGATTAAATAATATATAGGTAAATGTGATATTATAATTCACAAAGTATAATTATGTTATAAATATAATATATAAACATTAAAACCATCATAATACCCATCCATAAAATATGGTGATGAAAAATGAAATGCACCACTACGTGGAGATGGTAAGTTGTATGTACCTATGAGCGATGCTTTTACTTAACGTTTGATGAGGAAGAAGGTGTATAATAGAGTTTTTATAATATTAAAACATTTAATCACATTTAGGTTAATTATTTTATTATGTTATGATAAATACCATATATTTGGAGGAGGTGAAGAAGAGTAGAAATGAAAGTGATCGGTTAAGGAGATTACCTCTTTTTTGAAATTATTAATTTAGATCACCTATACAGGGATTAAGAGTTGGTCTTTGGGGAATAAAAAAACCTATATAATGTGTATAGGGAATTTTAGAATATAAATTTTCAGAGTTTTGGTGATATATAAGGCTCAATTTTGTATAAATAAGTGAGGGAGGAGGTTCCCCTTTATAATTGAGGTAAGGTACAATTTTGTAATTTCTCAAAGGATTAAATTATAAAAAAATAAATTCTCCAACCAAATTCCAAAAAATGGATATTTATTTTAATATAAGGTAGGTTAGAGTTGTTATACCCTAAACCTATATAATTTATACAAGTTTCAGTGTCATTTCAAAACATATCATTTTGATTAACCAACATTTAACCAATTTTAATTTTAACTATGATAACAACTTTTTCAATATTAAAGGGTTGTAACTTTTATATATATTGTGAAAATTGGATATTGAATGACCGAATTATGACATTTATGATTAGATTATACCAAAATTGTATTATTTAAATATTTTTAAGATCTTTAAATAATTTAATAAATATTATTTTGATAAAAATATTATTATTGTCAATTTGAAACTATTATTTAATTTGACTTAAAATAAATAAATACAAAGTTGGAATTGGAATATAATATTTTAACTTAACAATTTTTTTTCATATTTGTAATATCATAGGTTTTTTTGAGGTACATATTTTTTAAAACTTAGGATAAAAACTTCTTTACTTACATTTTTGTCTTAGACCCGAAGACGAGCCGTGGGACAGTTGGTTTGTTTTTGGGAAAGAAGAGGCAAGAAGGATTTGTACTGGTTGTAGGAAAATTACATGATGTGTAATGAAATTACACACCATGTAATATGATTACACAAATTTTAATGGTTTGGCCAGGACATTTCACGGCATGAACAAGGTTTTCCCTAGGAAGAGAAAACTGGACATTACACGACGTAAAAGAAAATTATACATCGTGTAATATCTCGAATAAGTTTTTTTTAAAATGAGGCAGTGGACTCTTATTTTTTCAAACAGAAGCCCTCAACCCTCTTTCACACATAGGAGAAATCAAGAAGAGGCTAGGGTAGGATTTTCTCTTGATTGTAGATTTAGACTCCATTTCTTCTGTCGTCGGTCACATTGGGACCACATAGTAAGTCATTGATTCCTTTTTTCCCGAATGGCCCGAATGCATTCTTTTTATATTTTATTATAGATATTCCCCCTTTTAAGGGTTGAAGGGGAACCCGTACGTGACCCATAGGCCCAAGGCACAAGGACCGACATGACCCGAAGGCCCATAGGCATATCATGCCCAATACATAACCCGTATTCCCATCCCAAAAAACTGCCCCTCCCTAGATTCTTCATCATTCATTGCCTTTAGCTCCCCACCTGCATTGTTGATCGGCTAGAATTGCCCCATACAAAGCTGCACAGTGCCTGGTCTCGATGGCGGTTTCCATACCCTCTCATTCTTCCAATCTGGTTAGCTCTGCTTCTGGTGACTGCTATTGGTGCTCTGATCCTCATCTGGGCCTGCTCTATGTGAACTGGGCTACTTCATGGTCTTCAATGGCCTGAAGGCCCTATGGTCCGAAGGCCCTGATACTCGTAGGCCCAAACCAGTGACCCAAAAGCCCAAATCAGGTGAATAGTCTGGCTACTACAGTACCAAATAGTGCCTGCTACAGTGCCTACTACAGTACTGCTACAATACTGCTATAGTGATGCTACAGTAACCCGAAAATTCACCTTCAACCGGTTTTGAACTTGGGTCTCTTGGATGCCAAGCAGGAGACATTACCCCTTGGGTACAGTCTTGTTGGCCATTGATTACTTTTTATCCATTCCGGATTTCTCGGAACAATGACTGCAATTTTTGGGTTTATGCTCATATGACCTAATTTCTCATTCCTCATTAATTATTAAGATTTATTTAAAATGAGGTGAACCAGGACATGATATTGGATGATCACTCCACTATTGATCTAAGGTTGGTGGTCTATACTTTTCTTCCAGGTTTTGATGATTTGTAGAGCTATTGGCCTTTTTTTTGCCAGCTGGAAATTTTGGCATGGGCCATGTTTTGAACTGTTAATCTAAAATTGATGTAGTAGGACCAGTTAGGAATTTCCTTAGGTTCCTTCAGATATGTTGGTGGTTTTGTTTCCCCCTACGCGAGGCCACCCATGGGGTGCACAATGCCTTTGATTTGGTTTTGACCTTTGATGAACTACCCAAGGGGCGTGTTCTCGAGCTTGCATTATTTAAGGAAGCTCAGTTTTAATTAAAGTGGTTTAATTACATTCTTAGGAGATGTTCTACATCCTTGAAATTTTTTATCATATTATTCCATCCCTAACTTGATTAAATACTTAAATGGAATTTGTTAAATGAGTGGGTACAATACATGCCTGTTTTTAGATTACTTAATAGGTTTTATTAGTTATTGTGACTAATAATTTGGTATACCCATGTGATATATTAAATGGATATTTATGTTAAATGAGTGGGTATACCCATGTGGCTTGATTAAATATAAGTGGAGTAAATTAGTGGGTATACTCATGATATGTAATAGTTTAAATGAGTGTGTATACTCATTGAATTAATTTGATTGTAAATGTTTATATGAGTGGGTAGACTCAAATGGATTTGAATAGTTTACGATATGAAATGGATGTATGTCTATATAGATGCTATGGACTGATCTCCATGGATCTAGAACATGGTAGTGGATGCCTTGGATAGAGTGTGATTCAAGGGTTTTGATTTAATGTGATTTCCCAGGCCTTAATACACCTTGGATCTAACTTTTTTGGACTCGCATAGGACATGTTGGCACACATGCTCCTAGGACTCCAAACAGTTCCTATACCAAGTTTCCATCGAGATGATCTAGGGACTCGATGAGGATGCCTTGTTCTTTGACACCTTGGATCAGGCCCTTCGTGGTCTACACATCATTATACAACATGGTCATGGAAATTGTGATACACTTCATTATACAACAGGGCCATGGGAATTGTGATAGACTTAATTATTTTAAAAGTCCTAGAGTTTTGGATATGGTATCTTTATACGAAAATCCTGTGTTGAGAAAATATGGATGGCTATCCTTTCATAGATGCCTTGTTAGGATCTAACACTTGTTGTAGAGATCCTTGAGAAGTTGTTTGGTATTACTTGTTGCAGTAGACATATGCCATGGGCATTCCCACTAACGCTTCTGCTTACTTACACTTTTTTATGTTATTTTTTGTGCTGCATAGATCTTTATAGATCAATGGGTGGAAACATACTGTGATGTTTTTCTCACACCCAATTTGAGACTCCTTAGGGTCCCAAATAGACTATATGGTTGTAGGTGACGGTAGGGTAAAGTTCCCTAGTACAAGTTGTTGATCATTTCATTGGAGTAGGGGAGCATGAAACCAATCTAGGTCTTGCGATGATATGATCACATTTTGGTCTTTTTATCATTTGTATATTTGTATTGTATTGTATTTCCATGTACCTATTTTATCTTTTTTCTAGATACATGTATCATCTGCATCATTGTATATGAGACCCTAATGGATTTTAATATATTCCAATCTTTCTTGTTTATTTTATCTGCTCTATGATTTTTGTATCTTCTTCCACTCTTGAATTTTATGGACTTCTGTAATGATAAACTCTAGTAATGAGGGCATAATATCCACACGGAGACACCTAGTCCCTCATTGCTAATCGGAACCCTCTAGCATTTAGGGAGATGCGCTTGAGGCCATATAGCCAACGAAGCTCGAGGCATTTTTTACTGCAATCCAAGTCTAGGACATTACAATACCCCCTTATAAGACTCATATAACCTTTTAACTTACTCAAATTATATCAATTTTATTAGTTTCAAAATCATTTATTTTATTTTTCAATTAATTGAATAAATAATATTTTGTAACTATGTAATTATATAAAGTAATTATATAACACCGAAAAATTATAAATAATTTACCATAATTAATATAATTTCATTATGGAAAAAATTCATATCAATATTTTTTCATAATGAGTTTTTCCCCATCTGAACACATAAAGGTTATTTAATACTAAGAGAGTGATATTTTGTAACTTTATATGATTCAAATAATATATAAATTATTTTCTTGGAAAATTGGCTATTAAAATAACCAATTTCAAGAATATTATAATAAGATTTTAATTAAATTAATCCAATAATAATTAGGATAAAAAATTATGGAATTGTCACTTATTTTAAATCTAGATTAACCTGATTTTCCCTTTATTGAGGTGATACGTTTTACCACAATTACTATTAACATTGACAAAAAATAAAAAGGGATAATTTAACAAATTTGATACTATTTATTCAAAATATTTAATTAATTTTATCTAATTCAATAACTATAAATGGAATAAATAAATTATAATGTAATTGTGAAAAATGTGAGAAAATATTTCTTTTAGAAAAAATTAAATTTTAAGCATAAAAATGAATTTATTATTATCCCATGCAATTTTTTTGAATGTTAAAAAATTTAAACAAGTAAATAATAAATTAATTTCATTTAAATCATTTAAAAATAGTGATTAATTTAATTTATAAATATAAAAAATACATCATGTGCATAAAAATAGTTTTTCAGAAAAAACATCACTTTTGTTTTCAAATATATTTTGCTTTTAATTTTAATATTTTTATAACTAATGAAATTTTTTTATAAATATGTCGATTATATATTTCTCATAATTTTTTTATAACTATTTATACCCAATAATCCAAAATATAGGTAATAAGAAACACATAATATTTTAATAATGTCGCACAATTCGTTTAAAAACAATGTTGCCTATAACATAATATATAAAAAATATAAAATTATTTAAGGAGAATTATTACTAAAAATATATTCGGGTGTTACAAACACAATATATAATTATTAAACACAGTCCCAACCTATGGTTTCACACAACCAAACCACCCAACCACTATATTCTCTATATTACCATGATCAAATTCCAAAATCACTACCATAACCCTATCCACCCCTCATTCCACTTACAAAGAACACCACCACTAATCAATTCATATTTCCCATATAACTACATTAATATCTAACTACACACAAATTAAATTATCATATTTCGAAATTTTATTACAAACCATTCTCTAGGAAAGACCTATGTTTATTCCCATATATTCCCATTAAAATTAAGCATCACTATCCCATTTACCATTCTATCATTATATTATATCCATCCACAACCCATTTAATTTAACCAAATTTTATTTAATTTAGAAATTACCACCCTTTAATCATTCTATAACTATAGGGTAACTAATAATCTAATTTATTTCTCCATCAACCATTCCAGCATCAACTTCATAATTCTATACCAAATATCATCATCATAACCCAACTACCACATAAAAATATATCACAACCACCATACATCGAAACAACTTCACAACAAGGGGAAATACAATGATATCTTTTTTACACACAATCAGTTCAATTTCTATCTTCTCGTTATTAAGGAATATTGAATGGATGATCACAAAAATGATTCAAAATCATAAAAAAAATTACAATAGCCAACATAAAGTATCACATATACATAAAATAAATCCAGAAATCATGTAAATTATAGGTGAAACAACTAATTCCTATCAATTTAATTAATTATGATAGATTATATTTATTATGAAGAATATTAACATACACCTAAAAGGAATAAAAATCATTATACTATAATATATGTACAGAAAATGTGAGATAACTTGAATCCCATATCTTTTTCAAGGAGATTCAAGAACACAACACTAGGAATAGGAGGGAGTCGATGCGTGCAGGTCTGGAAGCAAGAGAAGCCTTAGAATATTTTTAGAAGATCCATAAAACATGAATGAATGGGTTTTAGATTATTTGAAATCAAGATAAGTCATCAAGAATGAAATTGAGGGTAACTATGTTTTTTTATAAATAACATATCATTCTCATAGGATCCCTATGAGGGTTGTAGAAAATACCCATTTAATTATAAATTAAATTTATAGTTTTCCAAATTAATTCCCCTCATAGCCCATTCAAGTGTCACAAAAATAAAAAAATTAAAAATATTACATTCAAAACTCTTAATTGATGAAAAAACTAATTTACCACATTAAATCCCAATAATTTCATTGAAAACACATTATAGGTTGAGTGTTAAGGGAAAAGAAAGGTTTTAAACACAAAATCCACCCTTACACAATATAGATGTGTTGTGTAAGGGAAAAATGGGTTTAAACCTAATGAATATATCTAACCTTATGCATGGTATGAAAAAATTGATTGACCTTTACAAAGGAAACTGAGTACCTTTACGCAAGCTTTAAAAAATCTCAATGAACTTTACATAGCGGTGGAGCTACCCTTATGTAGCCTTTAAAAATTTTGGTATTATCTTTACATGAAGAATTATTTAACTATACAAAAGACTAATATGGTATAAAATACCTTCATACAACACATTAGATATCTAGGTTATCTTTAAAATCATAGAATAAAAAATAAATTACCCCTATTCTACCTTTAATAAAACCTCATTATCTTTACGAAAACTTCAAAATCATGCATAAAGGTAGGTATTTCTTGAAAATATTATATTTTTTAATTATAAAAATTATAATAATTAATTAATGGATTTATTATTAATTCCAAAAAATACAAAATGCATCTAAAATTAATCAAATCACTTTTTAAAATTAAAAAATATGCTTAAAATAACTGAATCACTTTTAAATACTTCCAAAATAATTTCCCCAAAATTATAAACATTGAAATTACTTCTATAATACAAAAAACCATATAAAAATAACCTCTTCAAATATAAAAAACGTTTCCAAAATACCTAAAAAATTATAATTATATCGAAATTCTTAGGAATATTCTAGATCTCCACATAGGGTACATGAAATGTTTCCTTGATGCACATGACATCTAGGTCTATTCAGATTCTTAGGAATATAAACATTTAACATTTTGAGCTAGCCATTAGAATAAATGCAATGTTTGGTCTAGGATACAACGTATTTAAGGATATAAAGGATCCTATTTGTGTAATTCCTAAACATAATGATACGGTTGACTATGTAAAGACCCGTAAATTTCAAGGAAATTTTTTTTCTTAATTTTCTTTGGAATTTTACAAGAGCGCAGCTTCTGACGACACCTGATTCCGAGGCTCGTTGTGCCCAGAATCATTTTCTGAAGTTTGGCTCGGGTACGTTCAGTGAACGAACGTGCGGGTATTTATAACTTTTGAACCGGTGCCCGGAATCGAATTCTGAGGGCTCCGATGAAATCGCAGCGCCGATATTCGCTTAGAAACGCCTCTTCCGGAGTTGCGTTTGCTCGAGTGTGGTTTTTAATTTTCGGGCTTAAAGTTAAGAAATAAAATAATTTTGCGACAACTTTATTTTATTTCGCTTAAGCCACTTGGAAGCCACTTGAAGCCACTTAAAGGCAGCTTGAACTGAGTTGAACTGGATAAGATGCTATCCAGAAATATCCTACCCCTTGGTAGGATATTTGTGAGGTGGGGCCCGCACGAGCCCCGCTGTTTCTTTCCGCTAAGAAACGCACCCGTGAAAACCCGTCTTAATGAAAGTCAACTGACGCGTTTCTTAAAATCTTAACAGACCATTTAATTGGGCTGTTTCTTTCGTAAATTAAATGATCTGTTTCTTTCGTTGAATTAATTCTACGAATTAATGGTTCGTTTCTTATCTTTTGAAATTCAAATGTTTAGTTGTGTAAATAAAATAAGGCTTAAGCTTATTTTATTTTGGGTTGAAACTTGTGGCGTGGAGAGGATTTGGAGGAAAGCGTTCTTCTTCGACGAAGAAGGCGAAGAACGCGAAGAACGCGAAGAACTCCAAACCTGCGGAGATTGACGACGCGAAGCCTTGTACCGCAACGCCAACGGATCTCCCTTCGCAACGCTTCTTTCGCGACGATCCAACCCCGCGACAGCCTTCGATCGACAACAACCAAGGTAGGGGGTTGCGCTTCTTTTTATTTTTTTTTTGGATTTCAACAACAACATGGATTTAATTATTATTAATTAAATCCGTATGTTCTTGGTCCTCGGAAATCGTCGACGCGACGCCCTTCCGCGGTGTGACGATCACCTCCTTCCGCAACGGTCAATTCCGCGACGACCTCACGTCCGACAGCGACGGCGAGGTAGGGATTTATTTTGGGAATTACCCCCCCTTTTTCTTTTTATATTCCCGTAATTGTTTCTTTAAAAAGTTAAAGAAATGGATTTGTGAACAATTTTAAAATTATTAAAATTGTTGTTTCCGTTCAAATATGGAACCCGTTTTTATGAAACAATTTTATTTCATTAAAAATTGTTTCGGATATGCGTTCATGTGTTGAACTTTAATTTCTCCCGTTGTTTATATCTAACGCAGAGGGTGCGGGCCAAATGAACACGGCCCGACAACCCTCCGTCGTTCTTCGTTCTTGTGCGGATTTGACGGGCAACGACGGAACGTGCCGCAATGGATGTTTGATGATCCCGCAGTAAAGAACGGAACCCGGGAGGAACAACGGCACAAACGGGAAGGAAAACGGGCCACCGGAGTGACTCCGGCGGCCCGCGGAAGCCGGTGGCGGCGCAGGCGCCGGCGCCAGAGACCGGAGGCGGCGGCACCCCGCGGGAGTCCAGCGCGACACCCCGCGGGTGCCGCGGGGTTGTCACGCGGCACCCGGCGGGTGTCCAGGGCGACACCCCGCGGGTGTCCAGGGTGGCACCCCGCGGGTGTCGCGGGGTTGTCACGCGGCACGTCCGGCTGTCTGGCCGACACCCCGCGGGTGCCGCGGGGGTGTCACGCGTGGCGGCGGCTTTCCCCCGCATCGGCCGATCGGCCGAGCCGAGCCGGACCGGCC
Source organism: Viscum album (assembly GCA_963277665.1). Taxonomy (NCBI): domain Eukaryota; kingdom Viridiplantae; phylum Streptophyta; class Magnoliopsida; order Santalales; family Viscaceae; genus Viscum; species Viscum album. The sequence continues at coordinate 1,669,467,639 of OY728155.1, forward strand.
CTGGCCGGTCCGGGTCGGGCCAACCGGGTCGGACCCGACCCGGTTCGGGCCAACTAGGGGGCGTCGGGCCGGGTCGGCCCGGGCCCGGACCCCCCGTCTTCGGACGACTTTCGTTCAAACACCCGTAACTTGAGCTACGTGCCTCCAAACGACTCGCTGTCAGCGGCAACACAATCCTTGGAGCGATTCGGTCGTTTCGCTTTATCGCACTCAAAGTTTCGGAATACTTTGGGTTCGGCCGGGTTGGTTCGTACACGAAACCAACCGGGCCATCGGAGCGGAAACGCTCATATCTTGAGCTACGGACGTCCGATTGACGTACCGTCAGCGTTGTTAGTTTCCTCTTAGTGAGACGGATCTTTTGACTCACTCCGCCCGGGGTTTGGGCGCAGGTGGAGTACGGTCGGGTTGGTTTTGCCTTAAAAACCAATCGGGACCCTAGGACGAAAAAGCCAATAACTCCCAGACCGGGCGTCCGATTGACGCGCCGTCTGTTGCGTTGAGTTCCTGTTGACGATACGGAACTTTTGGCATCCTTCGCCCGAGTTTTGGATACAGTTGGTAGTGGCCAGGTTGGATCGCACCCGAAATCCAACCGGGCCCCTGGAACGGAAAAGCTGATAACTTTCAGACAGGACGTCCGTTTGATGAACCGTCAGCGGCGTTGACGATCACGTTGAGAAACGGTCCCTATGAGTATACCCTATGAGAGCTCGGGGTACAGTTGAGATACTGCTGGGTTTGGTTCTCTCACGAAACCAACCGGGCCCCTGGGACGAAAAGGCTAATAACTCACAGACCGGGCGTCCGATCGACGCGCCGTCTGTTGCGTTGAGACCCCTGTGACGAGGCGGTACTTTGAGTTACTTCTTCGTGGGACCTTGAGATACTTGGAGTATCGACTTGCAACTTGTGGAGCGGACCCTCCCAGAGTCGAGCGTGCGGAGTACGGAGACCGTGTAGCCGACTGAGACCTGACGACTGCTTGACCGACTCGACTTGGAGTGAGTCGACTAGCCCAGTGGACGGAGCACTACTTTGTTTGGGTGCAGACCCATGGAGGACGGAGCACTACCTATGTGATAGTGCAGACCCGCGGTACTCGTCCGGAGAGTACCTCAGCAGGCTACTAGGGGGTGTGCACTATTGTGTTTGGGTGACATACCTCGGCGGGAAGCACTACTGTGTTTGGGTGGCTGGACCGCGGTACTCGACAGGAGGAGTACCTCAGCAGTCTTAGGTTAGTGAGCAGTACCTCAGAGTCGTGGCAGGACCACTGTACACTCTAGAGACGGAGCTCTTCAGTAGTTACGGTTTCGATAATGAAAATCCTGGTTTGAGCTGAGACTTTTGACCTTTGTGTTTCCTCATGATTGAGATGGGTTACTTGATAAGTTAGGTATATGTATGGGCATATACCTGGGTAGTGGTTATCCGTTGATCTCATGATCCTTGTGTTTCCTCATGATTGAGATGGGTTACTTGATAACTTAGGTATATGTATGGGAATATACCTAAGTAGAGTTTATCTGTTGAGATCTTCTTGTGGTTATCCTTGTTGAATTTAGTGAGACCTTGAGGGTCTCGGGGTCCCTACTGAGTATAGTTATACTCACCCCTGCACGGGCTATGCCCGCACCTCGTTGTGTTGGTTGGAGACGACAGGAAGTGCTGACGGAGGCCGAGTGTTCGAGGACTGGACGGTACCCGGAGGTGGACTACACGACAAGTCAGTGTCCGGAGGTGGACTTCACGGTGAGACGACACTCGGAGGAGGTTGACGGACGAGAGCACTGTGGAGGCTATCTGTTCCTACCCTTCAGGTAGGATTCGTGGTGGACGATCCAGGAGCTGCGCCATCTGTACCTACCCTTCAGGTAGGATCTGAGGAGGACGACCCAGGAGCCGCTTCCATCCCTCCAGCTGTTGTCTTTTTATGTTGTACTTTGTTCAGTTGTAGTTGTACTTTCTTTTGGGTTTGTATTCTGGCCCATTTACTTTTCAGCACTTCTTTTTGTACTTAGTGTTTTACTTCCGCTTGTACTCTGTGGTGTTTTATTACTTTTATAAAGTCAATGCCTTCCCAGTTATCGGGATTTACGCCTTTGGTGCTAGTCGCCAGCCCCTGGCCTATGGAAGGCGGGCTTGGGGTAGTCACGGCACGGGCCCTGAGGACGGGTCGTGACAAATTGGTATTAGAGGAGCTCGGTTCTACCGCAGATCTTATAACTCTGATGTTTCTTCCTGTGAAGTAATAGTGTTAAGGGTACCGAGTGTGGTGTTCAGTTCAGGGAGTCCAGTGTTGGTGCGGGCGGACGACGTATCCATACACCAGGACCCTGACAACTGATTTCCGACTTTGTGTACGAAAACACTGATTGCGTGTGTGTTTCCAGAAGTTTTTAAATGTCAGCTCAAACCAGGTCAGCTCACCAGGTATAATCGTTTGACCGTGTTACGTTGTTTCTTTCAGGATGCCTTTTCACGAACGACCAGTTAGAGCCCAGAGGGATGTGCGTGCTGACAGCCTGTCGAGTGACGAGGCTTCGGTACAGGGCCCTCTTGCAGCGGAGGCACCAGCGGTACTACCATACGTTGGGCCACCGATGCCACCAGCCCCAGCAGTAGGCGATGCCCGCTACTTGAGCGCACTGCATGAGTTCCAGCGCCAGAGGCCACCCAGGTTCAGGGGAGAGACGGACCCGCAAGCAGCTGAGGATTGGTTGGAGGCTGTGGTGGGAGTCTTCAGGCTATTGGGGATTCCATCAGACTTCATGGTGACCTTTGCTACCAGCCTTCTTCAAGCAGCAGCAGGAAGGTGGTGGAGCCACTTGTTCCAGTTTTGCGATGGGATGGCTTTCACATGGGAAGACTTTGAGACCTTCTTCAGGGTGGAGTTTGTGCCAGTAGTTCTACACCCCGAGCGTGTTCAGGAGCTGCTGCCTTTGCCGCGTGTTTTTCGATCAGAAGCCGAGTCATCTGTGGGCAGTAGACAGATGATGAAGAGGTCCAGGAGGACCAGACCAGCAGTTGGGCGATCTCGGGTTTTAGGACCGGTGGTGCGGGGCACCCGGGGTGGGGTCAGAGCCAGGCGTGCCAGAAGCAGACTGTGTTACTCGTGCGGTGGAAAGGGGCACCTGGCACGTGACTGTCCGACTCCTCATACAGTTTATCCATAGGCTTTTGAGGATCCACCGAGGCAGAGGCAACGACGAATGCTTGAGCAACAGTAGAGCAGTGGACAAGGCAGTAGAGCTCCTGGAGCAGGTGGACAGGAGCGGAACTAGTGGATACGTCTCTTGTACTTCTAGTTCCATGTTGATGTTGTTTTTGTGTCTTTGTACCATGAGCTGCAATAAAATAAAGACACTTATCTTGTGATGTTTGCTTTCCTGTCCTCTTTTGTGATGTTACTAAGTGGTCCTGGTTAAGACTGTTGACTTGACCGTCACTTTCGAAATTCCTACTGGAGGAGACCCAGTGACCTCACACTGATGCCGACAGTGTGACTCGACCCTTGGAGGCGAGAGTGACAGTTGGATCTCTTAGTAGTTATGTCAAGGCCTTACGACGACATCCATGGCATGAATGCATCCTTCATGCCAGGATTGACTGTATTAGGCAATGGGCGTGGTTCATCTAGAGAGGGGATGAGACCGGGTTTCTCTTTTTGGAAAAGGAGAAATCATAGCAGCTCTTGTGAGGCTAAAGGAGGTGCAGTTCATCCAGGACCGGATGAAGACTGCACAGTGCAGTAAGAAAAAAGGAACCGGTGCCAGTCTTAGAGACTCGGGCGTGATAAATGTTTCAAGAAGAGGTAGCTTTAAATAGAGATGAGTCTGCGAAGCGGCAGACGTGGAGGCAAAGCTAGGAGAGCATCATGAGGTGGTGTACATCTTAACATGCTACAACCACCCTCCTTAGTTATTCCGGCCAGGCTCAGGGAGCTGGAGGGCGGAGGAAGAGTGCGGCTGCATGCAATCAAGGAGTGTGACCCAATGGCTCTAGAAATGATTCAAGGGACAGTCTATGTCCACTACTAGCTGCTGTAGTAACAAACGTCGATATGAATCATTCCTCGCTTCCAAAAATCTTGTTCCAAACCTAGAGGATCCGGTAAGCCATGGACTTGACCCTCACGTCTAGAGATACCTTGGGAGGAGACTCGATAATCACACTTATGCCGACGGTGTGGTCAGACCCTCAAGGCGAGAGTTCTGGTTGGAATCTCTTGGTGGCAGCGTCGAGGCCTTACGACGTTAGTTTGAGTATGGAATGGGCAATAACTATTAATACTCAAATTGACGGTTTTAGGCAAACGTTGGGATGGGTTTTCCTTGGTCGGCGGAAAAGGAAACCCCAGGCAGTGCAGGGTAACTATTGCACAGGAGGGTGCGACCGATCACTCTTGAGTCGGTCAACCTTACCCTCATAGCAGCAGTCGTTTTGAGTTTCAGTTCTAACAGAAATGGAGACCTCTGGAGTTCGAGGATGACGACCACGTCTTCTTACAGGTCTCACCTCGACGAGGTTTACGGTGATGTGGCCTGGGAGGCAAGTTATCTCTGAGGTTCAACGGACCTTTCTAGGTCCTCAGCTGGGTAGGCGAGGTGGTTTACCGCTTGACCCATCCACTTCAGTTGCACTAGGTTCACGACGTTTTCCACGTATCCCAACTGAGGAGATACGTGCTCGACCCCTTCGCATATCATCGACCATGACGAGCTAGACGGTGGCGATGAGTGTCTTATACGGAGGTTCCTGTGGGGATCGAGGTTCGACAGGGGAAGATCCTAGGAGGATGGTCGATTCCTCTTGTGCACTTTCTTTGGCAGCGCGGGAACCTCCAGGTGAGCACATGGGAGCGGAAGGCTCAGATGCGTGCTCAGTACCGCTTTGTTTCCATAAGTTTGTGGCGAAGCTTTACGGGGACGTAAAGCCCTGTGGTGGGAGTAAGGTAAAGACCCGTAAATTTCAAGGAAATTTTTTTTCTTAATTTTCTTTGGAATTTTACAAGAGCGCAGCTTCTGACGGCACCTGATTCCGAGGCCCGGTGTGCCTGGAATCATTTTCTGAAGTTTGGCTCGGGTACGTTCAGTGAATGAACGTGCGGGTTTTTCTAACTTTTGAACCGGTGTCCGGAATCGAATTCTGAGGGCTCCGATGAAATCACAGTGCCGGTATTCGCTTAGAAACGCCTCTTCCGGAGTTGCGTTTGCTCGGGTGTGGTTTTTAATTTTCGGGCTTAAAGTTAAGAAATAAAATAATTTTGCGACAACTTTATTTTATTTCTCTTAAGCCACTTCGAAGCCACTTGAAGCCACTTAAAGGTGGCTTGAACCGAGTTGAACTGGATAGGATGCTATCCAGAAATATCCTACCCCTTGGTAGGATATTTGTGATGTGGGGCCCGCACGAGCCCCGCCGTTTCTTTCCGCTAAGAAACGCACCCGTGAAAACCCGTCTTAATGAAAGTCAACTGACGCGTTTCTTAAAATATTAACAGACCATTTAATTGGGCTGTTTCTTTCGTAAATTAAATGAGCTGTTTCTTTCGTTGAATTAATTCTACGAATTAATGGTTCGTTTCTTATCTTTTGAAATTCAAATGTTTAGTTGTGTAAATAAAATAAGGCTTAAGATTATTTTATTTTGGGTTGAAACTTGTGGCGTGGAGAGGATTTGGAGGAAAGCGTTCTTCTTCGACGAAGAAGGCGAAGAACGCGAAGAACACAAAGAACATCAAACCTGCGGAGATCAACGACGCGAAGCCTTGTACCGCGAAGCCAACGGATCTCCCTTCGCAACGCTTCTTCCGCGACGATCCAACCCCGTGACAGCCTTCGATCGACAACAACCAAGGTAGGGGGTTGCGCTTCTTTTTATTTTCTTTTTGGATTTCAACAACAACATGGATTTAATTATTATTAATTAAATCCGTATGTTCTTGGTCCTCGGAGATCGTCGACGCGACGCCCTTCGGCGGTGTGACGATCACCTCCTTCCGCGATGGTCAATTCCGCGACGACCTTGCGTCCGACAGCGACGGCGAGGTAGGGATTTATTTTGAGAATTACCCCCCTTTTTCTTTTTATATTCCCGTAATTGTTTCTTTAAAAAGTTAAAGAACTGGATTTGTGAACAATTTTAAAATTATTAAAATTGTTGTTTCCGTTCAAATAAGGAACCCATTTTTATGAAACAATTTTATTTCATTAAAAATTGTTTCGGATATGCGTTCATGTGTTGAACTTTAATTTCTCCCGTTGTTTATATCTAACGCGGAGGGTGCGGTCCAAACGAACACGGCCCGACAACCCTCCACCGTTCTTCGTTCTTGTGTGGATTTGACAGGCAACGACGGAACATGCCGCAACGGATGTTTGATGATCCCGCAGTAAAGAACGGAACCCGGGAGGAACAACGGCGCAGACGGGAAGGAAAACGGGCCACCGGAGCGACTCCGGCGGCCCGCGGAAGCCGGTGGCGGCGCCGGCGGCCGGAGGCGGCGGCACCCCGCGGGTGTCCAGCGCGACACCCCGCGGGTGCCGCGGGGTTGTCACGCGGCACCCCATGGGTGTCCAGCGCGACACCCCGCGGGTGCCGCAGGTGTCCAGCGCGACACCCCGCGGGTGCCGTGGGGTTGTCACGCGGCACCCCGCGGGTGTCCAGGGCGACACCCCGCGGGTGCCCCGGGGTTGTCCCGTGGCACCCCGCGGGTGTCCAGGGCGGCACCCCGCGGGTGTCGCGGGGTTGTCACGCGGCACGTCCGGCTGTCTGGTCGACACCCCGCGGGTGCCGCGGGGGTGTCACGCGTGGCGGCGGCTTTCCCCCGCGTCGGCCGCTCGGCCGCTCGGCCGAGCCGAGCCGGACCGGCCCTGGCCGGGCAGGTCCGGGCCAACCAGGTCGGACCCGACCCGGTTCGGGCCAACCAGGGGGGGTCGGGCCGGGTCGGCCCGGGCCCGGACCCCCCGTCTTCGGACGACTTTCGTTCAAACGCCCGTAACTTGAGCTACGGGCCTCCAAACGACTCGCCGTCAGTGGCAACACAATCCTTGGAGCAAGTCGGTCATTTCACTTTATCGCACTCAAAGTTTCGGAATACTTTGCGTTCGGCCGGGTTGGTTCGTACACGAAACCAACCGGGCCCTCGGAGCGGAAACGCTCATATCTTGAGCTACGGACGTCCGATTGACGTACCGTCAGCTTTGTTAGTTTCCTCTTAGTGAGACGGATCTTTTGACTCACTCCGCCCGGGGTTTGGGCGCAGGTGGAGTACGGTCGGGTTGGTTTTGCCTGAAAAACCAACCGGGCGCCTAGGACGAAAAAGCCAATAACTCTCAGACCGGGCGTCCGATTGACGCGCCGTCTATTGCGTTGAGTTCCTGTTGACGATACGGAACTTTTGGCATCCTTCGCCCGAGTTTTGGATACAGTTGGTAGTGGCCGGGTTGGATCGCACCCGAAATCCAACCGGGCCCCTGGAACGGAAAAGCTGATAACTTTCAGACAGGACGTCCGTTTGATGAACCGTCAGCGGCGTTGACGATCACGTTGAGAAACGATCCCTATGAGTATACCCTATGAGAGCTCGGGGTACAGTTGAGATACGGCTGGGTTTGGTTCGCTCACGAATCCAACCGGGCCCCTGGGACGAAAAGGCTAATAACTCACAGACCGGGCGTCCGATCGACGCGCCGTATGTTGCGTTGAGACCCCTGTGACGAGGCGGTCCTTTGAGTTACTTCTTCGTGGGACCTTGAGATACTTGGAGTATCTACTTGCAGCTCATGGAGCGGACCCTCCCAGAGTCGAGCGTGCGGAGTACAGAGACCGTGTAGCCGACTGAGACCTGACGACTGCTAGACCGACTCGACTTGGAGTGAGTCGACTAGCCCAGTGGACGGAGCACTACTTTGTTTGGGTGCAGACCCATGGCGGACGGAGCACCACCTGTGTGATAGTGCAGACCCACGGTACTCGTCCGGAGAGTACCTCAGCAGGCTACTAGGGGGTGTGCACTACTGTGTTTGGGTGACATACCTCGGCGGGAAGCACTACTGTGTTTGGGTGGCTGACCCGCAGTACTCGACAGGAGGAGTACCTCAGCAGTCTTAGGTTAGTGAGCAGTACCTCGGAGTCGTGACAGGACCACTGTACACTCTAGAGACGGAGCTCTTCAGTAGTTACGGTTTCGATAATGAAAATCCTGGTTTGTGCTGAGACTTTTGACCTTTGTGTTTCCTCATGATTGAGATGAGTTACTTGATAACTTAGGTTTATGTATGGGCATATACCTGGGTAGTGGTTATCCGTTGATCTCATGATCCTTGTGTTTCCTCATGATTGAGATGGGTTACTTGATAACTTGGGTATATGTATGGTCATATACCTAAGTAGAGTTTATCTGTTGAGATCTTGTGGTTATCCTTGTTGAATTTAGTGAGACCTTGAGGGTCTCGGGGTCCCTACTGAGTTTCGTTATACTCACCCCTGCACGGGCTATGCCCGCACCTCGTTGTGTTGGTTGCAGACGACAAGCAGTGCTGACGGAGGCCGAGTGTTCGAGGACTGGACGGTACCCGGAGGTGGACTACACGACAAGTCAGTGTCCGGAGGTGGACTTCACGGCGAGACGACACTCGGAGGAGGTTGACAGATGAGAGCACTGTGGAGGCTATCTGTACCTACCCTTCAGGTAGGATTCGTGGTGGACGATCCAGGAGCTGCGCCATCTGTACCTACCCTTCAGGTAGGATCCGAGGAGGACGACCCAGGAGCCGCTTCCGTCCCTCCAGCTGTTGTCTTTTTCTGTTGTACTTTGTTCAGTTGTAGTTGTACTTTCTTTTGGGTTTGTATTCTGGCCCATTTACTTTTCAGCACTTCTTTTTGTACATAGTGTTTTACATCCGCTTTTACTCTGTGGTGTTTTATTACTTTTATAAAGGCAATTCCTTCCCAGTTATCGGGATTTATGCCTTTGGTGCTAGTCGCCAACCCCTGGCCTATGGAAGGCGGGCTTGGGGTAGTCACGGCACGGGCCCCGAGGACGGGTCGTGACAGACTAGTCATCACATGGAGTGTGGGGGTGAACCACATGAAATGTCATATTTTCCTCAATCTGAAACCTCAGATTCCACATCAAACTAATTACAAAGTATATGTTATTATAAATATATAATATGTAGTAAGGATTTACAATCTAGAATTTCATTGGTGTATAGAATCCACTATCACTACCGATATCACCTCTAATCATGTTTGAAACATCTTCTACAGTATCTATCTTGGATAAACCTCCCTTGATCATTGAGTTTTAGCCTCTGAATGACAAAAAATTAACTTTCCATTGATCTAAATGTGTCCATCACACCTCTAAAAAATCCCATGTGTGTATGGGATTTTCCACCATTAACGATTCACTATCTTCTGATATTGGTTCCAAAAATCTTCTATTCCATCACAAATTTCACAAACCAACATATTTATAAGGTTTTAACATATTTCAAACTAGAATGGTAGTTTAATCATTGTCCTACCAAAAGAAAATGAAAAATTCATATAGAAAGAGGTGAAAAATACATAGTCAAACAAGTGAGATCATCAATGGATATTGAGTAATGGGACATCGATTAGAATTGTAGAATACTAAAATCATATGAGTAATTTATCATAATAAATAAAATTCATTTCCCATTTAAAATTTAACAAATTAGCAGATCCATGTAAAATTACTGAAGAACTTGATATTTTTACTAGATTCATATCCCATTCCTGAAATTAGAAACAATGAAGGAAGATTCTAAATTCAAACAATAGAACGGAGGAGGATTTTTTAAACGTAATATTCCAATGGTTATCCTTAAATGAACAATGAGGAAGAAATCCAAAGAAAAAAATCCCTACCTCAATTGAGAATGACTTTCTCTTCTATTCCATAATAACAATTACATAATTTGATAATTGATATCATTGATTATATGGATCTGATCCTTGAATCTATCATTATCACCAAGATCACTCTCATTGATGCTACAAATCCATCTATGATTCCCTGCTAATCCTTTTATTCCATCAAAGGATCTCTCCCTGTCAATCAATAAATAGTTATGTAATTGAAAATTGTGGTAAACACTAGAGGAAATCCATAATGAAATATTTATATGGTAATTTAGTGTTAATAATATCCAAAAAATCATAGGATTAATTAATTATTTAATTAGTTAATATTCATTAAGACATACCTCAGGAATCATGGGTTCAAATAGATCATTACCATTCTGATGGTAAAACTTCCATTCTTGAGGTAACCACAATATTTTTTTCTCCATAAGATGTTTCTTTTGAGGTATATAAGCTTATCTTTAAAAAAAACATGTGTGGATAAAAATAATAAAATAATTTTATTATAATTTTATCTAACATTTATAATTATTATATTTCTATGTAATCCTAGTAATCCATCACAAAAATATTTTTTGCGGTAAAACAAGGTTTAAAAAAGAAAAAAAAACAGAATAATAACACCACCATTTAAGGGTTTTGATAATTATTTATATTATTAATAAATATAATACATCCTGTAAATCCCAACATGCTTAAATTTTTTCCAAATGTCAACGTAGGGGTAAAAAATAATCTCTAATACCAATTTAATCAATAAAATTTTTTCTGAGGCAATATACTATGGTAAATGTATTGCCCCAACCCAAGTTACCCAGATTTGGTGCATTATTACACAAAATTTTCATGACCACAAGAGATCATGTCTCAAAAGACATATTAGTCTAGAATCCTTGTAAGTACCAAATATATACATAAGTTTTACATTACATCATTAAATGAAAAAAAACAGCAACATTTTTTCCCCTTTTAACACGCTCATATCCCTTATCCTATTCCTACAGGTTAATTGTTATATAACTATTCACATCCTGGGAAAAAGTAAACATAAGAAAGGGGTGAGATCAGATGCTCATTAAGGATAAAAATATAGTATAAAATATCATAAATAAGAATAAACAATTATGGAAATGTATAAGACTAAAAGAAAGACTTTTAAACTTAAACTTTAGCATAAAAGTGAAAAGATAAGTCAAATAATTCCATTTACTTATTCACATAGATATTATACTAGTAGAATAGTCACATGTAATATCAATAGATAATTTCATAATGATGGAATGCATATTGTCGGACATCATAACCACATAGTCAAGCCCTCATGCCAAGATTACAAATAATATTTTGTCAAGGCCTTTTTCCAAGACACTATTTTGTCTCATGAGACCTACCGATGCATCGAGGATCTGTAGTGGGCTCCACCCATCACATACTAAGTACAATTCATTTCTCATATGAAATGGTTAAAACATAATCTAAATATTCGTATTAAATCTAGCATAAGAAATGCCAATATTTTAACCACAAACATGAATGGTATAAAAATAGCACATCCACAGTGAAACATAACCCATTAAATACAATATTTAAGATTCTATTATAAAAAATTAACCTCAATCAAGAATAATTAAGGATATTGACATAGATGAAAACAATCATTAAAACTATTTGATAGAAATATCCCTTTTTCTTGAAAATATTTAAAAGTCTCACTATTTATCAAGAATCCGTTTAAAATATATTTTTGAATCAAAGTGTCCCATACCACATTGAAAATTTTAAAATGAATTTTACTTTTAAAACATTAATCTCCCTATAAATAAATCCATAAAACCATTTTTGAACATGGAAATTAATGAAAAATATTTAGAAGAATAAATCTTTAAAACATTTAAAATGATATTTTAGTTAGAGTTCCCAACCAAATGAGAGATGATTGAATACAAATAATTTAGGTAATAAAAACTTCATAATATCATGATAATAAAGTGATCCATGATATACTATGTAAAATTATATTATATACACCATATAAAAGTGAATTGTCGTATAACAAAAAAGAAGTCTCAATGGAATGTAAATTGAGATGAAATCCCTTATAAAGACCGCATCCTTAGGTTAAGGATAATCAATGACATAATTATGTGTGAAAAATATAAATACACTCAATATGATTCGATATTCATTGTAAATCAATGAAAAGAAATTCACACATATCCTTGTAAAAACAACACTATTGACTTGGATGTTTAACTTAATGAATAGAAATTGAGAAAAGATTAATCTTATCATGTTCATATTGATGACTTGAGAATTTATAAAGAGATTGATTATTTGTATCAAAAGTATATCCACATAAAGGGGAGTGGATATAACTATATAAGTAAATAAATAGTGATTTCACACATAATCTTGGTGTAAAATAATCAATGATGTTTGTGTAAAACCCAATGAGTGAAAATTGAAATTAGAAATTACCTTACCGATTTGATAACTTACGAAACATCCACACCATGAAATAAGGATCATGAAATGAAGATTTAAATACCCATAATTTAATGTATATTACACAAATAATACAATCATGGGCAGTATATACACCACACAAAAGGAAATAGTGGCAATATAGCATGAATCTCACACGAATAAGAAGTGAGATAAAAACTCCTTACCTTGTACTTTTCCTTAATAGAGGGTAGTTTAACCTCCTATATAATGGGTAAATAATTATTATTAAACTATACGAGAACCACATACATAAATATGATATCATATATGATCCTTTAAAATTTCTTTGTTAATAATATGACATTAGTATCATTATTTTGGGTGTTAACTGATTCATTTTAATTTATATGTTTTGTTACAGAAGTCATGTTTTTTTATGGATAGGATTTATTTGATTCATATCCATATTGATATTACTTTATTAAACATTATATAAAATGAAAATTATTCTATAATGGTTATGATGGGGAATGAATCTCATCGTGTTCGTGGAGACGGTAATCCACATGTACGCACGAGCGACAATTTCATTTTATTGATGGTCAAATCGTTTGTAATTAGATGGTATATAATATATAAAGAATCAATAACATGTTATATTTATTATTTAAATCAATTGTACTCATTATTATACCCATCCAAATAATGAAGTGTTGAATAACAAACTACACCACGATGTGGAGACGGTAAGCCGTATATACACACGTATGATGACTTTGTCATTCATAATATGGATAGAATAATGAATATGGTTGTAAAATATTTATAATAACATAAAATTATTCCAAAGATAATGGATTTATTTTTTTTATGGAAACAACAAAGAAATAGGAAGTGGAATAAGAAAAGAACTTTGAAAGAGGTGATTGAATTATTACCTCCTCTTTCGGGTGCTTCCTTTTGATTTGATCAAAAGCGCTCCTTAGGATATCTTTATGATCAAAATAAGTCCTATAGGTTGATGTGAGGGTGTTTGGGAGGATATATGATTGGGTTTGTCCAAGCCAAATGGCTTTGGATGTGTGATTTTTTGAGAAGGAGAAGTACCCTTTTATAAGATAGGTGAGGGTCACTTTTGGAAAAGCTTGAAATATAATTTTATTATAAAATAATTTTTTGTTTCTAATGCCTCAAAATGAATTTAGTTCAAGGATATGGTGGTTATGGGTTTAAATACCTTAATAAATAGGTTTTATACAAGTTTAGGTCACCATATTAACCTTATCATTTAGATTTAACTCTTAGTTAAGTAGTTTAACTTTTACCTTTTCTTGTTGTATTTTTACACTATATGGTTAATAAACTTACTATAAAATACCAAGAGAACCTAAAGTGGTTCATTAATGATATATATATATATAATTATATAAGTCCTCTGTATGAACCATAGATTTTTATGATTATTATATCATTTAATAAAATAGTATTTGTTTTAAAAACTCATTTATGTCAATTTGACACAATTTACTAATTGATTTTTTTAAAGTCCTAAAAAATTGATAAATTCAAAATCAATTCATTTATTCAACCCTGTTAGGTCATATTAACCTAGAAAATTCATGTAAATCACCAAAATTCTTAATTGACATTTTTTTAATAATTATAATATCAATTATTTTAATCTTTCATTAATAAGGTAATTAGTGCATCATCATTCTGTCATAAATTAATTTAATTATTTAATGTCTAAAAATTATAAATAAAATACCATGAGGTAGTAAATATTTTTATATTTTTAATTAATATTTATTGTCTAATTTATCTTTTGATAACTCTATATTAAAAATGTTTTAGTTATTAAAAGTTGAATTTAACACTTTTAACTATTCTTTAAATAAAATAATAATAAATGTCCTAATCTCATCCATGTGGATGAAAAAGGATCATATTTTATTCCTAAGGTTTATTTACATAAAAATAAACTTATCAAATAGAATTTGGACATGTTTTATGGTAATTATAATATCATTTTTACCTTTAATTACCTAATTTACTTTTAACCGTGGTAAATAAAAGTCAAAAGTTACTATTCACCAAAAAATATTTTCATCTTATTGAACCAAATTTTACTCACTGATGTCAACTGTGTCTTTATGATTTTTTAAATTTAATTCACAAAAGCAGTAAAATTACGTTTTATGCAATTGCTAAGGTGCCTAGAAGGTGGGTAAAAGACATTAAAAAGTTCAATAAAATTCTATATATCTAATATTATTATAAAATGACTTCAATAAATTACATAAAAATAATATAGTTATTATGTATCTATTTTTAATTTAAAATAAATTTGAATAAAAATAATAATTATTAAAATAAAAGTTGGTTTTAAACAATAATGCGGTGCTTTTCACTATTCATCAAAAATTGAATGTTTTTAGAAAAATACCAAAAATTATGCCAAAGCTAATTTTGATATCCCAAATTGAAAAATGCTGTCTATTTTTCCAAATTAAAAACATTCAAGTTTCATTAATTAATTTAAAATTAATTCCCACCGTCAAACCCAGAAAATGGGTTTTTGAGAAGTAAAAATTATGAAAAGATTGATTTGTGTTTATGTCCAATTTAAATGTGAAATTACTTCCAATGAAAAAAATTGCATTAAATGATAAAAATATAATCTAATTATACTTAGAAACTATTTAAATGTATAATTTATCACTATAAATTATTTTGATTAAAAAATTTGTTTTCAATTAAAATTTTGTATTTTTCACTATTCATCAAAATATGAAAGTTATCATAAAAGCACTGAAAATTTATCCAAATTAAATTTTTATGTCCTGATTTTGAAGAAGAAGATTGTTTTGTCAAATTGAATATATAAAAGTGGAAAATATTGAATTTAAAAAGGTTTCTCCATTAATAAGTTGTAAAATTTCATTTTTTGAAAAATACTTCTTTTATCTGAAAAATTGAATTTGTTCTTATATTATGTCTAAGAAACACATAATATGGATTTTAAAGTTATGTGGAGTATATAAAATTCAAATTTCAGTTAATTCTATTCATAACCGTTTTTTGAACAGCTAGTTTGGTATGTCGTGGTGCACTGGAACTCGTTGTTGCGTGTAGTGAAAGCTATTGAATAACATTAAAGAAAATAACTTAATATGAAATATTTTGCTGTTAAATTATTCCCCCCTTTTAGAAATTGCATCCTCACAATTTTATAATTGGGATTGAGAACTTCTTTGAATGTCCCACATCGGAAAAAGAGTCAATAAAACTATCACTTTAAAAAAATAAAGAGAAGTATAATGGTCACCCGATATAACATGTACTAGGATTCCATGTAGGAAAACATGGATAAAGAAGAGAAACTATGTGTTATGTTATAATGGATAGTCATAGAAAACTTGATCCGGAGAAAGTTAACGATATGAAAACTATAAACTTGTGATGGGTTAAACAGTATTTGATTCCTCAGTAGGAAAAGTAAATAGAAAACATTTTTGTTTTAAGTTCCTTTTCATAAAGTTAAGGAATTTATTTATGATGTTGACTAAGAACATAAAGATATATTCTTAATTTTAATTATAGTTTCATATTTTAAGAAATTTCTACCACTAACTCATCTTTTCTCCAAACGATGTTTATTCAATATAACTTGATCACATCTGAAGCACTAGAATCAACTTCTAACAAATAACATAATCCACTAAAGATGTACTATATATTTCCCTTGTCTTCAGAGATTATCGAAAACAAAATGGTTAGTACAATATCAAATGATCCCCAAAATGGATAATCCTTTATAGAAAGAAATATTAATCTTAATTTCTAAAATGAAACATACAATAGAAAAAGTTCTATAAAGACCATTCAATAAACAATTGTCCTTAAAATCCTTAAATATAATACAAACTAATATTGAAACCCAAAACTCATAAGAAATTAATCACATAGTCTTTCTTCATAAATCTTAACATTTATCTCCAAATATAATCAACTACTCTTAAAGTCTCATACATAAGTGTAATTAACCAAATAAAATATTCTCTATGATAGGTTAATCATTTACATTAATAACCTGAATCTATAAAAAAACATATATTCTTCCCCAAAAAATCCACCCTTAATCCTTAAATTAAATCCCATAGTATTCTATTTTCCTTAGGCATATAGTGTTCCCAATATATCGAACATCTTCCAAAATAAAATTTTTCAATTATTCACCAAATCATTTTCCTACACTAAAGATATCCATTTAATAAAACATAAGATCCCAAATCAAGTTTTTATTATTCCATAAAATCAATTAACTAAAAATAATTAGTCACACTAACCAAGGACTTCACGTAGTCCAGTGGTAGGCGATAAATCCTAGTTGCACTTTGGTTATAGGTTCAATTCCTATGGATTTGTTTGATGTGACGGGTTATCACATAGTCTGTGTGTTGTCCTTTTTCAAAAACTATATTTTATAACATTCCCAAAATGAGATAAATTCCTCAAAATAACCACAACTTAATTTAGCCACACATGTTATCTCATACCTCTCATTTTCATCCCAAAAATTAATAACCTGTAATTACCTCAAATTCAAGGATGATATAAACCCAAATGGTTCTTGATAACTATATCCACAAAATAAAAGATAATTCTTCCTTAAATAGCATTTTCACATAACAAACTGCAGGGTTACACATACATGAGAAAAGTCTTCCAAAGTAATCACATCAATAAAGATCATTAATAAATTTTATCATTTCTCCATACATTTATTTCCACATTGATTCTTCATTTAGGACAAATTACTATAAATGGATTCTTAGGATCATTTTTATTTTCTTCAATAGTACTCTTCATTTTTCCTCAACAATTATTTACTTTATGTTCTTCTTTCCCACACATAAAGCATTTCTTTTTTCCATTGATACACTTTCCTAGGTGTCTCCTTCCAAATTTTCAGCATGATGGAAATTGAACTTTATTTTCTCCATGGTCTCCACTACTAAAGATCTTATCACTCTCTGCCTTTCTCTTCTTTGTTGAGTTTGGGAGTTGGTTAATGTATATATTTTTGATCATATTTTTGGAAACCTGTTTCGACATGAACACGATATCTTTTACGCCTACCAACATTCCATTTATTTTCCCATTTCCACCATCATTCCAACATTTTACATCATGTTCAATGTTACTATGACTTATTTTGAATCCATCCATTAACTAAAACCAACAAGTATAATGTGAGTATCAATAGTCATAAAATCATTTAGAGAATATCATGACATCTTATTTTCAATCTAAAACACCTTGGGATTAACCAAGGTTATTTATTATCATCTTATATTTAAATCCTTCAAATTGGTTTGTAAAGAAAATGTGATTTTTCCTAAGCATATGCCCTAGAAGTGTTATAACTATGAGTGTAGCAAGGCTCATTTTTGTGCACCAGTTCTCGTTCGAGTCTAGATCAAAGCGGTGTTTTCAGGTTTTACCCCTAGGTACATCTATTCCAGAGCCGCCTCTACCTACTCGTATCCGGACAGTGATTTATTTCTTGGAAAACCCACATAATATTTACATTTCCAAATTTTTTGGATGTTCTTCTATACTAATCCTCAAAGTCTATCTTAGGGTAGTGTTTTCTAATCAGAGTTTTTCCAAATCTAGCTTCAAAGGTTTGTACTAAACTTCCTATGATACCAACTGTAACGCCCCAACCCTAGTTACCTAGAGTCGATGCATTATTACATAACAGTTTCATGATTATAAGAGATCATGTATCAAAACACATATTAGTTTAGTAGCCTTGGAAGTACTAGATACATACATAAGGTTAACATTGCATCATGAAATGAAAAAACAACAAGAACATTGTGTCCCCTTTGAAGACACTCATATCCCTTATCCTATTCTTTAAGGTTAATCATAATATAACTCTTCACATACTGGGAAAAATTAAACATAATAAATGGGTGAGCTCATATTCTTAGTAAGGATAACAATATAGCAAAACTATCATAAATAAGAATAAAAATTTAAGGCAATGTATAGGACTAAAAAATCCTTTTAAACATAACCATCAGCATAAAATGGAAACAATAATTCAAATAATTCCATTTAATTGTTCACATGGATATTATACTAGTCGAATAATCACATGTCATATCAATAGATAATTTCACAATGATGGAATGCATAATGTAGGACATCATAACAACATAGTCAAGGCCTCATGCTAAGATTACAAATAATATTTTGTCAATTCCTTATGCCAAGACAATAGTTTGCATCATGATACCTACCGATCCATCAAGGATCTATAACAGGCTCCACCCATCATATACTAAGTCCAATTAATTCCTCATATGAAAAGGTTGAAACATAATCTAAACATTCGTATTAAAACTAGCATATGAAATGTCAATATTTTAACTACAAACCATGAATGGTATAAAAATAGTACATCCACAGTCAAACATAACTCATTAAATACAACATGGAATATTGTATTATAATAAATTAACCTCAATCAAGAATAATTAATGAATATTTACATAGATAAAAATAATCATTAAAACTATTTGATAGAAATATCTCATTTTTCTTGAAAACATTTAAAAGTGTCACTATTTATCAAGAAGCCATTTAAAATAGATTTTTGTATCAAAATTTCCCATACCACATTGAAACTTTTAAAAGTAATTTTAATTTTAAAACATCCATCTCTATATAAATAAATCCTTAAATCCATTTTTAAAACATAGACATTAATGAGAAATATTTAGAAGAATAAATCTTTAAAACATTTAAAATGATATTTTAGTTAGTGTTCCTAACCGAATTAGAGACACATGAATACAAATATATGAGGTAATAAAAAATTTATAATATCATGATAATAAAGGTATTTATTATATACTATGTCAAAGTACAATATATACACCATATAAAAGTGAATTGGTGTATAACAACAAAGAAGTCTCAATGGAATGTAAATTGAGATGAAATCCCTTATAAAGACTGTATCCTTAGGTTAAGGATAAATCAATGACATAAATATGTGTGAAAAATACAAATACACTCAGTATGATTGGATATTTAGTGTAAATAAATCAAAGTACATTCACACATATTCTTATAAAAACAACACCAATGACTTGGATGTTTAACTAAATGAATGAAAATTGAGTAAAGATTACTCTTATCAAGTTCATATCGATGACTCCAGAATTTATCAATGGATTTATTATGTATATAAAATGTATATCCACATAAAGGGGAGCATAAATTACTACATAAGTAAATAAATAGTAATTTCACACATAATATTGGAGTAAAATAATCAATGAAGTTTGTGTAAAACCCAAAGAGTGTAAATTGGAATTAGAAATTCCTTTACCGATTTGGTAACTTATGAAACATACACTCCATGAAAGAAGGATCATACAATAAAGATTTAAATACCCATAAATTAAATTATATTTCAAAAAGAATACAATCATGGGAATTACATACACCACACAAAAGGAAATAGTGGCAATATAGCATGAATCTCGGGCGAATAAGAAGTGAGATGAAAAAACCTTACCTTGTACTTCTCCTTAGTCGAGGGTAATTTAACCTAATTTATAATGGTGAAATAATTTTTATTAAATTATAAAAGAACTACATACATAAATATGGTATCATATATTATCCTTCAATATTACTTTGTTAATAATATTGCATTAGTATCATTGTTTCAGGTGTTAACTGATTTGTTTTCCATTGTATGTTTTTTTACGTAAGTCATGTTTGTTATGGATAGGATGTATTTGACTAATATCCATATTTATATTAAGTTACTAAATAGTATATAAAATGAAAATTATTCTTGAATGGTTACGATGGGGAATGAATCTCATCGTGTTTGTGGAGATGCTAATTCGTACATATGCATGAGCGACAATATCATTCTATTGATGGTGAAATCGTATGTAATTGGATGGTACATAATATATAAAGAATAATTAACATGTTATATTTATTATTTACATCAATTTTACTCTTTATTATACCCATCAAAATAATTAATTGTTTAATAACAAACTACACTATGACATGGAGACGGTAAGCCGTAAGTACATACGTATGGTGACTTTGTCATTCATAGGATGGATAGAATAATGAATATGATTTTACCATATTTATAATAACATAAAATTCTCTATAAGTTAATGGATTTATTATTTTGGTATGGAAACAACAAAGATATAGGAAATGGAAGAAGAAAAGAACTTTGAAAGAGGTGATGAAATTATTACCTCTTCTTGGGGTGCTTCCATTTGATTTGATAAAAAAGGCTCCCTAGGTTGTCTTTATGATAAACTTAAGTCCTCTAGGTTGAAGTTAGGGTAGTTGGGAGGATATTGTATCAGGTTTTGGATGAGAAAAATGGATTTGGAGGTGTGATTTTGAGAGAAGGGGAAGTACCATTTTATAAGAGAGGTGAGGGTCACTTTTGGAAAATCTTGAAATATTATTTTATTATAAAATTATTTTTGGTTTCTAATGGCTTGAAATGGATTTAATTCAAGTATAAGGTGGGGATGGGTATAAATAATTTCAACCAATAGGTTTTATACATGTTTAGGTCACCATATTATCCTTATATTTTAAGTTTAACTCTTAGTTAAATTGTTTAACTTTTACCATGTCTTCTAGTATTCTTACACTATATGGTTAATAAACTTACTATAAACTGACAATAGAACCTAAAGTGGTTCATTAATGATATATATATCAATATATAAGTTTTTTTCCTAACCTTAGATTTTTAGGGGTACTATATCATTTAATAAAATAGTATTTGTTTTAAAAACTCATTTATGTCAATTTTGACACTATTTACTAATTGATATTTTTGTCCTAAAAACTTGATAAATTCAAAAAAATAATTTAATCAACCCTAAAATTTATTATTAACCTATAAAATTCATCTAAAGAATTAAAATTATCAATTTACATTTGTTTTAATATTTATAATATCAATTATTTTATTCTTTCATTAATAAGGTAATTACTACATCATTATTGTGTCATAAATAAATTTAATTATTTAATGTATAAAAATTATAAATAAAATACCATTATGTATTAAAACTTTTTATCTTTCTGATTAATATTTATAGTCTAATTTATTCTATGTATAACTCTATATTAAAAATGGTTTAGTTATTAAAAGTTGAATTTTACACTTTTAGCTCTTCTTTAAATAAAAAAATAATAAATGTCTCAATCTAATACAAGTGGATAAAAAGGATAATATTTTATTATTAAGGTTGATTTAGGTCAAAATACACTTATCCAATATAATTTAGACATGTGTTACGGTAATTATAATATCAATTTTACCTTTAATTACCCTATTCACTTTTAGTCGTGGTAAATTAAAGTCAAAAGTTACTATTTACCAAATATTATTTTCATCCTATTGAACCAAATTTTACATAATTATGTCAACCATGTCTTTTTTATTTTTGAAATTCAACTCACAGAAGTGGTAAAATTATGTTTTACGCAAATTTTCTAAGGTGCCTAGCAGGTTGGTAAAAGATGTTAAAAAGGTCAATAAAGTTTTATATATCCAGTATTATTATATAATAAATTCAATGAATTAAATTGAAATAATATTGGTATTATGTATCTACTTTTACTTTAAAAAAATTTGAATAAAAATAATAATTATTTATATAATATTCGGTTTTAAACAATAACGCAAGGTCTTTCACTATTCTTAAAAAATTGAATGTTTTCAGAAAAATACCAAAAATTAACCCAATGATAATTTTGATATCCCAAATTAAAAAATGATTTAAATTTTACCAAATAAAAAACATATAAGTTGAATTAATTAATTTAAAATTAATTCCTGCTGTCAAAACCAGAAAGCGGGTTTTTGAGAAGTAAAAACTATCAAAAGATTGATATGTGTTTTTGTCCAATTTAAATGTGAAATTACATCCAATGACCAAAATTGGATTAAATGATAAAAATATAATATAATGATACTTCAAAACCATTAAATTTTACAATTTAACACTATAAATTATTTTTATTAAAAAGGCTTTCTTCCATTAAAATTAAGTATTTTTCACTATTCATCAAAATATGAAAGTTATCAGAAAAAACCCAAAAATTTATCCAAATTAAATTTTTATTTCCTGCTTCTGAAGAAGAAGTATATTTTTTCAAATTGAATATATCAATGTTTCAAATATTTTATTTCAAAATGTTTCTTCATTAAAAGTTGGTAAAATTTCATTTTTTGAAAAATACTTCTTTTATCTGAAAAATTGAATTTGTTATCATATTATATCTAAGAAACAAATAATATAGATGTTAAAATTATATGTATTAAATAAAATTCAAAATTCAGTTAATACTATTCCTAACCATTTTTTGAACGACTAGTTTATTAAGTCATGGTGTTCTCAAACTCGGTGTTATGTGTAGCGCAAGCTATTGAATTACTTTAATGAAAATAAATTACTATGAAATATTTGGGTGTTACATTAAATTTAATATTTTAACCCTAGTAAGGTCTTAAGACTGCTAAAAATCAAAATTAAGATAATTATCTTATATTTAAAACAATATTCACTAATGAATCTTCTTAATGCTTCCCACCTCTATTCTCTATTAAAAGATAAATTTCAATTCTTCAGGAATAAAACTCATGGTGTCATCCTAGAAAGTTTTTTTTATTAGAACAGAAGGAAAGTGTTTCTAAAGGCTCGACAAGTGAAACCCATTAATGTAGTATCCTCTAGTGTTGCTCCATAGCCCATCTGATTGGATGAAAATTTGGTATGATCATAGTCATCCAAGGATTACCCATGACCACCACTATTTTAACCACAATCATCAAACTGATATAAAAACGAGACAAAGAATATTCATGTTTATCCACCTCAGTCATTAGGTCCCTCCACACTTCCAATTAGTGAAACACCTTAGGGGAGAAAGAATATACCCCTAGCTCAAAAGTATTTCATGATCAAGCATATATCTATAATTATTTTTGGATCATAATCCTAGGTGTGCTCTTCCTTTCAAAGGATATTCATGAATCCATTATCTAGGCCCTAAAAATCCCTCTCTAGTTTGAAACTGAGGTTTTGACTAACAAATCAGACATTGTAAAGGAAGTTAAACTTAAGGATTTTTAATACATTATATCCTTCTATAGGAAAGATAAAGGTACCATCATTCAAGGTAACATTCAACCTATATATATATATATATGAGACCATGTCAATGGAATGTAGGTCCACTCTTACCTCTGGGATCAACCTTATCCCTACCCAGATGCTCTAAGGGATAAGGTTTAATGAGGATGATCTAACCCCATATAACCTAATTATTTAGGGATATAATAAGAGTGATCCAAATTCATGTTTAAATATTTAGTCGAAGACCCAATTTTTTAATTTAGTTTCAAATAAATAATTCATGATTATTTGATAGTACACCTCCATCAACACCTTACAGGTAAGGTTTTGGACCCTTCAAGATTTGGTGCTCCTTTCATCATATAATCAGTGGATCAAGTACTTAATCAATAGACAATTATGAGTGTTCTAAGATGATTCCTACCATTTTTATAAATGTGAATCCCACTAACTTGATGTTCGGTAGTACAAGAGAGAAGGAAAGTACCCACATAATAAAGAACATAATAATTTCAATACTCTCAATGGTCTAACAATAACAATAGTTGATCCCTGGGAAGACCTGAAGAGAAGTTTTCTCCAACTTATTCTCTGTATAGAAGAAAAAATATTGGATCTTGTGCATCTTATCATCATTCCCAATAAAAAATAAAAATTTTATATCACATAATTTTAAAATAAAATGTAAGAACCTCTAATGTCAGTAAATCCCATCAATACTATACACTGAAAGGATCAACATAAAACCCTAAATTAGATTCACCATTTGTGTATTTTTAAGAGAAGGTCTTACCCAAGTACACCATGCCACATTTTTTCAAAATAAATGGTGGATTTTTTTGATGAAGAACACACAAGATAAAAACTACAACCTCCATTACTATGGTCTCTTTGGATCCAGAAATATAGGGACATACTATTGAATATTCTTCTATAACATCAAAAGATGATTCCATGTCACAGTTACCTATTCCCGAGTAATCATCCCCTCCTTAGATTCTTTATGATCTTAGTGATGGATAGGATTGGTATGAGCACCTCCTACTTGGAGATGGAGTTTCCATAATTACCGATGAGTTGATACAAGCGAAACTCAACAAAGATGAAGATATGTGGATGAAATTGATTAGTCCTATCACATATCTTTATGAATAACAGAATCATGTTAAATTTATAAAAAAAT
Organism: Viscum album; assembly: GCA_963277665.1. Lineage (NCBI taxonomy): Eukaryota > Viridiplantae > Streptophyta > Magnoliopsida > Santalales > Viscaceae > Viscum > Viscum album. The sequence goes on from OY728155.1 coordinate 1,669,492,401, forward strand.
CATTAAAAATTATTCACATGTAACTACCAGGATATGATAAGGCTTCATCCCCAGATCATCGTCCACAATCTTGGACTTCCCACTAGCCATCATGGATAAAAAAACCAATCATAAATATACAGACCTATCATAGAACTATGTTCAATGTAAAAGTTCAAAAAATGATCTAAAACAACTTAATTAAAAAGATTTATTATCCCAAGTAGTTGGAAAACACTTTCCCAATTAGAAATGATAATTCAAAAATAAAATTCTGCATTGACTTATGGAACCTTAACCACCATTTATTGAAGAAATAATTTCCTATCATTTTCATTAAACTACAAAATGATGAAACTTCTAATTTCCAATCACTCTCATTCCTTGATGGGTACTATAAATACAATCAAATCAAGATTGATATTTGATATGTGTAAGATATTTTATTTAGGGAGCCCTAGGAATCCTACTACTACCAATTTATTCCCTTTAGTTTCAAGAATATTGGATAGAAATATTAGTTCACCATGAACAAAATATTAATGTTCCTCTTCAAAACACTAGTATAATACTTTGTGGATGACATGGTAGTAGAATTCTTCTTTTTCAAGGAAAATCTCAGAGATATTGAGAAAATGTTTGGCATGACCTGCACCCACAACAAAAATACGAATCCCTTAAAATGTATATTTTCTGTCACATTGATGATTTTTTATAGCATCATCATCTAGAGTAGAGGCATCGATATTAACCTATATAAGCTCATGAATTTCAGAAAATTTCTACTGCACAAAATTTGTGGGAGCAATGGGAACTTAAAGGCCATATAAACAATACACATTTTTTAGTCAATATGGTAGGAAAATATAATCATTTTCAAGGAATATGAATAATTGTGTCCACTATTAGTGGGATTAGGGAGGCCATGCTATGTTCAATGATATCATGTAGTATATTCCCTAACCTCCAGTTTCAATACTGCAAGTCTAGGGGAAAAAATTAATCTTTAACTTGATCATCCTTGAAGGCTCTATCAATTCCATTTTTATTATAATAACAATGAAGGAAAGAAAAAATATTAATATTATCTCAATCACATACTTATTGACACCAATACTATATGTTTTACTATTAAGAAGAACTACTACACCTTGGTCTTCATGGTCCAAAAGTTGAGTCATTATCTGCATCACCAAATGATCAAACAGATCTCTTACATTTTTTTAATGAATTATATCATCAGTAATCCAATGTTAATTTGATTATTCGAATGTTGGAAAGTCATCCTTCAATAGTTTTACATATGGAGAATCCCTCAAAAGTCTATAAAGGGTCACAACTAATAGAATTATTCATTGTATACCTACTCTCAAAAGAATTTCCCTAGGATATTGACTTCCCAGATTAGTCCATTATTTCCAATGATAAAGAAACAATATATTGAAAGTTTAATTATGATATTTACTCTAAAATTCATATAGGAAGAAGGATCAATAACCCGATGTTCAATAGTATCATCCTTGGAGTTGTTTTCGTCACTCATTCAATGGTTGTCCAATTGAAATCATTCCTCTTGTAAGACCAATATACTAAAAAAATTCCAAGCATTAAGACTTCATCATGAGACTCGGTCTATACCATGATATTGAGGTCCAATAGTTTCATATGAAATATTATTCCGATATAGTTATCAAGAAAATAATTGGTGATTATATTATCAGAAAAAGAGACCATCCATTTTCTCTATCAAACCTATGATATGATGGCCTGATTTCCCTCAAAGTCAATAGCGAATCTTTCACATGATCTTATAATGATCAAGTATATTCTTTGGTTATCCATTGAAAGTCCCTATCCATTCTAGAACAATATAATTTTATCATTCACATGGAATATCAAATGGTTATTTACCTCATTATTCTTAGTGATGAGGGATGACAAGTGAATTAACTTGTCACTGAATCTTCCAAGATAGGGCCCTCAAGTTCCCCCATGAGAAATGAAGAACTTGATTTGAAAAATACAAATATTGAGTACCTCCACCACAAGAAACTACCTCCAGATTGACCCAATAATGATAAAACCCATCAACACAAAAAGAATATTGTCCTATATGATTAGCCTAACTCAGAGAAGGTCCTATATATAAATATCTTTGATAGAATCCTTTTCTACTCAATTAAATGAAAGAAAGTACCTAATGTTTTTTAGGAGGTTAAAATTGGGTCTTATGGGGCTCACCATTTTGGATTTAAGCTTCCTCATAAGATCTTTTTGTTGGGAAACTTTTAGCCCACTATGGTTTGTGACTTCATATAATTCAGAAATAAGTATCATTCATTCCAAATTGGTGATATTTTATTATATTATATGCTAGAGAATCTCCATTCCATCAGGTATTCTTGGACCTTTGTTTTATGGGGACCTGATGTTGTGGGACCATACCCACCAGCCACAATACTGAAGTGTAGGTTCATCATTATTGCCACTAAATTATCAATGAGGGATGAATGAATTCTCCTCATGGAGGTTAATCCATGGTATATGATCAAATTTATGAAATCCCACATCATTCATAGTTTTGGAATCCTTTAAAATATCTTCACAAAAAATAACACCCAATTATAAACCACCGAGTCGAATTAGTTGTACTCAAAATACAATATTAGATAAAACCAAACATCTTGTTATTACATTCCAAAAAATGGAAACATTTTTCCATAAAAACACTATATAAAATTTTATATAAAATAGTGGATCAAAATTTGATTAGATGGTATAATAATATCTCTAATTACATATGCGTATATTAAATGATAATTTAAATTTCTACCTATGTGACTCCTTGCTCCCTGGTATATAGAACAAAACTAATGATGCTAATAGAGGTATCATTTTTATCCTTCCCAATGAACATATATAAACACCAAAATTCTTATATGATATCTAAAGTCTTTCATTATAAATTGGAATCCCTCAATGAGAACAATATCAAATCCCTCTATAACCTTGAGGTCCATTATAATAGATTTTATCAAGTATTCAATAAGAAGTTTTTCCTTCATTCACTATTCAAAGGTGTCCTAGCTCTAGCATTGAGAAAACTAATGATACCCAGAAGGAAACTACTAAAGCAATAACAAAAATTATATGGGAACTTTACAATTTATACAAATTACTCCAATGGTGAATACTCATTGATCAATAATATGGGGTATGCATCACCCTCCCACTAATTTCTGGATTCTCATTATGTACTATTCATAACCTTAATGAATTTTTTAAGTCCATGATTCCAGACTTTAAATTGTGTAGAATAAGTATATTCCAAATGACATTAAGATTTTTGTAACAAGTCTTCATCATATGAAACTAAGTTTCATGGAACATGGACCCAAGAACATGGCCTTAAACTATGCATCACTTTTCTAGCTGCACGATGCTAAAATTTATACCATTTTTTCCTAATTATACAATTTAAGCTTAGAGATAAACATACATTAAACATTAAATAAAATTATATTGGGTATGTTCCCTAATATATGACCCTAAACAATATGGCTAATGCATCTTTGTAAAAAATTGGGGTATAGTCCTCTCCTGAGAGGATAACCCATACTTTGGTTGTAATCTCATATGATTCCATTTTATAGTAACTATGTGTACATTTAATCCCACATTATGAGATATATAAAAAATCTTGGATGTATTATCCTAGGCTCATCCACTATTTCCATGTCCTGAAGTGTCCTTTTATTGGTGATGAATACCCCTCTATCAGGTTCCTTGCACTCATATGGAATCAATGTGACACTCTTATTAGGAGAAATTTTTGAATAACGCTCACTTATTCCCCCCTTAAATGAATAAAATGGATGATAAAGTAGAACCAAGATTATTTAACACTACATGAACCTCTATTTAGATCACATTCAAACGTCATTTACTATATAGTTTGGATCTCCATCAATATTTCATACTGGAATAGGCTCCCCTTTAGTGATGGAACAATTCCAAAAAGGCCCACCTCCCATATAGTGTTGGTACTAACATAATAGGTCCCACTGTTTGATCATAGTCAGTCACCAAACCTCATTCCCCCCCATTTTAGATGATTTTTTTATGGAACCCATGTTTCAAAGACATGATTAGCAGTCATTCTCTACTCATTCATCACCCCCTTTTACAGCCCATATGCATAAATACTTGATTTAAATCCCATTAACCTGCCTTTTTTTTCATGTAACTTCAATACTCTCATCATTTCCCCCTAATTCATTCTAGAATACTAAAAGAGTATGCTTTTCAAGAGGTGTTCTCCCCATTTAACCTTTTTAAGTGGTTACCTTCAATGGTCGATGTGGTGTTCCAAACATGGCATGTTCATCCATATTTCACACTCTCATATGGTATGTATTATCCCTATTAAATCCTTGATTCCCAAATAATTAATGGATCACATGAGATTAAGGGTCTTGGTTTATTATTCTCTAACATAATCAGGGCACATCACGTTCTCAAATAGGATATTGTCATAGTCTTAATAGTGTGACTTGAGATTGAACAACCCCCTTATTTTCCTTTCTATGTTTTTTATATTATCATGTAGTATTCCCAATTCACATGAAGTTTTGTTTTTAAATTCTTTCTATATATACTACATCACCCTGATGGTCCAAACAATAAAATCCTAAATTGTGTGTGTGTCTTTTTGAGGTTATACTTGAAGCATTGAGATTTTATTTTTCATAGTCTTCACTTTTCCCTTTATATGACATGGATTATATCCCCCATTTTATCAAGGATATGAAAGGTAAATCTCTAGATATAAATTACATATTTATTACATGATGTTAAACTATTGGGTCTTTTACTTACCACATGATGTTAAACTTCATGGTTTAGTCCCAATCACATGACTTAAATCTGAATGATGCCTCGAATCCTCACTTTATAGGATTCCCCCTTTTTTGTGTCACTGGTCCCACACCATTACATACCTTTTATAAATACTTTTCAGTTGATTATCATACCATAAATATGTTGGCATGTATAAATTTATTTTCATTAACCCAACTATGAGTCTCCCATTATCCCCACCGTGTCACGGTGGACCCACATTAGAGATAAGGTGGTCAATACTACATGAACATAAAATTAGTACCTTTTGTCTAAGCTATAAGACCCTAAACTATAATTCAATTTTGGTCCATGTAATATGGCCTTAAATTTTTTGTGTTCCTTCCTAAGTATTTAAATGTAGAACTATTATCCATTTCCCCTCAATTCGTGTTGAGTTTGCAATACCTTTCATGTTATAACAAATACATCACCTTTTATCCTTGGTTTTATCTTTGTGAACTTAATCCCTAGTAATATCCATTTAACCCAAATTATATGATGTTAAACTATGTGTCCAACTTCCTCATCACATTACATTAATCTTCCTAGTTTAGCCCCTATCACATGACTTAAAACTATTAGATAATTTGGGTCCTCATTTAAGAGGATGTCCCCATTTCTCAGTGACGATCTTCTATTACACCATCTTACCATGAGTGATATGTGTGGATTTATTCCAATTTTATTGGATATAAAGTGACACATGGATCTCAAATATTGGGACCAACCATTGGTCTTCCATCACATTTACCTAATATTGAGTTTTGACACTTACCTTTTAGGCCTCACCACTTCCTATGAATCAAGGATGTTCCATATGCTTGTTCCACTCATTATGAACAAAAATAATGTTCCTTTTACCTTGAAGTTATCCCATATTAGCATGTGGATTCTCTAAATCATGTGTATTTTATCTTTTACCACTTACTTAATAGACTTATTCACTCTTGGTTTAATATCCATGACCTTAAACATGTATAATTTCCCAGCTTAAGTTGTTCAACCCCGACCACATCATACTTTTGATTTAATTCATGACATAGTAAACCCTAATAAACCATTTGGTCAAAGCTATAAAAATTTAAACTCCATTATTTAAAACTTCAATAAGAATTAAATTTTACTACATTAGGAAAGATTCATAGAGAACTATCAAGTTGAGAATCCACAAATTGATAACTAAGAAAGAGTCAATCCTCTACTTTCCAAGTCACCCCTCCATGACTTGGGAAAAAGTTGGAGTTTGAATGGGAATGATTGAAATATTGTGCGAATCATTGTTGAGCCCAATAAAAACCCCATATATGCTCATTTAACCTAGTGAATAAAGAAAAATTTAGAGCAAATCATTCACCCATTTTCCACCATAGTACAAGAGGGATGAATTTAAACTACATAACTTCTCATACATGGAACATGAGGAAAAATTATATAGTATTGTTCCTAGATACATGAAATTAAAAGGAACTCCATTTTGTTTCAATCATCATGACCTCAATCTATATTCAAATCACTCGTTATTTGACTATAATTCATTTTGACCCCAATTCAAGTTGGGTTTCACCCGTCCTATTCTGTATAGATAGACTCACCTTCAGTATAAGTATAATGACCTTAAAATGTACTCCTTTTCCCCTGAGGTCATTTGTATCAGTATTAGTTCCTCTAATTGACACCGGGTTTTGTTTTTTCATAGTTCTATACCTGTCACCTCCCCTTTGGTCCATGATCAATGGCCTCAAATTGGTACAACCCATTAGTGTAAGATAGAGGACCATAAAATATAAAGCATTAGAGAATAATCTAGTTTCCCCAAAGCATGGTTGAGCTTCTCCCATGGATCTTCTTGGTTTGGTTCTTTAGTAATCTTTATTAATACCATTGATATTCATATTGCACGATAGTGTAACACTAGAATGATCATACATACTTTTGATTATTTCCCTTTATATCCACACTTTATTCCATCAAATTTTGAATTTCTTCATAATCTTACATGTTTGAACAATATTCATATGATGATGTTACAATGCTATAATGGATTAACACCAATAAATGGAACAACCCCAAAGGATTTATGGGAAGTAACATGAAATGTAACATGTTTCTAAGGCTTGATCAGTAGTCGAATTGAATTTTTCTACATCTATTGTTTATAATATGGCTGTGAAATTCATGTTTCAAACATGGTAAATGGTCATCCTTGACTTATATTTTACCCCTATAAAATTAAAAATCTACATGTCATGATTTAACCTCTTCCATTTCCCTCCACTCAAATAGATTACAAACACACTTTGTATTACTCTCTCATTCCTTATCGTATATTGGCAGGGTGAGATAGCCTCATAGAAACCTACCCGACTAGTCACCCCATTTCCATGGGTCTTCCATAGTTCATTTCAACATTTTAACCCCAAGTAATTCTTTCATGTTTTACACTATCTTGTGAAATGAGAAACTTTCTATTTCTCCATGTTTCTCACATCAAGAATGACTCATATTAAATTAGGAGTTTAGGGGTTGGTTTTCCTAATCTACACAATAAAGATTCCCCCTTTATACATTACCATATAACTTTAAACTTCACATATAATATGCTCACCATATGAAGATAAATTTAAATGTTCTTGTCTATACCACATGGAATTAAACTATGTGTCCAATTCCCTCACCCCATGATGATAAATGATATGGAATGACCCTATTTCTTGACTTAAAACATGAGGATATCTTGTTCCTCACTCAAGATGGAACCTCCAATGTGGTGTTGGTCTCTAACCTTGCCCAACCATTAGTATTGTTCATATACTTACCCCCTTATAGAACAATGTACGTCTTTATTCACATTTCATGGGATATATAGTTATGCTCAGACTCCATGACCCAGGACCAATCATAAACTCTCTATATCGCCCATATTTCCATATCATGTGACTTCCACATTGATCCAACCCCCCCTTCCGGTTTAATACTGAGACAGAGATACTCCCAAAAACTGGTTCATGCATCATAACCCAAAATTGTATTCCCCCTCGTATGTATGATACCACTTACACTAGCATTGAAACACCCATATCCATTCATTCATATTGGGTTTTTTTTTCTCTATTTAGTAAAATTGTATCATCTTTCACAATCTCAGTCATAAGACCATAAAATATAGCAGTCCATGTTCCGAGTCCCATGAATTTAATTTGGGTATCTTGTCTCTCATTTCACTACCTTAAAATAAATTCTCCTTGATTTAATATGAATTACCCTAACAACATAGAAATTATTTGGTCCTAATTGCACAACATTATAAGGAACACTCATATTGTTCAAGCTATGTGATGCTAAAACACTATCCCCTATTTGGTCAAAGATATGTCACCTAATGCTAAGAAACCTTGGAGATCCTAAATATCATTACCCGAGAAGGATAAAATCCAATTATCATGTCTCTCAACTAGTTGGTTTTTAGGTTTTCCCGACTATATTTCACTCCTTCTATAAAATAAGTAAATCTCATTGAAATGATTGATGCATAATGGCATATCCTGAAGATTTTTAAAAATATTCTTGAGATTCATGATCATCCATCAACATGAATTGTGTCCCATTTATTTGGATTTACATCCATGTCTCATGTCCAAATGGGATCCACTATAGTGATGAAACAACACCACAAATGCTAACCTACCATCTTGGGTACACACCCCAGATGAACCATTTTCATCCTCTCAGAATGAACTCCCCTATGGTGATGAAATAATGATATAAAGGCCTAACTATCATACAAGGAACACATCTAGGTGGAGGTATTATAAACAATACAATAGTATAACCCAAGTCCCAAATGTGGACAATTGTCAACCCCAACCCATATTCCTCCATCAAATGTAGTTTTAGACTCTTGGAGTCACATTTTTTCATCCAGAACTTCCCCATAATCAAGTTGAATTTTACCACCCATAGTGTTTTTCTCTCATACATCCTTTGAATTCTTAAGTAACTAGACCCATAGAACCTCACCAACATGGTTCACTATCCTTATAGGTTAAAAAATGGTAATTGACGTGGAATTATGATCCTAACCCATGAAACACTCTTCAAAAATCTCGTATGATTAGATATTATCACTTATTTCTCACATAAGGAACGATTCAAATTGTCTAAGATATTTTTTAGTTGATTGTTTCATTAATTTCATTGATATTAGAAAATTAGAGTAAAGAAATTATGTAAGTAATATTGTTAATTCTAGTAGTAAAAATAAATCAACTTGGGTCATACTTATATCAAAGCCTCCCCTTTGTTGGAAATTATCCCCTTGTGAGTCCACTTAAGTGAAGAACTATTTTAGATTGAAAATAATTTTGATTGATTCTCTAATAATCTATTATATATTAGAAATCTCTACTAGATTATCCTCCATCTATAGAAGTACCTTGGCCATCCACACTTGAATCATACCCTATATGGGAACACACTCCACTACCTCGAATGATTCTTGATTAGACCCAACTCTATAAATCACCAAATAAACCTTCATTTAGTATAATGTGTATTCTAAAGATGACATGATATCTCACTATTGGCAAGATTCATCCTATAGACAAAAAAAATCATAATTAGTTTCATAAAGGGATATGAAACAAACAGATATTGACTTATGTATGGAATTGATGAATTTCTTCCATTACAAATGTCCCTACCCAGTGAGAGGATCCCGAAATTGTGTGTTGAGACTCAATAATCCACTTTTCCAATCCTCTGATTCCCTAGCTAGGGATGGTGAAACCTCATCCAAACTTCCACCCGATTTGACACTGTGAGACTGATGATGCCATTGATTATCCTCCGTAACCTATTATAGATAATTAAATTCTCTTTGGTAATATATGGTTGTGAATTTCCAATATATTTAATAATGGATCACACTAAGGGATTGAAACAAAAATCATAGTAGCTATATCAGCCTCTGAAAAAGGAGGGATGGAATCTATACCAAAATCAAGGTAGACATATTCAATATCCTCTTCTATTGAAGGTTCATATTATTCCTCTTCTACCATAAGGTGTTATGATTTATCTACCTACATATTGGCATCACCTTATCTATTTCCCCTATAGTTGGTTCCATTATAGACACCTCTTCTCTAGAGGATGAAATGGTAGCATCTACAGATTTGAATGATGACGTACCACTCACTACCTCATCTATGGTAGATATGCCTACTATGGGGATCTCGATGACCCTCATAGGGCCTAAAACTCAAGATACATCAAGGATTGTTATATAATCATTGGTTATTAAAGACTCTAGAAAAAATTAAACTTCATTCATTCCCCAAACATATTTTTTTAGGCCCATATCCACCCTAAGTGTTTTCTTTCCCAAATTTGGAAGCACTACCATGAAACATGATGTTACTTTAGTTTTTTCCTTAATAAATGAGAATAATATCTGTTAATGGAACTAATAAACTACATAGAGGTAAGTAAGTTTGAATATATGATAAAATTCAAGGATAATTCCCCCAGGAAGTTCACTTTTCTCAACCTCAACCCCCGGTCTATGTATGAAACCATCTACTACATTGGTTGGAATGTCATGGCATGAGGTGATAGAAACATAATCTACAATAGAATGGTCCTCAACACTAGTGGTACCATAGGTATAATTCACATGTTTCTCCACATATGATCATTTTAACTTTGAAAATAAGAAGATAAAAAAATCCAGCATTGAGTATTGAAATATTATAGACTTAAAATGACAAAAAAGGGAGGTTATATTATGATCCCTACTGTGGTGGGATTTTCATATCAATTGGATGTTTTACATCATTAATAGATAGAAGAGACCCAATTTTATTAATAAATGATTCTACCTCCATATCTTGATCCTTTAGGATTTTATCATTTCCCCTCCTTCTAGGTCAATTGTCTAAGGAATATTCAAAGACCTCTCCTTCCTCTATATCGACCAAATATCATAGTGGTCAAATAAAGCATTCCATTAAATCTTATGAGCTGATAAAAATCAAAATTAAACAAGAGTTATGAGTTTATCTCATCTTAAATAAATGTTTTCAGTTTTTAGTGGGAGCAGTCAGTTCAACCTCTTTAAAAGACTCCTAGTTTGTGGAACTTCCTTAGGATTATTCTTCATTGGATCATTCCTATTCAATATCTATAACTAGGCCAATATCCATAAAACCCCCAAGGTTTGAAAATCATGTAAAACATAGATTTCATTTTTAGAGGGGTTAACCCTACCTCAGGAGTAGATCACCCTATTCAAATAAGTGATATAGGTATTAACTTTACGGTGGGAGGGAATGAATCTGACTCTGGAATTCTCAAGGACTTGGAGATATATCTCAGTAAATTGAATCTACACCCATATTTTCTTTAGTGAGAAGTGAAATAAATAATGGTTCTAGTTTACCCAATCATCTGAATAAATGCATCCTATAACATCTCTATGTAGTTGCGCAAGTGCTTTACTAGGGATACATTAGGTGTGGATGGAGATACACTAAAGGCGTAACCCGACTCTTGGACTCACCTACCTTGGAGCCTTCCAAGTTTATATACACATTATTAATGATCTATTTTTGGTTAAGGAGAACTATTCCTAATATCCCTTATGATAGTAATTAGAGCCTCAACATGAATTCACACCCCCTAGTCGACGTGGTCCCCCTTATGCACCACACCACTTGCCTCATTGTATAGGGTCTCCTCCGTTATATTTTCACAAATCAATGACTCTCTAATCATGATTTCCAAGTATTCCCATTCCCATATTTGTCCATAGGTAGGGAGAAAACCATTCATAGGCTCTGTTGGTGACAAATCCTTCATGTACCCACGACCTTCATGGGTAAATACGTGCCAAAATTTCAGGAGGACAATGGGAAAACATTTATAGTGCCATTTAAGGTGGACCCACAATGTGAAATGATGGAGATAGTAGAACTGGTGAGTGAACTGGTACATGTTGTACAACTCATATAGAATGGTCTCATTGATAGGAGTGATTGGTACCCCACCTCAATATAAAAAATGGTATGACCACGTCTCAACAGTACCTTGGAAATCATCCAAGATCACCTCCATTGGGATTAAAAAGGGTTGAAAGATCAATTTATCTAGAATTTTGAATTTGGAATGAACTCTAACCTGATCAAGATGTTGAGGATGGATCCCAGTGATTTTTAGAATCGATGGTTTGAAAGTTAGAATTGGGGGGGTGATGATGGAGTTTATATATTCAAACTCTACATATATATAGAGACCCACCCATATAAAAACTATAATGGATTTCACAAGTGTAATGTGACTTTCTATTATCGATGCACTTCACCACCATGTAAAACTTCACTAGCACTAGAACTGTGATATTGATGTATTGCCCACTTTCCAGCACCACCTACATGAAAAAATTACCCATTCACACTCCCATGTCATCATATCAAACCATTTAGAGACACCCACTGAGAAGGGTGTTTATGAAATATTATATCCCGAATTCTGAAGTGTGTCCCATCTTGTTGAATACCTATCAGTAATACCTTCCATCCCCAATTTCCATATTGTATGATCCTTCCTTCAATAGATGGAGGGAGATTGTTCAATATCATGGACATCTTGGTAAGTTGTAATCGTATGTGTTTCATAAATTTCCTAACACCCTCTTGAATGGAACTTATGGATGGAATTAATATTTATGGTGCAAAGTTCCTTATATTGATCTTAGTTATTCTCTTATAGGAATGAAATTTTTTTCCCAGTCCTCCCAAACAATCTCCATAGGAAGAAACTCATCCTATATCACTCACACAATGAATATCTGAACAATGTGGTTGATGTACTATAGGTAAATACATACAACCTCATGGGGAAGATGAAATGAGTTGGTGTCTAATAACCACTAGATCAAAAGCTCCAACATTAGGTCAGAGTGATGGAAGTCCTGAAATTGATAGGTATATATAACTTTAAACAATCAAACCCCCTAAAGCCTACCCACAAACTCCTAAAATGAATTGAAGACCCAATATTACTAGGTCTATTTCTTAGTAAATATACATCTGATATGAAGGTCCCATTATTCTATCCATACCTAACTGATATCTACAAAGCCCACCTTGAAGATGATGAAATATTGGGGAATAGAATCCTCATTAGTAGGTTACTCTTCATTAATGGTATTGATGGTGTTTCAGAGTGTATAAATCATTGAAAAATTATGGTACATTATAGAATTACATAATATAGGACTATTGAACAAAATGCATCCTGGATAGCCCCTAAACTAATACCGAGAGGCGTCATAGTTAGCATTGGGTATTGTGATGTCATTCCTAAAACTAAAGTCATCTTGTGGTAACCTATTTCAAAGTGGGTAGTCCTGATCTCCTATCAATATCATGGTAAGGGTTACATGTTCATTCAAATACCATTTTATTGATTCAATGTTAATATTTCACAATATCTCACTCTGATGCATATCAGCATATTTGAATCCTTTACCATCCATCTGAATAGTTTTTTATGAAAATTATTTATTCCTAGTTTGTGAATGTTTTTGTATACAATGTTTTTCCTTTTAAAAAACTAGTTCATGGAATTTTTTTTCTAAACACCTCTAATGATTTTTTAGGGAAATAATTAGTTTCATAAAAAATAATGATTTTGGTTATAGGATATTCACATAAGTTTTCTTTTTATGAAAATATAGGAAGTAACCAGTATTATAGGAATGAATCATGGTCTCTTTGACCCCCTCCCCAATTTATAGGCAAAGGGTGGACTAGAGTTTCTTAATATAAGGGGTCAACATCATCATTTTCTGTGTTCTATAAATAAAATTATATCCTCATCTTCTTTGAAATATTTAATAATGATAAGGGGATTTTTTTAGTGCCAAATATCATGATAAGAAATAAATCCAAAAAAAAAGACCGATTAGAGAAATTTTGGGCTAATCTGGGCAAATTTAGGATAAATGGGGTAGAGTTTTCAAAACTCAAAAGATTTGTGAAAATATATCAAAGCACCTTAAAACATAAAGCTTTAATGGGTTTGTAATTATTCATGAAATATACACTTAGATGGATATAAGGACTTATAAATATCCCTCCAACCGCTCATTTAAATGATCTAACCCTTGGGATTCTAGATCACATCTTATATCTTGTGAAACTTTTACATTCATGAACAAAAAAAAGGAAATTGAGATCTACATGTAAGGGTCTTACACTAACAACCATACATAAGTCCCAAAATATATTTTATTGTATTCAAGATGTGTTTCACATAAATCTCATCAATGATAAATGTAGTTCATTGTTGAGGAACATTATCTGCAAAAAATATAGGATTTTTTAGAACTCCATCTTTCATTAATACCATACCATGGACATCTAAGGAAAACAATTATGCTAAATAACCAATTATCATGTAATTATAATATTTTCACAACTCCCTACATCCATGAAACTTATACATCAGACCCTTGTTTTATTTCTCATCTCACCACACATAATTTTATAAAATTTGAGTTCAAATGGACTTGTAGACTATTAATATAGGTGTCATTATGAAAATTATATACACACAAATAGATTCATTTCCTTTCAATACCAATCAATTTGTTTCAAGTACAAGTTTGGAAATCACCTAGCATTTTTATCTTAAGAATACGTATTCTCACCATTAGATCCTCTACACCAAGAAAGGACTAGGTCATATACATTCCTAGTTCTCATAAGTATAGTTCTATTATCAAAATATGTATATAATTCCAGCTCATGATCTCCCAAATCTAGAGAAGTTTCACAAGCCTCCTATCATGTGTAAGCCCCATTCATGGAATTATTAGAAGAAACCACCCTAGTCCACTCAATAATACATACTCTCTTAATAATATTAATGCATAAGCCCCAATATATCTCTCATGGTTTCCCATTTAAATACTTGAGAATCTGTACAAAATTTTGGAAATATTCATGGTATAGTCCCATCACATGAACTTAAATAGTTCACTCAAGATATATAAGTTTTGATTCCTATTTTCAATAGAATATTCATGACACTTATTTGAGGTTTAATCTTGACATATTTACCATTCTATATGTCTCTTAAAATGTGATATATAAGAATCCATATCAGCTTCATCTAGTTCACCAAAATCCTCCCCAAACCACTAATCATCCCCATAGTATATTAACCTATGGTCTATCTAATATATGATGATCATATATGGGAAATGTCCCCACTGGAATTTAAACAGAGTTCATTCCCCAATTGAATTTAAACATTGATAATCCCCTATTTTACCTTAACTAGTGAAATATCCATTAGACTTTAAACCATGATAGTCCCCATCGTACTTTAAACCATGAGAATCGCCCATTAAAATCTAAACCATGAGCTCCCACATGGGATTTTAAATGGTTAGAATCCTCCAATTGACTTTAAACCATGAGTTCCCTCTATGGAAGAGTTCCCCCATTGGAATTTAAATAGTGAGCACACCCTGGAGAACTAAACCATGATTGTATCTATAAAATTTAAACTATGACCTTACACAAATATAATAGGAATCCAATATGATAACTATAATTTCTTTCCATTCTTTATTTTGGTTATAAGCTTAAGAGTCTTACCCTATTTGGAGATCATGAGACTCATTAGGTGATAAACATAGGAAGACTTATGTGATGATTATAAATTTCCAAGTATGATGAGTTTTATATGACATATATTTGAAATATGACCTACCTTATGTAATAATCATAGGATTCCTTAAGCAACGGGTCTAAGAGGTCTTTCCTAACTAGTGTAAGTTACCCCCACAATATCCCTAGGATTCCTTTATTTTTGAACTCTAAACAACTTATGTGATGAGTGTAATATTCCCTCACACTCTTAAAAGGATGAAACATTTTGATGCTTAAAATGATCAATACATTCATCATCTATAACTAAAAAATTGTTTCCCTATCTAAGAATAAAGAAACATAATCAACCATTATCCACTAGAAGATGACACTGATAAAAATAATCATGGGAATGTATTAGATCTATAAGGGAGACATGTAATTGAAAATTAACTCCATGGAGGAATCATTTTAAGGAAGATATGACATCACATAATTCCATTAAAAAAAGGATATAACACCATCACCTCAGTTTATACAAGGTCACCACCTTTAGAACGTGTGAATGTGGGACCATAGGATGATGAACAATCTAAAGATGTATCCCCATCATGAAATCAGGGTCCAGAAACAAGAATTTATAAATGGATTCATGTGAAAAATATCCTTTGGGTTAGAAATATCTAGATTTTTATTAGTTGAAAGATTTTATTAATTATCTAAAATTCTAAACCTAAACGGTATTGGGTATGTGAGTGACACAATGCTGGGTATTAATACTGACATTATGGATGGTTAAATTTAGACCACTTCAGTTGGTATTAAATATATTATATGAAGAGTATGTTTTTAGAACTAGTTATGATTATATAAGTTTGGGTTATCTTAAGAAGTGCTCCAAAAGGTAATTTTATTGAAGAAATAGTTTTTGAAGAAGCTAAGTTGTAAATGGATTTTTAGAGGCTAACTAGGGTAATGATCCAAGTATAGAGGTATGTAAGAGATCTCCATTACTTTCTTATCACTGGTGATGGAGGACCCAAGATCCCCTAATAGGCTAAAATACTCAAGGGATCGAATAAGTTGGAGTTATCCATGAGGAATGATATTTATTACTTACATGTGTACAAAACATGGGATATGATGAAAATTAATTATGGGAAGAAAGTGGTTTACAATAAGTTGTTTTAGAATATAAATGAAAAAAATGGTAGAAAAATGTATAAATAAAGGCTTGTCATAAAGTGGTTTCTTAAAATGGAAGATGAGGATTTCACTCATACCACTTCTCCTAAAATTAAAAATATAACTATTTGTATAGTGCATAACATGGTTACAGTAGAATGAATTCGCCTTGAGTAGTTGGATTTGAATACAGTGTTTTTTCATGGGGATATAGATGAATAAAATTACATAGATAAGATAGATTGTTTTATAGAGAAAAAAACTTAATATTGTGTCCAAGATAAAATAGAGCCTTTATAGTTTGAATCAAGAATATAGGTAGATAAACTAGTGGTTAAATTCCTTTATAGATAAGTGAGAGTTCATATGTTGCAATACATATAATACTGTAACTAAAAGTTGTACAATGATGGTAGATTCATCATTCAACTCCTCTATGTCAAGGACATGCTTATTTTTAGTCCTATTAATGAAAATATAGATTAGTTGAAGTTTAAATTTACAATAAGATTTAAGTTTTAGAATATTGATTTGGATACATAGATAAAAGGGATATATATTATATAAGAATTAAATTCTGGAACTTTGTTCTGAAGTTAGTTTGAATACATCCAAAAAGTGGCAGAATTCTTTATCATGAGTGAAGAGAAACCAGTGACTACACCCATAGCTAGATATTTCAATTTGAGAAAATAGAAGGCACCATGAATAAAATCAAAGGTTGATTACATGGAAAGGGTTCTGTATGCGTTGACAGTTAGAAGCTTGATGTATTCCATGGTTTCTACTCAACTAGACATTGGAAATATTTTGTGAGTTCTCAACTGATTCATGGAAAATTTTATAATATATCACTGGGAAATAGTAAAATAGGCTCTTTGAAATTTGAAGGTTTTTATAAGTTTAAATATTTAATTCAAAACTAATGAACCATTATAATATTTTTGGGATTAAATTTTGTATGATACTTAGATACACTGATTAACACCATTATCTATGTGTTCACATTTAGAGGGACATCTTTGAATTGGATGTTGCAACTTTAAGTGGTAGTTTCAATTTCAATAACTAAAAATGAGTTAATTTCTCTAATACAAGATGGGAAAAAGTAAATATGGATGAAGGGGATATTAGAAGATCCCATAAAAATGCATTATATCGAGACATAATTTTGTGATTCACATAGTGAAATTCACTTGGAAAATAATATGATGTTTCATTCTAGGACAAACCACATTCAGTTAAAGTGTCTTTTCATCCAAAATCTGCTAGTGGAAAATGTTCTGGATCTAAGGAAGATAGTTGGAGCTTAGAATCTAGAGAATATATTGAAAAATGTTTTATTTTGGGATGTGGTAAGGTGTTTTTTCTTCCTAATTGGTATATGATAACCTTTATGAATGAACAAAAGAATACAGGTACTCATAAAGGATTTTGAGGAAAATCCTGAAAATGATTCTTAAGTGGTAGATTGTTAGGATCAAGATGTGTGGAAACTATTTTTAAGCTGTGTTTTAAATAATATAGAAAGATTAATTTTAGAATTATAAAATCTTATATTGGATGGATGAGGATGAAAAACTCTAATAGTGCTTAGATGTTTAGATATAGTTCAACCAGAAGAAGGCAGACTGAATGATGTCAATCAAAGAAAAAAATAAATAGTTACCCCTAATGAGTCTGATAGAATTATTGTAGAATACTTAAACTAAATTTCATTAAAGTAAATATTGGATATATAGGAGTAATTATAATGATACAT
This sequence comes from Viscum album, assembly GCA_963277665.1. Classification (NCBI taxonomy): domain Eukaryota; kingdom Viridiplantae; phylum Streptophyta; class Magnoliopsida; order Santalales; family Viscaceae; genus Viscum; species Viscum album. The sequence goes on from OY728155.1 coordinate 1,669,510,890, forward strand.
AAGAGTCGTCTCATAGAGTTTTCAGAAGTGGGAACTATGTACTATAATATGTAGTTATGGAAGTAAGAGTATTTTACTGAATTAACCCTAGGGATCAGATATATGTGGAATTCTCCCCATGATGATTGGAAGGTGATGTTGACCAGTTGTAGTGGTAGGGTTATACTAAATATACTATGGTGGAGACATTATGTTGTAGTAATTTTACATTTTTATCATCATTATATTTATTTGATAAATGTATTACAATGTACCCCTCCTAGATTAATTGCCACATTTGAACAATGTAAAACTTTCTGTTGTTATTTTATTTAATTTCTTTAAATAATTTTCTTCAAGTTTTCTTGTTAGGGTTATTTTGAGTTTAGAAATTCAGTTTGGTGACCTAGGTGAAGTTGTCCTTTTAATTTCTCATGTAATGAGTTCAAAGTTCAATTCTACTACATTTTTCCACCTTATAAATCTTAGTGGTGTATCTTTTGATTGTTTATTAGTGATTATATTAGACTAAACATGTAACACTCCATTTATTTTCAATTCTATATCTATCCTTATTCTTATAGAGGTATTGAAATAAGTTTTTCTTTTTTTTCTTTTTTTTTTCATGGATTTGATTAAGTTTGTTGATTTCTATTTTGTTGAGGTTTTTCTTATGTGATATTAGTCTTTGGATCATCTATTTCCCTGTCTCATTATAAAATGATTTTTGAAAATTCAATTGAGGTAGGAAATTCTATAATTTTTTATTTTTTTATCTGTAAGTTTTGAATTATCGGGATTTTTTTATCTTTTATTCAATGGTAAGGATTAACCTAATTAATATAGTAAATGGGATAAGGAAAATTGAATGGAAGGGGTGATTCACAAGTGTTTATATGATTATGTGATATTTTTTATGATTGATAGATTTTTTTTTGTGTTGATGCTGATAAAATTTTCTTCTTTCCATGATATATTTATTTCTTATTATAACTAATGTTTTGGAATAAGATTTCCTAAAAGTTTTATTAACTAATGATGGTAATCGAATGGTTGTGTGAAATATATAATTGTTTTAATGTTTCTCATATAAGTGGTGTTGAATTAATTTTAATGAATATTTCAATAAGTAATGTATGAAAGTGATTTATTATTTAATTTATGCATTGTTTTAATATTGTTATTCTTTTTATAGTGTTTTGATTTGAGTTCTCTTGGTTGGAGATTTTTGTATCTAGTTTGTTCTATTGTAATGTAATACATAGCAATAACTCAATATATTTTTATTTTATTGGATTAATAGGATATTGCAATAAATTTGGTGGAGGTGTATGGATTGTTAAGTTGCATGGATTGTGGTGTTTCAAGGGAATGGTTCTATGATATTTGTGTGGGATGTTGTCATGTGTTATGGGGTAGTTTATACTATTTCTGATTGATTTTTTTCGATGTGTTATAGTTTCTTGGTTGTATGTAATGTGAATGATAATAATGAATGTGGTAACGATCATGGGATAGAATTTATTATGTGGTGCTACAAATGAATCATTAGTTCTTGAAAATAATTAGTAATATATAGAATAAATATGGTTTATAGATAATTCATGGTTTGAGATTAAATATTGAAATGAATAGAATAATGAATGTTATGTGGATAATAAATGGTAAGTCAAGAAATGATTAAAATATGTGATTAGATTGGATGAAAATGTAATGTAGTTCTATCTAATTTTTTTTGAGAAATTAGAATCAGTTGTGTTGTAGAGATGTCAATAGTTTATAGTGATCAGTAGCGATGATTTGGTGATAGTTATGTGAATTAATATTGTTGGTTGGTATAGATATTTGGGTTGAGCTTGTTAGTGGATATATATATATGTCTATTTTCCTTGTGAATTCTTATACAACCCACTAGAATTTGATAATCATACAAGTAACCTAATTTTTTGGGTTCTAAGTATTTTCTCTAAAAATTTAGGTTATTAAGAGAACAAATGACTAATTACTCCCTCTTCCTCACTCTCCCTTCCAGTTATAGTACGAGATGTGATGGATGAATGTAGGTATAAAAATATATGTTATGATGGATTAAAGTTACAGTATTTTATATACTAGATAACATTATTATGTTATTGTGATGGTTATGGTAAGATGATGTGATAGTGGATGTGATATATGGCAGGGTTGTGAATGGTAGGATGAGGTCACAAGGTCATGTCCATTATGTTCACAATACCCTACTTTTATGAGGATATAAAATGTGGTGGTGATGTTGTGATGTAGTATGTGGTTTTGGGTATATGATTATGGTTTTATTTGTATGTGGAATTTGGTTATGATATAAGATATGATGTGTAATTTCATGGCTACAAAAGGGCTGGAAGCACATAACATTTTCCATTGGGGAATAAGTGTGAAAAAATAGTGTGTGAGTGGTTTCATGGTTCCTTATTGATATATTATTTTTATATTATGCTATTAATATTGGATATGATATTGGGTGAGTTATCCTTTGTGTGTTCGGGTGATAGATATCCTATTATAGGTGCATTATAGTTATATTTTTTATTCACTAAGACATTAATAGTTCTTTTTTTACATTTACATGACAGGTATTAAGGAGGATCATACTGAGTATACAAGTATTATGAACTCTATATATATATATATAATTTGTAGGTTTCCAAGAGGGATTTTATGATTTAGTTGGATATTACTAGATTATATTTTAGATCTATGGTTGGTTTTTCTTCCTTAAGTGTTTTCTTTTTTTGGTATTTTATTTTATAGATGTTTTTCTATGTGAAATTAATTGTATTTTAGGATATCTATTTTATTTATATATTATGGTGTTGATTGGTGGTGTTTTATATGTTCCTAGGATTTTTGAAGTAAGGAATCCCATTTTTATTTTTTATAGCCTCAATTCCTATCATCAACTATGACCCATTAGAGGTGAGCCTTGAGGTCCCCTCTCGCATTCACAATTGATTCAGAAAGGGTTCCTAGTTAGGGTGGGTTATGGAATAAACACAAAAACACATATTATATTAAATATATAATAATATAAAAATATAGTAACTTTACCCACACTCAATTTAACCATATAATTTAAAAACATGGGTAAATATGTTAGTCGTGTTTATAAACCTTGATAACATATCAAAATAGTTAAACCCATTTTTTGTGTGATAGTTATATCAAAATTAAATTAATAAAATTGTTTAAATAATGTTATAAATAAGGTAATTTAAATTTTAAAAATTAATATTACTCATATCTCAATTTAGATTCTATCCTTTACTTTTCCTTCAAATTTCATCTAGGGTATTCGTTGAACATTAATAATAGTACCATGTTTAGAAAGCGTTCTATAAAACATCTACAATATTAACCATTATTTCCAATAATTTCAATATCCTCATTATAATAAATAATAATTTCTATGTGTACATTCCAAACATCACACATATTTTTATGACCTTAACATTAATTAGGTCAATGGACAGTTAAATGAAAAAAAATAGTGTAATGATATTGACTTTGGTCATTATGATTTTGAGGAAAATTATTTATTAAATTATAATTAAATTTTAATTTTCTATTCTAGTTAGAGGGTTATTTTTCATTTTATAATTAAATCATCTAATTAAAGGATCAAGATGAAATTATAGGTGTTTTTGTGTGTCGTTTGAGGTTTAGGGAGAGGTTCAGGGGTTCACTTGGTGAACAGGAAGAACCACCTGTTGTATTAAGACTGTTGGTGGAACTAGTACCTAGTCTGGAATAATTGGTAGTCAGTGAACCTGGGTAGTGAGGGGGTTCCCCTAGATAATCACTAGGTACCTGATGGACTTCAGTAATGTACTTGACTACCTAATATATTTTTAAATGATTTTTTAATCATTTCACCTTCTACCATTTCACACATAAAAACATTTAACCTCTTGTTATTCTACCTCAAATTAAATTAGTGCTTCCCTTTGGGATTATTTTAGTACTCTTCTTCCCATATTCTTGTATATTTGATTCTAAGTTCAATAATAGGAGTTCGTTAAGTTGAATTAAATTTAATCTCTCTTCTAACCCTCTCATATCCTAGCATCTTTTATTTGTTTCTTTTACTTCACTGAAAATGGATTCTCTAACTTCGTATTTCACCAAAGTCTTGGTGAAATTGATCCCATACTCTTCTTTTTTGGGTTAGAGGAGTCCTAGGTGTGTGTTTTCCTCATTCTTGTTAAATTTTTAGGTAAGGATTTGATATTATATGATTTATTTATGGTTTCTTAAATTTACACTTTGGTTTAGGGATTCTTAGTCTTGAAAAACATTTATTTTGCTGAGTAGTAGTGAGAATCATTATTTTTTTCTCCAAATTGTTCAGTTATTTTTTGATTATATTTTCAGTATGGTGCTTTTTTTACTTGGTAATTTGATTGTAATTGGTTATTGAATGAGTTTTAGTGATTTTTAAGGTCTTATATGGTGTCTTTGGAGTACATGAAAATAATTTTCTAGGTTATCCTATTATTTGGTTTTTTCGAATCATTTAAAATCACTCAGAACTTTCTTTTTAATCCTGAACCACTAATATTTTCTAATTAATGAATCAAAATTAGTCTATTTCCAAAAGATTAAGTATTTATTTTTCAATTAAACCATATATATAAATCCAAATTAACATTCTATAAAGACACCCATTGGTACTTGGAACGAAGTGTGAAAATACTTTTGTTAGTGTTAAATTATGTGTTAAATGATTATGATAAACCGATTAGTTATAATTTGTGAATTAAGTATTTTTATGGATGTTATTGATATCGATATCATTTGTAATATGTTTTTTGTATTATACATGAATGATGTCATAACCCCCCCTCAATTCCCTTTTTAATGGAACATAAAAAAACATAGAGGAGAACATGTATCACCATATAATTATTTACATGGATCTTAATAACTAGGGGTGACTTTGAACATTAATAGGACTAGTAATGTGATTATATATTACATGGATTTAGAATGTATTCTCAATTTATGAAATCTGTAATAACTAATATTTGGGTTATGGAAAGTATCACATATTCACTTAGATGTTTTTATATTTCACTTATTTATGATTGTTAAATAATCCTTTGATAGTTGTGTTGGAAATTTCATACAAAGTAAACATGTAATCAAATACCATTATAGATCATAGATGATTACTAGATCAACATTCTTAATAAGGTAAGTTAATAAACATAGGTAGTGTGACCAATCTTTTAACACAACCATAACTTTAGGTGTATTTAACTATTATTCATAATGAAACCACTAATTTAATCTCTAATCTATATTATTTATAACATAATGATCCAAAATTATTTTTAGTTTTGATTTTCATTAGTGATGAGGCGAAGGAGAGGTTTATTTTGAGAATAAATGAATTATATGATACCTATATTTAATTGTGTTCATTAATTGGGTTTCAACCTGAGATATATACTTTTATTTATAAATATTCACTTACTTACCTTTTCATAAAGTCTCATACATGTTCATTTTTATACTAATCCTTACAACCATAACATGGTTTAATAAATAATTTATCTCTTTTAACTTAAATATTAATTTACTACTTTAAAAAATAATATCATTCAAAGTAAAACCTTTGATAAATTCGGAATATAAATTTATAGTTTTCTTAAATTAATATGAAATTATGAAAACCCTCTTATAAAGGGAAATTAATTTGGAAATATATGTTTTAAATTCTATATTTATACATACTTTAATTTTTTATTTGAGACACTTCATATATTTATTCGTTATGATAAATAATATACTTGATTTACCACATATTATTCTACCAATATAAACTTTTCACTACCCATATTAATGTCAGATCCTTTTTTATAAAGGCATGAGTGAATCTCAAGTTACTACTATGTTATAACCTCTAATTAACATAACTTGATTAAAAGTAATACTAATAAAATGATTACATGAAATATATTATATATTTGGATTAATTATTATTTATTAATTTTTTATTCTTAGTGTGATATCATTATATTGTATAATCTTATGTTATAACGATAAGTAATGAATATAAACAGTTTTTTTGGAAATTTATATGATAGTTGTTGTCATGTGTACTTCCTACATTATTGGGTGTACTGGCTGTTATGATGAAATTTTAATTGAATCATGATGATTTATTTTTTTGGAAATGATTATGACAACAATGTTTTTGGGATGTTTGAGTATGTTTAATTATTTAGTAATTTATAAGAAAATTAAAAGGGGTATATGGATTTTATATATGTTATTCAAGAATTTAGAACTTGAATTGGAGTATGATGTTGAGATAGGATTGAAATTCATTTAATTATTATACATATTCCACTACTTCCAAAGTGATGGGTTAGTAGTGCACAAAAGTTATATACACATTTCCTTTTACCATTGGATTGTCTTAGGCCATTACTCTTGAAGTGAACATGGGTGGGATCATCCATAATGAGATCTCCCATAGTAGGTAAGTAACTTCTATTTGAAGGTCATATTCATCCTCTTACCGAAACATGATCATATGTTGGTTTGAAATATCAAATGTGACTTTACTTCCTTAAAAATAGATATAATGTCTATTTAGTGAATTCAAATCCTCTCCAAAAATCACATCAAATTCAATTATAGTTAGAACCACATGATTTCAATGAAGTACAATCCCAAAAACATATATTAGAGAGAATCTATAGAATTGAGATTCTATCATTATAACATTTATAGTTTTTAATAATAAATAAAAATATAATAATTGATATTGTGAAGTGAAAACATTTAAAAATTATTTAGATATAATAGACTAGGTAGATGTAAAATAAAATAAAACATTTTCAGTTCTAGAGTATATGGTAAGTTCACTTTTTACCACTTTATCCTAGTGACCCACTAAAAAAGATGTGATCACTTGATCTTTCCCTTTGTATCTTAGGTTAATAGGTTTCTAATTCAATTGTTTTCATTATCCCTTAGATTCATCAAAATATTGGCATGATTTATATATTCCTTTCAATTATGGAATCAGATTGTGGGTAACACATTTGGATGAAGTTGTTCACAATTCCATTCATTGATTTTCATATTCACATCACATTAAATTTTTTTTTCTAGATGGAATTTCTTTCCACACATAAAATATTTACCAGACCCCATAATGAAATTTAATCCATTCTTTATTTCACACTTCTAACATAGATGAAGATTAATTTTATTCCCTTTACTTGTTTTATTATGATAATTTCATCAAAATTACATCATTCTCTTTTTAACCCCAAAACAATGAGAAACCTAAGAGTCTCTAATTTCTATTTACATCATGAGATAACATTGAAATATTTCTTCATTGATATTAATAACTCTTATTGAAAATTAATTTATGAAACTTTGACTCAAGCCACTAAGTATTTGGTGAACTTTTCTTTTAGGATAGATGATAAAACTAAACAAATACCTTACAAGAATGGTGAAATTTTCCACATAGGTACTAATGGATTCTTCATATTTCTTATTTCACTTCTGGAAATCTATTTCCATTTTCATTAAAATATTTTACGGAAAATAATTAATAAATAATACCTTGTTAACCTCTTCCCATGTAATGGATTCAATATCATCTTCTATCCACATATTCTTGAAAAGATCCCACTATTGATTAGCTTCACCTTCAAAATTATACACGACCAAAATTACCTTCTCATGGTCCAAACATTGGATAATTGAAAATTTATTTTCCATGGAATTGATATTATGATATGTAATAAGGGGATTGGAGAAACTATTGAAGTAAGGTGTATGTTCCATCATAAAAGACTCAATAGTGAGTTTTTTTACTTCGTGTATCCATTTATAAAATCAATATAATTCGTGTCACTATTCATATATTAAGAGAGTCGAGTAATCATATCTACATGAATTCTCATTATAGATCCTATTTCATTTGGTTTCTCATAAGTAATATCAATTAATTTCTCATCACATGGAACGCTAACATGATTCCTCTTAGGTCTAACCATTGAATAAGATTAAAAATAATAGTTTGAGAAACAATAATCATAATGAGTAATCATGTAACCATGAAAAATTATTCATAGGATATCTAAATCATGGAAACATATTTTCAATATACAACACCTTAATTTTAAAATAGGACATTCATGGTCATCATCATTTCAAATCCCACATAATGGTTTTTAAAGAACAAGTTAATTAAACCAAGTATATCACATGAGAGTGTATAACCAGGTGTACAGTCTTAAGAAAACTCATCTTACACTGGTGATGAATAAGTTAATACCCAATATTTCACTTTTAGTATTGTTACCCCTTGGTGCGTATGTGCTACAGTCACATATAATTTTTAGTACAAATAAAAGGATGTATTTTGTAGTAAAACCACAAAATATTTACGTTAACAAAGATTCAATATGTTATCCTATGCATAGACCTATCCCTTGGGTTCTCAACAAAGTTATATAATCATAATCTCAAAAAATAACTAATCTCTACTATGATATTGACCGAGGTGACCTGATCATTTCATATATATATATATATATAATAATTTTAGATGAATATTCAATATATCTCATAACAATAAATTACATAGAAAAATAAAGGTTTAGTGTATTTACAGACTAGATACATAATGATGTTATTTCATAAAAGATATTTAATATTTCCCATGAAGACCTTCTAACATAGTACACTTCTTAGAAATACCCTATATAAAACCTTTCTTCATAACCTGGGGAATGGAACCACAATAATGGTTGAGTTGAGATGCCCATCATGGGTAAGAATCATAGATATCAATCAAGTATCATATATGAGATTTAGATAAGCATATGATCATAACTTACAATAATCATACCCAATAACCAAAATATCATTAATAATAAATCGCAACATAAGGATTTTTCAAAAACATCTAAATAAGTTATAAGTGTATGGAATTATCAATAATAAATCATGAGGGATGAAAACATATTATAATCATAATACATAATTTTTTGGTTATTCCTATTGGATTAATATTGGATGTATGGGTTTGGGAAACAATATTCTTGATACTTATAGAGACTTACTTATTCTATTATCACATGCTTTCATGTTATGTTTTCCATCTTTGTTTCACGAAATAATTAATGTGTGTAACACCTGGAAGTTGATTATGGGTGAATTTTTGTGGTTGCATAATTCTTTATGATGAGTTCACAATTTCTTGTCTAAAATCAAAACTCCCTATAACTTTCATATCTATAATGAGTCACATGACTTCTTTCCAAAGGTTGGTGATCATTTTGTGTTTCAAACCCAGTGATGCTTAATTGATTTAATTGTTCAAGATGATGGGAGCTCAATATCATCACACCATTTTGGGGGGAATTATTTTTTACTCTAATATTCTCTTATAGTGTAAGATAGGTTCATGAATATTTCCAAAATCCAGATGCAAGATTGGAAACATGACAAAAAATTAGCTATTGAATCACTATACACAAAATAAGGTATTATATTAATGATCCCCTATGTATATAACACATATTATACATGTAGTTAACATTAATGATTAATAATGAGGTAATTCTTGTTCTTTTAATTAATATAACCGGTCACTTTGGTGTTTAATGTTGTATAGGAGGGTGATTGGTGTTTCAGAATTGGGATTGAACCACCATGAGGCATTCTACATATCCTATGACAACATGAATCAAAACCCACATTATTTTTATATTCCATGTAGTTTAATGTAATGTGGGGAGGAAATGTATTAGGGAATTTATGCATCAGGTAAAGAGATCTGGCCTTATAAAGGCATCCTACACATCCTTATTAGAGAAAGAATCAGAGTCCTCATACTTCAGTTTTTCCTCAATCCATTGATGGGTGATGATAGATAATTAATAATTATGAGGGTTTTCCCCATAGATTAACAATATATGAATGCCTTAGGTACTTACACCATATTGTCTGCCCATGTATGGATGCATATTTATCTTATTATTGAGCTTTGATTATACATTGGGATTTCCCTTATTGAGGGTATTTTTATGATTCTTTTGATATGATCATTGGAAATTCCTAAGCCCACATGATTCGTGATTGGTGTGAGAAATAATAGATAAAAATTTATGAGATGCAATATTCATAGATAAGGAACACGCATATTGAAGAATACATAATGGAATGTTCGATATAGGGCTCATGCCTCAGGAAGGCATCCTATATAACCATATTATAATAGGAATCAGAGTCTTTATAGTTCAATTATTTTTACTAATCTAATTACGAATGAGGAAGGATTATGGACCCAGAGGCTATGGGTCCTCTGAACTTGAGTAAATGGAATATTGAGAGACTCAAACTAAGGTGGATTCTCCTAAGATATATCCAACCCTTATCCTCTGATGGGTAAAAATGAAGACCATGAGTGGTCTATTGAGTATTCTTGGATGACATGTGGATCCCATAATACCAATAACATTTCATGAGTGAATAACCCTAATCCATTATGGACCCTTCCCATATGAAGGGGTAACTCAGGACTAAAGGAACATGGTCATGGGTTCACACAGTTCAAAGGTACATATCCAAGTAATCATGATTTGAAGGATAATGCACTCGAGGATGTTTTCCTGACATGTCTGAGGATGTATTCCTAACATAACTAAAATATTTTAGGATGTCTATTTGACATGTATAAGGATGTATATCTGACAAATATGACATGTCTGGGGACTATCGCATGAATAAGGAATCATTTCTGAGAGTGTTCTCAAGATTAGGTTGACATATCCTAGGGATTCACACGAACCAGGTTGACATGTCTATGGGCCTTTTTGTGATCAAGATGACATGTCCCAGGGTGTGTCGCATGATCTATCTAACATATACAGAGTGTGTTGTGTGATCCACTTGACACGTGTGAAGTTCATCATATGATCTAGCCAAAATGTCCAAAGCCTTTCACATGATCTAGATGACATGTCCCTGGTGTCTTCACAAGATCAAGGAACTGGTCATGTGAAGTGAATAAGTCCTTTACATGAAAATAGAGTATATTCCATCACTTGAAACTTCCACCATTTTTGGACTTATTCATTTAAACATCCCATTATTTATTAGATGTTTTCTTACTAAGGCATCATATGATAAATCTAACTTGTCGAAGGTAATTCATATGATCCTGTTGACATTTATGGGGTGTGTTTCATAATCCAATCATACATCTGTAGGTCATATTTACATGATCAAGGAACTAATCACATGAAGCATGTAATTCCTTTGTGAAAAAAAATACCATATGTATTTTCACATGAAGCTTCCATCATTTTTATCTTTATTTTTGTAAACATCTCAATATTTTTCAGGAATTTTTATATTAAGGCATAATTTTCTCAATATGACATATCAAAGGTTCTTTACATGATCCAACTGACATGAAAAATATCCTTTATTTTATCTCTCTAATGTGATGGAGATCCTTAATATGACCGATAAAGTGACAAAATTAAGTGTATACATATATCACATATTTCCATATGTTACTCAAGAAAATATTTCCAGTGGAAGACTCATGAGATCACACGATCCTTCACTCTAAGGAGTTTTCTCTCTCCTCTATATGTTTTCCTTTTATCTGTAAAGGGGGATTTTATAGAAATATCCCCCTAAATCTATATCTATTTTCAGAGAGATTAAATATCATATTTTGTATTGAGTTAGAATAAGAAGTTCTTGAATACTGTATCACATTATTCACAGACCTCCCACCCCACATGTCATCAATTATGTCTTATTTGTATTTAATGATAAACAGTGACCATGTGATCACTCTATCATTACAATATTTCTTGAGCCCATGGAATTACAAGGGGATTTTTCATGATCAATCTGGGATGCATAATGGATTTAATGTGATCGAATTGACATGTACATGTTCCTTCATATTATTTATTTGACATGTTAAAGGACCTTTCATGTGATTGGGATGAAGCATTTGGGGTCCTTCATGAGATCAAGATGGCATGTCTAGGGCCACTTTTGAGATCAAAAATAAAATTTTTAAGGGACTTCATATAATTATTAGATGATCTTGTAAATCACATAATCTATTTTCATGATAAATAGTGTAACTCATCTTCATATAAGGTTCATTTAATTTTAAACTATTATCACATGATCCCCTTTAGATATCTTCTAAAGTTTATCAATTAACATGTCACATGATCAAAAGAACTTGTTTTAGGGGATTCATCTAACCATCGGGGCTCATCTGTAATCCTTTGTGAGATTATGAGGGATTCTTTTAGATCTTTAACGTGATCAAGATGGAATTTATAGGTCCCTTCATGAGATCAAGATGGAATGTCTAAGGTACTTCACATGACCCATAAATAAATCCTGTTAAGAACATAAGAATTTCACAATATAAAAATCAAATATTATTTGAATAAGGGTCCCATTATTTTTAAAATTTATTGGATGAACCCGACGGTAAATTATCATAAGTTTATAAATCAACATGTTTCCAAATCAAAAGGACTTGTATGAGGGTCTTCGCGTAATCGTTAGAGATAATATGGAGGCCTTTTTTAGATTATGACGGCTTGTCTGATGGATTTCACATGATTGAGAGGAATTATCTAATGGATTTAAAGACATTAGGTGGGATTTTATAGCAGATTATATGTGATTAAGTGGGATTTTATAATTTATTTCACATGATTAATTGATAGATCACCCAAATCATTTGACACCATCATGTGAAGCTCCTAGGTTTATGTGATCATGTGTCCTATTAAAGTTTATGTGATTTTCATGCTTCAGATGATTAATCTTTATATAGGCATGATGAACCTCTCCTTCCTTTATGGAGAAAATAATACCAATAATTTAGGTATTCCTCCCACCATAAAGTTTAAAATTATCATTTGGTGATCATCGATAAATCCTCCCCCCATAGAAGCAATGTCTAGAGGAATAAAGACTCAATTTTAATGAAGTAAATATCTTCTCAAGATCTTCTGGATTCCACTAGTTAGTATTCCTAGAATTGTATGGTATTTTTTATGGTCAATGGTATTTTTTGAGATTCTCTATAAATATGGGAGTGAGGGGCCAGTCATTTCAATTATCTCTCCATCCTCTATAGAAATCTCAATTTATACTTTTATGGGATTTCTTTGCATATCCTCACTACATAACTTTATCACAAGAACTATTCAAAATATCCAATTGCATAAGCTCATCACCTGATCTCTTCCCATGATATCTTTTTCCTGACAACCTATTTAACAAACCCATTAACTAATCAACAATAATTTACTTGAACTATGAAATTATTCCTTCACCATAAGGTCATTTTGAGTTCTTCATGTGTCTCTTAGCGTAAATCAAGTGATCACATAATATTTAAAAAATTATTATAACCTTCACATGACCATGTGATTGTAAGTTTTAAAATGGATCATGAGATCGTAATATTTTATATGGTTTATTCTATTTGTGTGACCCATAATGGATCACACATTTTTTAAAATGTTTTACAAGTCACACACTAATTTTATTTGATTAAATAATCATATTCCTTCTTCAAGATTAAAACTATTATCTTGTATTCTTCATACTCTCTATAGATGACTTCCACTTCAGAGACATATTATGATGTGTCTGGTCAGAGATCCATGTTTTTGGGAGCCTTAACACTAATCCATTGTAATGGGTCTTTTATGACAATGAGGTTTGAAGGAAGAGTATTCTGAATGGACTTCAAAACCATTATCTCTTTCATATGTTGGTTATAGTTAGTATCACAATATTGGGTTTAATTGAGTACCTAATAACAATTTCTTTTTAAAATATATTAATTTTAAATCAACTAAATATTTAAATACAACCTATTTTACCAAAATAAGTAGTATGATATAGATAATAATATTTCTAAATTTTTTTATGAGCAATGATTATGTTTTAGATTAGTAATATATAATACTATTGGATCCTTTGAAATCATTTTACTTGATCAAAATACTATATGAACAAAAATGAAGATAAATTGTCAAAGTATATATTTTGTTTATAGTTAAATAAATATTCAATTTTAAAGTAGAAATAAAGTTAAAGAAAATTGAAGCACACAATAGAGAGTTTGAATACAATAGGTTTAGTCTCAAGTAGAGACATAATCCTCTATACTTAGTGATCAAACGACACTATGGATTTTTTATAAAATAAAAAATATGATTAACAACTTGGATACAGTTTTAAAATAGTTTACAAACTATCCAAGTCAAACACAACATCTTCCATAGTTATATGTGAGAGAAAAACTAAAAATGCCACAAAAGGACCTCTACCACTCTTGTACTTGGGAGATTTTTTTAGAAATGAGTGTTAGAATATATTGAGTATCTTCCAGTTTAGCATAAGAGACAATGTATGTTTGTAAAAATAGAGTATAGTACAGATTGATCAAAATGTAATAAAAACAAACAGAATAGTGCAATATAGAATAGTAGAGTTTATAAATTCTTGGTCAATTGAAATGCATCTTATGAATGTTAGTTTTATTTTGTAATGAATATTGAGTCGGGTTCTATTGAAAACTTCAAGAAAATAGATTGTTGCAAACTATTGTTCTTTAAGTGGAATAAAGAACTAGATGTGATGATGTAGTTTGGCTTCTGAGTCATGTGTTTACAGAAATAGATCTCTTCTTGTTTTTCAATCAATTTCAACTCTTTATGTGGTCATAAAATTTGAGCTCTCATGTTTATATAATCCAAATTCATTTAATATTTCATATCTTCTGTAAAAGGGAGTGTGAAACACTTTTATTAGTGGTAGCAATAGGAAGAATATCTAAATCAGCTAATTCCTCATAATGCACATTCTGACACTCCATTCAATGCTTTCTATCAATCATTTAAGAGAAAATAATTAAAATACCAAATGATTTTAACTTTAATAAATATAAACATTAGGAAAGATTCAAAATAAGTAAAGTAGGAAAATTAGTAGTGGTGGATTAGTCTGGTGGTGTGTTGTTCTGGAAGCATCACACTTGTGGTATGATAGTGGTAGTGCCTTAGACATAGCTAATTTTTAACTATGTTGGAAGATACTAAACTAATGGTTTCGAGTCTTGTGGTGTGTGGTCTACTGATGTATTTTTCATAAAAAAAATTATTTTTTTACAGAATGACATTGTAGGTGCATCATCTGAAGATATCTCATAGTTATCCAAATTTTTGTTCTGGCGGGATGACATCTTGACGCTATTTCAACTAATAATGTCTTAGAATGAGTCAAATTTTCAGTCCAATGGTATGACATTATGGTGGTGTGATATCATGGTGGTGTCTTATAGGAAATAGTGTCTCAAGTTGGAAGTGCCAATCTCAATAGTGTCTCATACCTAGAAATTATTTTCATATGTCTCATAATACAAATTACTTACAGAGAAACATGAAACTCATTAATAACAACTGAATCAGGATTTTTTTCATTATAACTAGGAGGTTGACAATCTCCCCTTTTTGATGATCAGATATCATGGCATAAAATAATAGTATAAATGTAAAAAAATGTCATCAAAGTTAATAAAAATGTTTAAACATGATAACCAAGGTTAGATAAAAACTCAAGATATAACCTAAGACTCATCATTCATAGTATGTGTCGAAGGTATCAAAGAAAAATAAAAAAAATAGTAAGAATAAAAGGTAAGTACCTTGAATAGAAAATATCAAAAATAACAGAGAAACATAATCTCAAAAGGTTCTCCAAAACATATTCCATAATATGTACCCTTTTGGTATTATAAAAAAGGTTAGGATTTGAAGAATAAATATAGTAAAAATAGTGAATGAAAATAAACAAAAAAAATATTTAAGAAAACAATTCAACAGAATTTGAAAAACATTATTATAATATAAGTCCCATCAAATACATATAGTCTAAACCAATAAATGAAAAAGGTTTATGATTTAGAAGAGGGATCTATTGATTCTTTTCCTTTAGCCTAGTTTTTATCTTACTTATTATCCTAGGTAGCGAGATCAGCTTGAGGTAAAATAGATGGAACACCAGATGAGAGTTTGGCTAAAATATGAGGATGGTCTTCTACTATAACAACTATTAAAAGTTGTCTCAATGCCCAATAAGGAGACATTAGAAAATGTTGGAATTGGGTATGCAAAGGTGTTAGAGAATTTTGATCAACTCATGGTTTGAGAGGCAACTGAGGAGTAATAGGAAAAAATTCCTAAGAAAAAACTTCTTGCCCATAAATATGAAGAAATGGCTTCATGATATTGATAAAATCCATTATGATTTGGAAAAATATTTCCTTTTCAATAAATAAATCATATTTTTATTCTATAAACAAGTTCAAAACATGAGTCATCTTCTTGAGATATATTACTTGTTCTTTGAAAGCCTAAATTATAGGAGGCATCTTAAAATTTTCACCCAAGAATTTTAAATTGGCCTATATTTAATTCTTGGTATAGATCCTTAAGAGAAAAACATGATAGGATTAGTAATCATTTCCATGTAAGATTTCATGTCATGGACACAGCTGGAAAATAACTTGGTAAAATGATCAATGTTATACCGAATTATAATCTAGGTCTCTTGGGGCTTATCAGTGACACTTTGAGAAGGAATTACGGAAGAATATTGGAGATCATCTCTAAAAACATTCATTAACTGGTCGAAAAAAACACTAGAGATGGAGGCGAAACTGAAACATAAGTATCTAAAGATGTATCCTCAATACTTTTAATGATTCCATTAATATAATCTAGAAAATTAAATCTCATTTATTCAATAAAGACTCGATGGATTCTAATTCACCTCTTATCATTTTATTATAAATCTCTATCCTTGAAATTTGATGCATTATATTTAGTTGTATGTTGTTAATAACCAACTAAAATAGATAATGGGAATCATTTTTACTTATTTTTTTAGGAGAGGAGATTGATTCTTCAAACACTTATAAAATTTAGAAAGAATATTTTCATCAAAATTTTTAAAATCAACTGGAGTTACTACATAAACTTGATTAATAGGAGTTGGAGTGGGTTCATGTGAAGGTGTTCTAATAGAAGTGAAAATTTATTCCAAAATCCCCTAAAAACTTACTTGAGCTATCAAGGATCCATTATGATCCCCATCAATTCAAACCTCAGGTCCACCATTCTTTGGTGGACTCCTTAAATACTACAGTAATTTCCCCATTCTTCTTCAATTGGATCAACCCATCCATATGAAACAAAAACTGAGATTAATGCAGTGGCAAGAGGTACCACACCAGTAATTACAACCACAACTATATCAATACTTCTAAGAACGTCTTAACTCTATTCAGCTACAAACTATAAAAAGGATTTAGAGATTTCTTTCAATATTTGAGAATATAATCTCTATGAAATAGTACTGGTAGACTTGGATTCTAACTGTGTACCAAAATTAGATGCATCTAGTTTCAAAACAACCTTTTGTTAAATAATATTATTGGATTAAACTTCAACCATCTCATCCAAAGAGGCTTATGACCATATAAATCAACTAACTATTCAATCACAAATTATTCCTCAATAAGCTCCTTTTTCTCTTTCCCAGCTGCATGTTATTATATAGTAGCAATCACACTCAACTCTTCTATAATAGTAGAATTAGAAACTATTTGACCAGTTGAAATAGAACTAGATTCAAATTCATCAATAGCTAGAGATTCATGAAATATTTCAACTGATGGGGATTTCTTCACCTCAACAAGTGCATCCTAAAGCTCTATAGGAATATCCACTTGCTTCCCCTTAATTTGGTCACTGTAACTATTAGGGTCATAATCACCATTATTATCACTTCCATCATGTTCAACATTTTCATTCCCTTTATCATTTTCACCATTCCCATTCTCATATTATTCATCATCATCATCATCATCATCACCATCTGCATCAGTAGATTAAGAATATTTATATTTCTCCTCCCCAGAGACCTCAGTCTCCTCTTCATCACGTTTAACTAACTTTTATCTTTTTGGAAACCTCCTAGGTGAACTAGGATCTCCAAAGGTAATTTAAGAAGATTTGGGAGACAAATCAGGATCAATCCCTACATCAACATATGTTCCATTCAGCAACAACTTCTTCTTTATCCTCATCAGACTATTCCCCAACTTAATATGGATCCAATCCTAGATCAACTTCATTTCAATGTATGATTTGGTGATCAAAAGGATTATACTCAGCATATAATTTCTTAGAATATCAAACACTCTATTTCTTATAGGGGTTCCACCTAATCTTCATTTTTTTAAGAAGTACCACTTCTAATAAAAAAATCATCACATTCTATACTGGGTTCTTCATCCTTAGCTACTAGGCCCTTGGCCAAAAAACATGGCAGAAATAAACTTTATTTAGATCAAAAAATTATATATTGAGGTTGTTGTGGATATCTCACAAATATGAACCACAAGATATCCAAGTAAATTGATCTAATTACCTTATATCATAAGAGATAGAATATAAAAATCTTGGTACCTTAAGGTTGATAAATCACCCTTTCTTGGGCATAAAATGTATTTCCAGAACATAAAGAGAAGCCTACACTCTCCATCCAACTCCGAGGAAGCAAATATTATTCTTAGGCCATATCCAGTATTCACAACAAGATAATCCTCATATATAATCAAATAAATAGCTTCTAGAATGCTACCTTGGTAGTCAACCTGAATTCCATCATGAGGTACATCTAAACACTTAGAACATTTCTTTGATGAAAAAAATAATATGTGTCCTTTGACATCACTTCTTACCCAATCTGCACTATCTTCATCAAACAAAAACTCTACATGCTAAAAAAATCATATACTATATTATGGTAGAAATTTATTTTGTTTGATGATAACTACTATAACCACCCTTGGTCCTAGGTCACTTTGAGTACTAGAGACTTACTAGACAACAACAAACTTGATTTAAATTCCTTTTCTGGTATAACAATTCTATTGGCCAGATCAGTATTAACTGGTGCAACTTGAGTGGGTTCAATAAACTCTTTCTACATCTTGTTAAAATATCTAGACTTAGAAGTTGATGGTTTGAATGGTAGATCCATTCTTTGAATCCAGATTAGTTCGACGATCTTGGTCAAAGGTAAGGAGAAAGATTGAAAAGTGAGAGGTAATGGGTTTCATTAGACTCAAGAGAGAAAGATACGAGAGTATAATGTGGGGATCAAGGTATTTTGGGAATAGAAATTATTCCATTTTGTTATAATTTGAGATTTTAGGTATTCTAAAAAAGAATTAATACATGAAATTTAATTCAACATCGAGTAAAAAAACTTATTTGGTAACATTAAATAACATAAATTGAGAAATAAATCAATGGTTCAAAATATCAAGAAATAGAAAATTTTTCAAATCCATTAAAAAAATGAATAACATAAAAATAGTATGACAATCCAATGGTGTGAAAAGCCAATACTATGCAATGTAATGGTGTGACAATCCAACAGTGTCTTACCACAACACCCTATCATCACTATAGTGTGTTATCAGAACAGTGTGTCTATCACAATGGTATGTCACTGAAAATTATACTTAAAAAAAATTAATCATTCCTAAATCATGTTTGATATAATTTATTCTATTATAATTCAAAGGAATAGTAAATATATCAGATAACAGATTTTATGTTCCAATAAATCCAAGAGTGATATCTCATTTTTAAAAATGTTCTCTCAAAAATTGATGTGTTATATCAATATGTTTGGTCCTAGAATAAGAAATTGGGTTCTTAGAGATATTTATTTCACTTGTATTGTCACAATTTATGGGGACATGTCGAAATTGATATCCATAGTCTAGTATAATGTGTTTTATCCACAAAAATTGTTCAAAATAACAACTTATAGCTATGTACTTAGCTTCATAAGTGGATAGTTCTACACATTTTTGTTCCATACAATACCATGAAACTAGAAACTTTCCTATAAAGTAGCATTTTTAGAGGTTATTTTTCTTTCTAAATTTTATCCACCAAATTCAGTATCAGAATAACTTACTAAATCAAATACTTTTCCTCTTGGGTAAAACAATATTAAATTTCTTGTGTACTTGAGGTATTTGAAAACTATTATAAAAGAAACAAGGTGTGACTCTTTTGGGTTTTACTAAAAATGAGCACACATACACACACAAAACATAATATCTGGTCAGATAGAATTCATGTATCGAAGACTACCAATCATGCTTGTATAATTGGTTTTGATCAACTAGTTTTCAAGCTTCCACAAGATCCAATTTACAGGTGGTACTCATAGTATTATCACTACACATAGTTCTATCCAAGTTAAAACGTTTTAGAATATCTTTTTTATATTTACATTGATTTAGAATAATTCATTCTAGGTTTTGAAAAATCTAAAATCCATAAAATAATTTTAGGTCACCCATTAAACACATTTCAAATTCATCTTTCATCATTTTAGAAAAATCAGTACATAAATAATTTCTTGAAGATCCAAAAATAATATGATCAACATATATTTGTACTACTAATACATCTTTTGAAATTATATTTATGAAATGAGCAGGGTTAGGTATTAATGTTGAAATCGTTTTTAAATTAGAAAATTGGTGAGCCTATCATACCAAGATTTTGGAGTTTTTTTGAACCATATAAATATTTAGTTAATTTAAAAACATGATTTGGAAAATGAGGGTTTTGAAAACCATGGGGTTGTTCAGTAAAAGCATCCTGAACTATAAAAAATTTTAGAATGAACTATTTAAATCCATTTGATAAAGCATGAAGTATAGATTTTCTTCATAAATAATAAATGTTCTTATAGACTCAAGTTTGGGTACATGTGAAAAGGTTTCCTCATAGTATATCCTTTCCTCCTCACAATAACCACGGGCAACAAGGTTATCCTTATTTATAACTATAGTTATTGACTCATAAACATTATTTCTAAACACCAATTTAGTTCCAATAGTCAAGGTGTACTTGGGTTTATCTATATGTTCCCACACTTTGTTTCTTTAAAATTTATTTAATTCTTATAGCAAAGCTATTTCCCATAATTCATCATCAATAGCTTCATTGATGTTTGTAGGTTTTTGCTGAGATAAGAAAGAATGATGTTCAAAATTATTCAAATATAATATCTAGTTTGTGTTCCTATATTTAGATCACCTAAAATATTATCTAAAGGATGGTACTTAATGGTTCTAAAAGACCTAGAGAATGAGGGAATGGTCACTTCAAGATTTTCAGGTTCAGTTTTTCGAAGTTCTAGAAATTATTTAGAACAAGATGATTTTTTTGATTGTTTTACAGTAGATTCTAAAGTTTTAGAATTTAAATTTAGAGAAAATAAATCATCCTCATGTCTTTCTAAGTAGGTATTAGGATCACATCAATCAGTTCCATCAAATTTTACATTGAATTATTTTCCATGGTTTTGGCCTTATTAATGAAACTCTATAGAATTTTCTATCAATTGAATAACCATGTGATATTTCTTCATAACTTTTGGAGGTAAAATTTTCAATATTATCCATCATGTTAAGGATAAATACTTTTGAAACAAAAAATATAATGGAATTACCCTTAGGATTCCAATTTTTCCACAACACATGAGTGGTCTTCTTAAGTACATGACTAATCAAAACTCTATATATGATATAGTAGGATTTATTGACTGCTTCTACCCAAAAATAGATAGGTATTCATACTCATTCAACATAGTTTGGCCTATCACTTGTCAAAAAAATTTCATCTTTCAAAAAATCCGTTCTTCTAGGGTGTACTTGGAGAAGATAAGTTATTAGTGTAGCCATTTTTTGAGAAAAATTATTTAAACTATTGATTTTCAAACTCACGACCATGATAAATCCTTAAGGTTCTAATTACAAGTCCACTATGATTTTCTATAGAATTAGAATACCTTGAAAAGTAAGAGAAGGCTTCCCTTTTGTGAGATAAAAACTATAACCAAGTATACATATAATAGTAATCTACTAGAACATAAACAATGTGCTTCCCATTAAGAATTGAAACTCTATAAGGTCCAAAAAAATCCATGCGAACCAACTCAAGGGGTTAAGAAGATGAAACTTTATTCTTTAATTTAAAAGAAACATTGAGATGTTTCACTTTTTGTACGGGTTACAAACATTATCAGTTAGGTACTCAAAATTAGGTAGATACCTAACTAACAATTTTTTAGTTTTTTTATGAGTGAGTGTTGCAATGATCTAGTATCCTATGCCAAATTAATGAATCTGGGTTAAAAGAACTGAAGCATGAAACATTTTGAGAGACCAAATAGTTTAAATCTACATCATAAACATTGTCATTTCTCAAAGCAGTAAAAAATAAGATATTTTTATAATAAAAAAACTTTCAAGAATCATTCTAAAATTTAACATAAAAACCATCATCACATAACTGAGAAATTCTTAGCATCTTATAAATGAAACCATCAACAAATAAAACTTTGGAAATTAAAACTAAATTTTTATTACCAATCTAGATAAGGAAGATTATTTTTCCCTTTGAATTGTCTCCAAAGGTGACATGTCCACCATAAAAATATATAAGGCTCTTGATGCATGATTAATAACTTGTTATATGTATTGGAAACCTAATTTCCAAATACGATAGACTTATACTAGAGGTTTCCAAAAATTTTCATAAAAAAGAAGTTTTAAACAAGAAATGATTTTCGTACCCAAATCTATTTGGGTCTATAAATGTTAAAAATTATCACTTTCAGAAATCAAAATTTCCTCATCAATTTCCTATAAATAGTTTTAATGTTTTCAAAATAAAAACATTATTTTGTCTTTTTAAAAAATTATTGGTAGTAGAACATTCTGGTATAGTTTTAGGAACAAAATTACTCTGAGATATTCTCCTCTGTCTAGGCTCATATCCTATTACAATAACAAGTTTTGGTGAAATATTATTTCCAAAAATTTGTGTTAGTGTCTCATTATAATCTGTATACTTTTCAATATATTTCTTCAATTTCAAATTTTACAATTTAAGTTCAGTGTTGTCTTTGAGTAGTTGAGAAATTTTTCCTTTTTCTATAGACAGTTTAGATTTTATATTTACAGAGAAAGAATTATTCCTTTTAATAATTTGTACTTATATTATAGTTCATTAAAGGTATCCTCTGGATTATTTCAGTAATAAAATAATTATTCATTTAACATATGACTATTATCGTGTTGATAATTTTCAGAATCATAAGAATTATGCACACACGGAATACTATTAACAGTAGTCAAATCATGAACCTTACTGAATTTAGTCACGAAACACATATTGGCTCTATTTTACATTTCTTCAAGTGATTTATTAGAGTCACTAGAGATATATTCTGAAGCACTTCATGTTTCCTTCATAGAGTTTTTGTATCTTTTATCCTTGTCCTAATATTTCTTTTTTATACTTAATCTTTGGATATTATTCCTTTATGTGTCCTTTCCTTTTACATTAATTATAGATAAATTTATTTGGAGTGTCATCCTTTTTCAACTCTTTCATCAAATTTACATGATTTTCATACTTGACTTTATAGTTTTATTTTCTATAGAAATTTTCCTTCCAATATAGTTTCTTAAATTTTCTGGTTAATTGAGCCATCTCTTCATCACTATTAGAAGGAGATTCACTATAACTTGAATTGGCTGCTTGTAATTTATCCTTTTCCTTTTCCTTTGTTGTCTAGGGGAAGTAGTCTTGAAAGCTGCTGACTTTATTTTAGGATCCTCATCTTCTTAGTGGTTTACCATTCATTCCTCTCCGTACATCATAAGTTTTCCAATCAACTCTTTCAAATGAAATTTAATTATGTCAAATGATTATCTTATTGAAACTGATGCACCTCTCCATCTTTCTGGTAGGCAGCTTTGTAGCCTCTTAATCTAATCATTGTAAAATACTAGTTTTACAGGTGAGCTCATAGTGTTGAAAATATCTTTAAAACTGAGATAAATGTCAGAAATGGTTTCAGTAGGCTTCATTTTAAAATTATCAAATTTAATAGTGTAATTATTAAGTCTTATATCTTCAACATTTAATGTTCCTTCATGGGAAATAGAAAAAGCATCCCAAATCTCAAAAGTAGGTTTATAAGAAGATATTCTATTAAATTCCTCCTATACTTAGGAATAATACAAGGTATTCATTTCTTTAAAATTATTGTTATAAGCTATTTTTTTGGCATCATTCCAAGTGATTCTAGAAGTATCACGTATAACATATTCATCTTTTATAATAGATCAAATATCAAATACCATTATTTATGTATGCATTTTCATATTAATTTTCCATTTATAATAATTTGTATCATTAAATATAGGAGGTCTGTTGGTAATATAAACTTCTTATCGATTATCCATTTAAATAAATAAATATAGAAATGATAGAAATTTGAATCATTAAAGTAAAACTACCATCATAGTTGAAGATAATTTGAAAACATTAATACTAAAGATTTGAAACCTTTGACAAGAAATGTTAGTTAGAGTGAGTATCTAAATAGGGGGATTAATTGAGTAACAAATAAAAGTTTCTATTTAATTTTTTTAATTTGAAATCCCCCAAATATTTAAATACAATCCAATTTATCAAAATCAGTAGGGTGATATTGATCTCAATATTTCCAAAGAGTTATCTGAATATTGATTAGGTCTCAGATGAATAATAGAAAAAAATTGTTGGATCCTTTGAAACCAATTTACTTGATAAAAATACTATATGAACAAAAAATAAGATAAACAATCAAAAAAATATATTTTTTATAGTTAAAATAATTTTCAATGTTAAAGAAGAAATAAAGTAAAAAAAATTAATGTACACAATAGAAAGTTTAAAAAAAAGAGGTTCAGTCTCATTTAGAGAATTATTCCACTCCACTTTGTGATCACCTACCACCATGAAATTTATATAAATTAAATAAGATGTTGCACAACCTAGATCAGTTTTTACAATATTTTACAAACTATCCAGGCCAGACATGACCTCTTCCATAATTATGCATGGTAGAAGACCCAAACAGGAAACACAAGGACTTATACCACTCTTATTAATAGGAGAAACAAATATGAAATGATTGTGATAAGGTACCATGTATCTTATAGTTTATCATAGGAAACAATATGAATATGTAAAAATAGAGTATATCATACACTGATCAAAATTTAATAAAAATTAAAGAATAGAGAAATCAAAATAGTAGAGTTTAGAAATTCTTGGTCAATTATAATGCAGATTTTGACTCTTAGTTTTATTCTGTAGTGAAGATTATGTTAGGTTCCATTTAAATATTTAAGAAGAGAGAGTTTCATAAACTCTTATTATTTAAATGGATGAAAGCATTGAATGTGGTGATTTAGTTTGGCATCCCCATTATGTGTATTTAGTAGATGATCTATACTTATTTTTTTATCGGTATTAGATCTTTGTGTGGTTATAAAAGTTAATATCTCATCTTTCTATCACTCTACTTCATCTACAATTTCATATATACTATATAGGGGTGTTTTTTTCACATACCAGTAGTAGGAAGAATATCTGTATTAACTGCTTCCTCATACTGCACATTTTGACACTCTCCTAAATACTTTATATAGATCATTTAAGATAAAGTAATTAAAATTGTAAATTTAATTAAATTCAATAAATATATCATTTAAATAAATCAAAATAAGTTAAGTAAGAAAATTAATTGTGGCGGCTTAGTCTGGTAGTGTGTTGTTCTAATGGTATGAAATCGGTGGCATCACACTGCCGATGTCTTAGACATAGATGGATTTACACTATGTTTGGGGTGACTCAACTATTGGTGTATCATTTGGATATGTTTGGTCTGATGGTGTTGTATATATAACTAAAATTATGTGTTGGAAGTATTACATTAATGGTACCTCATTTGGTGGTATCTCATACTTAGCCAAATTTCCATTATGGCAGCATGGCATCCTGATAGTATGTCGATTGAAGATGTCTCCGACTTTTTCAAATTTTTAGTCCAATGGTAACATATTCTGGCAGTGTATCAAGGAAAACAGTGTCTCTAGTCGGTGGTTCTAATATCAGTGGTGTCTCAATCGTAGATAATTTTTTCACCTGATTTGGAATACAAATTAATTATTGCGAAACATGATACTCATTAATAACAACAGAATCATGATTTTGGGATTATTAAAACTAGGATGTCAACAAAATAGACCTAATTTGTATGGATTTGGACTTCTATATGATGATTACATTCATTCACCTAATGAAAATATCCTATCTCACTAGATTTCATCCTCTCTTGATTTCATTCAAATGACTATTTTCGGGGATAGTCATCTAATTGTGACACTATTCTAGTGGTTATCCTATACATTATAAAAATCACCTTTGGGTTCAAATGGTCATGATATTCCTCATAAACCAACTACTTTGAGTTACTAATGTATAGCCATCTCCACTTTTGACAACCCAAAAGGTTGATAGAGTTAGACATGGTATTTTTCCCTAGAGAAAACTTTTCTGAGGAATGGGAATGATAATTATATGTTAGGAAAATCTATAAAAACATTTCTAATCAAAATTGCATCATTTATATCTATAAGATCTTGTGGATTTCTTGATTTCTTAATTTTTTATATAACATCAACCAAAACTTAATATAGAACTGAGCATCGTTTTGTGTATTGGAATAGACTCTTTTCATATATCCCACAATGCGGTAGGGACAAGCATATGGGACATTTATTAATTGGGGGGGAATATTTTATATTAGGGTGATGTAGGATGAATTCCTTCCTACCATAGATATTTGGAATGAACCTGAATAGAATCAATCCTTTTTGAGGGAAAGGTTCATCATTTTAATGTAGAGGCTAAAGAAGAAGTTGTATCTATACTTGATCATTTATTATAAGGATTGGATAAAAATATTTCTTTGTTATTATGGGGCTCATCCAACTATTGTACATTCTCATCATTGTACTTCTTGACATGTTCTAGACATCATAGCCTCTTACAAGGCCATATTGGAAGCCAAATAATATACTTCATGGGGTTATAATGTGAGTCTAGAGGTTTTTGTAATTAGTTTTTAATATTATTTTATCCATGTTTTTAAAGGGATTGATTTTCCTTGCTAGGGATGTATGTTTTGGCATCTAGGTCGACATGTTAGTGATGGAATCAAAACTAGTATAAGGGAGAAATATAAATCTTGTTATTCCAACCATTTCTCACCTCTATCAACATCTTAGGCATGTTCAATAGGTTAATATCCCTTATTAGATTAATGGAACATTCAATTTCATTTATCTGGATAAGAGATCATTTTCAATGATATAAGTATTAGAATACAACAATAATTACTCATCCCATGTTCTATCCCAAGAAGCTAAAGGTCTATGAGCTTAATGTGTTGTCATTAGGTGCAGATGAGGTTATCGATATGTTGATCTGATATAACTATTTTAATTTTATGTTTTATCCCACACATACTAGGATGATTATTGAAAATTGAAATGGTTCACTTGATGAGAGGTCATATAAAGGCTCACTCTAGGATGAGGTTATTAAATATCATGTATATGTGTTAATAATCCTTGCATGATACATGAATCATTGGTTTTCTTACAAGTTTCACTACACTCAAAGGTTTTCTCTTCTTCTAATATAAGATGTGCGGGGATAACAACATCCTATATTCATTATCTAGTTTTGGATTATACTAGTGTGCAAAGATTGAAACACTAAAATCATTATTCCACTTATTGATGTCTCTATATTCATGTCTCAAAACTATTCACATGATTTGGTAGAAGCCTACCTATTAAATATGATGATTTGATTAGTTTTTCAAGTATTTATGTCATGAAATTTCCTGATCCCACTGTCCTTGGTAGTGATGGAGCTGATTCAGGTCTCGAAAGGGCCCCAAGGAAGATCTATTTCTATAAGGGCGAGACTCCCATCAATGGGATATGGTTTGTTAGGGAAGTTAGACCTCCAGTACTAATGGAAGATGATGCATTAGTTATATATAGAATACACAAGACCTCTTCTTTTGTTTCCTTGTTTTCTTAGCTAATCCTTCTTTCCACATACTTGATTTCTAATTATGTACCACAACCAATATTCCTTCCAATGCAATCCTCCAAATGTTCATCGAGAGTTGGGTATCACAAAAAATTATTTAGCCACAAATGCATTCCATTATTACTAAAACTATATTAGGGGAGATCCGTGAATGAGAATAATTCCTTCACAATCTCTTTTATGACTTGGCAGCAGGTGGCTTCAACTATCACCAATTATATGACATCATGCTATAGATTACCCAATCCTAGAAAAAACTATCTAGTAATGATATGTATTATCATATATTGGATGACATAATTTATCCTGTAAAATAAATAAGGGAAAATTTGATGATGATGGAATAGGTACATCAGAAAGTCTCTTAGTTACACACCCAGATGAGTGATTTGACCACATAATTAGTAGGACACAAAGTTCTCATAGATTGTGAAATGTATGATCACTCTTAATAACCATATTTATCAGAGTCTAATAAAAAAGGTTGTGAAGAGTTGTGTTCTCTAATAGAGACTCTTCATCCTCTGGAAATAATAGAGAAAATAGCATAGAGAAGACATCAACATTTAACTGACACCTCTCTTCAGAGTTTAGCCGGCCTGGAAAACTCAGCATAAAATTTTTTACAATGATTTTGTTCTATAAAATTGGGAGTATTGGGAGAAACTCTAGATTGTCAAGATTCCTCACTCTTTTGTACATCATAAATGATAAATCATTTCAATATTTACATGTTCTTGTCAGGATTATTTCATTCATAAGGTGAATGTAATTTTATCAACTCAATATATTGTAGAATTTCAAATACATAAATTCAATTTATAATAATGTGGAAACCAAAAATTTGATCTCAAGTGCTCAAATCATAATGGTCCTTCTATGAGAACATCCAATAAATTAATAATGATAGAATATTATTCATTGATTTATCTTCTCCAATCATTCTGACATAACCTCATTTAAAATGGAAATTTGGGTAAATATTTTCTATAGGGATAATGATTGAATTTTTTTCCAAGGACAATGGTCCTCAAGAACATAGGATTATTTTTTTTCTCAGTATTGATAATGACCTATAAAATATTTGATTTTTTATTCATATATTTTTCTATGAAACTAGGTTAAAGGCTTATCAAACCTAGACTTTCATTTTTCTTAAGTCATCCTATATGGGTTTTCTCCCAAACACATTTTATACCTTATTTTTTTCCTGATTTATCAATGTTATCAAGACCACACAATGTGAGTGTGTCTATTGATCATAGAATAGAATTTTTACCAAGGTTACCCTTTTCGTTTTACATCCAATTGATAATTTTTTCTCTTTAAATTGGATATTTCAGGTCTTTCTATACTTATGAGTTTCCATAATTTGAGGTGGAATAGTTTGAACCTTCTTCTGATATAGTTTAGTGGCTTCTAGCCAATAAAATCTGTTAATGTAGCTTAGGGTCTTCTAGATCAAATGATATGTTGAACTCAGAATCTTAAGACACATAATAGGTGAAGGATGGGTACTCATGGAGATTTCAGACACACTATATCCTTGTTTATATGATAATGTATGGGTATTCATGAAGCTTTCTAACAACCTGTGTCCCTACATAAAAAGTTATTGATAAATAGTAATACAATGTTAGGGATATTGAATCAACATGGATATATGGATCACGGGTTATGGGAATCATAATCCAAGAGTTAAAATCAAGGGTGATGAGATGGGGATGACGCACTAGGGATGATCATAAAACACTCTAAGGTTTTGAGTTCCACTAAGATGTGGTTGGGGCTCAAGAGTATTAGAGTTCCTTTCCTAAAAGGGGTAGAAACTTCTAATTGATGGGTCCAATGACATTATGAATGAGCCTAAAAGGATTACATTCATGGTCATGTAGAGGGGTACCCACTCCTTTATAAGGGATATAGAAGATTTATGGTGATTTAAACATTTGGTTTATGAAATTGGAGATAGTGGAAAATGCTATCAAAGTGAGGTTTTGAAACCATGGGGTAGTTTGGTATATGGTCTTGGAGCCCAATACCCACATTACATGGCTTTAAGTCATACAGTGAGGTCCATAAAATGTTTTTATAATGTAACATTGCATCCCTACTTTTATAATGGATATAATACATGGTTATGTAACATTGAAGATGTTGAATACACATGAATAGTCTAGTTATAGGGATTGAAAATTATGGTCTAGGAGTAATAGAGTAAAAAAAATGGGTCCCAATGGATACTGGTTGACCATTATTAATGGTATGAACCAGTATCCCATGTATCTAGGATAATAGTTCATGGATTTAAGGGGGGACCATTCTTGCACGACCAAAACATCCACTATGTACAAGCTCTTAAGCATTGTGTTATTAACCAACGGGTCATAGAGAGGCCATTTTAGATCAACTTGTCACTATTTCTGACACAATATTGTAGAGAACCAAGATAAATGACTCATGGTTATGGGATTATAGGAGATGTGTATCAATATAAAATATTGGTTGTGTCATATTAGACTTCAAAGGAATGAAGTTTTTTTCTGGAAAATGTATGATTTAAGAAGGGTTAGTGCATCCTAAAATTTATTTAACCATGTACTGAACACGTTATCATTGAAAGGGTACGTGATAAATGATCACTATAACATTTTTCTTTAACCAGGGGGTCCAGTGAGCATAGAATGAGTTTTACTAGGGCCATAATATATGACCTATAGGCATTATTACTTTTTTATTATACTCTATTTTTTCATAAACTCTAGACATATTTAGTTTAGAGAATAGAGAATTAAATTTCAATCAGACTACCCTTTGTTGGTTTTCATCCTGAAAAGTTTTATATCTCCTTAACTAGGAGTTTAAGGTCTTGTGATTTGTATCATTAGATTCTAAAGTTTAAGGTCATACAACTTTGAAAAAAGTGAATACAGTTTAAAGAGACGATTCACATGTACTTGGTATCAGGGGAGTGTTACAAAATAGCTAAAATAGTATTCCCTAGGTTAGAGTACTCCAACATCCTTTTGATCATGATATGAGAATGTTGTTAACCACAACTCAAGTTTCTCCGGTATTGAGTAATGGTATGTGGAATTCATGTTGTGGATGATCACAAATCACTCTATGGTGAAGAGATCCACTACAATGAAGTCAGGGCTTACAAAGATCAAAAGTTCCTTCTTGTATGGAGAATGTTCCTTTAGATTCTATTTCTAATTCCCTTCTAAAGATCCATATCATACATGGTCTAATAGAGTTTTATTTTTTTTTCTTTTTGAGGGATGTGAATGGTTTTTTGAAACTAAAGACACCCAAGAAATGAAGCATGGTTTATGGATTAAGCTGATTAGAATGATTATGGAAGAACCATTAACATTGGATGAATAGGGTTAGGATCTTACATTCTTTTAATAAGGAGTGATGATGGAAGATGGTATACATAGTTTAAAATCATCCAGTGGGGACACATCTATCGTGTAGTTTAATAACATGTAATGAGGACGTCTTCTATAAAATTTAACATCATACATTAAGTATGTGGGGTTTGATTTTAATGTATTAAAGATATACTAAATGAATATTTTCACTAGTTAGAGTCATTTTAGATAAGGGGTTATCTTCTATCCTTATAAAAACATATTGGTGGGTAATCATATATTATATTACATCCTGTGCAGTTCTATCTCATGTGTAAGAAAGTCATATGTTGATCTGATTAAAATATAAGAGAAGTGATTATATATGATTTGACTATCCTAAGGTCTTGAAAGGTAGACTAGAGTTTAGGGGAACACAAAATTTTTGTGGTTGGGATCCCCTATTCATTTTTAAGGGAAGGAATCATTCCACGATTTGCATTCCCATAGGACTCCCCAAAGTATCGAAATCACATATGGGGAGGGGCATTTTCATCAGACCATACACAATATTTTTGAGGCTACCTCTACATGTATTTAGAGAATGTTAAGTTAAGGGGGATTAAAAATTAACTATTCATAGGGATATCATGGACGTGAAGTATTTCTACAACAGTTCATACACAAAGGTTGGATGGGACACTGTTTTTGAAAATCATGGATGGGGTTAAGGAAAAGTGGTCTTAGTGTCATTACGTATACTATCGGGATATAAATCTATCCACACATTGTTTTGGATAATTTAATGGCCCCATCACATATATTTTAATTGTTTGTAGGGGAGTGAATTATGTTCCCCTAAATGGGAGTTCACCCACAATAAATTTGGTGAATGATCTCTTACCATAAACAACATTATTAAGGAAAATGACTCTCACATTGGGAGTGGATTGTAATGGTGTGGGGATATTTACAGTCTCTTGAATATTCGAGGTTAAAAAATTTAAATATGGATCAAGCACCTAGGATGGATTTGATAGTGGTAATCCTATGGCTGGGTCCATGACAATATACCTAAGAATCACTATGTATCCTGATAGGTTAGGAATAAAGAAACATCACATTTTTGAAAAAAATTGACTCCCTATATAGATCAAGATTATATACAGGGAGGTGTTATTTTTTTACTTCACTTGTTGGGTGTTTACATGATAGTTGGATAAGGGGTACTGTATATAGATTAGGCTCACACATAGGGAAAGATAATTTATTTATTTAATTCTCATATGGAGATGCAATATTCATATCTAGAACAAATTTTATGGATAGTATATTCCACTCTAAGAAATTTTAGGTCTTTTAGGATGGACCATATTCTATGTAGTTTAACGTTGCGTGACTAGGCTATTTTTGTGTTGTTTAACATCATGTGTCTAGGTGGTATTTTCGATAAGAATGACTATCTCAGAGAATTTGGGTCTTCATAGGAGATGCATACTCTATAATGGAGGGGTAAAAAATACAATATTATAATATTATTTTGAGAATAGGTATGATTCACTTATGTGTAACATATAGGGTATCCAAATCCACTTGAATATTTGGGTTATAGGGTGTGGAAATAATAATCCATGAATATCTGAGCTAATGGGAGTAGAGGAACAGTTGGTATGTGTAAACCATTAGCAATGAAGGAGAGCCCGTATCTTATACAGTCTCGATAATAACTAATGGATTTATTGGGGGACTCTATAATGGTACTTAAATAACCACTAGGTGCAAGATCTCTATATTTACATTATTCACTATAAAATCCTAGTTGTATCCCATTTGATTAACAAGTCCATGATTCTCGTTTCCTATAGGGGGAAAAAAGAGTATGTGAGCTCATAGTCCATGGGGTTCCAAGAGAAGGATATCAACATAAGGAATTTGTTAGTATCAAATTAGGAACCAAGGATATGATGTTAGTTTATGGTTAATGTATTATTCAATATGGGTATGAGAACGCTAAAGGCTAAGAAAGTGTGAATTGAAAACATTTAGAGGTGAAGAAGAAAACATGTGATTCTTGAGTACAAAATCATCAATGGGGATGATCTATTCAATGATAAAACTTCTTCTAAAATATTTTAACATCATGAAACATGAACATGGTACACTGTATTTGGATAGAACATACCTCGATCACATTGGTTAGAGTGGTTTACTAGGTTCACTAAGCTAAAATGAATTATACTCGATGTGAGAAACATGAGATATCTATGTATTTTATTAATCAATGTGAGAGTGAATGACAACGAATATGTGATGGGTACTCCTATTTAGATACAAGTGGAAATCCCCAAAAAAATTTGGTTATCATTAAGAGAAATAGATGGAAGTGATGATAATTCATGTCTAGACCTAAAATATAGGATCCATGCATTACTATGTATCCCATAGTATGGTAATCAAGCCACCTGTAGTTCTTATTGGAGACCCCCTATTCTAGTCAGACCCATATTCAAGTGAAGGGTCAATATTTTTCTTTGCATCATGGCTAGACCCAATATTGGAGAACAGAGAGTCAATACCTATCCTATGATCATAGGAATTAAGACACATGTAATTATTAGAAAGAAATTTATTTACACAGATTGATCTCATGTATAGGGAAGGGTGTGATTATAACTCTCAAGAACAATCCACCCTTGTGCTAAGGAATTCTACTTGGATATAGATCTCATGTAGTGGAAAATTAATGAATAAGACTAAAAGTTATATTTAGGAATCACTAAATATCTCAGTTGAATGAGAATCAAGCCACATATAGTTCTGATACATGGTATTTATGTAGATCTAACTCATACATAGGGGTGGACCTTATAATTTCATTTGGGGACAATATTTGAGATTCAAGCATCACTAAATATCCTATCAAAATTAGAATCATGACACATGCAGTTTATATATGGAAGATTCCGTATGTTGGTTTAAACCACATGTAGGGAGGGGTATTTTCCATTTATAATTTGGGTTTGAAATAATATTTGAGATCTAGATTTTACTACATATCCTATGGTAATAGTAATTGTTTTTTATGCTTTATATGGGGCACCCTACCTTGCATGTTATTATTTTCTGACATGCATTTTTACCCTGCATTTCCCGTATTCCACTGGTGTCGAACATTCATCACTTTAATAGATGATGTCCTCTCCTTGATTGAAATAGGATTATGAAATATTATTCCCTCATTACATAGATTACTCCTTGGAATTATTTTCCAAGTCCGGGTCTCCATCAAAGATTAATACGTGTTCATGAAACTCATTCCCGGTGCTATCTATTTGTGGAAACCGGTTAATTACACTTCTTCTATTTGTACATTCCAAGGTTTTTGGATAGGGACCAACCCTCATTCAGTAGAGTAGTCATGTTTGGAATTTCTAGCATGTCTGGGTGCTAAAACATTGGTCACCTATATTATTCCTCATATAATGTCTTATCAAGGGTTTATAACTCGAGAAATCTAATTGTCGTCATAAGGAATCTGATAGCAAATGATTGTCTTTTGTGGATTTCCTAAAGAATCCCTTATTTAAAATGAGGTATAATTTAATAGGCCAAGATTTTAACATATTAGATAGATGGAGTTGATTGATTAGAATGCTCCCGAGGGCGGACTAAGAAAGTGAATCCCTAATAGGGAACACCTAAATGGTTTAACAGATGGATTGATCAAAACACCCAATGAAGGTGTTTCCTAGATGGTGTGTCCCATTAAGGGAAGGTTTGAAACCATGAAAGGGTACTTCCCTAGGAGGTATACACCATGTTTTACCAGATGGAGGATTCAAAACACCCTGTGAGAGTGGACCAATGGTGGCATGCCTCATAAAGAAAAGGAGTCACATCGTGAAGGGGTACATCCCTAAAAGGGAGGCACCAAGTTTGACCATATAGATGGGTCAAAATTACATATGAGAGTAAAAGTGAGGTGGAATGTACCATAAAGGGAAGGTTCCATACCATGAGGGGTTACATCCCTAGGATGGAGGCACCAAAGTCTACTATTGGTCCTAATTTAACCTCATGGAGGTATCATATGTACACTTTTTAGAGGAAAAGAATCCAAACCATCAAATTTTGATGGATAATGGATGGAATAGGTAAAATGGATGGAGTGGACGGGTTTGTTTGATGTGTTGGGCTTAAACCTTAGGAAGGATTCCTAGGTATCCCCATTTGTTGGAAATCAAAGACCACACAGTTCTAATGGGGTCATTGGGGATTACACCTAAGGATGAGGCCTATGCATGTGGTTGGGGCTTATTCATAGGAGTGTCCCATGTGCGGCGTAAAATGGTTGGGGATTATGAATGGAAGCTTTCTGATGATAATGGGGATTATAGGTGCGTATACCTAATAAGGAGGCCTATTTGGGTATTTAATGGACATCATGGTCGCTACTAACCTCGAATCCCAAGTGAGTCATTCTCGATGTGAGAAACAGGAGGAAGAAAAAGGCCTGAGGCTTGGGTCCAGAAAAAAGTGATGAAAATTGATGGTGTGGGGATTATGCATAGGATATTCCCAAGGTGGATGTCATGTCATATGAAAATAGTGGTATTAAATTTAAAAAACATATAATTCCATGTCAACCCTACATAGATCATCCTATTAAAGGTGAACTAGGGTTACGTGGAGGCCACTTGAGGTGTACATTGTGGCAAAGCCCAAATGAAGTGAGTTGAGAGGCATCTGATGCCCATCTCTTATCTAATCTCAATGGACAAGAAGAGCGAGGAGGAGAAAAGGTTCTCCACCCTACAAGAAAGGCTAGGGTATTACTCTAGGAGGGATGCCTATGAGGATTCTGTTCTCTATGGAGAGGATCTAATTCCATGTGAGGAGGATCTGATTCCGTGTGAGGATGGGTGGTATGAAGACCATCCCCTATCACTCTTACATGGCATATGCAACATTCAATCCATATGGTAGGGTCGTATTTTAACATCATGTGCTAAGTAAGATGATTCTAGACAGTTTTACATCATACAACTTAGTCATGAGGGACTCACTCTTTACCCCTTGGGATTACATAATAGTCACTCATCATCCCTTAGGGAAGGGATGGCGTAAGAAATTGTAGAAGGCGAGGATGTGGATGAGTGGTCAATCATGAGGTCCAAATTAGTGTAGCTATGATGAAAAGAAAAATTTATTAGAAAACCTATGCTGAAAATTACGATGTATGACAATGAAATAAAAGACACCTCATAAGGGACCAAGAAATCATTGCACACAATCATTGAGGGATATGCACAAGAAGGTCTTGAACATTTTCATTTGAAGTAAAGCCAACCCATGAAGCTTAATGGAGGTGGTGTGTGAAATATTGGAGAATTATGCGCAAGTGGATGAGGTGAACATGAGAAAAGTGGTGTGCACGAGACCAAGGGTGCATACAATGGGAGACTTTTACACACACTTAACATAGGAGAAAAAGAAACAAGTGAGGGTAAAGCTACTATGGTACCACATTAAGGGGGGCCCCTATGGGACTTTTCACAAAATATCTTATACCTTGAAGGGTTCATGGTTTTGTGTAGTCACTGAAGAGGTGTCTTATGAACAATAGAGCGATGATTCAACCTCTAGTTGATCACTTTGAAGAATGGGGTTCACATCAATATATAGAAAAAACCTTCAGTAGAGGCATGCAATATTTTGGTCATGAAATAGGACTTCCATGAAACTGTCTTTTCAAACCATGGCTGGAGTGCATGCAAAGGACTATTTGACATTTCATTGATCACGTAAATGATTTGAGTGTGGATATCTTTCTTACACGCATGTCTTGGAACGTGTGCACACTTTTATAAGGATTATTGTGATGATTTGTTGACTCAAAGTTTTCATTTCATTTCCCAAATATGTCGATGGTTGATTGATATAGAATTTGGAACCAAAAAATTCCCCCCTCAGAATATGAGCTGAAAGGGGACCATAAGGACATGTTCCAAGGTAAACACCGAAGAGCAGGGTGCATCCTCAGAGGTGTGCGCAAAAAACATACATTGATGGAGAAGTGTACTTATAAATGTATGAAAGACGAATTAAAATATTATAAATATGGGGGGGAATCTATAGTACCTTGACTTTCCATACGATAGGAAAATTCTCTTCAGAACACAATTTTCTGATTCCCATGTGGAAAATAACTCAGTCGCTGCTTTATGCACAACCATTTCTTTCTTCATCACTTCGACCTTTATGGAATTCTCTCACTTTTTCATGAACTCCAGATGATCTTTCATGAATTTTTTACTTTTCAATTCCACTCCCTTGTATTTCTTGCATCATCCTATAGATTTTAAAACACAACCCAAAATGGCCGGTCAACAGAGTGCCTCTGAGAGGGGAGATGCCATTTCATTACTAAGAGAAAAGATAATTGAGAGCCCTCAAACAATCCACTATAGGAGAGTCATATTGGACAATAATATTCTATTGGTAATGTTGATGTTTCTTTAGAAATATTATCTACAAAGTGATAGCCTCCTGTTATGTAATTTTAGCATAAAATATGATGTAACCATCCCAGGAATTGGAACTGATTCACCACGATCATGGTTCACTCAAAAGGACTGTCTCTAGTGGTACACCATCAATGTCCATGGACACTTCTCTAGATATAATTGGGAAATGGCCATCTATATCTTAAATATAAAGACTAATAGAATCACAAGAGATTATTCGAAGGTGGATAAGTACCCCTCCCACTGGGCTGGTATATTAAAAATAACCATGAGGAATGATAGTGTGGGATGGTAGAAGGACAGGGACCTGAGGTCGAGGGGAAACACCGCAAGTTAATGGGCATGGGTGTACTGGGTATGCTACACATGTGATGATTTTGGAGAAGAACTGTGCAACATCGAGCTGTATGAAGTCATATGAAAATCATAATTCATTATCTACCACAAATAGAATTTGGTTCCAGATATGTTTAGTTGATGCTCTCTTGAAACGAACACATTCCACCTCCACTATAGGGAGGTTGGAATCAACTTGTGTGATATTCATTGAATTAGTGAAATTCCTCAAGATGGATTGTAATACTATGAGTTCCTTCAACCAATGAACACTTGGAAGGATAGGGAACATACACTAATCCTGATGCAGCATCTTTTGGAGGATGTGAAGAATAATCTAAAGATCAAGTACATCTAGAAGGATATCCCCTTCATGTAATGGTTCAACCTGTTCTTTAAGATGGATGAGAAAGGGGGGACGTCAGGCTGAGGGAATTCGTGCTTTAATGAGTCATAAATGGGAAATGGAGGGATCATACTGGGTGATCCTAGAGGTGGAAAAATATCAAACATAGTGATACAACATGGATGAGAGGTGGGTCCCATTTGTTTAATATGTCACCTCTCACACTGTCTTCTTAAGTGGGTGGCTGTTTCAAGTGAGGGACATGAGAATGGGGGTCCTCCTGGGGACCTTAGTGATGAAATGGATCATGGAAGCTCGCAAAAGCGTAAAAATGATAGTGCCAATATTGGAATGTCATTATATCATTTTGGGATGCATCTCAAGGGAAATCACATCTTGGAGAATCTGTATACTATTCTAGCTCAATCATGGATGGATTACAGCTCAAATTAGAAAATATGTGTTTTTAAACACCATTCGTCCCCTAGGAAATGGTCTATGACCATCGTTGTTGAACATTACTAGGATTCGGTCACTGAACCTCCACTACGATGCAATCATATTCCACATTGGAAACTATGAAAATTTCAACTTCCACCCATTTTTTACTTCAGTCGACCACATGGTGGATAACATACGAGTTTCATGGGAGCAAAGGGAGTACTTACATAGCTTCAAGAGTTTTGTGTTAGTGGCCTAGATTGATGGAAATAATCATAGAAAATTATACACACCATCCTAGTTTTCTAGGTAGTTTAGATGACTTCAATAAGTGGTGAAGAAGGTGAAACTGGGGGTTTATGAAAAACAAAACCCCTATATCCTCCATCATCTATGGTGCATGATGATGATTGCTGGCATTGGAGAAACTATCATGCTTCCGCCCAAGGATTTCTATGCTGGGATATGAATAGAACATTACAAAAACTAGGTAGAGTCATATCTAGAGACAATATTGTGAAGATGCATTCTGATGATCAAAGCAGCAAGCGAAGAGATAGAGTGGTGAGAAGGCAGGTGGGATACCAACCAAAAGGAAAGTCAAGAGTCAATCTAGGAAACTGGGATGTCATGAGCTAGAACAACATTGGCAGGGACGTCATAGGGTGTGTCCACACCTCCACTTCATAAAGAGTGGTTGTGCTGAAAGTGGACTTGAGGGAAATCCAGAGAGTCTCCTGGAAATAAGATAATGTATCTCTTACAGCAATTTACTAATTATGTTTTTCCCATCCCTATGGTCTACTTAGTGGAAATTTTGAATATATCTATCACTTGAAGACCTATTGAGAAAGATGACACATGGTGGGCTTGAATTTCGAAGAATTAGGCACATTCACGTGGTAGAAAATGTGATATTTCATTGAGGGCATCAGTACTAGAGGGACATTAATCTCTACACATTCTAAAATGATAAATATGTGGAACCTCCCACACTAGTTATGTTTATGCTCATCCAAGATTTATATTGATAGGAAATTATGCCTGAGGATGACAGTGGGGAAGAAGAAGAAGAAGAAGAAAGAGAAGAAGAAGAGGAAGAAGAAGATGAAGGGGAATATGAGTAGATGAAAGGGACAAGTTCTCATCAAGAGAGCCCTTGGAGAGTGCTAATATTGTGATATCCAAAGAAGAGTTCTCTGATTACCTTTTATAAGACTCAACTTACATCCTTATCTGATCATTTTTTTCACTATGCATGCTTATTAACCAAAACCTATCCCACATATGAGAAACTAGACATTGAACAAGTGGTTTCCACTCTTATAGATAAATATGTACCAGTGGGTTCAGTGTAAGATTCTTCATATCCAACACCCGAGATTTAGGCGGGTGGTGAATTGGTCATGATTGAGGTAGCTAGTGGTGATTTAGATGAGGAGGTCGAGGTGGATAGATCAGAACCCCAGGTCCATCCAATAAATTATGGTGGACCACAAGCTATTATTCTCACGAAGAAACCTGCTTAAGAATCATGTATGAGACATATCATCATTAAAATCCCTCCACCTATTCTAGGTGTGATGAAATCCTAAATTATCCATCCATAATCTAGTTTCCATAGATTTTGACATCAACATGTACTTATCCTATGCAACTCCCACTCATACGACACAAGGTGGGATGGCTCCATTCATTAACATACCATGTGGAGAGGGATCTCATGTGGTGAAAGTCCCTATGGTGACTCAAGAGATTGACCGAATGTTTATCAGATCATGTAGGGATGAATCTCACAAATTCATACCTATCATCGACTGAGAAAATTGACCAATGTGCTTTATTCCATGTGGTTCTCAAAATACTACGAACCTAGTGACCATATGCAGTTGAGGAATCTATGGGATTCATTCTTATGGCCATTCCCATTCATGAGGAACCAATCATTCAAATAAATAAAGACTTTGTGGTTCTGAAAAAACAATCGTCTACAACTGTGAGTGGTTGCACTGATTGGGTGGATATAAAGGCTGGTAGGGGAAAATATGCTGAAGAAGAATCAAGTGAATATGACTACTTTAATGATATAAGAAATATCCCATTATATAGGATACTAGAGGAAAATATTACTATTGACTATCTAATTTCTTTCCCGTAATATGAGCCTACTGATCCTGGGGTGATGAATGATACTGACCCAGACATAGTCAAACAAAATAATATCATCTGACATAGGGTATGGATATGTATTCAGCACTTCATTGATCATACCCTTGAACTGCAACTGGTGGGTTGAATGGGGGCACTCCATCATTGTTTGTGAAACCTGTCTACCAGTGGGGCATATGCTCGAGAACTTCATGCATTGGGCCATGATTCCATTATGAAAAGGTACGGGAGGTGAGCCACCATCTAGAAGCTTCCTAGTTCCAAGAGAAGTATAATATCATGAAAAAACTTCAAGAAGTCACCTAGGAGATCCAACAGTTGGAGAAACATGTAAGTGAGTGTACATCTTTCCTCATAACTCAATCAGAAATCATTTGCAAGCTAAGGGATGAATTGGAGGAGGCTAATAAAAAAATTAAGCAGGATACTACTCATCTCTACATTCTTCATGATGAGTGGATATTGAAATAGATAATATTTGACGAGCTCTATCTTGTATCTAATGAAGAGGAAACAAAGCTTGGGAGGAGGCAACAAGTCATGGGGCCACACGCTAAAGGTTGGTGGAGCTGAAACAGATGATTGTTGGAGTAAAGGTATAGGGGTTATTTCTCAAAAACTTATAACTCTATCATGGAACATTTTTTGTGTATAGATACATTTCTATATTTTATTAAATTAACTCACTTTGATAATACTTGTAAAAACCTAATGACCAATACCTAAGCTCGCTTGGATCAAGCCCAGTGTGTAACACCCTAACCTTTCACGATACACTTATCTTTCAATAATGCAATAGCTTGCATTGTATGGATGTTCATGATTCTCACACACCGCGACAAATCAAAGTAGCAGTTATGAATAGTAATACCCACATTTTGAAATTATATAAATTTTATATTTCAAAAAGTACTTCATTTTTTTTTTCATAATATCGAAATTATCCTAAGTAGAATTTTTTTGTAATTTTCTGAGAACATCCAATTTTCTATGAATAGAGAAAATACTTAAAAACAACTTTTTTATTCAAAATAATTTATAGTGAAAAATTATACTATTGAGTGGTTTTTAAGTATAATTGGAATATATTTTTACCATTTTATCCAATGGTGGTCATTAGAATTAATTTCTCTTTGAAATTGGACATAAACAATTGTCAATCTTTTGATATATATTCCTTCAAAAAAACATGCTATTTGTTGTGACAGCGGGAATTAATTATCAAATTAATTAAACCAACTTATATGTTTTTAATTTTGTAAAATATACATCATTTTTGAATTAGGAATATCAAATATATCTTAGGGTGAATTTTTGGTATTTTTCTAAAAAACTTCGATTTTTGATGAATAGTGAAACCACTAAGTGGTAGTTTAAAAACTAATTTTTCGTGTAAATGAAACATTACCACTTATGTGATTTGATTTTTAAAAATCTGACATACATGGTTTTCATTAAGAAGTAAAATGTGGTTCAATGTGATTAAAATAATTTTTTGTTGAATAGTAACTTTTAAGTTTTATTAGTCGCGATTAAAGGTAATTAGTGAAATTTAATGTAAAAATGATATTATAAAAATATAAAAATATATTGACACTTGTCCTACCCTTATTGGATGATTCATGGACGACCATGAAAATACATGGGTCTACTTGGGGACCCCATGGAGCCACTTGGGTAAGAAAATTACATTAATAACTTTTTATTTAAAGTAAAAATAAAATTGTCACAAACATGTGTTGTTTTAGTAAAACAATTATTACATGGGGTTATATAAGTTAAAATTTTTACTATAAATATTCATTTGAAATCTAAAAATATTTCATACATCATGGTATTTTTTTTATAATTTTTATACATTATATAAATTAAATTTTTATGACACAATGGTGATGCAGCGATTACCTCATTAATTAACGATTTAAATAAAATGAAAAGATAATGTACAATATAAGTCTAAAACTTGTCAAAAACCTGTTGGATGAGTATATTTAGAACCTTTATCACCTTATACTCGAAATATATCATTTTGGGACCTTTAAAATCCGAAAATCATTTCATAATAATGTAACATTTCATGACTTTCCAAGAGTGCCCCTCCTCTCCTCTTATAAAAGGCCCCCACCACTACCACCTAATTGAAACCTTCAAAGCCATTTGGCACATCCAAACTCTACCCAAATACTCTCTAAAATTCCCTACCTTACTCCTAGAAGCCACACTTTGGGCAGAAGTCTTCCCAAGGAATCATTTGGGTCAAATCAAAAAGAGTTGCCCAATTTTAACGATAATGTCTTCTCTTATGTTGTTTTGTTTTATTTTGATTCTCCAACCACCTAAACTCTTTTTATTCATTTATTTTGTAAAAAAACCAGTATCAAAAATATACTAGGATGTTTTCATGAGAATTATTTTATTTAAACTTACACATACCTTCGTCTAATGGTTAAAGAACATACTGTTTCTGTGGGTGGAGAATTACAACCTCACGAAACGATGATTGTTCAATATTCTTTTAAA
Source organism: Viscum album (assembly GCA_963277665.1). Lineage (NCBI taxonomy): Eukaryota > Viridiplantae > Streptophyta > Magnoliopsida > Santalales > Viscaceae > Viscum > Viscum album. The sequence continues at coordinate 1,669,554,778 of OY728155.1, forward strand.
ACCTCTCATGGTGGCCATTATGATGACACTATTTTCATATATGATATATATATTATGTTTATTTTTTCCTTATGCTTCTGTATTTTTCATTTATGGCATACCTTTATGATTTCCATTATGGGTAAACGCGATAATTTCATTTTAGGAAGTGCGGACTACCGCCCCCTCAAAGTGATTTGAATAGTTAACTCCATATGTGGGACGTATAAAGGATGGAGTAAATGATATTATAAATGATATTATACTGGAATTATAATACCCCGTTAAATAATTATGATTTTATTCCATTAAATCCGAAATAGAAATGAATGTAGCGTTCATGCGTATGTACGGTTTACCGTCTCCATGAACGGTGCATTTCATTTTTTACCTCTAAATGTTACATAATATTATTAATGAATGTATATACTTGATATATATGATATATATGATATCTACATCATGAATATAATTATGTATATAACAGATATTTTACCACATGAACAACTTGTAATTATAAGAAGTTTATTTTGGACTCAAGTACCAAAGATCGACAAAATGACCGTTATTAACATAAATAATTACATAATGTTCATAACATTGTAATAAGTGATATAAAAGGAATAATAAACTTGAAAAAGGTTCTTAAGAAATTATAAATTAACTCTAGTTTATTATTCAGGAGGTTAAAGAATGGTCAAGTCAAGTCGGACATGAGGTAAGGGAACTTCTTAACCCAATTTATGTTCTTTGGGTTAATCTCCTACTTTCAAATTATGTCATGATATAATTATGTCCTATCATGTATTTTTACATTAATTATTTGTACATATAGTGAAGACACATAATAGATCTATTTTATTTAAAAATGATCTTTGTAAGGGACTTCGTCTCAATCTCCTTTCATTGAGGCATATTTTGTTTTATACACAAATTTCTTTTATACGGTGTATAAAACCCTTTGACTTTTACATTTATTCAAAAGGAATAATTTTATTCGAAGCATTTTACTAAACGACAAGAAAGTAATGTTTTGGTTTGTCATACGTATGTGGCGACAATGACTTCTCCTCCGCCGTGACCATTATTTGAGTTTCGGATTTCTCTACAAGCCATAAATTTTTTTAAATGAAAAATAAATACAAAGTTTTAATTTTCTTTTATTTTGGTATTGAAAATGGTTTTGAAAGTGTTTTTTATTATATCAATGTGTTGTATTGATATCTTGTGATTGAAATGTGGAAATGTTATGTTTCCTTTATGCATGTTTTATGTGATACAATTATGTTATAGTTTATGATATGTTTAAACCTGTTCATATGAGGAATGCATTAGACTTAATAAGTGACGGGTGGAGCCCGTTATAGCTCCTCGATGCATCAATAGGTCTAATGAGACAAACTAGTGTCTTGGCATGAGTCCTTGACAAAATATTATTTGTAGTATTGGCACGAGGCCTTGGATACTTGGTTATGATAGTCTAGCATTATGCATTCCATCATTATGAAAGTGGTTATTGATATTGCATGTGATTATTCGACCAATATAATATCCATGTGAATAAGTAAATTGAATTATTTCATTATACTTTATCCATATTATTCTAATGTTAAAGTTAAAAAGGATTTTTTTTAGTTATACATTGCTTTAAATTTTTATGTTTATTTATGAAAGCTTCCGTTATATTGTTATCCTTACTGAGCATCTAAGATCACCCCTTCCAATGTTTTAATGTTTCCAGGATGTGAAGAAGTATATTACGAATGACCTGTAGGGATAGTGTGAGGGGATATGAAAACAAGATGTTGTTGTAGTTTTGTTTTACTTTATGATGTAATGTAAGACTTATGAATGTATCTAGTTTTCTAATGATACTAAACTAATCGGTCTTTCGAGACTTGATATTTTGTGATCATTCCAATGTTACGCAATAATGCACCGACTCTAGGTAACTGGGGTCTGGGCGTTACAGTTGGTATCAGAGGCAGTTTAGTACTAACCTTGGAAGCTAGATTTAAATAAACTCTGATTAGAGCACATAGCCCAAAGATAGACATTGAGGATTAGTATAGAAGAACTTCCTTGAATTTTGGTATTATAGAGATTTTGTATGTTTTCTGAGCAATACATCCCTGTATGGATACGAGCAGGTAGAGGCGGCTCTGGCACAGATGTACTTAGGGGTAAGACCCGAAAACACTGCTTTGAGCTAGAATCAAATGAGAACTGGTGCACGACAACGGGCCTTGCTGCACTCTTAGTTACAACACTCCCAGGGGATATGCATAGGATAATACTCATTTTCTTTACAAACCATTATGAAGGGTTTATGAGTATACAATTCTTCAAAGGAAACATTTTTATTATTATATTTCAATTTATGTTAAGTGTTTTACAAGAATGGAATTATGTATTTTGATTCATAAACTAATCTAGTTTATGCCATTGTTTAGAAATGGATCCTTGTGGGAGGAATGGAAACTGTATCAATGCATGCACTCCGTGTAGGGATTTCCCTCCTTCTCAAGATAATTATTGTGGAGCTGGAGATACAACTGGTGCTGGTCAACTTATCACCATATTGGGGTAACTCACTTAGGTTATGAATACTAACCTTACTCGTATGGAGCACCCTGATCCGCAATGTGGAGGATCAATGTTAGACCGCTTCATGAGGAAACAACTGCCAACATTTAATGGGGGTGCAAATCCATTAGTAGCTGAGCAATGGATAAAATCCTTAGAGAAAATATTCCATGCCTTGGGGAGTAGCGAAAGGGAGAAGGTTGTCCTTGCAGTTTACGGCCTCACTGGAGATGCCGATCAATGGTGGTTGCTGATTCCAAACAAAAAGGAAGATTAATAAGTATCATGTATGGAATGGAGGTAGTTTAAGGAAATTTTCTTAGAAAAATACTTTCCACATGACCATCGAGCAGATATGGAAAGGCAATTTTTGAGTTTAAGGTAGAAGGAGGATGAGAATGTCGCAAAGTATGAGGCTAACTTTACAAGGTTAGCAAGGCATGCTTCAGATTATATACGTAACCCAAGAAGTAAGATTGATCATTTCTATTATGGGTTAAAATCATTTCTCGGCCGAGCATTAGTATCACAATCTTTCTCAGCATACGAAGATGTAGTCTCGTGTGCTATCAAAACAGAAAAGGAATTCTCTAAGTATTATGACAACAAATTAAAGCAAGAGAAGAAGAGAACAGTGGAACAAGAGATAGATAAAGGGAAAAAGGAAAAAAGAAGGATTTTCCATTATACGATAATTGTGGGAAGAATCACCTCAGTACATGCCTAAAAGGAATGGGCGTTTTTTATAAATGTGGAGAAAAAGGTCACCAGGCTCGTGATTACAAGGGAAAGAAAGAGGATATCAATATTGAATGCTATAATTGTAGGGAAATGAGGCATTAGGAAAATGAATTTCCTAAGAGTCAGGGAAACTTATCTCAGAAAAGGCCAAGGGATCAAGGACAATCTTATGCTATTACTACAGTTGAAGTGGAATAATTAATGTTTTGGTGCTTTTGGACTCAAGGATTATATTCTGGTTATAAGAATAATGTGATATATATAAGGATTGTACTGTAGTACTTGTTGCTTTCATTAAGGTTTTAATATGATGAAGGTAATCATATTTTTAGTATGTGAAAATAAGAGAAACTTTACTTTATTGGGGGAATCTGACGTTACAAATGATTTTGGAATTTATAGAACTTTTAGAGAAAGTCTGGTCAGAGGTATTTTGGATAACTATAAAGGTTGGAATGGATTAAGTTGAACTTTGGATTGTATTGTTTAAGGTTAAAACATTTTTGAATATTATTTTTGGAATATTATAATATTATAGTTTTAGGAAAAGGACAACCTGCAGGTTGGGGGATAACCCGTCACGTCGGACAAAGCTGCAGGAATTGAACCCACAACCATAGTGCGACAGGCCTTTATTACCTACCACCAGCCTACAGGAAGTCCCTGGTTATTAAAAAATAGTTTTCCTAATCTAAATGGTATGTGTTAATATTTGAAACCTTGTACGATAAGGATAAATATAATATTTTTGAGTTCTATTATCTTATTGAGTGAACGATGGGTTTGTGGTAAAAATTTATTAAAGAATGAAAGTCTACATGACAAGTATGTATATTCCCTTACGTTCTTAGTAAATATCCTAAATAAATTCATCAAATTTATAAAAGTTAACATAAAACAAAAACATTGTTCCGTTAACTTTTCCTACTGGGGAATCAATGATCGTTTAACCAATCACAAGTTTATGATTTTATTATAGTTAACTTTCTCCTAACCTTGTTTTCTAAAACTCTCCATCAGACCTTGACGGTCTGTTTTTCCTCCATATCCATATTTTCATAGAATCATAGTATGGGCTATCTTGGATGACCTTTGTACTTATCTTTCATTCTTTTAATGTTATATTTTTATTAACCTTATTTCTGATGTGGGTTTTCCACAAAGGTATTTTCTATTTTCAACATTTTATTTTAGAAGAACATTTTCAAATAGCAAGGACACAATTTATTGAAGGAGGAGAGAATGTAACACCCTAAGCTTTCACGATACGTTTCTCTTTCAATAATTCAATAGCTTGCATTGTACGCAAGTTCGAGATTCTAACACACCGCGACTAATCAAAGTATCAGTTATGAATAGTAATACCCAATTTTTGAAATTATATAAATTTTATATTTCAAAATGGACTTCATTTTTGTATTCGGAATATCAAAATTATCCTAAGTTGATTTTTTTTGTAATTTTCTGAGAACTTCCAATTTTCTATGAATAGAGAAAATAATTAATTTTTTTTTTAAAAATTATTTATAATGATAAATTATACTATTGAGTGGTTTTAAAGTATAATTAGAATATATTTTTACCATTTTATCCGATGGTGGTCATTATAATAAATTTTACTTTGAAATTGGACATAAACAATTTTCAGTCTTTTGATATATATTGTTTCATAAAAACACGCTATTTGTTGTGACAATGGGAATTAATTATTAAATTAATTAAACCAACTTATATGTTTTGAATTTTTTAAAATAGAAATCATTTTTTATTTAGGAATATCAAATATAGCTTAGGGTTAATTTTTGGTATTTTTCTGAAAAACTTCAATTTTTGATGAATAGTGAAACCACTAAGGGGTAGTTTAAAAACAAATTTTTTGTGTAAATAAAACATTACCACTTCTATGATTTAATTTTAAAAAATCCTACATACATGGTTGTCATTAGGAAGTAAAATTTGGTTCAATGGGATTAAAATAATTTTTTGGTGAATAATAACTTTTAAGTTTTATTAATCGTGATTAAAGGTAATTAGTGAAATTTAAGGTAAAAATGATATTATAAAAATATTAAAATATCTTTACACTCATGATACACTTATTGGATGAGTCATGGAAAACCAAAAAAATCCATGGGTCAACTTGGGGACCCCATGGAGCCACTTGGGTAAGAAAATGACATTAATAACTTTTTATTTAAAGTAAAAATAAAATTTTCACAAACCTGTGTTGTTTTACTAAAACAATTATTACATGGGGTTATATAAGTTAAAATTTTTAATATAAATATTCATTGGAAATATAAAAATATTTCCTACATCATGGTAATTTTTTTATAATTTTTAGACATTAAATAAATTAATTTTTTTATGACACAATGATGATGCAGTGATTACCTCATTAATTAACGATTTAAATAAAATAAAAAGATAATGTAAAATCTAAGACATAAACTTGTCAGAAACCTATTGGATGAGTATATTTCGAACCCTTATCACCTTATACTCGAAATATATCATTGTGGGACCTTTAAAATCTGAAAATCATTTCATAATAATGTAACATTTCATGACTTTACAAGAGTGCCCCTCCTCTCCTCTTATAAAAGGCCCCCAACACTACCACCTTATTAACACCTTCCAAGCCATTTGGCTTCGCCAAACTCTACCCAAATACTCTCTAAACTTCCCTCCCTTAATCCTATAAGCCTCACTTTCGGTAGAATTCTTCCCAAGGAAGCCTTTGGCTGAAATCAAAAAGAGTTACCCGATTTTAAAGGTAATGTCTTCTCTTATGTTGTTTTGTTTTATTTTGCTTCTCCAACCCCATAAACACTTTTTATTCATTTATTTTGTAATAAAAACAGTATCTAAAATATACTATGATGTTTTCATGAGAAGGATTTTATTTACACTTACGCATATCTTCATCTAATGGTTAAAGAACATACTGTTTCTGTGGGTGGGGAATTACTGCCTCACGAAACGATGATTGTTCAATATTCTTTTAACACCTCTCATGGTGGCCATTATGATGACACTATTTTTATATGTGGTATATATTATGTTTATTTTTTACTTATTCTTCTGTATTTATCATTTATGGCATAACTTTATGATTTCCATTATGGGTAAACGCGATAATTTCATTTTAGGAAGTGCGGACTACCGCCCCCCTCAAAGTGAATTGAATCGTTAACAGCATATGTGGGAAATATAAAGTATGGATTAAATGATATTATATATGATATTATACTTTAATTATAATACACCTTTAAATAATTATTATTTCATTCCATTAAATATGAAATACAAATGAAAGTAGCGTTCATGCGTACGTACAGCTTACCATCTCCATGAACGGTGCATTTCATTTCATACCTCTAAATGTTACGTAATATTATGAATGAATGTATATAATAGATATATATGATATATATTACATCTACAACATTAATATAATTATGTATATAACTGATATTTTTCCACATGAACAACTTGTAATTATAAGAAGTTTATTTTTGACTCAAGTACCAAAGATCGACAAAATGACCGTTATTAACATAAATAATTACATAATGTTCATAACATGGTAATAAGTGATATAAAAGGAATAATAAACATGAAAAAGGTTCTTAAGAAATTATAAATTAACTCTAGTTTATTATTCCGGAGGTTAAAGAATGGTCAAGTCAAGTCGGACATGAGGTAAGGGAACTTCTTAACCCAATTTATGTTCTTTGGGTTAATCTCCTACTTTCAAATTATGTCATGATATAATTATGTCCTATCATGTATTTTTACATTAATTATTTGTACATATAGTGAAGACACATAATAGATCTATTTTATTTAAAAATGATCTTTGTAAGGGACTTCGTCTCAATCTTCTTTCATTGAGGCATATTTTGTTTTATACACAAATTTCTTTTATACGGTGTATAAAACCCTTTGACTTTTACATTTATTCAAAAGGAATCATTTTATTCGAAGCATTTTACTAAACGACAAGAAAGTAATGTTTTGGTTTGTCATACGTATGTGGCGACAATGACTTCTCCGCCGCCGTGACCATTATTTGAGTTTCAGATTTCTCTACAAGCCATAACTTTTTTTAAATGAAAAATAAATACAAAGTTTTAATTTTCTTTTATTTTGGTATTGAAAATGGTTTTAAAAGTGTTTTTTATAATATCAATGTGTTGTATTGATATCTTGTGATTGAAATGTGGAAATTCTATGTTTCCTTTATGCATGTTTTATGTGATACGATTATGTTATGGTTTATGATATGTTTAAACCTATTCATATGAGGAATACATTGGACTTAATAAGTGATGGTTGGAGCTTGCTATTGCTCCTCGATGCATCAGTAGGTCTCATGAGACACACTAGTGTCTTGGAATGAGGCCTTGAAAAAATCTTATTTGTATTCTTAGCACGAGTCCTTGGCTACGTGGTTATGATAGTCTGCCATTATGCATTCCATCATTATGAAAGTGGTTATTGATATTGCATGTGATTATTCGACTAGTAGAATATCCATTTGAATAAGTAAATGGAAGTATTTCATTCTACTTTTTCCATATTATGCTGAAATTCAAGTTTAAAATGCTTTTGTTTAGTTATACATTGTTTTAAATGTTTATGTTTATTTATGAAAGCTTCCTCTATATTGTTATCCTTACTGAGCATCTAAGCTCATCCCTTTCAATGTTTTAATGTTTCCAGGATGTGAAGAAGTATATTACGAATGACCTGTAGGGATAGTTTGAGGGGATATGAAGACAAGATGTTGTTTTAGTTTTGTTTTACTTTATGATGTAATGTAAGACTTATGAATGTATCTAGTGTCTCAAAGGCTACTTAACTAATAGGTCTTTCGAAACTTGATCTTTTGTGATCATGCCAATGTTACGCAATAATGCACCGACTCTGGGTAATTGGGTTCGGGGCGTTACATAGTGTTAGAAATAAGGGATTACCACATGAGTGCTCACATTGCATGAGTATGCCATATAATAATCAATCACACGAGGTTTTATGTGTTTGAAAAACCACCATGAGTGTTTAGGTTGAGAGTTGTTGGAACTAGAGAATAAGGTTCTTGGAGTAGCCAACTTATATCTTCTAATGTGAAAAAATGCACAAACGGGATAATACTAGGGGAATTGGAAACAATCCCCACAAAGGGGAAAAAGAAGTGTGAGTGAAAATACCAAAAATTCAAAACACAATTGGGGTTGTATCATGATATAAGAAACAATTTACCGTGTGAAAAACACAACAACCATATTTCTTAGCCTGAAATGGGGACATACAAATGAGGGTCTACTTATAACTATGTGAGAAAAATGGGTCCTTTCTCAAAATTTCATCCAATTTTTTTTGGAACGTTGTCCCATGATGGTAGGTGAGCTAAAACAGAAATATATATGGTCATTTGGGGGACCCTTCAAACCTGGAAGATGATGGGGATCCAAATAAAGGGCATGCACAATGTGGTAGTGGATTGATGGATTATTCAAATGGATTCCAACACAATCAAGATTATACCACTTTGGAATAGAATAAACCAGTGTGGGAATATTGGTCCATAATAATATCAATCCCATCTTCCAGGGGAGTGTCATCTCAGATATCGAGCGATAGCTGAGGATGCGAACAATGTGTTAGATGACCAGCACCGAGGGAGAGGACCTCTTAGGAAAGGGCCTAGGATGACTTATTGTTTTATATATTGAAAATTAGGATGGTAGAGATGTATTTAATGTCATACAATGCACAAAATGCATGATAATGTTTAATTTCATGTGATCAGGATGCACCCAGTAGTTTAACTTCATATGGCTGGGATGTTGCACACAGTTTAAGGACATACTTCGTAGACCCTATCCAAAAGTTTAAATTCATATAGAATGGACTTAAATTTGTATATTCCTAGAATATATTTGTTTCAATGAGTAAATTAACCTAATGTAAATTATTTAAAAGAGGCTTTCATACCACACAAGTATTGGGAAATAGACGATAACAGGGCTTCCTGAAAAAAGCATATGTGGTGCAGTGTGATGTCAAACCCGACTTGAATGAGGCTCAAATGGGTCCAAGTCCACACCAAACATTCCTAGGTAAGATCTTAGTTTATGTTCATATATTTTGTACCATGAAGGGATTATGTGAGGCCTGAACACATTAATATACACCCTAATAGAATTCATATGTCCACGTGATTTGTTCCCAATGTGGGAAAAACAGAATGTCTTAAGGTGTTTACTAGACATATGAGAGAATGCATTAGAGATGACACAAAGGGTGGAATTGAATCCTGATATAGGGTGTGGAATGGATGTAAGTTAATACTTTCAAGTTCTGGATAAAGGGACGAATTGTGGGTAAGGATCAGCTGTTGAACTTGTTCGAATCAGATGGATCATGACCACACCAATCAATAATGGGGTGAGGAAATACAAAATCAACTATAGACCAAGATCAAAACACAATATTCACTATTTTATAGTAGAGATATATTATGCCATTGGCCCGACATGGGATGTGAGACGAATCGACATGAGACCACCACTATCTGGGGGTCAATCTATATTTGAAAGAGGACTAAAATTCAAACCAATAAAGAAATGAAGTGTGGAATGGAACATAATGAAAGGTCATATCCAAAACTGAATCATGAAAGTAGTTTAACTTCATGTTTCATAAAATATAGGGGCTGCAAATAGTTTAAGGTCATAATGCTTGGACCATAAAAATATGGGATTTTCAAATATGTTCATGTGGAGTAACTGTTAATGACCTGACATGAATGAGAAAAAGAGAGACAATACTACATGTAACAACCCTAAAACTTGGTATACATAGATTACTATCATGAGGTCTGAACCATAATTGAGGAAAAGGGGATGAGGGTTCAAAATAACTTGTATCTACTCCCAAAGATGATATGTACATATGTTTCCATGTATCCCATTAGGATGAGAATAAAGCCACATGTAGTTCTAAGATCCTATGTAGTTTAATGTTATGTGAAAATTATGAATATGAACTGATGTGAAAGAAGAAAATACCATGGTTGGACCCATGATTGAAGATCAAGGTGTCATTATGTATCATTACAAGGAAATAATCAAGAGACATGTAGTTATGGAAAACAGTGTGGTAAGATATTAACACTGGTGAGGTAAATCCTCTCTAGTGAGGTAACTGAAGCATCCCCCAATTTTCATGGGGAATCCTAAAATTGTTTAGGGTATCATTGTAGTTTAACATCATGCATTGGGGATGCAGAATCTTAGTTTAATGTTAGAGAGTGTATACCTAGAATAAGGGTATCTCGAATGAACATGATCAGTGTAGTGTTATGATATACCTGACATGAATGAAGGCCTAGGAGGTACAAACCCACATGAAACATTTTGAAATAGACCTGTATACAGTTTAAAGTCATGATTCTCAGACTATAGGATCTCAATTTATTGTCATGGAGTACGACCCTGGGGGAGGAGGCTTCCCAAAATGGGTATATGTGAAAAAACTAAATAATGAATCTGACATCAATGAGGACCTAATAGGCCTGATGATGCACCACTTTTCCCATATAGGCTCCTGAGAGTGGACCTGTAGGAATCCATTTTGCATGAATGGAAGGAACACTGAATGCGAACAAGATAAGAAAGCTTCCAAGCTAGAAATGGGGACTAAGGGGAAAAAATCGGAAGGTGAACCTACAAATAGGAACAAAAATAAATTTTCTTGTATTCAATGTATATACCATAAGGAAGGGAATCAATCCACATACAGTTATTGAAATTCCATACAGTTAATGTCATGTGGAGAGGATGAAGATGACTAAACATTAATAATAGATAATGTTGCGGCTTATCCCTATATTGACGATTTGGGTGACACTACATATCTAGAAAAATAAATAATCAAGCCATAAATAGTCATTTATTGAGTATCTCTTTTCATAACTATGAACCGTATAAAGGGAGAGAGGCATTTTTTATTCTTGTTTTTTTGGGTGACTGGACCAGGATGGAAGCTCCCTGCATCCCTAGGTATCCTATGTGGATAGGAATCAAGCCATGGAGAGTTCTTAACACGTGGCATGGTAGATGACAAGTTCCAAAGGTGACGACCTCTTATGATAGAATACTATAATGTAATGCCTTTTTTCATCATATGGCTAGGACAATGATGTTGTAGTTTAAGGTCATGTGATAGAACCCGTCCATGGAGTTTAATATCACATGGTAAGGATGTTTTTTGCTGAAAAAGTTATCATAGTGTGGCTTGGATGATTGTTGTAACACATTTTATTTCCAAGAAACTAGGAAGTTGGGAAGAGATGTGTTTAAAGGGGACCTGTATGACAGAACCATTATAACCCGATGTGAATAAGGGACCAAAAGGCCCAACACTATACATGAAACATTTAGGGAAAATCCCATACATTGTTTAATGTCATGATGTTGGGACTTGGGTTCCCAGTTTAACAGTGTGTTCCTCGAACATTAGGTACTTTCAGTTTAGGGTCGTGTAAAAAATACCATCAATATTTTTCAGTTTAATGACATTCAACTAAGACACTGATGTTATGTGGTTTAAAGTTGTGTAGGTCAGAATGTATGGTTCATAGTTTAAGGTCGTAGAACATAGACCATTGACTCTCAGTTTAAGGATATATATCTTGAACCTTTCACTCTTAGTTTAAGTTCATAGAGTTTGGACCATTGAATCCTAGTTTAAGATTATAGGGTTTGGAATAGAATCCCATTTTAACATCATATTCCATATATGTTAGACTTCTTATGTAAATCACTGCTTGAGAAAAGTGGCATTGGACGGAGGATTGATGTGATCCCCATCCATGGTGATCAAAGAGTTGCACCATTGCGATATACCTTGTGGATGATGTATGGTCATTCCAACTTATGTTACAACTTTGGTGGATTCCTACCTAGTATCATCGGTTTTGAGAGACACAATACTGTATCAACTTAGAGGAAAGAGTAGAGGAATACCTTCTTATTGAATGCCCTAGATATATTGTTCTAGCGCTTATCTAGATTGTGTAAGACTTAGAGCCTATTATTTTCAATGGATTCCACTTTATCTAGATAGACTTCAGCTATCCTTTCTGACATATTCTAATCATAGATAACTGTTTGGAGTGATAGAAACTAGATCTTGAGGGGATAGATGACCTCTGTTCCTTATACCAGGGAAAATGGATTCATCTGGGTGGAGTTGCGAGTCATCTTCTAGTAAGCCCATATAATGTTGTGGAGATTATCTGGACAACTTCTCTTATTCTATACCACCATTTTCTACATGTTATTAAATAGGGTTTTATTTAATGACTCAATATATCCATTCTCCTAAACATGATAGGGGTAATTATGGTTGGACCAGATGTTGAACATGGCATACACCTTCTTCAACTCATCCACATGGAAGTTGGATCCCTTGTCAGTGAGAATAGAATCAGGGACTCTAAATTGATGTATGATATTGGAGCACATGAAATCAATAGTCGAACGATCCTTGACTTCCTTAATAGGAATCACTTCTTCCCACATGGAAAGGAAATATTTCATGGTAATAATGAACCTACATTGGCGGGATGTTACTTGTGGATACAGTCCCATAACATCGATACCCCATAGTTAAAAGGGACAAGAATACATGGCAGTGTGGATGCAAGCTAGTGGTAGGTGCACCAAATTTTCCATGGATCTGACATGCGTGGAACCACTTTGAAAAATTGATGTAGTCATGGCCCATGGTGGGATAAAAGTATCCCAACTTACAAATATGGTGAGAGATCTTAAAACCTGCTTGGTGAGAACCAAATGAACTAGAATTAACCTCATGAATAACCTATTAAATCACATCTCCAAGAATTAAATAGAGGATAATTCCATCAAACCCACATTTTTAGAGAGTTTTCTTTAGGTTGGGATCACTCTGGAGGGTGAAATATGTGGTACATTGATAGATTCTCTCACGTTCGGCCTTGTACAGTGAACAAACACCATGTTGGAGATACTCTATGAAAGGGGTTGTCCAATTAGAGGTTTTTCAGTTGAGGGTGGATTTGGTGGTCCCAATATGGATGCACTAGAGTTCAGGTGGTTTACCTACTGACTGTAATCATCATATGCTATGATAGGAGCGATAATCTTTTAGTGCGCCACATGGATGAAGAGTTAGTCCTGGTCAAGATCTACAAGAGATGTGGCTAAGCCATCTAGTTTATTGGCTCAACCATTATGTGACCAGGGGACATTAGTTATCTTTGGATGAAAGGGAACTAATCCATCTGCAAGTGAGTTCCCTTTAGTAAGGGTACACGTTCTAGATTCCAAATGATGTAGTCATCGTTGAAATATTTGATGACTAACTTAGAGTCTCCGTTCACATTCCATAGGGGAATATCAATCTCAAGAGCTAGATAGAGACTAGTAAAAATAGAATGATACTATGACTCATTGTTGTTACATCCCACTAATAGCAGGAACAAATAGGGCCAACGACTTGTGATGGGGTGATGAAAACAATCACCACGCCTACTCCATTGAGCCTGGGATCAATGATCCTTCTATTGGTTAGGCTTTAGGATGCACCATAAAAATTAAAATGACATCATGGTAAAAACGTATCCAATATTAGGATGACCTCTTTTTGGAATTCAAGATCTAGGTAATGCTTTGTGGGGGCCGAATGGGGGGCTAGAATGTCTTCCATATCCTGACCCTTGACTAGATTTTGTGGGATGAACCTAATATCAAACTGGTGAAGAATCACTTTCCAACATGATATATGATATTTCAATATAGAAAATTTTAGGATATACTTTTCTGGGTCCAATCATGACACTAGCTATATCTCATAATGCTGCAGGTAACGATGCAACTTCTACACTGAAAAAACCAGTGCATGGTAGCTCTTCTTGTGGGGATAATATATTGTCTCCGCATCAAGGAGCATGCGACTGAGATAGTATAAGTTATTATCTATCCCTTTTTTGTTCTTCTAGTTGAGAAGGGAACCTAGGGATCAATCCAGGGTGGTCACATAGTGGACCAGAGGCTTCCTTGAGATAGGTGGCATCAGAATTAGAGGATGCAGCTGATACTGCATGATTTCCTCAAATGCAGTCTATCACTCTTCATCCTACTTGAAGACAAGACCATTATTAATTGATCAAGATAATGGCTGACACTTTATATCTATATTCACGATGAATCAACATATGTTAGATATGTGTCCTTGGAGGCCTTGGAGCTCCTAGAGATTTTTCAGTGGAGTAATATGGATAATGGACTTAATATTATCTTGTTTGATTTCAATGCATCTATATCATACAAAGAAGCAGAGAAACAGTCTAGAAGTAACCCTGAAGGCACAATTCGACTGGTTCATATTCAAATTATAGGAATGGAGGAATATGACCACCTTCTCATGATCTAAGAGATGGTACTGAACCTAGTATGAGTTAACCACCAAATCATGCATGTATAATTCCACTAGCCTACTGAGGATGGGTTTGAATATGTGGTGCATGGAATTATAATAAGCAGCTCCTACATTATTCAAAATATAGGGAATTGAATTATAGAAAAATGTCCATTGAAACACCTTGAAGGTGGTAGACTCCTCATCCTCAGGGTCCATCCAGATCTGATGGTACCTAAAATATCCATCCATGAAAGATTGATCCTGGATGATAGCTATGTAATTGATCAACAACTCTTTCATATGAAGGGGAAAATCATCCTTCGAAAAATGGTGGTTGAGGTCTCAAAAGTCGATATAGAATCTAATATGTCTGTTTTCTTCCTAATGGGAAAAATTGTTTCTATCCACATGGGGTACTGATCATCCTTCATGATACTGGATTTGGTGATCTTATCAACTTCGGCCTCAACTATGGAATGATGAGAAGGGTTCATTTTTTGGGAGGATAATAAAACCGGTGATGATTTATCGGGTGACCAAGATGGTGGATGAGGACCTAGGGATCTGATCCTAGTATCTCATCATAGATCAAAGAAAAAACATCATGTTTTTTCTCCATGAAGTCCTCATACTACTGCTCTTCCTCTACAGGGATGGTTCCAATGATCAACATTGGCCTCAGATCTGTCTCCATACCAAGATTCACCTATAACAACTCATAAATGGTGGAGGAGACAACCTCTTTGAATATGGGAGGAGAGTCCTCTAAGTATTATTCTTCCTCATAGGCAAGGTGGTCAATGGAATAGATGATTCATCCAAGATGAATGGTCATATGGGAACACTAGTGTCAGACTAGGCAGCAGATGAGAATTCCTCACAAGTAGACTCTTTCTCTACTGAAACCATGGTGACATCAGTTGTCGGTCTGATTCCATCATGAATTCAATAGTAGGTTACATGATTTATATCAAAGTAATGGTGATGGGTTAGATTTTGGTGGTTCAACTCGACCCCATGAAACAGATGATGGTGCCATGGGATGATAGACATTGAGTGAACATCTCAGTACTTCATAGGGGAAGGGGTTTCTAAAGTCACTGTAGCCTATATCATGTAAGATTATGAGGTAATATTCTGAAATTCCTTGTACCTGGGGACACATCATCCCTACTCTTCGGATACAAAAAAGAAATTTACCATGTCTAGTTTTGTGGGCTCCATCTAGTGAATCAGGAGGATTAAAGCATCATCCAGGACCATCCACGAGTTATCTAAAATCGCAGTTCGCTCCACCTCATTGGCATAAACCATTTTTCCCTTTCTAAGGTAATTTCTAATTTCCATAGCAGGATTCACAAATTGTTAAGGTAGATTCATCACCTTGTAGAACGCCTACCTAACCGTTGAGGGAGTAATTGGGGCATTGGTGATACGAGGAGGGGACTACTTCATGCAAATAGAGCTAGGTCCCACTCGTTAGATCATTTTAATTGGTTTACTATGAGAAAACCATGATTTAATTTTTTTCTACACAAAAAACAAAATATTCATTCAAATGGATTCTTCCACATGGCCTCTACTTAGTCCTATCATAAGCTCGCATCTACAGTTCAGAGGGACTTAAATATTCTTCAGTCATTCCTAGCCTATGGAGTGTGTGGGTCAAGATGGGATTGATCCCAGAACCTATGTTAACAATAAATTAATGAACTTACACACCATTGAACTGGTCAATGATGCACAACGTGTGGATGTGACCCTTTTTGGGGGAGACTTCATCTTCTCCTGAGAACAAAATGATGGCCTAGAATACTTCTCACTCAGCCTCCTTAGTATAGAAGAACACTACAACCACTAACTCTATCTCAAACTAAAGGGGGATTCTCAATTATTCTTTAAGGACCTCACACATTTACTATGAAAGACAGAGGGAATCAAGGAGTGGGAGCTTTGTAGGAATTATGGAAAGGCATTTGAGGAATTCACACTTCTAAACTAAGTGCACATTTCTACTAGAAGGAGGTTTCTCTTTAACATGAGGTATTTAGTGAATTACATGAGCATGATGGGTGCTACAAGAAGCATGATGAGCACTATTGGATGAACTGGGAGATTATGAATCATGCTAGAAATATTCTTCTAATTGTCAAAAAACCCACCCAGAACTACCACTGGTTGATTATTAGCAATATGGGACCTGACTGTAGCTAGAAACAATCATCCATGATGTGGTCATGATGATTCTTCTGGGCTGTGTAACCCAATCAGCGGTGGAGGCATATCCGATAGGAGAGGTTGAGCGAACTGCACCTATTGAGGTGGCACTGGACTTGATGTCTAGTCTCGGTAGGATTCATAGCCTAGCTTGAAGTGGTAGCCTTGGAATTTCAATGATTCTCATATCCATGGACACTTTGATGATGAAATATACTAGGGTTATTAAAAGGGATTTCCTGATGCTCATTATCATTTGGAACCATGTAGGTATCCACCATCTCGATGGTATTCATAGAAGTGAACTCTTGCTCATCATCATAGGAGTCTTCTTGTGTTGGAGAAACTTTGGGGATGATTCCCATATCTAGAGTCATGAAATTTCTAAGAGTGAAGGACAGATTTTGCACCGATGTGAGAATTATCATTCTCATATTCCATTCATTCCTACTCTTTTGAGATGGTGAATTCTTTTATGGGGATGTAAATACATCTTCTGATTAAGGTGCGGTAACATCAGGATGTTTAGGCCAGCCTATGCTGGAGTGAATGATGCCTTGGGTGTGAGCGAATCCTCTATAATCCAACCAGTCATCATACTTATGAGTCCCATGGTTGAAAACCTAATACCATTCAACTTCAATATTATTGTTCATATCGATAGGAAAGCAGGTCAATTTCACTAGGAAGGGGCCTAATCTAACTATTTCATTTTCTACTTGGTTGTAGTTTCAATCCTTCAACCCATATCATTGATTGATAGTATGTTCAAGAATTATATGTATGGGTAGTAGTAGGGGAAATCATTGAGCTTAGCCTCATGATTATTTCAACAATATGAAAACATCATAACACCTTTTTCTAAGGCATTATGGAAATAACTATTAACATGTGAATACTGTATGGAGTAGATAAAGTCTTTCCTATATGGTAAGGGAGCTCTTGGATCATTCCCTAATGAGTGGTTGGATCCTGAAAAGGGGGTGGAGGCATATTGTCTCATCTAGGTGACAGTTCTTGCTAAGGAGGAAGAGCCTGCCAATTATGTAGTGTGTGAGACTAAGCCTGATGCTATGGACCTCAACAAGGATACACATTCTCAGTTGGTGTTGGGTGAGGCAATTCTAGAAATAGATATAGTGTCTTTGGAACCTTTACTTTCACTTTGGTGGAAATTTTTTCTTTCGTGGTTCTCCTTGCAGGATCTATGAGAGGCAATGGGAATGCATATTTAGCTTACTGCAAGGATTCCTCTTGGGGTTCAGCCTTGGTAGAGAAATATTGGAATCCACCTGGGATGTTTCGAGTGATGAGGGAAGGGACCATTTTTGTCTTAACATTCCCCATAAACATATTTAGTATCTTCTCTTGAGTCAATGACATGTTAAAAGAATACATGAGGCCCTTATAGTGGAAGAAAATGTCTCTGACACACTCATTTGGTAATTTATTTCACTTTAAGAGGTCATAAATACTAGTCTTTTATGTAATGGAACTGAACATGTAGAGAAACTGCCTGTAGAGGTCTACCCACCCAGTGATGGCCCCAATGAGTAACTGACTATACCAGAGAAATGCAAGCCCTTCCAATGTTTGCACAAACATAGGAGCAGGGATACTTCCTACTACTTTGGGTTCCCTAACTTGGTCCCACACCATGAAATTAAGTGGCTATATTCTAAGGTTCATCTCCTATCCTATTGAAGGAATAGAATATATGATTCTTAAAATCTGGTGGTTCTTTCATTTTATCTACCCTTACTGGATTCAATTTTCCATCTAGTGTGATTTGCATCTATCGTGTCTCAAGAGCTTCAAGGTGAGAGGTGGGAGAATCTTTCAAATATTCTTGGTAGTTATTCCTTTCTTCATAAGGATTCTAAACCACTAGTGCATTGAAAGTATCTTGAACTTTTTAGGTAGGCTTTCTAGCTCATGGGGTGGCCTGTGGAGCGGCCTAATGAGATTCTTTAGGAGCAACATGATTCAGATCTTGATGGAGGTTTTCGCACTCCTGGAGTCGATTGGACGATGCATATCATAGTTTCTTTCCATAAAATCATGTCTACAACCTTTCAAGATGTATGGGATTACTGGGATCAACTAGGGGTAACTAGATGAGGATGACCTACGAATGCCCCTATAGCCCCAATGGAAGAGGGATATAATCCTACTGATGATTACCATAGATTGGAAACCACTCTATAAGGTGCTTTGTGAGGATCTCTCCAATGATCCTCCTGTGTTCTATGATCTGATAGAGAAAAGAAGCCATAGAGGGATTAATCTTAGTCCTCTATGTAACATCAGATGGATCAAAGGGGTTAAAGGTCACGATATACCCTTTACCCTTGGTGGGATCTTGACTGGTAGGAAATGATGTAGTGGGTTCACCAGGGATGAGTTCTTACCTTTGAAGTTGAGTGAGAACACCCGTGTGAGGGTCCACCTGATATTGTGCTACCCCAGGGGGTGGATATTCTTGATCATATCATGTGTTAGGGTACCGTTCCTTGAGATCACACATATTCATGGTGACCACGCTTGGAGGCATATCCTCAATATCATCAAACAGTTTAGGTTTTAACATGATAGGATTCAAGTATTGAGTAGAGTAAAATCCTCATCCACAGATGTGGACATACGGGGATGTCTCTTCAATAATACTATAGATCATTGAGAAGTTATAGACACATATTTCTTGAAGAGTTTGATGGTAACCGAGTGACGCAGGATGCTGTGAGACTAAGAGAATTTCCAATTAAACCATGTGAAACTACTGGTTGATTTCTTGAAAATGTTATCGTCTCTTTGGGTAGACCAACCAATGGCTTTAGAGACTAAATCATGTCACCCATATGGTCTGAAAGAATCATGAGACCTCATCATGAGTGAGAGACTCTAGGATGTTGATTTGGGGGGGAGGTCACAATGGTCAAAATTGGCCAAAACATAACAAAAACATGATATGTAGTGAGAGTGTCCCATAGGATTACCTGTTTGGAAGTGGAGTCCAACTATTTATTATACCATTCCCAAATTAGTGATGGATGAGAAACTAGCGGTGGTAACGATATGGACTGGTGCAGCAGTTGGATGTTTGGTTCAGAAGCCACTGCATAGACTGACTGATTACTATATGATGGGTGATCCCTTAGAGGTGGTTCCAACCACATCATTATATACCTATAGTATTGGGTATTTAAAAATGCCTCATTTGTGAGGGTAGTAGCTGTCGGTGGCAGATCTGGAGGTTTCTCATCATCCACCACGCTCGAGCACAAATCTCTATGATATTGAGTAGAGGTAGTGAATGAAACCAGAAATGTAGATAATACTACACCACCAGACCCTATAAAGGAGAAAAATCAGCCTCCTATTGGATATACCTATGAAGGGATATGGAAATATTGTTGATATCACATTCCAGTATAATGAATCTCACATACTGGGCTCCTTCCCTATACTCTGATGCAGATGACTGGGGTGAAGGGTCCATCATGGAATCACATTCAAAATGAGAATATGAGAAGAAAAAATGACTAACAATGACTTGTTGCTTCCCAAAGTTTTATCTTCAGTGATGAAGGTTCGGCCTTCTACCCCGAGATGACTCTTCAGGGTAAGGATGTTCTTCATCATGAGGAGGACCTTTGTATTGTTGGGTTCTAGATAGGGTAGGACCTCCACTTGAGCTGACTAGGATATTGGGAGGAACTCTATATCCATTATTTTCTGAGTTTAAAGGACCTCTTTTTGGACTACTATGAGAGTGGGAAGGACCTCCACTCTAGGTGATGAATTAGTAGGGAGGACCTATTATTTGGTCTGTAGGAATATGGGGAGTACCTCCATACTGGTTGTGAGAGTGAGGAGGAACTCTTCTTAAGAGAGTTGAGTTATGAAGAGGGACATCAAATAAATCAAATCGAACATGGGGAGGACCTCTGTGTTGGGAAGAATGAGTACAAGGAGAAACCTCATGAAAATTACTGGATGGGTAGGGAGGAACTCCACGTTGCTGAGTGTTAGAGCAGGGAGGACATGTACTTGAGCTGATGGAAACACGGAGAGGGACTCTATGTTTGATGGGGGTGAATGAGTGGGGATGATCTCCACATTGTGTTATTGTCACAATAGAAGGACCTCTGTGTCAGCTTTCTATGATAGCATAAGGAGGACCTTCATACTGATTATTGATGAATTAGTGAGGTCCTCCACATGGATCAACACTAAAACGTTTACGACCTCTGTTTGAGCTGGGGATAACATGAGGAGGACCTTCATTTTGATTGTCTATGACATAGGGATGACCTCAGTATCATGAACCATAGGCATGAGAAAGAATTTTGTGCTGGATATCATTATGGTGGGGAGTACCTCTTCTTGGGCTGATGCTGGGAACATGGGGAGGACCGCTATATTGGGAATGAGGGTTGGGAGGACCTCCACTCTGATTGGAAATAGTATAGGGATGACCTACTTATTGAATCTCATTATCACAGGCTTGCCTGTAATGACTACTGGTTGTGCCCAAAATTGAAAGAGTCAACCCATCCAACCCGTAGAGTGGTTGAGATCTTGATTCTGATCAGGTGATGATGTGACCTTTCTCTATAGTATCAAGGATATGGTGGAATGCATCAGTGGTTTCTCGAGGCACTAGAGTTGTGGATGAAGAATCCCCCTGATATTCATCATACGAATCTTGTAACCAATGTTGATTTTAGTTCATCTCGATAGGGTCTGACATAGTAGGGGTGTAGACTAACTATTCCTCAGACTGAGATGTAGGTCACTAATGGTGTTGACAAGTCCTAATGGGATCCCTCCTTGGAGAACCCTGAGAGGTGGTCATGGGAAGGATGACTCATTCATCCCCTACCTCATCGGCATAGGGGAGCGAGTCATAGGAATTATCTAAGGAGAGGAACCCGAACTAGTTGGTTATTTGATTGGGGAGCAGTGGCTCCCTACACAACCCTTGGGGTGGTGGTGTCTGTGAAGCATGAAAGCCTCCTCGCCATGGTGAGCCATATCCCTTGGGGGAATGAATCCATCCTACTCGTACCATCATACGATGGTTTCTATAACCCTCCAATGAATAATCTATAAGGGTAAGATGGTCCATGGGTTCCTTGTATCCATAGTCATGGATGATGTCATGGTAGGGATGGAGTCGTGTGGGATTGCCATATTAACATTTATTCTGCCCATGCACCTACGATCGATACAAAATTAGTTTCCTACATCTTGAGTCCTAAATATCAAGAAGATTTAGTAATCAATATTGATGTTTGAAAATCAATTCCCAATTCCACAAGATCTTACAATATTTCAAAATAGGAGAGAGAGATCAGCACTGGTGATGTCAAATAAAAAAATTTTAAATGATTAACTACTCCAATTTCTGTTGATTTATATGATGGGACTGTTATTTTCTTGGAGGACCCTGACACTATATTTCTAGATTTTGTGAAATCCTCATATATTTATGTCTTAAGCACTAATAGTCCCTATGTTTAGGATAATTTATTCATGGTAGGTTTACCATTTTTTCTGATTCTTTCACTAGGTCACCCTACCTTACATGTTATTTTTCATTGATGTGCACTGTTACCCTACATTAATGCTTTACAAAGGTGGGGTAAATTCATCAATTTCATCAATAATTTATTATCCATGATAGAAACAATATGATGGGATGCAGGTCCCTCCTTCCATGGATTCCTCCGTGGAATTTGTTTCCCAGCCTGGGTCTCCATCATAGATTAAGACATTTTCATGAAACTCATTCTTGATTCAATATCTTTGTGGATTATGGTAAATTATGCTTCTTATTTATAGACATTTCAAGTGGTATTGATAGTGAAACAACCTTAAGCCAAGAGAGTAGTCACATTGGGCATTTCTAACATTTCTAGATGTTGGAACATTGGTCACCTATATTCTTTTTCATAAGAGGGATTCTCAAGGGTGTGAAACCTAGGGTATCTAGTGGAGGTCATGAGGTATATGATGCCAAAGTAATGTCTTACAAATATTTATGTAGATATACCATGTTTAACATGAAGTAGTAGTTTAAAAATTTCAAGTTTAACTTCTTGTGGAGACAGAGTAGATTAATCAAAATTCTCTTGAGGGTGTATTGGGAAAATGTATCCCTAAGAGGGAACACCAAAAAGGCTTACCAGATGGATGGACTAGAATTCCAAAAAAAGGTGGATCTGGGATGGGGTGTCCCATAAAGGGAAGGTTTCACATCATGGAGTGGAATGTCCCTAAGAGGTAGGAACCAAGGTTTATGAGATGGTTGAGTAAGAATTCCCTATGAGAGTGGACCAGGGTGGGTGTCTCATAGAGAGAAGGTATAACACAATGAAAGGGTACATCCCTTTGAGGGAGGCACCAAGGATTAACATATGGATGGGTCAAGATTCCTTAGGAGATTGGAACTGGGGTGGTGTGTCCTATAAAGTGAAGGATTAACATTATGAATGAGTATATCCTTTGGAGGGAGGCTTTGAGGTTTACCATTGTTTGGGATTTAACCACTTGTAGGTGTCCTACATACCCTGTTTAGATGACATAGATCAAAACACGCATGGTTCGATGGATTGTGTGGGGATTATGAACGAGACCTACCCTTTGAAATAGGATATCTCTTAGTTTGATTGTGTAATATTTTGTGGTGCTTACATATAGAAGATACCAAGATGGGTGGAATCATCTCACCAAGATGTAGAATCCAAGAAAAACATAGTTTAGATTATGGATGGAGTGGGTGAAATGGATAGGGTGGATGGGTGTGTTGTATTTTTTTTCTTGAACCTAGGGGAGGCTTCCTACATTTCCGAGTTAGTTTGGAATAAAATCCCATTAGTTATGATGGGGTCATTGTGGTTTACACCTAAGGAGGAGGCCCTTGCATGCAGTTGGGGCTTATGCATAGGAGTGGCCCATGTAAGGCATGTCATGTTTGGGGATTATGCATGGAATATTTCTAGTGAGCATGAGGATGATCATGTCTTATAACTAAGAGGAGTCTTTTTTTGGGGATTGGATGGATGGAATGTATGTTATTAACCTCTAAGCCCACATAATTCATGCTTGGTGTGAGAAACAAGAGGAAGCAGTAGACCTGAGGCTTGTGTCACAAAAGAAGCATCAACAAGAGATGGTGTGTGGATTATGTATAGGATATTTACATATAGGATTTAATTATTTATGAGGATGATACCATTACATGTGAGAAATATGAAATTACATGTCATTCGTACACAAATAATCCTATCAAAGGTGCGATGCGGCTTAGGTGGAGACTTCCTAAGGTGCAAATGGAGACAAAGACCAAAGAAAGAGATGAGGGGGATATGGTGCCTATCCCTTCCCTAATCCCAATTACTGAGGGGAGTGCAGAGGAGAAAAGGTGCTTCCTATTGTAAGAAATTCAAGAGGAATAATCTAGATGGGATTCCTCGGAGGATTCATTCACTATAGAGAGGATCTAATTCCATGTGAGGAGTATCTAATTCTATGAGAGGAAGGGAAAGATAAATACCATTCCCTATCACTCATACATAGAGTATCCTACATTCAATCCATAGGTTATTGTAACACCCCGAGCTTCCATGATACGCTTCTCATTCAATAATGTAATAGCTTGCATTGTACGCAACATTGAGTTCTAACACACTGCAACTAATCAAAGTAACCGTTATGAATAGTAATAACCACTTTTTAAATTTATAGAAATTTTATATTTCAAAATGGACTTCATTTTTGTATTCCTAATATCGAAATTAGCCTATGTTGAATTTTTTGTAATTTTCTGAGAACTTCAAAATTTTTATGAATAGTGAAAAATACTTAAAACAACTTTTTTAATCAAAATAATTTATAGTGATAAGTTATACTATTGATTGGTTTTAAAGTATAATTAGAATATATTTTTACCATTTTATCCAATGGTGGTCATTATAATTAATTTCACTTTGAAATTGGACATAAACAATTGTCAATCTTTTGATATAAATTGTTTCTTAAAAACACGCTATTTGTTGTGACAGCGGGAATTAATTATAAAATTAATTAATGCAAATTATATGTTTGGAATTTCATAAAATAGACATCATTTTTGAATTCAAAATATCAATTATAGCTTAGGGTGAAATTTTGCATTGTTCTGAAAAACATCAATTTTTGATGAATAGTGAAACCACTAAGTGGTAGTTAAATAACTGATTTTTCGTTTAAATGAAATATTACCACTTCTGTGATTTGATTTTCAAAAATCCAACATAAATGATTTTTATTAATAAGTAAAATGTGGTTCAATTAGATTAAAATAATTTTTTGGTGAATAGTAACTTTTAAGTTCTTAATCGCGATTAGAGGTAATTAGTGCAGTTTAAGGTAAAAATAATGTTTTAATAATATGAGATGAGCTTGACACATGTCCTAACCTCATTGGATGTGCCATGGCCGACCAATAAAATCCATGGGTCAACTTGGGGACCCCATGGAGACACTTTAGTTGGAAAATGACATAAATACCTTTTATTTAATGTTAAAGTAAAAAATGACACAAACATGAAATGTTTTACTAAAAAAATTTTTACATGGAGTTATACAAGTCATATTTTTAATTATAAATAGTAATTGGAAATATAAAAAGATTTCCTACATCATAGTATTTTTTTTTATAATTTTTAGACATTAAATAAATTAAATTATTTATGACATCATGATGATGCAATGATGACCTCATTATTTAACGATTTAAATAAAATGAGAAGATAATGTAAATTCCAAGGCTTAAACTTTTCCAAAGCCTATTGGATGAGGAGATTTCGAACCCTTATCACCTTATCCTAAAATTATACAAGTTTGGGACCTTTAGAATCCGAAAAGAATTGTATAATAGAATAACATTTCATTACTTTCCAAAAGTGCCCCTCCTCTCCACTTATAAAAGGCCCCCACCACTCCCACCTTATTCACACCTTCAAGCCATTTGGCTCGGCCAACCTCTGACCAAATACTCTCCCAACATCCTTCACTTACTCCTAGAAGCCTCACTTTGGGCAGAATTCTTTTCAAGGAAGCCTTTGTCTCAAATCAAAAAGAGTTACCCAATTTTTTAGGTAATGTCTTCTCTAATGTTGTTTTGTTTTATTTTGCTTCTCCAACCCCTTAAACTCTTTTCATTATTTCTTTTGTAAAAACACCAGTATCTACAATATACTAGGATGTTGTTATGATAAGGATTTGTTTTACACTTACACACACCTTCGTCTAATGGTTAAAGTACATACTGTTTCTGTGGGTGGTGAAATACTGCCTCACGAAATGATGATTGTTCAAATTCTTTTAACACCTATAATGGTGGCCATTTTGATGACACTATTTTCATATATGATATATATATTATGTATATGTTTTCCTTATGCTTCTGTATTTCTCATTTATGGCATACTTTATGATTTCCATTATGGGTAAACGCGATAATTTCATTTTAGAAAGTGCGAACTACCGCCCCCTCAAAGTGATGTGAATCGTTAATGCCATATGTGGGATGTATAAAGGATGGATTAAATGATATTATATATGATATTATACTGGAACTATATTATACCTTTATATAATTATTATTTCATTCCATTAAATACGAAATAGAAATGAAAGTAGCATTCATGCGTACGTACGGCTTACCGTCTCCATGAACGGTGCATTTCATTTCTTACCTCTAAATGTTACGTAATATTATGAATGAATGTATATACTGGATATATATGATATATATGACATCTAAATCATGAATATAATTCTGGAGATAATGGATATTCTTCCACATAAACAACTTGTAATTATAAGAAGTTTATTGTTGACTCAAGTACCAAAGATCGACAAAACGACCGTTATTAACTTAAATAATTACATAATGTTAATAACATGGTAATAAGTGATATAAAAGGGATAATGAACATAAAAAGGTTCTTAATTAAATAGAAATTAACTCAAGTTTATTATTCAGGAGGTTAAAGAACGGTCGAGTCAGGACAAGACGCAAGGTAAGGGAATTTCTTAACCCAATTTCCATTCTTTGGGTTAATCTCCTATTTTCAAATTATGTCATGATATTATTATGTGATGTCTTGTATTTCTACTTTATTTATGTGTAATTATAGTAAATACACATAATAGATCTATTTTATTTAAAAAAAATTCTTTGTAAGGGAATTTCTTAACCCAACTTCCATTCTTTGGGTTAATGTCCTACTTTCAAATTATGTCATGATATTATTATGTCCTATTTTGTATTTTTACTTTATTTATGCGTACCTATAATGAATACACATAATAGATCTATTTTATTTTAAAAATGATCGTTTTAAGGACTTCGTCTTAATCTCCTTTCACTGAGGCATATTTGGTTTTATACACAACTTTCTTTTATATGGTGTATAAACCCCTATGACTTTTATGTTTATTCAAAAGGAATCTTTTTTATACGAAGAGTTTTACTAAACGACAAAAAGGGAATGTTTTTCTTTCCGTACTTATGCGGAGACAACGACTTCTCTGCCGCCGTGACCATTATTTGAGTTTCGGCTTCCTCTACAAGCCATCATTTTATTAATGAAAAATAAATACAAATTTTTAACTTTCTTTTATTTGGTATTGAAAATGGTTTTGAAAGCATTTTTATTATATCAATGTGTTGTATTGATATCTTGTTATTGAAATGTGGAAATGTTATGTTTCCTTTATGCATGTTTTATGTGATACGATTATGTTATGGTTTATGATATGTTTAAACCTATTCATATTAGGAATGCATTGGACTTAATAAGTGACGGGTGGAGCCCGCTTTAGCTCCTCGATGCATCGGTAGGTCTCATGAGACAACTAGACGTGGAATTGGTCGAGGCCCTTTCCCAATTTGATTTATGTTTTTGGCCGAGGCCTTAATCATTTTAGACGTCTTGGATGAGGCCTTGAAAAAATGTTTTAGAATGTCTGGCATTATACATTACCTCATTATGAAAGTTGTTATTGATATTGCATGTGATTATTCGACCTGTAGAATATCCATGTGAAGAAGTGAATGGAATTATCTCATTTTACTTTTTCCATATTATGTTGAAGTTCAAGTTTAAAAGGCTTTTTTTAGTTATACATTTCCTTAAATGTTAATGTTTATTTATAAAAGCTTCCGCTATATTGTTAACCTTACTGAGAATCTGAGCTCACCCCTTTCAATGTTCTAATATTTTTCCAGGATGTGAAGAAGTATTTTATGAATGACCTGCAGGGGTAGTCAGAAAGGGATATGAGTGTGGACTATGAAGACCATGTTATTGTAGTTTGTTTACTTTTTGATGTAATGAAAGAATTATGAATGTATCTAGTATTTCCGAGGCTACTAAACTAATCGGTCTTTCGAGACTTGATCTTTTGTGATCATGCCAATGTTACGAAGTAATGCACCGACTCTGGGTAGCTGGGGTCGGGGCGTTACAGTTGGTATCAGAGGAAGTTTAGTACTAACCTTGGAAGCTAGATTTAGATAAACTCTGATTAGAGAACATAGCCCGAAGATAGACTTTAAGGATTAGTATAGAAGAACTTCCTATAATTTTGGTATTATAGAGATTTTGTGAGTTTTCTGAGAAATACGTCCCTGTCTGGATACGAGCAAGTTGTGGCGGCTCTGGCACAGATGTACCTAGGGGTAAAACCCGAAAACACCGCTTTGAGCTAGACTCGAACGGGAACTGGTGCACGACAATGGGCCTTGCTGCACTCTTGGTTACGACACTCCCGGGGGATATGCTTTGGATAATTCTCATTTTCTTTATAAACCACTATGAAGGTTTATGAGTATATATTTCCTCAAAGAAAATATTTTTATAGATTATGTCCATAAATAGTTAAATTTATGTTAAGTATCTTACAAGTATGGAATTATGTATTTTGATTGATAAACTAATATAGTTTATGCCATTGTTTAGAAATGGCGCCTAGTGGAAGGAATGGAAACCGTATCAATGCACGCACTCCGTGTAGGGATTGCCCTCCTGCTCAAGATAATTATTGTGGAGCTGGAGATACAACTGGTGCTGATCAACTTATTACCATACTGGGACAACTCACTCAGGTTATGAATAATAACCTTACTCATATGGAGCACCCTGATCTGCAACATGGAGGATCAATGTTAGACCGCTTCATGAGGCAACAACCACCAAAATTTAATGGGGGTTCAAATCCATTAGTAGCTGAGCAATGGATAAACTCCTTAGAGAAAATATTCCACGCCTTGGGGAGTAGTGAAAGGGAAAAGGTTATCATGGCAGTTTACCGCCTCACTGGAGATGCTGATCAATGGTGGTCATTGATTCAAAACACAAAGGAAGATGATGACATATCGAATATGGAATGGAGGGAGTTCAAAGATCTTTTCTTAGAAAAATACTTTCCTCATGACCATAGAGCAGATATGGAAAGGCAATTTCTGAGTCTAAAACAAAAGGAGGATGAGAATGTCGCAAAGTATGAGGCCAACTTTACAAGGTTAGCGAGGTATGCTACAGATTATATACGTAACCCGAGAGGTAAGATTGATCGTTTCTTTGATGGGTTAAAACCATTTCTCCGTCGAGCTTTAGTATCACAATCATTCTCAACATACGAAGATATTGTCTCATGTGCTATCAAGACAGAAATGGAATTATCTAAGTCTTATGACAACAAAGTAAAGCAAGAGAAGAAGAGAACGGTGGAACAAGAGACAGATAAAGGGAAAAAGGGAAAGAAGGATTTTCCATTATGTGATAATTGTGGGAAGAATCACCCTGGTACTTGTCTAAAAGGAATGGGAGTTTGTTATAAATGTGGGGGAAAAGGTCACCAGGCGCGTGATTGCAAGGGAAAGAAAGAGGCTATCAATGTTGAATGCTACAATTGTAGGGAAATGGGGAATTATGCAAATGAATGCCCTAAGCGTCAGGGAAACTTACCTCAGAAAAGGCCAAGGTATCAAGGACAATCTTATGCTGTTACTATAGTTGAATAAAAATAATTAATGTATTGGTGCCTTTGGACTCATGGATTATATTCTGGTTATTAGAATAATGTGATATATATATATAAGGATTGTACTGCAGTACTTGTTGATTTCAGTAAGGTTTTAATATGATGAAGGTAATTATATTTTTAGTATGTGACAATAAGAGGAACCTTACTTTGTTTGTGGAATCTGATAAATTGATTTTGGAATTAAGAGACCTTTTAGAGAAAGTCTGGACAGAGGTATTTTGGATAACTATAAAGGTTGGAGTGGATTAAGTTGATATTTGGATAGTATTGTTTAAGGTTAAAAATTTATGAAGATTATTTTTGAATATTATAATACTATAGTTTTAGGAAAAGGACAACCTGCAGGGTGGGGCATAACCTGTCACGTCGGACAAAGCTGCAGGAATCGAACCCACAATCATAGTGTGACAGGCCTTTATTTACTACCACTAGCCTACAGGAAGTCCCTGGTTATTACAAAATAATTTTACTAATCTAAATGGTATGTGTTAACATTTGGAACCTTATACAATTAGGATAAGTATAATATTTTTGAGTTCTATTATCTTTTTGAGTGAAAGATGAGTTGAAGGTTGAAACTCTAATTGTCAAGCATAAATATATATATACCTATCTCTTATTCAATGAATAAATTAATTCTTAAACTTTAGTAAAGGGATATTAAAACAAAAAAATGTGTTATCCTAATACCTTATGTCTTGTTGAACTGATGATATTTTAAATCAACATAGATTGAAGTCTTTGAGGCCCTCAATTTGACAGTTGATTGTGATTGATGACCTTAATCACCCCCTACAAATATTTACGTTTTCCTCCAATTATATGTCTTTAATTGACACCAATGTTCTCCTAATCGAGATCATAATTGGGTGGTGACTTTTTCATTTCCCTTTCCCTATTATTAAGGATAAATTTTATTAATCTTATTTCCGATGTGGGTTTTCCACAAAGGTATTTTCTCTTTTCAACCTTTTATTTACAAAGAAAAATTTCAAATTACGAGGACACAATTTATTGAAGGAGGGGAGAATGTAACACCCCTAGATTCCATGATACGCTTCTCATTCAATAATGTAATAACTTGCATTGTACGCAACATCGAGTTCTAACACACTGCAACTAATCAAAGTAGCCGTTATGAATAGTAATAACCACTTTTTAAATTTATAGAAATTTTGTATTTCAAAATGGACTTCATTTTTGTGTTCCTAATATTGAAATTAGCCTATGTTGAATTTTTTGTAATTTTCTGAGAACTTCAAAATTTTTATGAATAGTGAAAAATACTTAAAACAACTTTTTTAATCAAAATAATTTATAGTGATAAGTTATAGTATTGAGTGGTTTTAAAGTATAATTAGAATATATTTTTACCATTTTATCCAATGGTGGTCATTAGAATTAATTTCACTTTGAAATTGGAGATAAACAATTGTCAATCTTTTGATATAAATTGTTTCTTAAAAACACGCTATTTGTTGTGACAGCGGGAATTAATTATAAAATTAATTAATGAAAATTATATGTTTGTAATTTCATAAAATAGACATCATTTTTGAATTCAAAATATCAATTATAGCTTAGGGTGAAATTTTTCATTGTTCTGAAAAACTTCAATTTTTGATGAATAGTGAAACCACTAAGTGGTAGTTAAATAACTGATTTTTTGTTTAAATGAAATATTACCACTTTTGTGATTTGATTTTCAAAAATCCGACATACATGGTTGTTATTAATAAGTAAAATGTGGTTCAATGAGATTAAAATAATTTTTTGGTGAATAGTAACTTTTAAGTTCTTAATCGCGATTAGAGGTAATTAGTGTAGTTTAAGGTAAAAATAATGTTTTAATAATATGAGATGAGCTTGAAACATGTCCTACCCTCATTGGATGTGCCATGGCCGACCAATAAAATCCATGGGTCAACTTGGGGACCCCATGGAGCCACTTTAGTTGGAAAATGACATAAATACCTTTTATTTAATGTTAAAGTAAAAAATGACACAAACATGAAATGTTTTACTAAAACAATTTTTACATGGGGTTATACAAGTCATATTTTTTTATTATAAATAGTAATTGGAAAGATAAAATGATTTCCTACATCATAGTATTTTTTTTTATAATTTTTAGACATTAAATAAATTAAATTATTTATGACATCATGATGATGCAGCGATGACCTCATTATTTAATGATTTAAATAAAATGAGAAGATAATGTAAAATACAAGGCTTACAGTTGTCCAAAGCCTATTGGATGAGGAGATTTCGAACCCTTATCACCGTATCCTCAAATTATACAATTTTTGGACCTTTAGAATCCGAAAAGCATTGTATAATAGAATAACATTTCATTACTTTCCAAAAGTGCCGCTCCTCTCCACTTATAAAAGGCCCCACCACTCCCACCTTATTCACACCTTCATGCCATTTGGCTCGGCCAAACTCTGCCCAAATACTCTCCCAACATCCCTCACTTACTCTTAGAAGCCTCACTTTGGGTATAATTCTTCCCAAGGAAGCCTTTGTCTCAAATCAAAAAGAGTTACCCAATTTTTTAGGTAATGTCTTCTCTAATGTTGTTTTGTTTTATTTTGCTTCTCCAACCCCTTAAACTCTTTTCATTCCTTTCTTTTGTAACAAAACCAGTATCTACAATATACTAGGATGTTTTTATGATAAGTATTTGTTTTACACTTACAGACACCTTCGTCTAATGGTTAAAGAACATACTGTTTCTGTGGGTGGTGAAATACTACCTCACGAAACGATGATTGTTCAGATTCTTTTAACACCTATAATGGTGGCCATTTTGATGAAACTATTTTCATATATGATATATATATTATGTTTATGTTTTCCTTATGCTTCTGTATTTATCATTTATGGCATACTTTATGATTTCCATTATGGGTAAACGTGATAATTTCATTTTAGGAAGTGCGGACTACCGCCCCCTCAAAGTGATGTGAATCGTTAATGCCATATGTGGGATGTATAAAGGATGGAGTAAATGATATTATATATGATATTATACTGGAAATATATTATACCTTTATATAATTATGATTTCATTCCATTAAATACGAAATAGAAATGAAAGTAGCGTTCATGCGTACGTACGGCTTACCGTCTCTATGAACGGTGCATTTCATTTCTTACCTCTAAATGTTACGTAATATTATGAATGAATGTATATAATGGATATATATGATATATATGACATCTAAATCATGAATATAATTCTGTAGATAATGGATATTCTACCACATAAACAACTTGTAATTATAAGAAGTTTATTGTTGACTCAAGTACCAAAGATCGACAAAACGACCGTTATTAACTTAAATAATTACATAATGTTAATAACATGGTAATAAGTGATATAAAAGGAATAATGAACATAAAAAAGGTTCTTAAGTAAATAGAAATTAACTCTAGTTTATTATTCAGGAGGTTAAAGAACGGTCGAGTCAGGACAAGACGCAAGGTAAGGGAATTTCTTAACCCAATTTCCATTCTTTGGGTTAATCTCCTATTTTCAAATTATGTCATGATATTATTATGTGATGTCTTGTATTTGTACTTTATTTATTTGTACCTATAGTAAATACACATAATAGATCTATTTTATTTAAAAAAATTTCTTTGTAAGGGAATTTCTTAACCCAACTTCCGTTCTTTGGGTTAATCTCCTACTTTCAAATTATGTCATGATATTATTATGTCCTATTTTGTATTTTTACTTTCTTTATGTGTACCTATAATGAATACACATAATAGATCTATTTTATTTTAAAAATTATCTTTTTAAGGACTTCGTCTCAATCTCCTTTCATTGAGGCATATTTGGTTTTATACACAACTTTCTTTTATACGGTGTATAAACCCCTTTGACTTTTATGTTTATTCAAAAGGAATCTTTTTTATACGAAGTGTTTTACTAAAAGACAAAAAGGGAATGTTTTTCTTTCCGTACTTATGCGGCGACAACGACTTATCTGCCGCCGTGACCATTATTTGAGTTTCGACTTCCTCTACAAGCCATCATTTTTTAATGAAAAATAAATACAAAGTTTTAACTTTCTTTTATTTGGTATTGAAAATGGTTTTGAAAGCGTTTTTATTATATCAATGTGTTGTATTGATATCTTGTTATTGAAATGTGGAAATGTTATGTTTCCTTTATGCATGTTTTATGTGATACGATTATGTTATGGTTTATGATATGTTTAAACCTATTCATATGAGGAATGCATTGGACTTAGTAAGTGACGGGTGGAGCCTGCTATAGCTCTTCGATGCATCGGTAGGTCTCATGAGAAAACTAGACGTGGAATTGGCCGAGGCCCTTTCCCAATTTGATTTATGTTTTTGGCCGAGGCCTTAATCATTTTAGACGTCTTGGCTAAGGCCTTGACAAAATGTTTCAGAATGTCTGGCATTATACATTACCTCATTATGAAAGTGGTTATTGATATTGCATGTGATTATTCGACCTGTAGAATATCCATGTGAAGAAGTGAAAGGCATTATCTCATTTTA
Source organism: Viscum album (assembly GCA_963277665.1). Taxonomy (NCBI): domain Eukaryota; kingdom Viridiplantae; phylum Streptophyta; class Magnoliopsida; order Santalales; family Viscaceae; genus Viscum; species Viscum album. Next base: position 1,669,589,431 of record OY728155.1, read on the forward strand.
CTTTTTCCATATTATATTGAAGTTCAAGTTTAAAAGGCTTTTGTTTTAGTTATACATTGCCTTAAATGTTAATGTTTATTTATGAAAGCTTCCGCTATATTGTTAACCTTACTGAGCATCTGAGCTCACCCCTTTAAATGTTCTAATATTTTTCCAGGATGTGAAGAAGTATTTTATGAATGACCTGTAGGGGTAGTCAGAAAGGGATATGAGTGTGGACTATAAAGACCATGTTGTTGTAGTTTGTTTACTTTTTGATGTAATGAAAGACTTATGAATGTATCTAGTGTTTCCAAGGCTACTAAACTAATCGGTCTTTCGAGACTTGATCTTTTGTGATCATGCCAATGTTATGAAGTAATGCACCGACTCTGGGTAGCTGGGGTCGGGGCGTTACATTATGGCCATAGTTTGATGTCTTGTTTTACAGAAGATAGTGCTAGGCAGTTTTACATCATGCATCTCAGATGTGGGGGAATCACACCTTACCCCTTGCACATACATAACTGTTTCTCATCAACCCTTGGGTAGATGATAACATAAGAAATACCAAAAAGAAAGGGTGTGGTGGAGTGGTCGATCACCAGTTCCATGTTATTGTATCTATACTGAAAATAAAAATCTATCAGTATACATATGGTTAGAAGCAATATGTATGGAAAAGAAAAGAGGGACACCTCTTGAGGGACTAATAAATATCTCTGCACAAGCTCGGAGGGATACACAAAATAGGGGATGAAACATGGTGGTTTGGATTAAAGGCAACCCATGGAGATAAAATGAGGTATTGCACACAATATTATGGACTTGTGCGCAAGAGGGTGGAGTGAGCACAAGAAAATGCCTTCACAAAAGATGAGGGGAATGCACAAGAGGATACTTTTTCATTCAATTGAATTAGGAAAATAATAAATTAGTGTTATTAAAAATACTATTGTTCCACATGAAGGGGGTCCCCAAGGTGACCTATCTCGCAATATCTTATACCTTGATGGGTTCTTGGTTTTGTGAGGTCATGGAAGAGGTGTCTTACGTATAGTAGAGAGACACTTTGACTACCCAAGGATCACACTGAAGAATGGGTTTCAACTCAATATATAGAAAATACCTTTAGTATGACCATGAAATATTTCAAGTGTTAAAGAGGACTTCCATGAAAATGGATCTTTGAAGCATGACTGGCTCATGTATAAATCCCCATTTGATGTCGTATTGAGCATGGAAGCAGTTTTCACACAGATATATGTCATACACACACATCATGGAACTTGTGCGTACCTTGATTAGGATTATTAGGATGTTCCATTATGAATTAAAGTGCATTTGGTTTCCTAATTATTTCCATAGTGTCTTAGTGTGGATTTCAGCACCAACAGGAATCAAGCCACACATAGTTCTTATATTGCCTCCCCACATATATCAAATTCATACATAGGGAAGGGGAATTTTATCATTGTGTTGTGGCTGGACTTGATATTTGAGACATAGGAATCACTACATATCATGTGGTAATAAGAATCAAGACACATGTAGTTATGATATAGATTCTATGTAGTTTAGATTCCTTCCACTATGACATAGGTATAAAGGTATAAATAACTGAGCTATTACCGATTCATCTCAGCAATGGGAATATGGGTGAAATAAATCATACCTTTAGATGCATATATCAAGGAGGACTTTTTTTAATTGGTGGGATTAACACTATATCATTAGAGAAATTACTCATGGGTTAAGGGTGACCACTCTTCAATGAACAAAACATCTACCTGTCACAGGCTTTGATACATTGCATTATTCACTAGTGAATCCTAGAGGGAACACTTTAGGAACCAAAACATCACATAATCAAAAGCTAATAGGATGTTTTTATTCAATAATTAATCCCATCACTGTTACATTAGGATTAGTCAATCCCTATTACCAATATGAAACAATGAATAACAAGGAGGGCTTCGACTCAAGGTTCATGAAATGCTAAGAGACTATTCTCTGAACGTATTTGGAAATTTAGTCATATAAAGGGACATGAGTTTTCTAATTGTGTAAAAAGGAGATTTTAAAATGAATTTTGAATCTAATGTATGTTAGGCATTCTTAAGGGTTCATACCCCAAAATAAACGGGTAAAATTATGCGATGTCATAATATTTCTTTGAAAATGGGTACAATTCACATATGAGTAGCATCGAGGGTATCATAATATACTTGAATAGTTGGGTTATGGGAAGGTTAAATCATAACCGAAGAATATCTAAGTCAGTAGGAGGTAGAGATTAGTGGGTACATGTAAACCATCAATAATGGAAGAATAGATTATTCCACATAGTTAGGATAATAACTCCTAGATTTAAGGTGGGCCTCTTCTCTAGGATAAAAACATATACTAGGTTCAAGCTCTGTGGAATTATATTATTTAATAGTGAGTCATATTGGGTTCCATTTGGATAATCAAATACCTTTTAATAGTTTTCTACATGGGGGAACCAAGATAACAATATCTCATGGTCGATGGAGTTCTAAGAGAAGGATATAAACTTGAGGAATTGGTTAATATCAACTCATATATCAATGATATAAAGTTGGTTCATGGATAACATATGATTCAAGAAGGGTTAAATCACCATAAAGGATATTATGATGTGTATTGAACATATTTTTGGAGAGAAGGGATAAACATGAAATTATTGACTATACTTTCATCTGGGGGATAATATGTTTTACAGGAATACCTCATGTCATGTAGTTTAATGTCATGAAAAAATGATTTTGTCATGTAGTTTAAACTCATTTGTCTATGAAATTATTTCATATCCATAAAATGTCTTGATCATACTAGTTAGAGAAGATTTCTAGGTCCCTTAATCTCACCATATTCATGCTTGGAATGAGAAACAAGGGACTATAGGCATTCAGTTGTGTTTTTTGAGAGTGAGTGATTGGGAAAATGTAGGGGTTTCAAAATCTAATATGGAATTAACCCTCTATAAATATATTATTCTCATTGAGGGACATGGTTTAGAGTGATGATAAGTCATGGTTGGGACAAAAATGGAGGATCTATGTGTCCATATGTATCGTTTTGAAATAGGAATGAAGCCACACATAGATATTATATTGAATCTCCAGTGATGGTTGACCAATACACAAGGAAATGTGTTTTTTTATTTTGGGGAAAGTCCCAAGATCTATGATCTATGAATCACTATGTATATTATGGTAATAGTAATCAAGCCACATGTAGTTATTGAGTAAGATACTTGTAGAGGTCTAGCCCATATGCACATAATGGATCATTTCCCTCTATCTCATTCTTTTATATTGAGAATAGACCTAGTATTTGAGATCTTGGCATCATTACATATCCTGTGTAAATAGGAATCAACTCACATGATGTCCATTCATGGAAATTTCCCTTTAGTTCTCATGTTCTTGTGTCAAGAGAGGGAATTTTTATCATATTGCATCTTGTCCCAAGATTTGGGATCTAAGTGTCACTTCGAATCATGTGGGAACATGAATCAAGAAACATATAGTTCTTGAAAATGTTCCCTACATAGGTATGACCCATATGTAGAGAGGGTTTTATTGTTGTTTTTTCCTCTTATATTCTAGATGGACCCGATATTTGAGATCTAAGCATTTCTATGATTCCCATGATAATAGGAATCAAGACACATGTAGATCTTATAAGAAAAAAACCCTATGGAGGTCTAACCCATTCATAGAGAGGGGTATTTTTTCATTTATATTATGGATGGACCCATGATCTGAGATCCAAGTATCACTATACATATTTTAATGATATAAATCAATATGAATTCAATTCTATACAAAGCCCCTTCTATAGATCAAACATGAACAGAGGGATGGGGGTGCTTCATTTTTTCCTCAACACAGATCCAACTCATGTACAATGAATTTTTAATGAAGTAATATCCCTAATTAGGAAAGAATGAAACCTTTGGTGAATGAGTTTTTAGTTCTAGAACCATGAAGGAACACATTTCCCCTATGTAGTGTCATTGGAGAAAACATGATGTGAACTGGTAGGAACCTTTAAGGGAAATTTTTTACACTAACATGTCTCAAGCATAAGAAGATGTAGCAGGTCCCATAAGGTGACCCAATGTTTTGAAGTCTGATCATAATGTATCTTGGAATTTTTTTATAATGTTTTAATGCCTTGTGGTAAGGATTTCTTCTGTGCAGTTTAACATCATTTGCTAAGGAAGTATTTAATTAATTTTAATATCATTTGGTTGGGATATAAAATACTATGAAGTTTAATGACTTTCCACCATGATCATGATTTCATAATGGAAGCTATGGGATTTATTTATTAAGAAACCTTGTGTTTTGGAGGGGGGAATTCATTCCCCATCCATTGTGGATAATGAGTAATAAGTGTTGGAATAATCCATTTTCATGATGTAAATCCCTTCCAACTTGGTTTCTAGGTTTGGATATTTCTTACAGGGTATCATTATGGTTCTTAGAATAGAAACCAATTATCATTTATGTATTTATTGGAGGTAAAAAATTTTTTAAAGGCTTTCGTAATCATATTCTAATGAACTTTTAGGTTTTCTGGCGTACTCAACCTTTTTCTCATCGAGCCATTCTAATTAATCCAAAAAATATTGTGATTGTTCATTATCTAAGAATTTTCAATAGAAAATTATTCAAAAGTGATGAAAACTAGAATTTGATGTTAAATAATACCTATATCCAAGAAACTAGTGAATATGGGGTTGCTTGTGTGGTAGTACACTTGGTAGTATAGTATAACCTTAAAGCATGAAGAATCTTGTCCAACCCAGGATTTTTGGCTCATCCACCATTTTTGGAGTATATTCAATAGAGTACTACTTAAGACCTCTATCTTTCCATATTTCACTACATGATAATGGGATAAATAGTTTGAATCAATTTTATATTCATGATACAATCTCTACAATTCAGAAGAAAAGAATGTACTGCTATTGTCCATCAATATCTTGTGAGGGACACTGAATCTGGTCATAATATTGGGCTTCAAAAATTGGATGATATAATTTATTTCAAATTACTTGAGGGGTATGGCCTCATCATCTTTGGAAAATAATTTATTATAATTTAGTATGTATTAAAACTACATAGAAGTAACTGGGGGATATTCCCTCACAATGTCGATTCCCCATATAAAAAAACAACCCTAAACAATTAGCTGTGTTTAGAAAATCCAGGGGTTGATGGATAATGTTTTCATGAATATTACATTCATGAAACTTCCTAGTGATTTCCATGTAGTCATGCACCATGTTTTTCATATAGTAACCAAGACTCCTAATTTGGGGGTATAGTTTAGTTCTATATTTCTGAGGACCGTAGGAGCCTATATGGACTACCTCTATACCATTGGTAATATCTCATACTATAATTTATATGAGGACTACTCAATAATATCCTCATTAATAAATGGATTTCTACTCCTTTTTCCCTTCCATAAGGGTAATTTTCACTACAAAGAATCAAATATGTCCACTTTTGGCTAGATCCAATTTGAGTGTCATGTTTTTGTGGTATTATATTATGGGTTCTAGCCATTTGGGGGTGGATATCAGATCATTATTATATAGGGTAGTGTTGATCTAATTCATTAATTCAATGTCACAGAAGATTACTGGCGAGACCAGCCTTCATTTAATGATTTCAAAAATCACTTCGTCTTGATTGGGATCATCCAGAACTATGGCTATATTATCCAGTGCATTTGTACGATGATTTGGTGATCAAGTGACATGATGCAGTGTTGGTTCAAATGGGAATTCTACCATTAATTTTTTATCATAACTTATGAGGGGGGAAACTTCTTCCTTTTTGATTCAACACTCACCATTTATCTATTTTATTACTATATTTGAGTCCCCTTTGACATTTAGGAGGATATATTTAGCTTTATGAATAGCTCCAAGCATACAATAAGGGATTTTTATTATGAATCACCATTAGTACATCCTCTAGATAGTGATAAAAAAATATGGAAACATTTATTTATTCTTGGAAACAATTATAATCACTAGAATAACTTGATTAAGCTTAATGTGTTCCATTCTCTATCTAGTAGTAATTTTGGAGGCACCATCAAAATAAATCATGCATGTTCATCGGGTTTCAGGGGAATAGAAAAAATATTCTCCTATAATTTCATTATCTACTAGACTGTTTTTTAGGGTGGGATTTATTGCAAGAAAATCATCCATGGCCTGTCCTTTAACTTTCTTTCTTGACACAAATTGGGTGTCAACTATTTTTGGATAATCACCCATCATAAAAATGTTCAATTAAAATAGGGAATCCAAGAATGTACTTGAGTGGGTTTATATTAGAGACCAAGTGGACATTGTGATGTTTTTCATAATGCATCATCTTTTTCACTGTAAATATGAGTGTGAGGTATTTTTCTCAATATTAGAATATTGAGTCTCAATATCTAGAATAATTTAGATGAGATATTAGAGACTTATTTCATTCCCCATATAATTTTTCTATACTATGAGAGCCCTGTGATATTATTCCATATTGGCTAGGTTTTGGATAAGTGGATTTTCTTCTACCAACATTATCGATACCGGTGGATGTAGATGGTATATCATGAGATTCATGAAATATTCTGGGAAATACTTATCCTATAGGTAGTAGAATATATTATTTATTAACATAATGAAGTGGATAGATTTTCCTTCTATGTTGGCTATGAAACACTGAATATAAGTGAGGTTACCTTTGAAACCCCTCAATTATTTAAGATTATGAGTGGGTAAAATCACAAATATTTGACATGTTTTTTCTGGATCAATATCAATGATGTAGTAGAATACCACAAATTCAATGAATTTCCCTGATGTTACTCTAAAATCATACTTTAGAGGATTCATCATCAAACTATGATACTGTAATTTACTGATGATTTCTTGAAAATACATGAGGGGATTAAAATATTATTGATATGTAACCATCGGGTCATCAATATAACATTCTATTATTCATCCCAATAAGTGTATAAATATATGATGCATGGTGCATTGATAATTAGTATAAGTGTTCTTTAAATCAATGGGCAAGACCTAGTAGAAAAAATCCCCTAAGGCACTCTAAAAACAACTATTTGTATTCAGTAGCCCTCATTATCTAATCATACCTTGAATTCCAATTCATAAATGAAAGATCTTGGAAGCTATAAGTTGCATCAATCAAAATTTATGTGATATTTAATGATAAATCATTCTCTTGAGAGTGTTTATTAAGGTTTATAAAATCAAAAAATACCCTCATCTTCCCATTTTTTTCTTAACATGGATGGTGTTAGAAATACATTTAGGGTACTACACCTCTCAAAAAAAGATTATATTGATCCTTTCCTCAAATTATGATTATATGATAGTATCTTGAAAAGGGTTAAATATCATAGATTCATGCTTAAAAAATTTATGGTCACCATGTAAGACTAGGTGATGAGTATCCACATATAGGTTCATCCCAACCATCTCTATATAATTCAAAGAGAACATGTATCAATGCTGCTTTAGAAATAAAATGTATGTCCACTAATCCCTAAGAGGAATAGCGGAAATAATAAAAATTGGTTTTGGGTATTCTTTTGTTCCCAAATTCACCTTATAGTGCTCATTGATGGTGGTAGAAACATCTTCATCAAATGATGGTGGATTATTCTTGAGTTAATCCTCTTCTTATTCTTCCGTTTTTTATGTTCATGGGTGAATCTTCAAACATGGAGGATAATTCAAGGGAATATATTTCACTGTTGAGATAAGAGAGGCCATGAGAAGAAACACTAAAATCCAAGACTACTAGAGACATCACATATAGATTTAGGTGACACTTTTCTTCCATTATGAAGTAGAGGTATGAACATCCTGAGATGAAAAGAATGTATTAGGGATAATTTCCAATTTTTACTAATTGTAAAAGGAAATAATAAGATCTTGGTAGTTTATTAGTCTAACTTACCTTTTATGAACTCAATTATGGTTATGTGATTTCCATCATATAGACATGGGCTAGTGAAGTTTTTGGTTCACAACAACATAATGGGATTGAGTTTACTACCTTGATCAAGTTTATGGTCATCACATAATCATTGTTGAGCATACTCTAGGTATTTTCAGGGGTAGTTCCCAAGATTTTGGGTTTGGAAACACACTTATCACCTTCCACAATTATTTTTTTTTCTTCCCTATTATAGAAAATTTCTTCTTCATATACAGATTTTCAAGACTCAAAGGGGGTGTTGTCACCATGTAGTATGCCAATCTTTCTATGTATGGGGTATTTCAAGCATTGATGAAACTTTTAAGGTACCTCCATGTGGATATAAATACATGGACTTCCATGAAAGAAATTTTATTCTATTTTTTGCAAGATAATGTTGAACATAGTATTAGATGTGATGTCCTTGAACTAATCCTTAATCTATATCTTTCTGATGGGCCTTTTCTAGCTCATAAATTTACCATAAATGGTCAGTTTTGTTGGAGAAAAGTCCCCCTTTCAATATCCCAATTGTCTTAGGGTCCAAAGGGAGAGGAGGATGATCCTGGAACCATTTCCAATAAATATCCCTTAATATGTTGACATTTTCGAGTTTTCATGACACACATATGTGTAACATCCCATGATTTCATAGTATGTTATTTCTTCAAAGTAATTCAATAACTTGTGCTACATGCAACACTGAGATCAAGCGCACCACGACTTACAAAACTAGCCGTTCAAAAAGAGGTTATGAAAAGTATTAGCTAAATTTTGAATTTTATATCCTCCATATAATTTTAAAATCCATATTATGTGTTTCTTATACATAATATGAGAACAAATTCAATTTTTCAGATAAAGGAAGTATTTTTCAGAAAATGAAATTTTAGTACCTTTTAATAGAGAACCCTTTTTAAATCCAATATTTTACACTTTTATATATTTAATTTGAAAAAATAAACCTCTTCCATAGAATTGGACTTAAAAATTTAGTTTTGATAAATTTTTGGTGTTTTCCTGATAGCATTCATATTTTGATGAATAATTAATAATGCTAAATTTTAATTGAAAACAAATTTTTTGATCGAAATAATTTATAGTGTCATATTGTGAATTTTATTGGTGTTAAAGTATAATAATATTATATTTTTATCATTTGATACAATGTTGGTCATTATAAGTAATTTCACATTTAAATTTGATATAAACACATGTCAATCTTTTAATTGTTTTTACTTCTTTAAAACCCGATTTTTGGTTTTGACAATGGGAATTATTTTTAAATTAAATAATGATAATTATATGTTTTGAATTTGGTAAAATAAAATTAATTTTTTAATTTGTAATATCAAAATTATATTAGGTTGAATTTATGGTATTTTTCTGAAAACATTTAATTTTTGATAAATAGTGGAAAACACTATGTTATTATTTAAAATAAACTTTTTATTTAAATATTTATTTATTTTATTTAAATTTATTTTAAGTAAACATAGATATAAAATACCTATATAAGTTCAATTTAATTTATTGAAGTCATTTTATAACAAAATTAGATGTATAAAATTTTATTGAACTTTTTAACGTTTTTTACCCACCTTCTAGGCGCATTTGCAAATTTTCATAAAACTTAATTTTATGGCTTCTGTAAGTTGAATTTCAAAAATCTGATAAACACAGTTGACATCAGTAAGTAAAATTTTGTTCAATAAGATGAAAATATTTTTTTTGTGTGAATAGTAACATTTAACTTTTATTTACCATGGTTAAAAGTAAATAGGGTAATTTATCATAAAAATGATATTATAATTACCCTAACACATTTAATGATTCTATTGGATAAGTGTATTTTGACCAAAAACAACCTTAGGATTAAAATATTATCCTTTAGGTCCACTTTCATTAGATTAGGACATTTATTATTATTTTATATAAAGAAGAGTTAAAAGTGTTAAATTCAAAGTTTAATAATTAAACCATTTTTAATATATGGTTACTCATGAGATAAATTTAATTATAAATATTAAATATAAATCTAAAACTATTTCATACATAATGGTATTTTATTTACAATGTTTATACAATAAATAATTTAATTTATTTATGACATAATGATGATGTAGTAATTGCCTTATTAATAAAATATTAAAATAATTGATATTATAAATACCCAAATAAATGATAATTGAGACTTTTGATTAATTAAACGAATTTTATAGGTTAATATGACATGTTAGGGTTTATTAAATGAATTTAGTTTTAAGTAATAAAGTATTTAGGACTTCAACAAAAATCAATTACTAAATAGTGTCAAAATTGACATAAATGAGTTTTTAAAACCAATACTATATTATTAATTAATATAATTTTCCTAGAAATATAAGGTTCAGACCAAAGACATAGATATGGTTATATATTTTAGTAATTAACCACTTGGGGTTATTTTGGTAGTTTATAGTAACTTTATTAACCATATAATATAAAAATACAAAGAGACACGGTAAATGTCAAACAATTTAACTTAGAGTTAAATATAAATGACAAGGTTAATATAGTGACCTAAACCTATCTAAAACATATTGGATGAGAGTATTTATATCCATACCCACCTTATCCTACATATAAATTATTTTTGATCCATTATAAACTGAAAATTATTTTATTATAAAATAATATTTCAATAATTTCATATGGTTCCCCTCACCTCTCTTATAAAAGGTCACTTCCCGTTCTCATAATTTCACATCTCCAAAGCCATTTTTCTTGGAAAAACCCTTCCCAAATATCCTTCCAACTTCCCTCAATTCAATATAGAGGCCTTAAATTGATCAAAAAGCTATCTTAAGGAGCCATTTTGATCATATCAAAAGGAAAGACCGGAAGAGGAGGTAATAATTTATGTCATGTAGTTTAAAATTATGGGGGGGGGAATAAATATATGGATTCTTTTACGAATTGGGTATGGAGATCAGGCCTTATAAATTAATCCAATGTATCTTTCCTATAATAGGAATCATATTCCTCATATTTTAATTTTTATTCAATCCACTAATAGGTGAGGATAGATAATTAAACATTATGATGGTTATTTCCCCAAATTTTAACAATATGGGAATACATTATGGACTTAAACCATAGTGAATTCCTAGTTATGGAAGAATTTGTTACATATTGTTGAGAGGGTATTAAACACCCAGGTTTCCCTAATTGAGTATATTTTTATGATGCTAGGGATATGATAATCACAAATCCCTATGATGGTGTCATTCATGTTTACAATGATAAATATGAGATAACAAGTGACCACAAACAATGTGTATAGATACATGGAATACATATTGATGGAACCCTCATGGAATGATTGGTATGAAGCTTGGGCCTTATGAAGGAATATTATGTACCCTGTTTATAACTAGAATAAAATTATTTATAGTTCATTTATTTCCCATAATCTATTGGAATATGAGGAAGGATAGTAGACCTAGAGGGGGTGGGTAATATGAACTATAGTGAATGGAATATAGAGGGATATACACCAAGGTGGATTATTATGAGAGATATACAACCCTTATCCTCTAATGGGTAAAGAGTGACGACTATGATTGGATGATTGAGCATGTTTGGATGGAATGAGGATTCCATAATACAATAAGGTTACATGAGTGCATAAACCGAATCAATTATGGTCACTTACAATATGAAGTTGGATCTCTCGACCAAAATATCATGGTAATGTGTTCAAATGGTTTGAGGGAATATATCCAATTACTCATACTTTACAGGGATGATGTACCTGAGGATGTATACCTGAAATGACTGACATGTCTAAAGATTTCTACTTAACATGAATAATATATCTGAGGATGTCTTCCTGACAAGTACGAGTCTTTCTATTTATAAAGGTTGTCATATTGGAGGACTATCACGTGAACCAAGTGTTATATATGAGGATCTTTTCATGATCATACTGATATATCCAGGTGCTTCGCATGAACTAAGATGACATACAAAGGGTCTTTATATGATCAAGGTAACATGTCTTGAGGTATGTCATGTGATCCATTTGACATGTCCAGAGTGTGTTTGTTGATCCACCTGACAAATTTTTAGGTTATCAGATGATGCAGATTACATATATGAAGGTTATCATTTAATCTAGAAAACATTTCCAAGGTGTCTTTTCTTGATCAAGGAGATGATCATGCAAATCACATAAGTACATCATGTAAAAAATAGAATATCCTCCTTCGTATGAAGATTCCATCATTTTTATTCTTCTTTATGTAAACTTCCAAATACTTTCCATACATTTTCTTACTAAGGCATCATGTGATCAAGCTGACATGTCAGAGGTCATTTTCATGGTCAACCTAATATGTCCAGGGTGTGTCAAATAATCCAAGATAACATGTCCAAGGTGTCTTCACATGATCAAGGATCTGAGCATGAAAATCACATAAGACCTTCACATGAAAAACAATGTACATTCCATCACACGAAGATTGCGTCATTTTCATTCTTCTTCATGTAAATTCCCAAATAGTTTTTTTGGATGTTTCCCACTGAGAATACATGATCAAGAAAAAACGACATTAGTCCTTTGAATGATCCAACTAACATGCCATATATCCTTCATGTGACCCCACTGACATGATATATATCTTTTATGTTATTAATAAATTTATTATGTGATGTTTATACACATAATTCCTAATGCCATAGGTTACTCACTATACATTTTAGGTGGAGGACTATTGAGATCACACAATCATTCACTCTATGTAGATCTATCTCACTTATATGTGTCTTCCTTTGATTTTTTGTTGAGGGAATTTATAGTTATCACTACCCTAAATCTATACCAATTTCAATAACGATTAAATCTAATTTTTTTCTAGAGTTGGTGGAGGGATCATATGGATAATGTATCAAAAAATTAACATAATCCCCCAAATGACATATTTGATTCCATATTAGTTTCATGTAATAAAAAACACTATAGGTTCACTATTTCATTATCATATTTCATTAGACCATGGATTACCAAAGCGATTTTACATGATTAACCCATGATTTTTAATTAATTTTGTGTGAATGAATCAACTTTTTCAAGAGCCTTTACATGACCGAGTTGACATTCCAAAGGGACTTTTGTGTTATTAGGCCAACATGTATAAGTCCATTTGTGTTATCAAGATAGTAGGTATGGGGCCATTTGAGAGATCATGTTGGCATGGGGAATGACCTTCGCATGATTAGTCTACTAATCATCTGAAGCACATAAGTCATTATCTTAAAAAAATAGTATAGCTCTTCATCACATTTGTCCCACATCATTTATAGATTTTATCACATGACCCTATTATAATATTATCATATGTTTTTCAATAGACATGTTTTGTGATTTTATGGACTTGTCTGAGGGGGTTCACATTACCATCTTAGAACATCTAGAATCATTCACAAGATTAAGAGTTCTTGTTTGATGAAAATTTCATGATCAAGCTGGTATGTATGGGGCGCTTTATGAGATCAACATAGATTCTTAAAAGGCCTCTAAATGATCAGTAAACAGATCATGTGAAGCACATAATCCTTTTTCATGATAAAATAACTCTTCTTTGCATAAGGGTCTAGTAATTTTTAGCTTTTATCACATAGTCCCCTTGGGAAAATTTCAAGAAATTTTCCAATTAACATGTAACATGATTATAAGGACTTATATGAGGGCCTTTGTGTGACTATTATGGATCATTTATAAGCCATCATGAGATTGATAAGGACTCTATGATTGATTCCACATGATCTGGAGGACTTTTATGATGAATTTCTTTAGAGAAAGATGGCATATATGATGGATTTTGTAAGATCATGAGGTATTTTTTGACAGAAATCATTAGATATTGAGGGATGTTTTGATAGATTTTGTGAGATCATGATATATGGTCTAATGGATTTCATTTGATTAATTGAATCATCATGTGAAGCACGTGTCCCCTTCTTGTGATTCCCCTATAATCCTATGATCACGAGTCCCATAGAAGGTTATACTACTTTCATGCTTCACACAATTAATCTCCATGTAATAATATTGTTCCTTTATTTAATTTTTGGATAAAATATTATCCACTCTCTGGGTATTTCTCAAACCCTAAATTTTCTGATGATCATTTTATTTAAGTCAATAGTTTCATACACATAATCCCAAAAAATTACATAAATTTTCAATGTTCCCTGCCAAGATAATCAGAGTGGATTAGGTTCACTTCCTATTCTATAATTTCCTTAGTCAAGGTTCACTTCCAATACTGTCATAAAGGCCAAAGTGACTTACTAAACTGGGTTCACTCTAGTCCTTATTATCTGATGAGATCTCCACCTTTTCCCAATGCATTGGAGGGATATATAATTTTGGTCTCAACCATCACATAATTAAAACCATACATATGTGTTCAAAAAGATAAAAAACATTAATTATATCATAACCCATGGAAAGAAAAAGATTTTTTTTTAAAATTTCATAATTTCTTGATATCATAACGTGTGGAAAATAAAGGATTTTTATAAAGGTTTGATAATAACTTAATTAACATATGGGAAAGAAACGAGTTTCATAGAATCATACTTAAATCAACACCATCATAAGATTCCCATTGAAACAAATTTGATGGTATCATAATATAATAACCCAAATTAAGTATAAAAATACTTAAAGGATGTTTAAATCGATAAAGAATAACTTTAAATTTTTATTCAAAACAATATTTGAATACATGGTAAAATATCCTTTTCTTTTGATATAATTTTACATAAACATTTACATAATATTGAGAAAAGATTTATCACTGAGAATTACCTAGTAAAATTGTAAATTAATATTAAAATAATAGAAATGTCTTGGTAGTGGGATAATATATTCATTCTGTATAAGTTAAAAGAAAACATTCAATTCACTCTTTTGTAAAAAGGAAAAAAAGTTTTTTTAGAATTTTTTAGGATATAATATTTTTTAAATTCTTTTAAATAAAGTAATAGGCAGTGAAAATTACATTATTAAAATATTTTATAATATGTAAGAACATTCATAAAATAATATTTCTATCTATGGTCAATAAATAAAAGGTTTGTTGATCAAAGGTGAAATAAGGTCAACCTTTCATTAAAAATAATTCATAATTATTTTAAGTTCCAAAGAGAGGGAAAATGTAACAATACCTAATAAATACAAAAATAACTATGGGATAATAAAATATATGTAGTTTAAAGTATAATCTCAATATAATTTCCCTCAAGGGAAGTTTAGCATATATAATTCTGAAAAGAAATGAGATTGTAACATAAACCCCTTACCTAAAGCCCCATATTGCTTTTAATGAATTCAATTATCCATAATAATAAATATATATTCATTATAAATATATTCCATATATATATTGATATAAAATATTCTATTTATCATTACATTATAATTTCTAATTATGTTTTTTTACAATGTCTTCATAAAATGGAATATTTAGGTGAAAAATAGTTAGTTTACCATGCATGTTTCAGTTTGACGGTTCTAATATTTGAAAATTGGTCATAATTTAATCATCTTCATATGTATAATATTTATTCATAATAATTTTTTTATAAATATTCAAATAAAGCGGTGATGAAATATGAATTGCATAGTCATGTGGAGATGGTTGTCTACCCATACACATCAATGACATTATCATTTTCCAGTATAAGGAAAGGAAAGATGGTAGAAAATATAGTATAAATTAAAAATAAAACATATTTCATATATATCATATATAAAAATTAAATCTATTTTAATTACAAAACCTCAAATGATGGTGGTGGAAAATCAATCATATCGCTATGTGGAGGAGGTTGTTCACACACACGCATGAGCAATACTTTTATTTCCCATTTGATTGAAATGAGGTGGAAAAAGGATGATCCATAATCATAATAACAATTAAATATATATACAATACTATATTAATTATTTTAAAATAGATAAAATATATTTATAAGAGGTATAAGAATAAATAAAATTAAAGTACTTAGTTATGAGTTATACCTATTCACTGAGAAACCTCCTTTAGATTATGCCTTCAGCCTAACAAATATTGTATTATGATCAATAAAAGAGAAATAAGTTTTTTAGGGATTATTGGAAGGTTTTTGGGTAGTTATTGGATAATATAGATGTCTCATGGAGTGTGGGAAAGTGAATAGAGGTGGTATCATTTTATAAGGCAGGGAGAGGACACACTTGGAATTTTTACAATGATTAAAATATATTAATGTCTTACTCATGTTTAGTGGATAAAAATTATAAGGATTCTATTATACTAAGTATAAGGTATAAAATAATCAAAAAATAAAATTGATTAAACATTTATGTGATATTTTAATCCTTATCTCTTAGGATACCCCCTATAAACCTCTTTAACCTTAATCATGGATACACATTTTTATTTTTTTTACTATTAATTATGACTAAAAATTAAGTTTACCTTATTAAATAGTATTTATTTTGATGATTAAAATTATTAAATACATTTTAAAATATTTTCTTCTAATTTTTTTTAGAAATTTACTTTAAATTAAGTGCGCTAAATTCCACAAAACTGGTTTTAGAAAAATGTGTTTTATGCATAAAAATGAGTATACCATTATTCATTTCTATGTAAATACAATTAAATGAATGATAAAATATTTTACTCAATATATTATTTAAAAATTTAATTACAATATTTTTTTCAAAACTTAATAATTTAATTTATTAATATAAAAACCCATTGTGTGCATAAAAACTATTTTTTTATAAAAACAACTCTTTTTACCTTCAAATGATTTTATATTAATTTATAACCAATTAAAAATTAATGAAATCATTTTAATGATATATATATATATATAAATAAAATTTCATAATTTATATTTTTATAATCATATCCTCCAATCCAATGGCTAGGTGATAATTTTCAAATTAAATAATAATATTTTAATAGTATATCATGGTTTATTTAATTGTGGAGTTGCATGTAAAAGATATCAATGAAATTAAATTTATCTGAAAATAAATATACCATAAAATAACAGGTAGTTACAAGGAGAGTACATTAATGGTTTTACATGGGTATAATGTTATGTTGAGATGATTTTGATGGTTTTTTGGGGATTATACTATTACACTAGGAAGTAGTAGAAAACCAAACATAGGAAAATATACCCTAAAAAAAGAAAAAATACATAAAAAATAACACCAATGAAAATATACTACCTAAAATGGTATTTCAGAGGCCACTATCTTCATATTAAATAGATTACGGTATGATGATGAAAATAATCATAAACAATAGAGGATTTCTACCTCCATAGGTAATCCACTGTCCAAAGAATCCATGATCATACCATGAGAGCTCCCATTAACTAAATGGGTGCTAGTGACTTCACTGTGTGGTGGATAGTGATATGAGATAGAAGAGATATTATTTAATGGTTTTAATAAAATTTATGATATTCTAAACCATCATCCATGCATTCACAATCATCATTGCCCTAATGAGAAAACTCCCTATATATAGTTAGTGATCAATTATTTTTAGTGAATGAGGAACATTCACTTTAATTACTTTTGTTAATACACATAGAAGTATTCTTAATTGAATACCTAAATGATGGTATGGAATTAAAAACTAATCCATATCATGGATTAAATAACCATAAACCATTGGGAGGAGGTGTGGTAGGGCTAGATAAAGGAGAACATGATGCCATGTTTCATCACATGGAACTGAGTTATGTTGTTATCAACATGAATTCAAACTCATGATTTAGGATAAATTAATTAAAATGTATCCTTAACATATATGAATCATCTTCATATAATTTTATTCAACTTTAAATAATCTTCCATTCATACTAAAATCCAATAAATAGTTTATGATAAACTCTACAAATCATTTTGAATCCATCCAAACTATTTTGGTTGTTATTCTATCAAGATATATTTATTTTGGAACAATAACTTTGTCTAAAACATAATAATTATCTAAATAACCAATAGTGTGACCATATAGACCATAGTATCATTGAAAACAAATATCAAATCCATATTTCAGAGATGTTAGTAAATCCATCCTCTAAAAAATAATCAGGGCCACTAATGCTATAAAGGGTTCTAGAATGATCTCCATAAAACACAATCATATCTCTATTTTCACTTTTCTACCATGATATAAATCATATACATCAAATTTATATCCATATAATACCATTTCCAATCACATGATGTGAAAAATAGACATAAAAAATGTAAATCATTTATATTTTGTCTCATCTTTTATTGATTCTATAAAATAGAATGACCATGTCAGTGAATACATCACATGTCAATGAACTAATACATGATTACATCACATGTTCATCATATAATTAGTTGAACATGTCATATGTGAATAAACTACAAATTACCAAGAATTTAATAATTATAATTTTATAAATGTCTAGATGTATTTACGTGTTGTATATGTGGAAAAATCCCATCTTGGTTGTACTCTCACTGATGAAATGTTCAATATCATTCTAAATCACTAACTAATTAGGTAAGTTGAAATGACTTATGTTAGAATGATATAAAAATATTAAGGTTCTCTTAAAATTTATGTGACCAAACATAAATAATAATGATAAATTATACGCATAAACCCCTATGCGTATTAAGTATTGTATGAAATTACATGTGATATAATTTAGTGGACCAGTACTAGTAATAAGTCTTCACTAATTAACAAGTCCTGGGATTCCACTAGGTTTCGTAGTTTCCCCGGTGTCCTCATGGCGTTGGAGTTCAATAGGTGTCCTCCTTCATTGGGGGTTTCTTCTTCTTCCTTGATTTGAAAGCCTTGGTGATTCATATGTGTTCTCTCAATCCTCAAATCGTCTTTCCATCCCTCTTCTTTTGTTCTGCATATGCGACGCCCCCCTCTCAGATCTCGAACAGATCTTCAGATATCGAAGACCATGAAAAAGATTTTATCCTCCTAGTTCTGAGGTTTTGAATCCAAAACTGGTTCAAGGGAACTATGATTTTGGATCTTGAACTCGGATGACCGGGAAGAAAATTGCTGCTTGGTCGCTGTCCTCATCCCCTCGGTGCGGTGGGTTTCCTAGTTCGGTATAGGCCTTACTGTGGATTCAACTCTCCGGCTCCACAATTGACGGGCCATGAATGAAAAGTTGTGTGATTCCTGCTGCGTAGATCCAATCGTGAAGCCCTAGACGCGTTCCTCATTTGATTGGCTCGGAAAGACAAGTCACCAGACTACTACCATGAAGCTCTGGTCACAATGCCCTGATTGCGAAGTGGAGGGGGAGTCAAGAAGCTTATTCCACGAAGCCAGATCGCGAAGAGGCTGCCACGTAGGGCTGCATCGTGGTTGGTGGTGTGCCTCGCAGAGAGATTTAAAGGGGAGCATGAGGATCATCGTGAGTTATCCGCTCGTGAAGCCACATTCAGAAAACCCCACACCGTGTTGTGACTGCCTCACGAAGAATCCGCCGCGAAGCCGCATCTGTGTAAAAATATCGCAAAACATCCACTACATTGAGCTGACCCACAAACACAGGTTTAATTTGCGGAGAGCTCCATCCAGGAAACAATTTGGTCATGAAGGCCCTGACCGGAGATCATGAAGCCACTTTGCGAAGAGTTGATTGCGCAAGCCGGGGCATGGAAGAAGGCCGAAGTGTGGGGTAGCCAGTCCAAGGTCTCTCTGCTTGGACTAGGCCTGGATAGTGTGTCCCTTGGACTCGGCCGACCTTGGTCATTCCTTGCTAGACACGGTCCACGAATCCTATCTTTGACGTCTCAGAAGTGAGAGTGGATGCTAATGATATTCCAGTCCATCTATGGAAACCTGACCACCGACTGTTTCACCAAGAAGGGAAAAGCACCGGGCACGTTTTAAGGAGCTCTAACCCATCCCATGAACACTGATCCATGGAGACAGATCTAGTGAACCAATGGAGTAGGTTGTCCCTAACGGACAAAGAGAAGGCGTCAATCGAGGTCTGAAAAAACAGAGAATCACTCTTGAAAAAACGCATGTCTCTATTGGTGGTCGGAAAGTTCGTTGAAAATATATTAGTAAACCACGGGGCCCTCAAAAAAACCCTCCAGAATCATTGGAAACTGGAAGCTGGAGTAGCTATTCGGGAAGCAGGGAACAATCACATTGTGTTTGTGTTCTTCAACAAGGGAGATAGAGATAAAATATTGAGTGGTAGACCATGGTCCTTCGATAATCAACTCATCCTCATGGAATATTACAAAGGATAGGACGATATCCAGTACATTAATCTCACCCGGTCCCCCTTCTGGATACGCATCAAAGGAATCCAATTTCATACATGAAGAGAACGATTTATGAGAGAAATTTGGGACTACATTGGCCAATTCCTTGATTGGGACCACTCAGAACATATACAATAGGGGCCTGAGGTTCAAATTAAAGCCGTTATAGAAGTGTCAGATCCATTGATGAGGGGAATGGTTTTGAAATTCGATGGCACCAACACTTGGATATCATTCGAGTTTGAGAAACTCCCAATCTTCTGTTTCTTTTGTGGATGCCTCAGCCATCTAGAAAGAGTGTGTGTCTTGAAGAAAATTAATGATTCTAGTAATCTCATCCTTCAATATGGCCCATGGATCTGTCCAAATTAACCAGATATTCCTTCATCCCTAAGATGGAGAAACAAAAGGACCGCAATAGTCTCACATTAGCTCATACAAGACAGACAGAAACTGTTCAAGAAAATGTCTTTATATTTGGACCACCAGAATTCCCTAAAGATGGCCTAACCACTCAAAGGGAAACTGGCATATATACTAACCACCTGAAGGTAACTAGCTCAACATTTACAGAGCTCGTAAAGACACTAAAAGACCCACCAGAAAAAATCCCAAAGGCAACACCGATGCACTTTGAACCACCTATTCCCGACCCCAATCCAGAAGATAGAGTTCATCCTTACCCCCTATAGTACAATGCTCAAACATCTACAAAGCGGGTGATGAAGCAAAAGGAACCATCAAAGCATTTCTCAAAGTCATGGTCGATGCACATCGAACCACCAGATCCGGACCCTGACCCACTATTGACCACATCAGGTAGTCCAACATTAAGGGCACATAGACTGACGTAAACTCCATCACTGAGCCCAAATACCTGTCGAACGTGGAAAAAGGTGCTACATGAAAAAATTTAATGATCATATGAAAGACCATATACCTTGAGTTATGAAAATAAAAAATAAAACTTTCCAGTTAGGGTGGAAGATCACCAAAAGGAGGGAAACAAAAAGTGGTGAAACAAGTCCGGAGGAATCAAAGGCGGCGGCGGGTGAGACCCAGCCCCACCAAGAACAATGATTAATTTATTCTGGAACTGTTGTTGGCTTGGAAAACCTCGAATGGTTCGTATGATATAGTGAAACTATGCTCAAAGTCTCCCCGATATGGTTTTCCTGTCCGAAACCATACTGGAAAACAAGGACATCAGTGGAATAGCCATGAAATGAGGTTTCCAAGGTTGCCTCCCAATCTCCAGACAAGGCCACTCGGGGGGCCTCTATCTCCTGTGGAAGGATAATATCAACGTCAAGATTTTTTACTTCTCCTCGCACCACATGGCAATGACTATTTAGGTGGACCATCACCCACCCTGGACATTTGTGGGATTCTATGGATGGCCATCCAAGGATGATAAGGTGATGTCATGGGATCTTCTATGCAAGTTGTGACATGACTTACCAAGCAATATTCTTTTCATAGGATACTTCAATGAGATTTTGTTCTATAAGGAAAAGAGGGGTGTAAACACTTGAATCAAGGCTTCGATGTCATACTTCAAGGATTTAGTCTCTATGGAGGACTTGGCCGATATGGGGTACACAATTAATCCTTTTACATGGTTCCACAACAATACAGAAGGCACCCGCATCGCTGAGCGTCTTGATAGATTTTTGGGTTTTACTGATTGGATTAATCTATTTAGCATGTTTCATATCAACCACATGGCCCTCAACTTCTTGGACCACTGTCCAATTCTCATTGACTGTACACATGGTGAACGAAATAGACAATATAGCAGACCCTTCATATTTGAGAGATTATGGTCAAAAGATCAAGAATGCGAAGAGGTGATCCGATCAAGTGGGAAAATTACTCACGAGGATGTTTGAATCAATCTCCAACATGTTGCATCCGATCTAAGGTCTTAGAGAAATAAGAAATCCCACCACCTTGACCAGCACTTTGGCGTCCTTGAAAAGAGACTGAACAATATCCTCAAACAACCCTCATCCAATTGAAATCTCTCTAAGATTTCTACCACGCAAAGAGAGATGGATATGACCCTACATATCAAGGAGGGATACTAGGCTATGAGGGATCAAGATAACCATATAACATAAGGGGATCCCAATACCCAATATTTTCACCAAATAACATCATATATGAATCGAAAAAACTCTATTACTTGCATCTCACAACCCAATGGAAGCATAGTTTATGATACCAATGGTATCAATGAGGCCTTGACATGATATTTCCAGAACATATTCTCTGTAGGAACCCCTTTCATGTATGCTGAGGTGGAAGACTGTATCAGACCTGTGATCAATTAAGGGATCAATAAGCAGCTCACTAAAGATGTGACAAATGACGAGATATGCCTGGCTCTGAAACATCTTTATCCCACTATGGCCTCAGGACTGGATGGGTTCCACGCCCTATTTTTTCAGAAATACTGGCACATTATCGGTCCTGACATCTATAATATTATTAAAAATATCTGGGATGGGAATACCAGCATTGCGACCATCAAGGAAACTATCATCATCCTCATCCCAAAATCAAGAAAACTCTAGTGATCCCTGACTTTTGACCTATCAGACTCTACAATGTATCCTACAAGATCTTCTAAAAGATCCTTGTCAATCAGATGCAACCTTGGCTACCTGATATTATCTTTGAAAACCAGCGCACCTTTGTGGCCAAGAGACTGATTCCAGATAACGAGATTATGGCCCATGAAGTGTTCAATTCTATGAAATTATGCTCCACCGCGAAGATAGGAACCATGGCATGGAAATTGGACATGACCAAGGCCTAATATAGAGTAGAATGGCACTTCTTAAGATTCTTTATGCAGAAAATGGGTTTTCGTGCTAAATGGACAGATTTAGTCATGAACTTTTTCTCGACTATCTCTTTCAAAATCAAGGTCAACAGGGAGCTTACCAAAGAATTCGCTCCATCCCAAGGCCTTCACCAGGGATACCCCCTATCTCATTTTCTCTTTATTCTGGTGGATGACATGTTTTCTAATCTTATTTCTAGGGCTACATCTTATAAGTCGATTCATGGGGAAAAGGTCTGCCGTCTTAGCCCTCTAGTGTCACATCTCTTCTTCGCTAACGATTCCCTCCTTTTTTCCAGAGCAACAATTAATGAATTCCAGGTGATATGTCAAGCGATCCACCATTATGAGAGGGCGTCTAGACAATCAATAAATCATGGGAAATCTGAAATATCCTTCAGAATAGGGGTGCCTCTTTCTAAGAGGGAAGAAATTTGAGCTTCAGCTGGCATCCATATGGTTGATAAACATCAAAAGTATCTTGGGCTTCCCACGGTGATTTTCCAGTCCAAAAAAGAAATCTTGGAATCTCCTGTGGATAGGATTGAGAAAAAAATCAAGGCTGGACCCCAAAAAGAATTTCTAAAGCTGGAAAATAGACCCTCATCAAAGCTGTCATCCAATCTATCCCCATCTACTTTATGTCCCTGTTTAGGCTTTCGACAGCCATCATCGAACAGATCCACACACATACTGCCAATTTCTAGTGGAGGAAGAATGATGGTAGGAATCGACCCTACTGGATGGCCTGGGAGAATCTTTGCAAACCCAAATCAGAGGATGGGATGAGGTTCTAGAATCTCTATCTCTTCAACAACGCGCTGTTGGCCAAGAAAGGATGGCGCCTTATTTTCCACCCATCATCTCTTTGTGCATGAGTTCTCCGAGATATGTACTTTCCCTACATGAACTTTCATGCTTCCTCCCTTGGTCCCCGTCCTAGATTCCTCTTGAGAAGCATTTGGGGGCCCAGAAACTCATGGATAAAGGATTGGGCTGGAGGATTGAGACTAGCTCATTTGTTAAAATCTGGACTGATCCCTGGATTATTGATAAGGATGATCTACGGGCTACATCCCCTGCCCAACCCAGTCTTGAAGACACCATTGCTAGCTGCCACCTTTCTGACCAGGGACAGGGGTGGTGTTTGTAAAAGATCCTTGATTGGTTTAATGAAAGAGATCAAAGAATTATCCTCAGCATTCCTTGGGTTTCAGATGCAGGCCCTGACCATCTCCACTAGATCAATGACATCTCGGGCAGCTACACAGTTAGATCCGGTTACAGACTTGCTCTTGGTACCCACTCAGTCGGCTGGGATGAGGGACCATGGAAATCTATTTGGATGCTCAACATCCCCTAAAAATTTTTCAATTCTGGTGGCATGTTTGTTCGGGCACTCTCCCAACAATGAGCCTTCTCGATTAACTTCATATGGCCAGTTCCATTTTTTTCCCTTTCTGCTCAAACATTCTAGAAACTCCATTCCACGGTATCATTCACTGCCCATGATCTATGGAAATTTGGAATAAATGTGTCCCGACTTTAGTTGCTTCACTGTCATTGGCCATCGACCTTCCTCATCTTCTGATGCATTGATTCTCCTCTCTCTCTTAAGTATACGTTGGTTCACTTTGCACTTTGGCCTAGATTATTTGGGTCCGGCGTAACGATGATATTTTTCACCAAGCCCACAGACCCCCCAAATTTTGGATTGATTGGGCCACTTCTTGGATTGAGGGTTGGAAAGGCCACAATGGACATTCTTTGTGGGGAGTTCCGCCCTCCCATCCCATTCATTGGAATCCCCCATTGAATGAGATTCTTAAGATTAAAGTGGACGTGTCTCTTCCAAAGGATGGGCTTTTCTCCCTCGGCCTCCTTACCTGAAATCATATGGGGCCATTTCTGCTAAATATGAACAACATCAGGCATTCTGGGAACCAGCAGCTTTTGAAGTCACAACCATCCTTGCTGGTATGATGCTCATTCTTGAACGTGGATGGGGTGATTTCATCATGGATTCTGACTGCCTTACCGCAATCGATTCTATTATTCACAATGATGGCAGACTGTAGTCTTTTGGCATCATCCTTAGGATAATTATTTCACTACGTCAAAGTTTCTCAGTATGAACCTTCTCCTTCACCAAAATGGAAGGAAACAATGTATCCCATCAGCTTGCAGCCTCAGGCCCATTCGTTACCAACCAGTTACAGCTGGAAAATTTCCCTTCATGGATTTTTCAGATGTACTTCTGCTGATCTTCTTCATTAATAATATTTTCTTTTAATAAAAAAAAATTCATCACTTATTAACTAATGAGTCGAATATTCATATCTTGAATAGAGATATTTGCATTGAGTATAAAATTATTCTAATGATAACTATAAAATATCATCAAAACCCATGATATTTGAGGATGAAATTATTTTATGGATAACTCAAAATCACACTCCATTAGATATTATCATTTAACTATTCATTTAATGTTAATTTTAGAAGACATGAATGAATGATAAATGAATATTGAATTTATTATACTAACATGATACATTAAAATTTTGTTACCTAAATATATTATGTATAATATAATAAGAAAATCTATATGACTCTCATGCTTCTGTTGTGATAACAATCTCATCAATAGATGCACTACATTTTCATCTGTATCAACCCAACTAATCATAAAATTACTCATCTCAATGATCTATCATATAGTATGAGAATTTTAATGGACGTGATTGGTCCTTTGGTGAGACCATGGTTTTTTATACTAAGATATAGCTCCATTTTATTAATAGTAATGACTGATCATTCTATTAATACTAAGAACCACTCCAATTTTAGTAATGAACTTTTGATCCAGACAACGTCCTTGGTATCATTTTATGAAGCAATGTATTCTTCCTCTATTTCAACTATCATATTGTGTATTATTTGGAATTATTCCATACAATAACTCCACCACTTTGGAAAATCATGAAACCATATTGATATTTCATATCATCTTTGTAATATTAGAAAATAGCATCTATGTATCCCTTTACACAAATATCATCCACTCCTCTGAATATCAAGAACATTTCCACAGTATTTCTTGACTAATTAGAGATAACATTTACAATAATACAATGATTCAAATCATGATAATATTGGTATCTAGAAGTAATGTTAAGTTCATAGGAAACATCTAGTTGAGTAAACTATATGGAATAAATGATAGATAACATTGTTGATGCATAATTAATTCTATCCATACTTTTTAACTCTTTATAAAATCCTAAATATTTCCATGATCCATGTCATATGCCACTATTAAAGACCCCTTTTTGGAGTTTTACATGATAAACATCTTTATAACTTTATCAAGGTATGTTTTCAAATGAAGTATGAGAAGCCTCTTTGATATATCTCTATAAATTTTCATACAATGTATGTAGGAATATTTGCCTATATATTTCATTGTGCAACATTTATCCAACCAAATCTTCCCAAAGTGATGTATTGGGATGTCATTTTTGATAATTTGTATGTAATATATATATACTATCTCAAATATTACTATAATCCCAATAATATTTTTATATAAATAGGAATCATACACATTATTAATGAAACCAAATTCTTTCATTACATCATTTAATAGAATATTCTAACTCTAAGGAGTCTAGTTCAATCCATAAATGAACTATTCCAACTTTTATAACTTATCAGTGTCAATTGGTTTTTTAAACCTTTAGGTTATATCAAAAAATTTCCTTCACTAAATTAACATTAAGGAAATCGATTTTAACATCCATTTGATATATCTCAAAATGAAAGCGAGATACAATAACAATTAATATCTCAATAGAATTTATCATCACAGTAGATGAAAAAGTTTTTTCATAATCAATACCCTAAATTTTTTTGTAACCCTTTTCTATCATGCATGATTTATTTTTAAATACTCTACCATACATGTTATTTTTATTTAAGAAAACCCACTTATACCATATGGGACTTTAAAATTTAGTTTTACCCACAAAGTTTCAAACATGATTAGTGTACAAGGAGTCCATTTTAGATTCCATATATTTTACCCATTTTTCAAAATCAGAACTCTAAACATCTTCCTGATAGGTATTAGGTTCATCTCAAATAAACATTACCACTTCATCATTTTCTATAATAAAAATACTTAGGTCATAATATATTAGTGAATCATACTGACCCTTTAAGATTATTATGAATTTTGAGTCCATTATTCAACATTTATTAACAGAAATGGCTCAATCTCTACGCCGATAAAACTTCATTTTTGTTAACCAAAAGCTTTTATATGTTCAATTTTACTCCCATTAAATCCTCTACTAATCTGTTCTTTCTCAATAAAATCAAAACATCATGCCACAAAAACATTTTGTTCTACAAAATTGTAACATAATTTTCTTGAGATAAAAAAAGTAAACATTTTTCAAATTTGGAGTAAATCTTATCAGAATATAATCATCACATGTGTAATACCTTGTTGGTTTTTAGGTCATTTAATTTTGGGTGATTTTTTTCAGCAAGGATTTGATTTTGAGAATTGAGACTCATAGTATGGTTTTGTATTTTTAAATCCTTTAATGGGTTTTTTATATGGAATGTGGCCTTACTAATTATTTGCGTGCTCGGGTAGAAGTTAAAGAAGGGTTTGGGTGACTAGGTGGATGAAATTTAGTAGTCGTTATCCATTCTTGTTATAATCCATGGTTCATGATGTCAATTTATTTTATGGGGTTTCCTTCAATACAATAATATGGGTGGGACAAAGGACAATCCCCTACTCCAAGTATTTTATATTGTGAACATGGTTCATATAGTGAAGGAGATTTGGTCAAGGGAGGTCCCTCTACCTTGGGATATTCAGGTCTTAAATTCACATTTTGTAAGGGATACACATTGTAAAATGTATTCTTCACATCATTACTAGTTCCTATCTGTGATCAATATAATTTTTTCTTGGTTAGGGAATTTCATGTTTTAGTGGAGTTGGAAGATTAAAAGAGTCTATTTTTTTAATTCTCCCCTCCCACATCTCTCATTCAACCACATGGATTGTGGTGATTCCGGATGAATTTCGATGGTAATTTTGGGTATGTTATTCCTTTATTGTACCTTTATTTTGGATTCACCTTACTTATTTATTATTTGTTATGAACTAGAATATATTTGGTTATTAATTATATAAGATCATAATGGAATCAAATGAGGATGATGAAACTTTCATGTATTATGGCTAGAGGATATCATAGAGAGATGATAGACCATAATATTTTTCCCTTTCAGTAAAAGTAATCAAATTCCATAATTTATTTACTTTTTTTTATAAGATATTATGAAATTAAATGTTTCTAGGGTACTTGTGGTTTGGTATTTTCTTGATATGTTGATAAGTGTACGTTAGGGACATTCCATAGGTGGTTGGTCAATGTTTTAGTGTTAAAGTTGTTCCACTATCAATTATGATTCTTTGGTATATTTAAAATAATAATTTATGGTTTATGATATAGGATAAGATCTTGGGTGGAGGTATGATTTCGAACAAGACATGAACATTTTTGGTCGAGGATGTGTGAAGCTTTGTGTGGATGATACCTCCTTCACAGAGGTATGTGGTCCCATTAATGTAGAGTCATATGTTTGTTTAGGTATGTGTGTTCTTTCCTTCATGTATTTACTCTAACTATAGAGATGAATAGGAGATTCTATGGCCTTATATAAATGATATTAGATGGATTTCTACCTCTTATTCTTGGAAAAAGTTCTCTTTTACATTTGGAGTGTTTTGGGGTCACCCAAAAACTATGTTTATGAGTATATATAGTGTTGGTTGATCTTTTATAATGTTTAAGGTGGATCCTAAGGTGTGAAAAATGACCCTAATATTATAAATTAGTTTTTATAATTATAGATGGTTAGGAGAGAGAGACTTTAACCTAGTGATGATGGGATAGAAGACTGTATATCTCAAGCCTATTAAGTGACATCCTCGCTAGGGTAGTATATGTTTTGTGAAGAACAATGGATTAAGGTGAGACCACCAGGACAATATGTGGTGTGATGAATATATTTTTCATTAGATTATGGGCCAATAGATCTCTTTTTTATATGTCGTACGAGACCCTGTCGTGGGTTATGGGAGTTGATCAAGACTTAAAACCATGTTTCTAAGGGGATTATGGAATGATGGATTGGTATAGTCCCTAGGTAATATGAACATGAGTATTGAGGGCTCCATTAAAGTTGGACTGGGACTTGAGTTCCCAATTGGAGGATCTTATGGGTCGTGGTGTCACTAAGGGGTGATGGGTGTGAGTTAGTATCAAAAAACATAGATTATAACTAGGTCTAGAGGGCCAAGTGGATTCCCTGGTATTTGAGCTAAGATTTGATTATGTAAAGGGGATATGTATGAGTGATTAATGCCTAGTGGATTACCTTGTCATCTTGTGTGGTGGTTTGTGTCCCTATTTACTCTTTCATGTGTTTAATTATATGGATGTTTCTAACAGGTAGAAAACGTGGTGGGGGAGATGATCCTATAGAATGTCCACTTTAAGAGTGATATGCAACAAGAAGGAATACTAAGAATGCGATGGGGTCCTAGGGTATAAGATATCTAGGTCATGCCTTGAGTGATAATGTAGTTGTTTTGGAAGGGTCCATACCTTGAGTTATAAGGCATGGTCCACCACTTATTGAGTTAGAAGATACAGGTTGATGGGTTGATGAGTACCTTGCCATGAGTTTGATTGCTTCATGATAGTAGAACTCTCATGATGGGTTGGGTTATGATTTGATGTGAGAGATGAATGGTGTACCTTACCATGGTTGATAAGGTAGTGGGTTGATATGTTTATTTATGATCATTCCCTATTCCATAAGGTATTGGGTAGAGGCTTGGATTATTCCTACCATAATTCTTCAGGTATAGGTTGGAAATCAGGTACTATGGCACAAGATGAGGTGATGAGGTGGATTCTGATGTGTTTCCAAAGTAGGTATGATTAGGTGTCATGGTATCCTAGTTAGTACATGATTACCCATATATAAGAATTCATGGTTCCCTAGTCATCACACACATTATGATACACATTATTGACATATTTATTTTTCCTTGTTCATGCATGTGAATGATTTATTATCTAATGTCATGTTCACTTTAAGATGTGTAGTGGATTAGGGTGGAGTTCCTCGACATGTATTTGAGAAACTAGGTACTGTTGAGTCTTGAGATTTTTTTTATTTTTAGTGTTTTTATTTTGTGTATTTTTTATATTATTATGTGGGCCATACCAATGGGTGACTACTGTATGTTTGTATGAACATGTGTCTTTATTCATCAACATTCATTTATTAAAACTTGTTGTTTGTTGATTTATGTGTACAATGAATATCTAATGTGAATGTTTTAGTTATTGATACTATGTTTGACAAATCTAATTTGTGGTAATAGTATCCCAATTCAAGGATTATCACTTTGCTACTAGTACGCAACCTATATTGTATAGAGAGGCACATTTAAGGCCATGTGACACTCTGGCTTGTATGAATGTTATAGGTCAAGGCATCATACTTTTTTATTTTAATTTTTTTGTCTTAATATTTGAGTATATGGTAGATAGTTGATTAAATAAAGTCATAGATATTTCTATGGACCTTGGAATTTTGAGACATGAAAAACTTTCCAGTGGTAAGTCCCAGTTACAATGGGTATGACATTTTTGTTCTTGGTTTGTGAAATTAAGGATGAGATGTTTATTTAATATGATGGGTTTACTGGAGATGTTATTTATATTTTGGAACATTTTCCATTGGAAATAAGACCATATTTATGCATCATATTTTTAACATAGGACCCACATAACATACACATGCCTATGAGTGATTTCAAATTTTATGAGGGTTCAATTTTTTAAGTATCAATAATAAATTATATGGAAATTTTATTATATAACTTGTTAGTGTATTTATACTAAACTTAAATACAACATTTTATGTGATTTTATGTCATATGGATCATGAAATAGGATGTTGTTTGTGGTAGCTATATGGCCTCCTTGTATAAGGGACTTATAGTGACCCTTAGTAGGTCATTATAGGAACTGTATGCTTAAGGAATGATCCAAGAAATAGCACTGCTTTCCTTGTGGATTGGGTTTGTTTATTCAATGTGTCAATAAAAACCTATATGGTGTTTTCCCATATATCTTTGTAGAATAATTTTCCTTAATATGGCTAGGATGTTGAGGAAAGGCTTGTGAAATGCCTTGGGCCTTTAGAGAGTGAAGCATCTAGAGAGTTTCTGGAAAAAAGGCTTGTAAAGAGGAAAGATCATTTATATTCATAGGATTTTTTTATTTCATTGGATTTACATTAATTTTTTTTAGTGGGAGAAAGAGTAGAAACTCATGGTTTTGGATTTATTCTCATGTGGTAGGTGATCATGTGGTTATCCTTCATATCAGTGAGATTCCCCATGATATTGGGAAGTAATAAAATGTATGGGTGGATATTTGGTGGGTTTGGAATGTGAGCCTTAGTTCAATGAGGCATGAATAATGGGATCATGATTTAAAGGGAGTGAATGGGGTTTACTGAAACATGAAATAATTGGGTTTTGGTGACATAAAGTTGGATAATGGGTGAAAACATTTCACAGGTTTCTTTGTTGATAAATTTTCCTTTGAAGAGTATAATGAGCATTGGAGTATATTTTTAGGAAAATTCTTGGTGTTTTAGGGAAGGTGAAAGTTTTTTATGAACTGTCCTTAGTTGTATTACTGGTTGATGAATGGTCCATTTGTGGGTTCATTGAGAATTGGATGAGTGGTAAACAAACTAGAGCAGTGAATAAATAGTAGTTCATTATTTAGATACGCACATGAATGGAGGATTGGTATTTGATGTGATTGAAGATGTCCCTTAATGGTAGGTGGTGACATCAAAAATAGATTAGGGACTATGGTATGGTTTAACTGAGTGTGTTCCTTGAAATAAACTATCAGGGTGGAGTGTGGATGAGGCTTGTTTGGGTTGGAACCTATGGAGTGGTTTAAGTGAAGCCATAATGTTAGGAGAACATAATTTTACACTGATTATTTTGTTCCTACTAGGATGGGAATGGGTAGTGTTTGTGTTTTTTGTTGGCACTCAGATATGAGTTGGATATTCATGTCCAGTCATTATGTGCAGTAATGGATGAAGCAAGGGATATATAGTTATGTTATGTTGGTTCATGGTTCAAAATAATGATATTCATATAGTGGGGGTAAACAAATTAGTTGAATATAAATTACCATCATTTTGGAAGGTTTTATGAGGTTGTGAGATTGGTTGGTGGAAGGTTGGGGTGACACTAGGATATCGTTGGGAGGAAAAATGCAATTTTATTTGGTTCCATGGATAATATCATATTTAGAGTTTATATGATGTGTTTTATTGAGTTGGTGCTTTGGTATCAGGATCGAGGAAATTTTGGTGTGCTTCAAGGGTGAGTCATAATAGAGGTACTTTAGAGCTCCGGTAAAGAGTGTGACAGCTGGTGTAGTTGGTTAAAATCAAACCATATAATTATAATAAGAGTTTGGAAAGAACTTGTATAGGATTTTAAGAGAAACTATAATGTCTTTTGGGAATAAAGTAATTATAATAAATAGTATTAAAATGATTCATATGGTAAAATTTGTGTTGGAGAATTCAGCTAGAGGTAGTTTGATTGGTTCTCTTACACAAAATCATATATGGTTAGCTGGGAATCACATTGGGCATGTTATTTGGAATATAGATGACAAGTCATTAGACCACTAGAGGTGTGTTTTTGATAGTCCATCCCTATAGAAGTGATATCCATGGTTTCAGATTGACCTCTCTTTAAGTATATTCTTATTTTGGGGATCACCATAATATTTTGAATGATTCAATAAAAATAATGGTAGTGTCTCATGATAGATAGATGCAATGAGTTATATCTTTATTTTGGTGTTAATGGAGAGTGAGTGGATTCTCTTATAGTGAATATTTTTCTTCGATTTTAGAGTTTCATGATAGAATTTGTGTTTGGAATTTAGATATAGAACATAATGAGTTATTATTGAATTGACGACTAGGATAGGTTAGAAGACATGGATTGAGGACTATTGAAAATTCTGGAGGATAAGAAGTTTTCTAGTAAAGAGTTTGTGACACCCCATGGTTTCTTTAGTGGTGTTTTATAGGATTTTGATTTTTTGTTTTAGTGAGGGGTTTGTTTGGAGAACCATAAATCAGATTGGGAATCTATGTTTTGTACATCCTTAAATGGTGTTATTAGATAAGGAAAGAGTCCTGAATGTTTGTTTTGGTTCTTGAGTGGAAGAATGAGAACGTTCAGGGTGA
Organism: Viscum album; assembly: GCA_963277665.1. NCBI lineage: Eukaryota > Viridiplantae > Streptophyta > Magnoliopsida > Santalales > Viscaceae > Viscum > Viscum album. Next base: position 1,669,623,080 of record OY728155.1, read on the forward strand.
CTAGATGGATTAAATTAGATATCTTGCATCCATTAAGTCCGTAAAAAATGGTTTTTGTTGCTGAATGGATTTTATGGGGTGGCTTTTAGTCTGTGAATGATGGTATGCTATGAAAGGAGACCCTGCCCTAATTGTTTCATATAATAAACAGAGTTCACACCCTGAATGAGGTCTTTAAGGGGGATTATATTTCTAAATTCATTGATTAATGTTATTAATTATCCTAATGAAGGGGATTAATAGTGTCAACCCCATTGGTCATGTTGTGACTTGTGCAAGGGTGTCTGTTTTTAGAAGAGGGAAATATCATATTTTATAGGTTGGGTTTTTCCTAATTCAGAGGATAGGGGATCATAGGAGAGGATATTTATAGTCAATTATACCCTACCACATCTATCCTTCAATCCTTTATGGACTAGGGTGATTCTATATACATTCTAATGGAAATTCTAGGTATTCATTCTATTTCTCTCCCATTATATCAATAATTTGTTGAAAACTAATATAGGTTTCAATGTCAATTCCTATAGAGTATGGTGAAATTTATTTTGGATGATAGGGATTTCATGTGGGGTGGTGAGAAGAAATACTTAGGAGATGATCACATTACATCTTTCAAATTTTTGATTGAGGTAATATTTATACCTAATTTATTTATTGTGTTTGATGAAATTATATGAAATTAATGGTTGGAAGGGTTCCACTAGTTATGTATTTTTCTCGAGATAGTGTTAAGGGTATGTTTGAGACATTCATATGGGTAGTTGAATGAGGCTTTGGTGTGAAAAAAACACTTGGTTATTTTTATATCAATTAATCTTATTTTGTTTAATTTAAATTATTTAATATAAATTATTATAATTAATTATTTATGGTTAATGGAATATGATAGGTGATTGGGCGGTGGTATGAGATTAGATGAGGTATAGACATGTTTTCCCAAGGGTTCACGGAGATCAGTGTGGATGGAAACTTCTATTATAGAGGTAGGTGGTACTTTTAATAAAATTTTATATTATTTTTATTTCATGGGTTTTCTTTCATGTATTCATTTTATGGGACTAGATATATAGATAGGGACTGCGATACCCTTAGGTAGAAGGGATCATCTGGATTTTGGACTCCTATGACTGGGAAAATATCTCTTTAAATTTTAAGTGTGTTGGGGGCATAAAAACACAATTTATTTTGATATATTTCTATTTAAATAAAGATAATATTTTTGGTATATTTTTTTACATGAAACACTGATTTTAGACAGACGATTATATACCATTGAATTTTTATTATTTAATGTGTCAGTTTTCACCTACTCATTAGAATGGAAGATTTGAATATAAAAAAATAATTAAAAAAAATTATTTTATATACATATGGGAAATGAATTCATTGGTTATCAATTGGTTTAAAAATAAAATAAAAACCCATTTGAAGTAAAAAAAGAGATGTTTTTTAATAAAAAACTATTTTTATGCATGTAAAGTGGTTTTATTTTAATTAATTAAATTAATGGCCATTAGTGAATGATTTTAATGAAATTTATATGTCATATGTCCAATAAAATATTTTAATAGTCACTTAATAATTTTTACTAGGAAATGAATAAAAGTGGACTTAGTTTTATATTTAAAAATTCATTTAACTAAACACACTTTTATTGCATTTTACACACTTATTTAAAATTGAATTTATACCACTAATAGAAATTGAATCTTTTAAAATGGTTTTCATATGTCAAATAATCATAATTAATATTATATAACAATTTCAACTTAATTTTCAATTATTATGAATAAAATCATTGTTAAAAAAGTCATCACCATAATAAGACTTAAAACATGGTAAAATGGTTAAAACTAAAATTATTTGTATTAAAAAGACAAAAAACATGTATAAATCCTATTTTTTCATATTTAACCCCTGTATCATATCTTAATTTAATAAAATTCATTTTGTATCCATTCGGATTTATTAGTATGTTAATATATTTTAATATTTTGAAAAATTCCAACCGTGTCATCTTCCTCACTTACAAAAGGAAAACACTTCTCTTCTCTTTTACACACGTAAAGAGACTCTTATATCTAAAAATAACTACCCAAATCCTTTATTAACACCACTTACCCTATAATAGATGTATTTTATTGATCATAATTCCATCCTAATAAGGATTTATCAATAAACCTAAGGATGTTTTCTAAAGAGGAGGTTTAATTATTAATTGAGTGTTTTCTTTTTTATTTCTTATTTGAACTCCTTCAAAATTCCCCTAAATATTTTATTATAATAAAAACATTATCTATGATATATTAAAATTTATTACATTTTTCTTATAACCTATTTTCATCTAATTATCTATTTAATAGAGAATTAAAACATTTTGTGTGTGTACGTTGGGACAACCACCATACAAAGACGATGTATTTCATTTTCATCACAGACTCCTATAGTTTTGATAATTAAGGATACAATATTTATATATCATATTTATGGAATATTTATATTACTATAATTAAAATATCTTACCTACGTTCCCACCATTCCTTCTATTGGGAAACGATAATTTTGCTCATGTTTACGTGTGGACTACCACCTCCATGGAACCATATGATTTTTTTCATCAATAAAATATATTTATAATTATTTAAGTGTATATGATAAGTAAATATGATAATAATTTCATTATTAACATTCTGGATATTATTAAACCACAATTATGGTGCAAGTATCAAAACCATCGAATCGAAACATGCATTGAAACCAGCCTAATTTTCACCTCAACATTTATTTTCATGAATAAAGTATTAATAAAATGATAATTAGAAATGATAGTGGATTGATACATAGAAATTTATGTATTAATATTTTTATTTAATTTATTCATAATAAATATATATTTATTATATATGAAATTTGAACATGTATGAAGAAAGTCAGTACTTGAGGTATGAGATTTATGTAACAATCTCGTTTCCTTTTAAGGATTTATATTCTAAATATATGTTAAAGGAAATTATATGGATATTATACTTTAAGTCTCATATATTTTCTTCACCTATAGTTATTCTTGATATTTTCAAGTTTCAGTATGATTTTCCTCTTGTTGCAACATAAAATGATCAGTAAAATCTTTTTATGAAAAAAGAAACATTATTTCATCATTAGTAAGTAATTTTTTTCTTTTCAGGTCCATATTCTACTTAAAATGTTTTAATGTTTTTTATATTATCCAATGATTGATTATATTCATTTTTACCCATATTTTACTTTATATAAAATGGTTTAAAAATGAATCTTCTTGTCTTTTTCCTGACAAGGTGTTTTTTACCAAAGGTGAGAACAAAACCATTGTATTAGTGTATACCACATGAGAAAATTTTCATTCTATAAAGGCTACTCTTTTATTAGTATATTACATTATAAACTTCCATGGTAATTAAAAAATAAAATGATTTTTCATAATATTATGAAAATTCTTAGATTTTGAATAAGTGATTTCAAAATGAAAAAGTTATTTTCCTCAGGAAATATTCTAGTGATCTTTTAAAGGTTATTTCATCTATGAAAAAATCCATTAATGTTACTTATTATTCATTAGGTATAAGATATAATGATATCATCCTTATTCTTTATCTATGTGGTTAGTGATTATGATGATAAAATCTTTATTAAACCCATTTTCTTCACCATAGGTGAAACTATAATGAAATGATAAATGTTTTCATGACCTAGTGGAATAAATATGAATTGAAAATGATTTATTCAAGGTTTGGTGTTTTATATCCATTTGATTCATTGGTATATGTGATATATATATATATATCTCATTAGATAATTTTTATAATCATAGACATGATTGTGAATATCATTGTTCACATTTTAATGCATGTTTATGACTACTTGTTGTTTTTTTCACAATATTATGCATGGAAATGATTTTGAGTTTCTATGTTAACATTTGGATGATTTAGTATGGATACTTATGGATATTTCCCCAATATTATTAGTGATTTTTTTTGAAAATAACTACGTTGAAAATATTATTATTTCCTATAGATATAATTTCATATTCTTTTTTAGGACTCTTGAATGATGATTATTGTGTGAATCACTTTACTAATTATTCTTCCTGATATGAATTTAATTTGGAGTTTCAGAGCTATGATTTTCTGGGTATGATTATTTTATATTTATAAAATGCACTTTATTATGATAACATATCCTTATGATCATATTACACTATCTTATAATTATTATGTCTCATGTTTAACCTTACTGAGCATTAGATTTCACAACTTTTATGTTTTAATTTTTCTCATGGTTTTGAGGAAGTGAACTAAGTATGTTGGGTATAGAATGTCACCTTATGTAATGAAATATATTTGAGATGATGAATATTCTACTTAAATAACATGATTATGTATATAGTCTCCAAGAGCATTAAACCTTTACGGTTATCAATCATGTTTATTAGGGATATATATTGAAAATTCATCAAAAATGTAATATTTATGTATGTTACACTTAGGCTGATATAGGGGCCACCCTATGACTATATCGTTAGGGGGATAGATTGTCAATTGAGTTAATGTGAGGCCTTGGGTGGGTATTTAGGTGACAATAATGAAACGTATAGTCTTGGTTGGTTTCCCTAGTTGCAGTTGGAAGGAAGGTAGAGGCTTCAATCTACTAATGATTGGTGAGATGGTCATATATATCATTTCTAAAGGGTGTAACCCCATTGAGGGTGGTATGAGGTTAGGAAAGGGTTGTGATTCAGGTAATTCATTTGTGACTTGATGAGTTATGGTTGAGAGGTTTGCTTATAGGTTATGTAAAGAGAGTTATCCCTTAGGAGATGTGAGATGGGACCTAGGTACATGTTATGGGAGCTAATCTAGACATGGAGTTGGGTTTTTAGGGTGATTAGGGAGATACATATCAGTGAAAACCTTTGGGAGAGGGACAAGGAGTGTTGAGAGGTTTTGATGAGGTTAGAATAGGCCTAGAGGTTTGGGTCATAGGATCCTACAGGCTATGGTTTAAACGAGGGGTGAGGAACATGAGTTTTTTTGGATTAATGATGAATGTGAAAGGGTTTTGAGTATTACATGGATACCATGACACATTATATGAGATGTGTTCATGGATGGAATTTGGTCTAAGTTACTAGCTCACAGAGGACTAGACGGTGAGCTTGTTTGATGGTTTGGGGCCCTATTCTCTATTAATGAGTGTTATTGTCTATATATTTGTAATAGGTGATAAAAAAATGGGGCAGAGGATACTAAGGCATGGGCCTACCATGAGTGAAATGCAACTATTAGTATTTCCCTAAATATTATTGAGTCTTAATGTACATTAAATATTGGACATACATTGACAGAAAATCTAGTTATACTAGAATAGTCTATTCCATGAGTGATATGACCTAGTCAGACATATCTACAGTGAGATGATGTTGGTTAATGGGTGGATGATGGAATTTTCATGAGTAGATTTTGGTAATGAAAATGGAACATCCATGAGGGTTTGGGTCATGATGTGATACAAGATATGGATGATAGAACTTTTCTTGAATGCTATGGTAGTGGGTCGAGATGTTAACATGTGACCATGTCTTGTTACCTCATGTACTGGGTTGAGGTTTATATGAATCATTCCCTATGTCTTTCGGTACATGATGGAAATATTGTATGATGGAATGAGATGAGGCAAAGAGGTTGATTATAGAATGGTGTCGATGTTAGTGTGATTGATTTTTGTGTTGTCTAGGTTAGCTCATGATAACCTAATGCACATGGAGTCTTGGTGGACTAATTTTAACATGATTCCTGATGTGCATGTGTAACATGTTTATTTATCCTAATCAATACACATATAAGATGGATTGTACTTGAGGAACATGGTAAAACCCCGCTAAGATTTATTTGTCACACCCGGTATGGGAACTCTAGTGTACATAAAGACCTTATTGCCTTTTTTTAGTTTTAGCATCGGATGTACAGTGGATCAGGCAGGAGAATCTCAATGAGTATTTTAGATACTGGGTTGTCTTGAGGGTCGAATATGGAAGTAGGGATGGTGTTTATATTTTGTTTATTTTTTTATTTTTTATGTTAGGTTGGTCTTGTGTAAGACCAATGTATGTTTGTATGACCATTTACATTCACATTCATTTATTAAAAAACTTCTTTTATCAATTTATTCCTTATAATGCCCAAACCCCATAATCCTAAATCCAGTGTATTATCTTATTACACTGGTAGGATTACAAGGAATCAAATTCTAAATGACTGACCGCTTTAATAGTCTTGGAAATCTAGATTACATACATGATACCCATAATACATTAGGAAATATAAATTAAAAACATGATACATAATAAAATGAAATAAAATTTATACATGAAAACATATTCAAATAATTATTATTTATTACCTATAGAAATGAAACATAATAAGGGTGAGATCAAATTCTTAGTAAGGGTAAGTAAAACAGAAGCAATAATGAATCAATATGAATAAATTAATATGGAAAGGTAAGTAACAGATAACACATGCCATTATAATAACTAGATAATTGAATATCAATATGGAAAGGTAAGAAACTGAAACTCCTTTCATAAAAAACCATATAATGATAATAAAATTTATCCATATATATGTCGATGAAGAATCTCATGGATAAGTAATAAGTAAATGAAAATGAGACGTATCCATAGATATGTCAACACATAATATCATAGATGAATAATAAATAAATATATATGAGGTAAATGCTTAATTATTAGATGACATGTATCTTAGGTACATGGTACCCTTACCTTGAATAAAATTAAAAAGAAAATTTACGAAATATAGGGTAAAACCCCCTCTAAGGTGGCTAGCCAAATAAATCATCCCATGAGACGACTGATGCATTGATGGGATCTCTATAACCAGACCCCACCCATGGCATACCAGTCCAAAACATTAATCATATATCAAATAAAAAATGTTCCTAGATCAAATATCCATATTGAATAAAGAATATGGATTTATAAATAATAACTCAGAGGAGTATCTGTAACAACAAGGGTTGTTAACATTAAAAATTATTGAAAAAAATATTTAAACATTCCAATGTGTCCCATTCCACATTGAAACATTTAAATAATAATTCCACATGAATTAAATGAAAATTATAATATCCTGAGAGCAATTATATTCATGATATAACATGTAAAAAGGTGATATATACACCAAATAAAATTGAATTGGTGCATAATAAGAATACAAATCAATGGAAGGAAACATGAGACAAAATTCATTTCCTTAACATTCCTTTTGTTGTGTGGTATTTATCCTCATTTATAGTGGTTTAAAATATATTACTAACTTACTACAGAACCATAATCTTGTTTATAATATAATATACTAATTTCATATAACATTTTATTACCCGTTTGTCAATACTATTTCATTGATTTCATTATTTTGGGGGTTCATTGCGTAATTTTCTCGAGTAAGTTTTAACTTGTTGTTTGTTTTTATCATTAATTATATCATAGTTTCATAATCAACATAATTTTAAAACATGAATTAATTATCATATAAAATCATTATATATGTATTTATAATAATCTATAATAATTGGAGATTATAAATGAAGTACACCATTCATGAAGACGATAGGCCGTACATATGCATTAACTGTACATTCATTATTTGGTTGTATTAAAAGAATGAAAAAATGATACATATATATATCATAATTCCATTATCATATATATTTTATATATTTTACATAGGTTTTTTAAAACCATCATTTATACATTCAATGTATGGCATGAATGAGCCATATCACTTTGAGGGGTCGTAGTCCACACTTCCTCAAATGAAATTATCATATTTACACAAGATGAAAAGAATAAATGAATGATCTAAATTAAAATTAAAGAATAATAAAGAAATTATAAATATAATATATATCATTTATAAAAATATTCTTTCATAATAATGTCCACTATGATAGGTGGTATGGGAAAAATGAACAATCATTGTTTCGTGAGGTAGTAGTTCACCATACACATAAACAACATATTCATTACCTATTATATGGAGGTGTGTGTAAGTGTAGATATAAATATTAACATAAAAACATCCTAGTATATTAAGTATATTTTTTGTTAAACATTACTTGAATAAAGGTATTTTAGGTGGTGGTGAATGGAAATATTACTAAAAATATTAAGGAAGATTGTTACCTCTTAATTTGTTAACTCCATTTGGTCTATACCAAAAGGCTTCATTGGATGGATTTATAACCAAATAGAGGACTCTAAGTCGAGTGTCGGGATTTTTTGAGAATATTTGTGTAAAGGTTGTATGAGTAAATGTCACCTAAGTGGTGTGAGTAAGGGTTATAGTGCTTACCTTCTTATAGAGGATGGGGAGTGACACACTTGTAAGTACAAAAATGTATTCATTAATGAGGGGGGGGGGGTCTAATCTACATAAAGTGACTCCAAAATGGACAAATAATGGATTAAATGGTAAAAACAGACTATTGAAACCTCCAAAATACAAAAAAAAATTCATTTTAATATTTTGGTTCCTTAACATCTAAGATTCCTCAATTTTATCATTTTGGTTTTAATTAAAGAACCTAGTTTTATAACATAATTAATTTACTCATTAGGACTAAAAAAACTGATATTTATAATAAAATATATAGATACTAAATTTTTAATACGATTTCTATTTTATAAAATAAAAATCCCATTTTTTGGAAACTAATTTTAAAACAAGAGCAAGTGACATGCTATAACACTGGTCAATCTTGGGCCATGTTGACAACAGTTTTACAGTATATGGGTCAGTATGTAAGTTATAAAATACCAATTGGTCCATTAATAGAACATTTTTAATATTTATTAACACATAGAAATCACGTGTAAGAATATATAGTTTTCTAATAATTATAAATCATTTAATAAAATAAAATTTATTGTAAAATAACAATAATGTAAATTTTGAGATTATTTATTTAATTTAAATATTAAAATATCAAAACAATATAGGAATTCATATATATTAATTTTAATATATTTTAACATTATATATTCATCTAATAAATAATTAATTATAATTATTAAATCAATATATTTCACTTTAATATTTATAGTTTCATTTATTTTAGTTAATTATTAACTAAATAATCACTATGTTGGTATTTCTTAATAATTTTATGTAACAAAATCATATCTAAAAATTATTGAAAAATTATTATAAAAAAGTAACACATTTATTTTTTAAAAGGAAATGTATAACATAAAATAAGTTGTTTAAAACATATCTCAATGTTTTATAAATGTTAAAGGTTAAGAAAGTTTAGTTTTTGTCTTTATTCCTAAATTAACTTTTTATATAAGGAACTTCTATTTAATAATATCCCAATAACCGATAAAATTATTACTAAGAGAGGATATGGTCTAGTTAATGATGTGTGTGATACATGATATTGAAAATACGGTTCCTACATTATAATTTTTGGGTGTTATGTTCTCCCTAACTTAATAAAATTACATCCATACAATTTAAACATGATCTCAGTAATCGAGGGAATAATATTTGAAAATAATCTATTATTAAAAGAACTACATCATAAAAGGGTTAATATCACATCTTCTTAATAAAAGAAAAAAGAATGTATAATGGTCACATAACTAGGTTCCCTAATATAAGAACATAGTTTGGAAATGGAAACATGGAGACATAGGAAAAATATAACAATAAAATTATGATGGAGAGTTCTAGAAAAAATGGTTAAGAGAAAGTTAAAAATAACATGTCCATAAATCCATGCTGATATAAGGGCCATTTGATTCATTGGAAATTAAGTTACTATGATTTTTATTTTCAAAACCACTTTTCCTAGAGTTGAGAATTTCATTCACTCTCAATGAAAGTTAGTAAATATACAATTCTATTTTATAGAAAAACCCTTATCCTTTGGATGTTCATTGAATTATTTAAACTTTGTATCATTCCAAAATATTTTTTATATAGTGAAGTAGTAAATTAATTTCTTAAAAATTCTCCAGTGATCAACCATTTCATAAATGGTTAACTTTTACATAAGTTTATGATCTGACACTTTACAAGATGGCCACTAAATTTCCAAAACAAACTTATCATTAGCCTTTAATCAACATGAAATAGTTCTAAATTTTCGCATTCCAAACATTTGAATAACTTTATCATGTATCCTATTAAAATATATTAATAACTCAAATTACCATAAAACCTTATTGTAAATAATAATTTTTCCTTATTCATTACGAAAGACACATGTTATTGGATATATTACATAAACATAAAAGTATTGTAAACTCCATCTATGGTAGAATAGACCACTTTTCAAAAAGTTATTAATCAGTTCCAAGGTATTAATAAAATTTCTAAATAAATTATTTCTTCATCATTATCTCAACATTAGTAACATATTAAGTTTTTTCTTTCCCTCAATCAGGTGTTTTCCAAAATGTTTATCTTTATACTGAATAACTTTTATTGGAACCATTCAACATATGATCTCAAATCCTTAGAAAAAACTTATTACAGTACAATCCTAATATATTCCATAATTATTATGAATGATATATTACTAATAATATATTAAAAGGAGATAACTTATAAATAGTCATATTAATCATTCATCTTTATCATTGGTAGTAGCATAACTTGATAATTATCCAATATCATTATTTGGGGTATATTATTTTTATGATTTGGATGTTGGTTCGTATATTTTCCCATCACCTTATAGTTGAAACATTGTAAAATATAAATATTTTTCTTACCCTTGAAATAAAAAATGTGGTATCCTTTTTATCAAAAATTATAAAAAACTACATTTCTCTTCAAGGAATTACCAGAGTGTTTCTTACCAAAATTATCAAATTTGGAAAAATATTTTTTCCCTTTGATTCTATGAATAATTACCTTTTTCATAGTACTCAGATAGCCTATTCGTATCTTGGTTTCCTTCAAAAATATGACATGGGGAATTATTTACCAATATCATTGTCATATTATACTACATCCTCATATGATGAGAATGTTTGGGAGACTATTTCCCTTTGAAATATTGGTATAAGACCCTAAAATATTTTATCCTTATTAGGCTTTTAATTATGTCTGTCAGTGAGGTTCACATTACTTTTACTAGGCACCATTTCTAAATAATGGAATATACTGGATTAAATCATAACATAATTTATTATTCCAAATAATGAATATAACATAAATTTATCCATTGTGAGTCCTAGAATCATAAAATTTTGATAATTTCTAGAAATATTTACTTATAAATACTTTATAATGGTTTGAAATGTAAATATGAGTTATCCTATGTGTATCCCCTAGGAGTGTCAAAACCAGTGCATAGTAAGACCCATTTTCATGTACCAGGATACCCTGAGTTAGGCTTAAAACACGTTTTTGGAGTTATTAATCCCAGGTACATATTTACCATAACCACACCCACTTGTAGTATCCAGAAAGTGATATATTTCTATGAATACTCACATAGTATCAACATTACCAAAATTGTAGGATGTTCTCCATCAATTATCCTAAAATCCTATCTTAGGGTTATGTTCCCTAATCTATGTTGTTCTAAATCATGTATCCATGGTTGCTGATAAATTTACTTTCATACCAACTATAACACCCCGACCCTAGATTCCCGGATCTAGTGTATTATCTTATTATATTGTAATTATTACAAGGAATGAAATCCTTAAGGATCGATAAGTTTAGTAGTCTTGGAAAGCCGGATTACATACATGATACACATAATATATTAAGAAATAGATATTATAAACATGATATATAATAAAATGAAATAAAATTCATCCTTTAAATACTATTAAAATATTTCTTATTATTTAACAAGATAAATTAATCATAATAAGGGTGATCTAAAATGGTTTGTATGATTAAGTAAATCAGAAGCAATATTGAATCAATAGGAATAAATTAACTTGGGAAGGTAAATAACTTATAAAATATTCCATTAAAATAACTAGATAAGAAAATATAAACATGAAAAGGTAATAAAGTAAAACTAATTTCATCTAGAACAATAAATAGGGAGTGAAATTTATCCATATTTATGTCAATTAAAAATCTATTGTATAAATAATAGCTCAATCAAAATGAAATGTATCCATAGGTATGTCGATGAAAAACCCCATGGATGATTAATAAATGAATATAAATGAGGTAAATTCTTAATTATTGGACTCTATATTTACTAGGTACATGTTACCTTTTCCATCAAGACCTTTCATAATATGTTTTACAAAATATAGGGTAAAACCCAATCTAAGGTGTCTAGGAAAATCACTCATCCCCTACGATACTGATGCATCAAGGGGCTATCTATAACCAGGACCCACCCATGTGATACCATTCCAAAAAATTACTCATATATTAAATAAATAATTTTCCATATAAAATATCCATATTGAATAAATAATATATATGTATCAATAATAACTTAGAGGAGGATATGCAAAACAGGTTCTTGACATTTAAACATTCTTGAGGGAAAACAATATTTAAGCATTCCAATGTGTCCCATAACACATTGAAACATTTAAAATATAATTACTCATGAATTAAATTAAACTTATAATATTATGAAAATAAGTATATTCAGGATATAAAATGACAAAAGGAGTCATATACACCAAATAAAAGTGAATTGGAGCATAATAAAAATAACTCTAAATAGAAAGTATCTTGAGATGAAATCCATTACCTTAACATTAATTTTATTGTGCATGATTGATAATCCTATAGAGTGGTTTAAAATATGTTAATAACTTATAAAATAACCATAATATTGTTTATAATAACATATATTAATTCTTTATTATATTTTATTAACTTTTTGTGAACAGTCTTCCCTTGATTTCGTTATTTTAGGGGTTAATTTACCATTTTTCTCAAGTAAGTTCTAATTTATTATTTGTTTTTATAATATATTATACCATGGTTTCATAATATCCATAATGAAAAAAATTACTTAATTATAATCTATAATCATTATATATGTATTTACAATTTTATATTATAATTGGAGATTAGAAATGAAGTGCACCGCTCCTGGAGACGGTAGGCTGTACGTACACATGAACACTACTTTCATTTCTGTGTTTTTAAATGAATAAAAAATAAATGATTCATATGTATATTATAATTTTATTATCATATCTATGTTATATATGTTATATATTTTTATCAATACCATCCTTTATACATACCATTTAGGGAATGAATAAGTCATATCCCTTTGAGGGAGCGACAATCCACACTTCCTCAAATGAAATTATCATATATACATAAGATGGAAATCATAAAGGAATGTTATAGATAAAAATAAGATAAGGATACATACATTATAAATATAAAATATATCATATATAAATATAGCTTCTATCATAATGGCCACCACGATAGTTGTTAAGGGAAAAATGAATAATCATCATTTCATGAGGCAATAATTCACTGTACACAGAAACAATATGTTCGTTATCAATAATATGGAGGTGTGTGTAATTATAGATATAAATATTAACATAAATACATAATATTATATTTTTTATACTGGTTTTATATACAATAATATAATAAAGATATTTGTGTGGGTGGAGAATGGAAATAAAACTAAAAAGATTAAAGAAGTTTGTTACTTCTTAACTGGGTAACTTCGTTTGCTGTGTACCAAAAGGATTCCTTGTATGGATTTATTCCCAAATGGATTATTATAGGTTCATTTTAGGGATTTTTGGATACTATTTGGTTATATTTATTATGAGACAATGTGGCTTGAGGGGTGTGAGTAATGGGTAGAGTGATTTCCTTTTTGTAGTGGAGGGGGAGTGTCACTCTTGTAAATACCAAAAAGTATTCATTAATTGGAGGTCTATCCTACCTAAAGTAACTAAATAGGTAAAAATAATGGATTAATGGATAATAATGGTCTATTGAAACCTTATAGAGAGAAAAATATTCTCATTTTGATAATTTGGTTCCTTAACTTTTATTGAATCCCCAATTTTATAATTTTGGTTTTTATTAAAGATCTAGTTTTCTAACCAAATGAATTTAACCATTGAGAATATACCAAAGTTATATTTAATAGAATATATATATATATATACTGAATTATTAATATTATATCTAATTTATAAAATAAAAATACATTGTTTTTTGGAAATTAATTCAAAATCAAACGTATGTGACACACTAAAATAGTACTTATTCTCAGTCTGTGGTAACAACATGTTTACAATATTTAGGATAGTATAATAATTATAAAATATGTACATTAATGGACCATATTTAATATTTATTAACACTTTAATAAACTTGGAAGAATATAATATTTTTAATTAATTTTAAATCATTTAATAAAATTGCATTTACTTTAAAATAACAATAATCTAAATTTTGACATTATTTATTTTATTTTAATTTTAAAATATCAAAACAATATTGGAATTAAAATATATTAAGTTTAATTATGTTTAAAATTATATATTCATCTAAAAAAATAATTAGTTAAAATAATTAAATTAATATATTATACTTTTAATATTTATAGTATCATTTATTCTAGTTAATTATTAACTAAATAATCATTATATTGGAATTTCTTAGGCATTTTAAGTAACTAAATCATCTATAAAAATTATTTTTAAATTATTATGATAAAATTTCACATTTATATTTGAAAATGATATATATAATCTACAATATTATATTTTTTTACATATCTCAATGTTTAATAATTATTAAAGGTAAAGAAAGTTACCTTTTTCTCTTTTTCCTTAAATTTTTATTTAATGAATTTCCATTTAATAATATCCCAATAAACCATAAAATTATAACCAAGAGAGGATATGGTCTAATTATTGGAATACAATGTATTTTTAACAAGTTTCTAGGTGATTTTGGTCATGAATATTATGGTTTAGTCCTTTATTAAGGTTAATTTTACCTTAATCACCGTAATTAATTTTAATAACGTTCACTAATATTTTTGATCAAAAATTAATCTAATATTATTATAAAAACAATATTTTACATTTTACAACCATGTATTCAAATTTTTAAAAATTAAAATTAAAGATGTTGGAAAATTATGATTAACGCTAATCTCGCACACGTGGTGAGAAAATGTGTTTTTAAAGTAGAAACGTTCAAAAGATGAATATAATTTGATATCAAATTTAAATATAAAAATGATTACAATGAACTAAATTATATTAATATATGAGTAATTTATCTATTTTAACATTTAAAAACCAATTGAAAGTATAATTTAACACTGATCATTATTTAAATGGAAATTCATTTTTTATCTAAATTGTACTAGTTTTTACTATTCATCAAAAAAAAGGTTTCTCAAACAATAAAAAAATCACCCTAATCTAATTTATACATTCCAAATCCAAAAATGATTATTATTTTGATAAATAAAATTTATAAAATTCTCCAAATCCACTTTTAAAAGAGTCACTCTACTAAAAGGTAGTAGAGTTCAATTTTGCATGTAATGCAAGCCATTGATGAAAATATTTGTTGCACGTGTCGCATGATAACTCTGTGTGATTTGAATTTAAATCTATAATTTATAATGAATTTATAAAATATAGTAAATATGATATAAATTATTGGGATATTATATTCTCTAACACGCTTAATGAATTGTGTGATACTAGATATCAGATATATGGTTCGTGCTTAAGAATTTTGGGTTGTTACATTCTCCCCACCTAAATTAAATTGTGGCATCCAAATTTAAACTTGATCTCAGTAATCAAGGGACTAATATATGAAAATAAACTATTCTTGAAAGACCCACATTGTAAAAAGGGTTAATATCATATCTTGTTAACAAGAGGGAATGAAAAGTAAAATGGTCATGTAACTAGGTTCCCTATTAGAAGAACATATATAGTAATAGAAACATGGATAAAAATGAAGAATATAATAACCAAGTTCTAATGGATAGTTCAATAGAACATGGTTGAGAGAATGTTACAAATCACAAGGCAATTATTCCACATTGATCTAATGATAATTTGATTCATTGGAAACAAAGGTACTAGGATAATTTTTTTTTTCAAAAGATGTTTTCTTAAAGTTGAGAAATTAATTCTCTCTCAATGAATATAAGAATATTAATGTTTCTATTTTATATATAAAATATTATTATTTGATTGTTATTTTATCTATTTACACTTTTTATCATCACACAAGATGCTTCATATAGTGAAGTAATACATTAACTTCTAAAATCTCATCCAACGATCAACCATTTAATAAATGGTTAACATTTCCAAAAATATTATGATCCGACACATTAGTAATATGGTCACTAAATTTCCCCAAAAGAACCATATCTTTATCCCCTAATCAATATGAAGATTCTCTAAATTTTCACATTCCAAACCTTTGGAAAACTTTATCATGTATCCTCTTGAAATAGGGTAATAAATCAAATTACCATAAAACCTTATTGGAAACATTAATTATTAATTATTCCTTATGTAAGACACATGTTATTGGATATAGTTTTTAAATAAAAAAGTGTTCTAACCTCCATTAGTGATAGAATAAACCACTTTTCAATAATTCATTAATCAGTTCCAAGGTAGTCAGCACTTTTAAAAATCAATCATTTATTTATCATTATCTCAACATCAATAATATATCTAGGGTTTTTTTCCCTCAATAATGTGTTTCTAGAATTTTTTAGCTTTCTAGTGAAGAACTTTTCTTGGTACCATTCAGCTTATGATCTACTGTCCTTAATAAAAAAGTATTGTAGTACAATCCTTATATATTCTATAATTCTTATTACCAGTATATTGGTGTTAATATATTCAAAGGACATAATTATTTAATAGGTAGATTAATCATTTATATTCATATATGGTATTATAAAAACTTTATCATTATCTAATAGCATCAGTTGGGGTATATTCTTTTGATTATTGGGATATTAGTTCACATAGTGTTCCATCACCTTAAAGTTGAGGCATTGTACATTAGAAACCTTTTTCTCACCCTTTCAATCATGAACATGGTGTCCTTTTTCTCCATACTTATAAAAAAATACCTTTCCCTTCAAGAAAGTACTAGAGTGTTTCTTTCCAAAATTATCAAATATGGGAAAATAATTTTTCCCCTACATCTTCTTCAACTCATTCCCCTTTTCATGGTACTCAGATGTCCTCTTATTATCCTGGTTTCCTTTGAAGACATAGGACTTGGGAAATTCATTAAAAATATCATTGTCACATGATACTATTCCCCCATACAATGAGAATGTTTGGGATAATATTTCACTTAAAATTATTGTCTTAAAACCATGATATATTTTATTCTCCATACTCTTTGGATCACATGCATCGGTGTGGTTTACATTCCTTTTACTATGATACATTTATAAACAATGGAATACACTAGATTAAATCATAACATAATGTATAATTCCAAATGTGGTATAACACATAAATTTATGCATCATGACTCCTAGAATCATAAACATTGGCTAATTTGGGGATATATTTACTTCTAAATCCTTTATAATGGGTTGAAAATAAAATGTAAATTGTCCTAAGTGCATCCCCCGAGAGTGTAAAACCATGTCCATAGTAAGGAATGTTGTCGTGTACCAGGATACCTCGAGTTAGGACAGAAACACCTTGTCAGATTTATTACTCCTAGGTACAAATGTTCCAAAACCTCATCCACTTGTAGTATCTAGACAACGGTGTATTTCTATGAATTCCCATATAATCTATATACTACCAAAAATTATATGTTGTTCTTCTATATTTATCCTCAAAGCCTATCTTAGGGTTATATTCCCTAATCTATATTTTTATAAATTTAGTTTCCAAGGTTGGTACTAAGCTTCCTTTGATACCAACTATAATGCCTCAACCCTAGATTCCCAAAGATAGTGTAGTATATTTTTTTAATTGGAATTATTACAAGGAAACAAATCCTGAAGGACCAATCGATTTAGCAGTCTTGGAAATCCATATTATATATATGATACCCATAATGCATTTAGAAATAGAAATTACAAATATGATTCACAATATAATGAAATAAACTTAAACCCTTAAAACATATTAAAATATTTCTTCTTAATTACCAGGAGAAATGAATCATAATAAGGGTGAGCTCAACTGCTCAGAAATAGTTAGTAAATTAGAAGAAATAATCAATCAATAGGAATAAATTAACATGGATAGCTAAATAACTGGTAACACAAGACATTAAAATAACTAGATAAGGTAATATAAATATAGAAAGGTAATAAAATAAAACTAATTCAAACTAAAACAATAAACTATGAATTAAATGTCTTCATAGATATGTTGATGAAAAATATCCTAGATAAATAATAACTGAATGAAAATGAAATGTATTAATAGATATTCCGACACTAAATCTAATCAATGAATAATAATTGAATATAAATGAGTAAAATGATTAATTAGTGGATTCCATGTTTCCTAGGTACATGGTACCATTACCTTAAATACATTTTATATGATGGTTTCAAAATATAGGCTAAAAACCCACCTAAGGTGGCTAGAAAGATGACTCATCCCATGAGACTACTAATGCATCGAGGGGATCTCTATAACTGGGCCCTGCCTATTTCATACTAGTAGAAAAAATTCCCCATATATATAAAAAATAATGTACCTTATTAAATATCCCTATTGAATAAATAATATTTATTTATCAATAATAAATCATAATAGTATATGTAGAAATAATGGTTTTTGATAATAAAACTTTCTTGGGGGAAAATAATATTTAAACATTCCACTGTGTCTCATACCATATTGAAAAATATAAATAAAATTTTTACAAGAATTAAATGAAACATATAATATAATTATAAGAACTATATTCATTATATAACATGCCAGAAGGTGATCCATACACAAAATAAAATTGAATTGGTTCCTAACAAAAATAACACTCAATGGAAAGTAACTTGAGATGAGATTATTTACCTTAACCGTTCTTTTGTGGTGTGGTATTAATCCTAATTTATATTGGTTCAAAATATGTTACTGAATTATAAAATAACCATAATAATTTTATAATATCTTATATTAATTCTTTATAACATTTTATTACCCATTTGTGAACACTGGTTCATTTTTTTCATTATTTCGGGGGTTAATGTTTTAGTTTTCTCAAGTAAATTTTAACTTGTTGTTTGTTTTTATCATTAATTAGATCATGGATTAATAATATTAATAATTTAAAACATGAATTAAATATAATCTATAATCATTATATAAGTATTTATAATAATCTATAATAATTGGAGAATATAAATGAAGTGCACCATTCATAGAGACAATAGGTTGTACGCACGCATGCACACTACATTCATTTATTTGTTGTATTAAAAGAATTAAAAATAAATTATAAATATGATTATATAATTTTTGTAAAATATATATGATATATATATTACATTGGTTTATTAATTCCATCATATATACATTCAATTTATGGCATGAACGAGTCATATCGCTTTTAGGGGGTGGTAGTCCACATTTCTCAAACAAAATTATCATATTTACACTAGATGGAAAGTATAAAGAATGTTACAAAGAAATATTAAAGAATCATTAATACATTATAAAAATAATATATTATATATATAAATAGTGTTTCCATCATAACGGCCACAATGATATGTGGTAAGGGAAAAAATAAACAATCATCATTTTGTTAGGCAGTAGTTCGCCGTACAAAGAAATAGTATGTCCACTACCCATTAGATGATGGTGTTTGTAATTTAAGATATAAATATTAACATTAAAACATCCTAGTATATCTCAGTTACTGGTTTTTTCATGTAAACCTAGAATAATGAAATTTTAGTGGGTGGATAATGGAAATAAAACTAAAAAGATTAAGGAAGTTTGTTATCTCTTAATCGGGTAAATCCTTTTGGTGTGTACCAAAAGGCTTCCTTGTATGGATTAATAACAAAATAGATGATTCTAGGTTGTGTTAATGAATTTTTTGAGAATATTTGATTATCAATTGGATGATATAAAGTGGATTTAGGAGTGTGGGTAAGGGGTTGAGTGTTTTCCATTTTATAGTGTAGGGGGAGTGAGACTCTTGTAAATACCAAAATTTATTCATTAATTGGAAGACTAAACATACTAAAGTGCCTCAAAAAAGGAAAAATAATGTATTAAATAGGAATAATGTTCTATTTAATCATCCACCACACAAAAATATATGAATTTTAGTAATTTGGTTCCTTAACATCTAAGATTCCCCAATTTTATCATTGATTTTTATTAGAGAATCTAGTTTTCTAACCTAATTAATTTTGAAAAATAAGACTAGAGAAATTGAGATTTATTAGAAAATATATAGATAATAAACTATTAATATGATATATAATTTATAAAAAAATATTCTTGTTTTTGGAAATTAGTTGTAAAAAAAGCACAAGGGACACGCTAAAACACTACTTAATCTCAGACCATGTTAACAATGTTTTTATTATATATGGTTAAGTGTGTAAATTATAAAATATAAATTGGTCCCTTAATAGACCATTTTAATATTTATTAACACTTAAAAACCCCTTGAATTAATATAGGAATTATTATTAATTTTAAATTATTTAATAAAATATCATTTTTAGTAAAATAATAATAATTTTAATTTTGACATTATTTATTTAATTTAAATTTTAAAATATCAAATAAATATTATAATTAAAATATAGTAATTTTAATTTTGTGTAACATGATTTATTCATCTACAAAAATATTCAATGACAATAATTCAATCAATATTTTTCACTTTTAATATTTATAATATCATTTATTTTAGTTAATTATTAACTAAATAATCCCTATGTTGGCATTTATTAAGTATTATAAGTAACTAAATCATAAATAAAAAATATAGATAAATTATTATGATAAAAAGAACCCATTTATCTTTGAAAATGATATTTATAACATAAAATATGATGTTTTTTTACTTATATAAATGTTTTGTAAATGTTAAATGGATGAGAAGTTCCCTTTTTGTATTTTTCAATACATAACCATTTATAGAGGGAACCTCTATTTAATAATATCACAAAACCAAAAAAATTCATTCCAGGATGGGATATGTTCTAATTATTGGAATCCAATGGATCTTTGACATGTTTCTAGATCATTTTGGTCCTTAAGATTAATGTTTAGACCCCTACTAGGATAAATTTTACTTTAATCACCATAATTAATTATAATCACTTTCACTTCTATTTTTAGTCAAAAATTAAATTGATCATATTAAAACAAAAATATTGCACTAATTACAACCATGTATGTCTATTTTTCAATATTGAAATCATATAGTTGAAAAAATTAAGATTAAATCTAATCCCACACATGTGGCGAGAACGTAAGGTTTTAAAGTAGAAACATTCAAAAGTTAAATAAGTTTTTATATCTATTTTAAATATAAAAATGATTCTAATGACCTAAATTGTATTAATATATTCATAATTGATCAATTAGGAAATTTAAAAACAAATTTAAATTTAATTTAACACTAATCATTAATTAAAAAAGGTTGTTTTTATGTAAATTTCACTAATTTTTACTATTCATAAAAATGATGTTTTTCATAAATGTCCCAAAAATTAACTCTAATGTAATTTCAAAATTTAACATCCAAAATTAATTTTTTATTTTGAAAAATAAAATTTATAAAATTTTAAAAATTTAGTTTTAAAATAGGTACGCCATTAAAAGGTGGTAAAGATCAGTTTTGTATGTAACATAAGCAATTGAAGAAACTTGTTGTTGCGTGTGTCTTATGATAACTCAGTGAAACATGAATTTAAAGATATAATTTATAATGAATTTATATAATATATTAACTATGTTATAAATTATCAGGATATTATATTCTCTTACACGCTTAATGATGTGTGTGATACACACTATCGAATATATGGTTCTTACTTTAGAATTTCGGGGTGTTACATGTCTACTCTGATTATCTGATGTGGATGTTTTGGTTATTTCGGTTATGTTTTATGACTCTAATTTAATTGAATTGTCCCCCCCGTGAATATATTAGGATATCCCCACTATTTTATAGCCTCTTTCATATAGGGACGTGCACATGAGGCCACAAGTCACTCTAACATAGACAATGGTTATAGGAAGGGGTGTCATGGTATGACTTATATGGGAACATATGATCAAGAAATCACTGAAGGGGGTGGGGGTGAAATTGGGGTTTAATAATTTTATGTTTTTCTAATAAAACATCCTTTATTACAAGTTCTTGTGAAAAATTATGTTAAGATAATCACATTCACACATATAGAGAGAACAAGTGATTTATAAGGTCTACTACTCAATGTGAGTAACTAGTTATTTTCATGATCCGATAAAAACGAATGATACTAGGATACTATAATATCATTTATAACCTTTTAGAGTGGGTAAAATAATTATAAAATGATTACAAGCCTGCCAACTATTTTTTATATCCCACACAAATAAGGAATTGAAATGATAAGAGACAATAGATACATTTACCTCCAATATTATTGTCCAATGTTTAGAGATCTGAATCAACTTCATCTTCTTCTACTTCCCTTATTATGGAGAAAATAAGTCACATAAATTTACATTAACATAACTTAATGTAACCAAATATTATTCACCAACACCTATCCCTGGATCATCATGCTTACATATATAAGAACTGAAACATGTTCAACAATCTGCAATATATATATATATATATATATAATAAATGGAATGATGATTTATTCTGTACATGATCTTATCCTTCCTATCAAATATTTATTTGAATATTTATTATTATTCATAAATATTTTTAAATTAAAGCTCCTTGAAACATTGTTTCTATCCACAAAAATAACTTCCATATAGAATGACCTCTATAATAGTTTGTAACTACATTAGGTCATGTATAAACACCCTATGCATTCTTCTTAAAATCCATTTTTCTTCAATATTAAAAACATGAATATGTTTTAATTTATATATGAAATAGATATTAAAATATTACAATAGAAATCTTGGAATTAATTTTCTTAAAGATAAACCATATTCAATTTCAGTTACGTTGCTTTTCATGTGTACCATAAATTCCCTACATGACACACTTGAATGTTTCATTCATCCACATAGTCAAATGGGAATGTGGATGAATGGAAATTTGTAACTACATCACTAAAAATTTATACATGACACAATAGGGTATATCATTCATCCACATTTCCATTTTACTATGTTGATCACCTATATGATCATTTAGCATCTTAGATATCCTATGTGACCATTCAGCTACATGAATCACCTACACGAACATTCCACTAAATAGATTCTCCAGACATCAGGAACATTATCTCCCTCACATATAATACTTCATTCATCTTCACACACAATTCATTAATACTTTTTACTAATCATGATATCTTTTATCATGATATTTAATTAGTATAAGTGCACTTTACTTTACATCGACTAATTTTTTATATAGCCTTCTTCTTCTGCTTACCAAGTGAGTCCCACCATCAATTCATATATTATGTGTGTCCACATATCTTCATGTGATCACAAAATCATAGTCACATTAATATTAATAATGTTTTGATAATAAAATCAAAAAACATAACTAAAATCATTTCCTTCTAACCTGTTTCTTAAAATCCACCAACAATACACTTTCACTTAGTCTCATAAATCCCCCTATTTAGTTTTTATTTTCAATAAATGAATTTAAATCCCTCAAGATATAAATGTTCAATAAAGTATAATTATCCAATAATTTTAATCCTAATTAATCATACCCAGTGTATGAAACATGAATTATTGGGTAATAATTCCATATTGTCTATAAAAGAGCGATATATGACAAAAATAGTGATAAAAACCCATACATTTATTAACAAACATTTACAATAGAAATACACTTAAACCTATAAAAAATACTTCCTACATATTCTTTAAAAAATAGTTAAAATAGTTTAGATATTCTAAAACCATCACATACCCCTTTTAAACACCTCCTTAATATATTCTCTCCATAAATGGTAAAGCATATATCAATGGATATATTATGTTGTCATTTTGATCCTCATTTGACAACAATATCTAAAGAACAGAAGAGATAGGGGATTGAACAAACATAACATAGCCCTGAACAAGTTATGGTTGAATAAAAAACATTATCTTCAGATTCTAAAATGCATATTTAGTGAATGTATTGGTGAATATACCAAAAATATTCTCTCTTGTTGGAATAAAATCCAAATTCAATTCATTTATCTTCAAATACCCCTTGATGATGTGATATTTAATATTAATTAACATTATTTTGGAACGTTTAACTATATTTTTAGAAAAATTTATACCACACTGATTATTACATTCAAGGAGAAATTTATTCTTCACAATTAACATCAGATATTCCAATAGAATTTTAATCAACATCAATAGAGTTATAGAATGAGTAAAAAAAATATTCTACCAGAGTAATGATTAATGTTACAAGACATTTCTTCTTTATGTTTCAACCAACACATCTGTTACCCATAAAGAAAAATCCAACAAATGTGGATTTTCTATCCTCATTACAACTAACACAATCTACAACAGCATAACCAAAAAAATTCCAATTTTCTTTACTATCATATTTCTTTCCAAAATCTATTGTACCCATTATATACCTAAGAATAATTTTACCTAAAATAAAATGGGATTAATTTGAAGTAATTTTATATTTTTAATTGATATTGAAAATATATAGAATATATATCATTGAAGTTGTAAGGAATAAAAAACTCCAAATCAACATTCTAAACTCCCACTGATTAACTTATTTTCCCAGTTCATCTTTAAAAAAGTTTGTTCCCACTGAAATTAGTGGAGAAAAAAAAACATTTATTCTTAAAGCATGGACATTTGTTGGCTATCATCCATTAAAGGGTATGATTCTCTACTAATGTGTATAGTGGCACTAGGGTGGAATCCATGGATATGGTACAAATTTGAGTGTTGATTATTTTTTATTGATTATATTTTGATAGGCGGGGGGGGGGGGGGGGGCAGATCTTCGATGAAATGATTGATTAATGAAGATTGATTTAACAATTTAATAATTATTGGGGTGATTTTATAATTAGGGAGTTAATCTTGTGATATCCTTGATATTTTCTTTATATTGTATTAAATAAACACCCACTTCACAAGATGATTTTGATCAGAATTACTATGTGTTAAGGTTGTAATCCAATCCTTAAATTAACTAGGGTTCCAATATCAAATAATTTTTTTTATTGTAGTGTATTTATGGTTCCAATAGTCCATGTAATCAATATTATAAACAAAACATGTCATTAATTCATGGAATTTTATGTTTAACATACACAATGTTAACCTAATGAATACTCAACAAGTAAAAGTTCTCAACCACTTAAAATCCCAAAATTATTAATCTCCACAATGGTAGATTCAAATTTCCATTGAGATTCATTGTAATTTGGTTATTTATTTTTTATACTGGTGAATTATAAATAGAATGAACAAAATGGGATAAGAAAATAGTTGTACGCTGAACACACACATGAACAGTGAGGAAACATAAAATGCACTTGTGATTGAATGAGAAAGAAAAAGGGGATATAGATTTTAACTTGATTTAAACTATTTGAGACCATTAATATTACACAATATGGGGTGGATGAGAATAAGATGTGATAAATAAGAGAAATTATGGAAAATAAAGTTACAAATAGAAACACTTATGAGATTATAAATGAAGAAAAATGCAAAACAAAATAAAAAGAAGCATAAATGAATGGTATCTCAAATAGAAACATGAGTATAGAAGATTCTCCCAATATATTTTAAGTGACTTGGTCATTCCAAACTATCCTCATTTTTTCTGAATTCCCAACTCCTTGCAAGGAGAGGAGGGGGATGTATTTATAGCCCAAGGAGGTGGACTATTTGCTTTCAAAATATCCCCCTTCCACTTGGTTATCCAATTTGATACTATATACAGAAAAATATAGAAAAATATTATTCTTAAAAGTTTTATATATGAATTTATAATTTATAAAATTGAAATTTGGAGGCCATCAGACTTAAGGAGACAATGTTATGGTGGTTTTATTAAACATTTTTAATCTGTCCATTTAAAACCAGACTTTTTTAAAGGCCAATATGTGAATGGGTTTTTGAATAGGA
This sequence comes from Viscum album, assembly GCA_963277665.1. Taxonomy (NCBI): domain Eukaryota; kingdom Viridiplantae; phylum Streptophyta; class Magnoliopsida; order Santalales; family Viscaceae; genus Viscum; species Viscum album. The sequence continues at coordinate 1,669,649,448 of OY728155.1, forward strand.
ATATTCCCTCAAATCCAAATAATTTTTTCTATAAAGTAATTGGGATATATATTTTTATTTACAATACAAAATCTAGGCTCTAATTTGTGTTTGTATTCAAATAAAATTCCATAATTGTGTGTTGGTTTTAATTCCTGAAAGAATGGTGGGATGGAATTTATCGAATCATTTGGGACACTTTTTGGTAGATTTGGGCAATAATTTTTTCGTCCAAGATTTATTTTATTATTCCTATTTTGGTGGAGAATAATTGATTTTGGACTTATGGATTGAGCCCAAAAATTCAATCTTAATGGATGGCCTTGTTTCTTCATAGATTCTTTAGGACTTATTATCTGGACAATAAGACCATTCAAATAGATTAAATGTCCAATGAATTCATTCTAATGATATGTTATATATTTTATAAGGAAGCATAAAAAATAAAAACCATACAATTTTGATAATTAGGTTGATATTTATAAATAAAATAGTAAACTGAATCAATTGGGTTAATCAAAATAATGGTCAAAAATAATATTTAGTAGTATAACATGGATATCTCACAATAATTATGAACTTTTACTTGAAAATTACTAAATGGAGTAGAAAAAAGTTATGAATAAATGAATGACATCAAATCCACCGCACATAGTCTTGTGCATGTCCTCATGTACAAAAAAATAAAAACATAACAAAATAATTCTCACTTACAAACAAATATTAAATTTTTTTTTCCCCAATCAGGGGATGTTTTGACCATTTCAATCATCAAAATATAATTACACCAAAAATTGTTACAGAAACAATATTCAAAAAAATAATAGTTTTTCAAGCATAAATTTGAAATATAAAATGTGGGCACTCAAAAATTACTCCTCAAAAGATGATAAAAAATTATTTCTAGAGGTTCACTCATTCACTAAAAAAAGAGAAAATATTAGAGTTTGAAAGATATATCAACTTCTATTCTCTATCCTAAGGTACACAAAAATCAAGAGGTCAATTTAGGGGGTTTTATGTGACTATGGGATTGTAGGAATTTAATGTCCAATAGAGTATAAAAGAGGGGTAAAACACTAACATGGAAAAATAAATGCACAATTTGAAATAAGACCTTGAATTTTAGAGAAACACATATTTAAAATGGAATAATTGTGTGAAGTATGACAAAAAAGAGATGGAGAAAATTTGAACAGGATGAAAAGATGAATAAACTACAAAAGACAAAACTTATCTTAATGATTTAAGTGTTCTTTTTTTCTTTTTTTACCCATATTTTCAAAAGATGATCTTGTAACAGATCTGACACTCATCTCCCAACCCTTTTTTTCCCTCCACAAAAAACTAATTTTTATAGTTATAACAAGTTAAAATATTGATAAAGAGTAATTTTTGATCCACCCAAAACAAAACACATTTTATTATATTTTTTTTCTATTTTTTTCTATTTTTTGAACCATTTTCAGTATCACGTAAAAAATTACACACATAAAAAGAATTCCCAAAAATCATTGAATGAAAACCTCTCCACTACACTAAAATCAATTCTTTCCCTCAAGAATATCATAACCTCCTAAACATTAATAAATGGATGCTCAAAATAAAATACATTTGCACTAAACCTAAATTTCAATAAATTATGCACTATAATTCCATGTATATGTTGAGTAGGATATGGTATTGGTCTTGTATTGGGGCTATCAATGAAATAGTTTTCATAGAATAGAAGCGGATTTAAAAAGGAGGACTAATTTAAGGAAATGAGAGGCTATTTGGGTATTGTGATTCTCATGTGATTTAGATAATTTATCAATCATATTGAAGAACACCAAAGTAGGAAATTCAACTTGATGGTCCACAAACTCAAGAATCAAAATTATGGGTGAAACACACAAAGTGAAAATATGGTCATAGGTTACTTTTTCATGATATCTATGGTGGATCCTCATGATTGGGAAAGAATTATTTTCCAAAATAAAAATTTTTGCATTAATTTTTTTTTGGTTTTGATACAAGATTATTTATCCAAATTTATTATGAAAATACAAAACATTTGAGATTAAAACATGTCGTTTGATTCCCCAAAATTGTTGGACAAATTTTAAAAAAGTGGATGGTGAGTGATTATAAATCTTTTTTCATATTTTTATTTGTTTTTTATGTTTTTAGTATTTTTTTTAAATACACACTCACACAAAAGAGAAAGAGGGGAGAAAATGGTTCACTAAAGAATGTGGTAAAAAATTAGATTTAGAAAAAAAATAAGAATGTTAAAAAGATAGGAAGAGAGGCATAGAAAGAGACAAATATAGAGAGAGTTAAAGGGAAAGAGTTTCCCCATGGTTTGGATTTGGTGGATCAAAATATCTATCTAATGGTGGGTCAACTGTAGAATTTGAGGTTCTAAGGGAATTCGATGTGGTTCCCAAGATGTGTGTCCTCTCAAGGTGATTCTTTAACTGATGTTTGTTAACCATGAATATATTTTTGTAAGAGGGGTCTTGGGCTTGCACTTTACCAAATGGGTAAAAATTAGTAATAATAAAAGGAACTTCCGTATGAGAATTAAGATTACCTGGTTAAAGACAAAATTTATAAGTATTACCTTTTCACCTTCCTGAAATAACATTCACTGGTTGTTTTTATTGTGGAGTTCCTTATCAAATTCATTGTAGAGATTGGAATTATTTTAAGGAATCATTTCTATGATCCTCCAATTCATTCAACTATAAAAACATCTCTTCACCAAATTTGTCAGAATCAAAATTATAAGTTTATATAGCTTAAAAAGACTTATGTTGGATTTTAACTAGTAAATGACATGATTTACGAAAAACTAACCTAAATGGAGACATCCCAATGGGTGTTTTATAGGTAGTTCGATATGCCCAAAGTGCTTCCTCAGGTCTTTGAGGCCAGTATTTTCTGGTGGGTTTTAAAATTTTCTCAAACACTCTTTTCACTTCTCTATTAGAATGTTTATCCATGCCATTTTTTGGGGGTGATATGCAGTTGATGTTTAATATACAACCCCATTCTTCTTTCAAAAGAGATTCCATGGTCCGATTACAAAAATGAGTTCCTAAGTCACTTATAAAGGCACAAGGTGTTCTAAATCAATGGAAAATATTGGTTTCCATGAACTCACTAATAGTACATGGATCATTATTCTTAGTGGGTTTGGACTCAACCCGCCTAGAAACATAATCAACCATAAGAAGTATGTATGATAATCCATTAGAGGGAGGAAATGATATGATGAAATATATCCCCCAAGCATCGAAGATATCAAAAAAATATTAAGGGTTTTTTGGGAATTTCATTTCTTTTCGAAATTGTGGAAATATTTTTGGAAAGTTGGACATGATTTATAGAACTCATTTGAGTCCTTGAAGACTAAAGGCCAGAAGAATCCAGAGTGTAGGACCATTCGAGATGTCATTTTTGGTCCAAAGTGGACACCGACAGGCATTGAGTGATAAAATTACAAGAGAGAGGAATGTTTATCTTCATTGAAACATCTCATAATTTCAATTTGAGCCCTAATTTTACAAAGTTTATTATCTTCCAAAAAATATAATTTTGAATCACTTTTCATCTTCACTTTGTGATCTTTTGAAAAAATAATTACAACAACCCCAACAACCAAGTAGTTTAAAATTGGGGAATACCATGGGAATTTTGGAGTGATTGATGAGAGGGGCTTAGTTAGAAATTGAGGAACAATTGTTTTAGAATGAGAAGAATAAGAAATTCAACTCAGGTGATCATCCACACGGTTTTCTTTTCTAGGTCTATCTTTAATCATGATTTAAAACTCTTTGAGAATCAAGATCTATCTTATTAGCCTCATTTTCGAAACAATTTTCTTAAGTAATAAAATTAATGTTAAATGGTATGTAAAATGATGATTTTGGATCTTAAGAGATATGTCTTGAATTAATAAAATTCAAAACCATGTCTAAAAGTTAATTCTCAGTCCCAATGTAGTGAGATTGAGATTTATCGATGGTTTTTGAGGCATAATATATAACATAGGGAAAATTTTCACTTTTTTACCAAGAATGACTTCAATGGACCTATCATAAGCATCAAACATCAATTAAAAGGGTAATGACCAATCTGGGGGTTGGATTATCAGGAAAATGTAAAAAAATATTTGAATTCAATGAAGGATCTCTTGCAAGATTCATCAAAATGGAATGTGAAATCATTTTAGAGCATCTGTAGATGCTAAAAACGCTCAAGGGATAAAGAATATTTGGGCGCAATGAAGCGAATCCATAGATGGAATCAGGGATCTATTCCGTGGGGCCCAGAGGGGCTGCGAGAAAAAAATTCAAAGGTGTGCAAAAAAATAATTCCCACGTGAAAAACTCAGGATGCACGAGTGTTTTCCATGCGGACACGGAAATTTTCATGCCACCGCCTCACGTGGTTGACTTTATGCACTGTCGATGCTGATGCGCAATATTTTACGCCTACCTCTTTTTTGCGTGGATCTGCCACCCCAAGCGCCTATAAATAAAAGCTCACCCCTTCGACTTCCAGGTTGAATAATCTGAACTGTCTCTCTGGCATGAAATTCAACACCAGTGCAGAAAAGTGATGGCTCTGAGGTACTGAATTATTAACTCTAGGTCGCCAGGGGGTCCACCTATGCGTGAGACCTCTCAGGCTTGATCCTCTTCCAAACCCCCCTTGATCCCCTTCCCATGTGCACAATATCTTTAAATTGCTCGCAACCAATTATTCGGTGCGCAATTACTTTTGTGTGCCCTCGACCTTTCTTCGATCATGATGATAAATTGCGTGCTGACCCAGCCTATTTTGTACACGCAACTCAATTGCATGCGGCTGCGGCCTATTTCACGCCCACAACTCGATTGCGCGCCAGCCCCTCTGTTTTGCGTGCACCTGTATCTTTTGTTTACAAGCCTCTCACTATGTGCACCCATGATGTCCCTCTTTCGGGTATCATTTTCGGGAACCTCCCATGGCCAAAGATCCCTATCCGTATACTCTTTTTCCCATGCAACCTCCTAGGTTCACACGAAGTAACTTCAAATTACCTTGGACGATACTGCCCATTGCGTTGCTTTGCCTCATGCTTCTTTGCATAGGAATGCTAACAAATATTTCTTCTTCTCATATCCATGCTAACATGGACCCCTCGATGGATCGATCCATAACACCCCCTCACCATTGCATTTCTGGTCCCTTCCCTTCACCAAGGTGTAGTGGGTATCTATTATGTAAGCCCTAGGGATGTGGAGTGAACCCACTTCGTCCGAGGTGTAGGATGTTAAAATTCCAAGAACCATCATCCTCAGCACATGACATTAAACTGTGACTTCCCCTCATGCATCATAAATGGGGAAAGGGAATCCACCTTGGTGTAAGCCCCTAGCCTTTCTTTCAAGAAGTAGCACAACTACTCCTCCTTTCTTTTCTGGTGCCCAAGGCTAGAAAAGGGTGTGATGGGGAACAGTTCCCCTCTTTTCTTCAGTACCAAATCCCTCTCCCGCTAGGATTCGTCACCAATGGGCCTCCATCTTGTAGTAAGTCACAACTCTTCTGGATGTTAACTATACATACTCCCATGTTTCCTCTTTGGTATGCTCCATGTGTAAGCCCCATTTCATTCCACACGAATGCACCTTTTGTGACATGATCGTTAGGACTTTGCGGTCTCTTGTTTCTCACACCGAGCATGACTCACATGGGATTAGAGTAAGCACTGACCATGAAAAACACCTCAGGTAGCCTAGAGTGTAAGCCCCAAAAACCCATGAACTACGTGGTCTTTGATACTTGCTAAGGCAAGGTATGTAGGGAGCCTCCACGAGGTTCAATCCCACCACCCATTTGTTTTTCCAACCCCATTCACTTCGGTTCACTGACACCTTGGGATGCCTCAGAGTGTAAGCCCCAAATTCCCTCATGAACTATGAGGTATTTTATCCTTGCTAAGGCAAGGTACATAGGAAGCCTCCATGATGAAGGTCCTCCTCACCTCGACAACTAGAGGGGTGAAGTCCAGCCATGCCTCACTAGCACCAAACACAGAGGTCCTACCCATGTTCAGCAAGACTGATACAGGGACCCTCGTCATGCTGAGGTCACCAGGGGAGACAAACACGGAGGTCCTACCCGTGTTCATTCCAGTTATAGAAGTGGTGTTGCCCACTCCAGCTTCATCCATGGAGGTCCTTCCCTTGTCCCCTTTGACATTTGTCCCGGTGCTCCTCGCACCCCGACTATCCTGGATAGAAACCCTCTCCGCCCCAGCATTAGTGCAGCCGAAGGACCCTGTGACGAAAATCTGCCCTGTCTCAAACAGACATACAGAGTTAAGAAGGCGGGGCATCACCACCAAAAGAAGAATCCTAGGAAGGTCCATATAGAGATTAAACTGGTCCACTTCTCAGACTCTAAAGTGGAATATGACTCAGCACGGAAACCCTCCTACCGCTCAGTTGAGTCAAGGGCTGGGCTAGGAACGAGGCGCATTAGCCTAGTTCAACCAAAATTTGAGGTCCATAGGATTCATACCTCCCTCCGCAAGTATATCCAGCAGGACAAAAATCTAGCAACTCCGTAGGTCCGGGCTGTTCAATCACCACCGTCGTCACCGGAAGTGCTCTCTACCTCAACAAGAGATCACTGTGAACTATTCTTGGGACCGATGGTGGCCGAGCAGCATCGCGACCAATCGCTAGTAGAGCTATCCCCTTTGCTAGGAACTATGGCCTTCACCCCATAATATCAGAACGTAGTGGGTAGGTCACTACACTCTTCGGAGGACAACCCAAGGATCGGCAGCCAGTCAGCCCACTCACTGCACTCTCCTCCGGCTAGCCTGCCCTCCCAGCGGTCTGCCTCATTAGCACTGCCAGATCCTCAACCACCCCTAGTTGACGAGTGGGGTAATGAAGGGACAAACTTTGAATCTGAGCTGAGGAGATTATGGAACATCCTCACAGTAGACTACTTCCTCGAGATGTTATGGCTTGTGGCAGTGCTGAACATTCGTGCACCAGAATCCCTCTCCCCATAGGAGATTGAATGTTTCCACAAGACCCTATAGGAGACTGACTTTCATCTTCACCACCATAGAGTGTCTTATCCTAAGATCCAAGAACACCTTGAAGACATCGACGAACAATTCCCTCTGGTTGATCTGGATGTACTCACATGGCCCAACACCCCGAGTCTCGAGGCCTTTGTAAGGCCCTCCAACAACAATGCATTTAGTGTTTCTAGATACTCTGTAAGATCATCAAGGAGGCATCCCCCCATGAAAAAATCCGCGTCCAGGTGAAGTATGCTACCCTCTTCTTTAGTCTTATCTAGCAGCATCCTAACTTTCTAGACGATATCAATGACATGCCCCTAGGAAGGGTCACGGTCAACATGGCCAACATAGTTGACGAGGAGGATGATTTGGATCTTCTTGATGGGGAATTACCCATTGAGGGCATTCCAACACTATTGGACCCATAGTGGAGGATTACTCACCAGTAATGAAACCATCTAGGTCTCCCTGATCCCACCGAGGCATTGGTACTCAGCTAAAATTCCAGCAAGGGTAAAGAGCACGTCAGAGCTGCCAAGCACTTTGACCCGTCCGCCTTAGTGAAAAAGACAGAGGAAGATCCTGGGAAGGCCACATTGCACGATAAAATTTCTGAGAAAAAGATGATGGTTGATAACCTCTTGGTTGAACGTGTTGTAGAGCGACGACTGGACTACGGTGATCCTGGGATGGGGCAGTAGGGGCAGGAACAACTTCCCCTCAGCGAGCTGCCCTAGGCGACCCTGACCATCCTTCACACGTAGGAAAGTTTGATGCTAGAACTTATGGAAAGATGGTGTGGTATGTCTCTCCAAACCCTCCCAAACAGCATTACAATCCGATTGACCCAGCTCGAGCTCCCCAAGCCACCCCAAGGGTCGTGCCACCAGCCGCTCCATGGGCTGCTAGGCCTATTTATCATATTGAAGAATTGGCCAACACACTTGTAGTTAGGGATACCCAAAAAGATAAGGATCCCCAACCAGATGATCCAATGGCGGAACTCATTGCCTGCATTGATGCATTGGAAACACGACAGGTGGAAATCGCACCTAATGGCAAGCCATACTCAGCATGGCTGGATGATATGTTGGTACCTCCGGGTTTCAGGAATCCCACCTTCTCCCCCTTTAATGGGACAGGGGATCCGCCGCAGCACCTGACCCACTTCGACTCAAGGTGTGGTCCCATGATAGGGACTCCAGCACAGTAGGGGGCTGCCAAGCTCCGATGTTTTGTTCAGACATTGTAGGGCCTCGTTTTCATTTGATACATCCAGCTTCCCGTCAGATCCGTAATTAGTTGGGAGGACCTTCAGACGAAATTTCTCTACCAGTTCAGCTCCCCTACGAGAAAAAAGCATCGAAGACCTCCTCATGTGCAAGAAAAGGCCTGATGAGCATTTTGCGGACTTCATCTCTTGGTGTAATGGGCTTACATATTCCTTTTACCTGACACTAAATTAGGAGCAGTTACTAACGATGTGTGTGGGAAATTTCAATATGGAGCTTGTTCCCTCTCTGATAACCCAGAACTACAACAGTGGGTTCTGATACTTCTCTGATAAGGCCCATTTCCTAGAAGGAGATCTGAAACAAGCTATCGAGGCACGCTCGTTGCCTCTGGAAATTCTTGCATAGAGGGATGTCAGAGTCGAGCCTGCCGCAATGTCCCAAAAAGAATCCCCCAAGCAACTAGAATTAATACCAGTGACACCAGCCCTGAAGCCTCATAAAGGCCCTCCACCTCAAGCGCAGCCTCCGGCTCAGCAAAGACCACCTCAAAATCGGCAAGCCCCTCCGCATAATGCGCCTCCACCGCCTAGGTAGAACAACCAATCTCCACCTCCTTGACAGGCCCCTCTGATTCCTTGTTAGGGCCATGCTCCAAGGGCCCCCTTTCTGGACAGAAGAAACTAGACCTACTCATTTAATGAGAATCAGGTCCCCAGCTATTTTAGAAGTGCATTGGAACAAGGGATTGTGCATCTTCCTTAGTGCAGAAGGCAAGAAGAGGAAAACCTCACTGATCGCCCCAAATACAGCCACAATCATCGGATCCTAAGTAACACCCACAAGTAGTGCTATGTGTTCAGATACTGGCTCCAAGACCAGGTCGATAACAACATAGTCAGGCTGGACCTGGCCCCAGCATAAGTGGATTGCATTGTCGTAAGGCCAGACAACAGCAACGACAATGAGGGTGAGTGACATCTGGTTTCCAACCGCATTTACCAGAAGTATGATGACTTAATGGCTTGAAAAACAGTTGCTCGTGCCCATGGTATCATTCGTGCATGCCTGAATCAGCTAGAGCCTTCAGAATCTGTAGCCTCTACTTCTGCAACACCATCTCAACCGACCTCTTCCTATAAGAGCAAGCATCTGCAGCGCAAGGGAAAGAAATGCACCCCTCCAATGTCGTCATCATCCCACACTTTCGGAAACTTATTGCACTTGGAGATGGGGATTACTCCCATAATCTGCCCAGTAGTGGATGCCTTTTCATGTGATAGTCAATGGTATGCTTCCATTAATACAGTGGAGTTGGTATATCCCTATATGACTCCCAATGACGAGGAGCGCCCGACAAACCTCCCCAATATCCCAAGATGACGCCAACATCAGTGGAGCAGTGACCATATGATTCATCAAGGTACTTAACTTGGAACCTCCAGCCAGGCCATTCATGCCACCGAGACTAGACAGCAGGTCCAGTGAAGAGCTCAGCCTGCACAACCTCTTCATCCGATGTCCTTGGGCCCGCCTCGCCCACTATTTGTGTTGCTGGATTAGGTAGAGCCACTTCGACCATGCTACGAACATCCTCACCCAACTACAGGCCAATCTCAGTCATACAACCCTCATCTGGTAGCTACTATGCGGGCTTTGACAATTGAAAAATGGGATATGCCCAGCACCAGTCAGCCACCGGCCCATATAGCAGGGCCCTCCATGCCTCCTGTCACAGAGGGGCCTCCTGCAAGCAGAAGTTCATGCCTGGAACCGAATTATGATGTTCTTAAGAACCGTTCCAACATTCCAGCATGTCTTTCCATCCTTGAGGCCCTCCACCTATCACCAAATATGTGTGAGGCCCTCACCGAGGCTTTACGATTCCCCCTCCAGTTCGAGATGGAGGTAGCTGCTATAGAGGCCTTTCATGTAGAGGATCTTGAGAATGCTGAATGCTAGGACATCATTCCATTATATTGATAAGATGAAGGCTCTCCCATACACGGTCACATCCGCCCCCTATACATCTATAGCCAATTTAACGGCATGGAGGTCTGCCACTATCTTGTTGACACCAGCTCTAGGATCAACCTTATCCCGACACAGACACTACAGAAGCTAGGGTTATCTGAAGATGACCTGACTCCCTATGATTTTGTAATCCAGGGATACAACATGACAGAGTTGACCCCTGTCGATAAGATCCATTTGAAGACCCAGTTCGGTGGCATAGTTGCTAGCACCGAGTTTTTGGTTGTCTCCCAGGACAACACGTATAATGCGTTGATGGGTAGACCGTGGCTCCACCTACACGCGACAACCCCCTCATCATATCACTAGTTCCTCAAGTACTCCCTTTATGGCCGTGTAGGCATACTCCAAGGTGATGCATCTCTTTTCTACTCTTTTGAAGCACGGTATCTGGATGTTGACTATTACAAGAGAAAGGATAAACAGATTCAGGAAAGTGAGGTTGAACCCATCGCGGTTGCAACTGACCCCTAGGTAGGTTTGGATGATGCCTACGTCTTCTCGATCCATCGATTGGAGGCCACAACCACCGATATGGGGCAATGTTTTGTTGTCTCTGGTAGAAGGGGGAAGCATATTCCCAAGTCCAAGCGACATCATAAAATCACCTAGTACTCCTCTAAAAATTAGACTCAGGTGATCCCGAAACCTTTTACCCCCATATGGTATTGAGATGTCCACCCCATGACAACAACGGTATGTCATACGTGTCTATTTCACCAAGCTAGAATCAACCAAATCAAGCCGACATGTCACTATTGCTTTGATATCATCATGCGTGGTCCCTTGGTCCGAATACCAGACAGGATTAGATCGACAACCTTCATTGCTGTGGTTTCAGCTGCACATGAACCTTCTAATATGTTCTCCACTACTGCCTAGACTGGTACCGACTTCTAAGAAGGGGGTATCGACCCAAAGGAAGCTTCTCTTACTGGGAAAACCACCTTCGCAATTGAATAATAGGATCTGGAGGATGCTCTACCCACATTTGAGGAGGGCATCTTCACCACGATCGATGAACTGGTATAGGTGAACCTTGGTAGCGAGGCAGATCTGAGACCCATGTTGATCACTGCAAATATGCCTCTCTAGGAGCAAAGTGGTATGTGAACTTCCTAAAATAGCATTGTTACATGTTTTCATGGAGTTACGAAGAGATTACAAGACTAGATCCTCAGGCAGCCATCCACCACATCGGTCTCCCGAAAAACCATGGCGTGTTCAAATAGCCTCCCAGAAGGATGCACCCTTCTCATGGTGCCATGATCGAAGACGAAGTTGACAAGATCATCAGAACCAACATCGTTAAGGAGGTCTAGTACCCCATGTTTCTAGACAACATTGTGCCAGTTAAAAAGAATAATGGATAGATCAGAGTCTGCATCGTCTTCCGAGATCTCAACCATCACTGCCCGAAGGATGATTTTCTCTTTCCTGTGACAAAATTGTAGATCAATGCTATGGTAAGTTTCTAAGCCCTTTCCTTCATGGATGGGTACTCTGGATATAATCAGATCTGGATGGTCCCCGAGGATGAGAAGTCCACATATTTTCGGGCACTGGAAGGTATATTTTGTTACCAGGTCATGCCCTTCAGCTTAAAGAATGTAGGTGACACCTATCAGTGGGAAATTCCCCAGATATTCAAGATAATCCCCGGGACATTGGTGGAATGCTATGTGGATGACATGGTGGTCAAATCCAGCCAATTACAGGACCATCTCAAGGACCTTGAGAAAGTGTTAGGCTTACTCAGTTCCCACCAATTGATGATGAACCCCTTGAAATGTGATTTTGGGGTCACCTACGGAAAATTACATGGATTTGTTGTCAGGTATCGGGGCGTCAAGATCAACCCAGATAAGATCATGGCCATCATCCAGATTCCTCCTCAATGAAATATTTGGGAGCTCCAAGGTTTCCAAGGCCACATAACCTACATACGTCGATTCATTGTGAATCGGGCCGAAAAGTGTAAGCCCTTTTACGGCCTCATGAAAAAGGACCCGCCTATGAATGGGATGAAGAGTGAAAGATCGTGTTCGAGGAAATCATGCAGTATCTACTCTAGCCTCCGATCATGATTCCACCCATCTCCAGAAAGCTGCTGATCTTGTACGTGACTACCCTGGAATGATCTCTTGGCACCCTCCACTTCCAGAAGAACAATGAGGGGACATAAAACGGCATGTACTACCTCAGTCATATGCTCATTGATACGGAGAAAAGATAATCCCCCATCGAGAAAAGCTACCTTGTACTCATATTTTCCATACAGAAGTTGCGACATTACCTGTAGCACCATGAGGTACAGATGGTGTCTCAGGTAGACCCGCTGATATACATCATGATCCGCCCCATTTTGACTAGTTGTCTAGCACGGTTGGTAGTGATTCCTCAGCAGTTTGACATCGAGTTCATTGCAAAAAATGCTATCATGGGGCAAGCATTGGCATACTTCCTTGATGCCCATCCGGCTCCAAATGAACAGTCCCTGGACATGGATTTTCCGGATGAGTCAATCCTCTCGGTAGACCATGCCATATTTTGTTGGCAGATGCACTTTGATGGTGCATCTCGAATCCCCACAGGTAGGAGGCTCAATGATCCCAGGCTCAACAGAGTAGGCCTTAGTATTGTATTTATTACCCCGGCACAAAAAGTTCTTCCATACATGTTCCTATTGTTATAAGGATGCACCAACAACAAGGCAGAGTATCAGGCTCTTATCACTGTCCTACAGCTGGCCCTTGAGATCGATGTCCCCCATTTTCATGTGAAAGGGGATTCCGAACTAGTCATGAAGTAGAACAACAGTGACTAAGTCGTCAGGAATCCAGAGCTCGTACCAATGTTGGAGAGAAACCTCCAGCTAATGGCCCAGTTCCTGTCTTAGCCGGAATTTACTCATGTTCCCCGATCTCTGAATGGTCGAGCTGATGCCCTGGCCGGCCTAGCTATATCTCTTGCAGAACCTGAGAAGGATGATCTAATTATAGATGTAGAAAATCAGAGATTCATTGCTCCCATCACCTTAGATGATGATGACGGCCTGTGAGTAATCCATCTTACTGCTGGATCCCCCACGTCAGTACCCCCAGGTTCATCAAATGTAGTGGTTTAAGTGACGCCCGACTGGAGAGCACCCTTTATCGAGTATCTCTAAAAATGGTTACCTACCGGCTGATCAGGCCAAGAATGGGTGAATCCGACACTACACGCTACATTTTACCCTCCAGAGTGGTCCCAGTCTTGAGTAGATCCTCTACAAGCAGGGGTTCAATGGTGTTATCCTCTGTTGCATCCAAGGAGTCATGGTTTCTCAGGTCATGTAGGAGATTTACACCAGTTCATGTGGGGATCACCAGACTGGGCCGAAGCTATCTCACTAGATCCAAAGACTGGGGTACTTCTGGCCCTCCATGATCAATGATTGCATCAAGTTCTCCATGAGATGTCATGCATTCTAAATTCATGATAACTTCAGGCATCGGCCACCAGAACCTCTCCACTACACTGAGTATTCTTGACTGTTTGTAGTGTCAGGACTTAATGTCATAGGACCATATCCACCAGTGACAGCTCGCCGGTGCAAATTCATCTTTACCACTACAGATTTATTTTCCAAGTGGGCGGAAGCAGTTCCACTTAAGGAGGTCAAGGCTCATTGTATAGTGGACTTTGTGAGCTCCAATATAATCTACCAATTTGGAGTCCCTCATGCCTTCATCACCTATAACGACACCAACTTCCAAGTAGCTGAGTTGAAGAAGTTGTATTCCAAGTACAACATCCGTTTGAACCATACCTCCTGCTATCACACATAGGGAAATGGACAGATCGAGGTGTTCAACAAGACCCTATCTGACATATTGCATAAAACGGTTGGCCAGAAGAAGAAGAGTTGGATGGACAATCTCGCCAACAAGAGTTGGCTGGACAAGCTCCCATGATATGGTGTAGGCTTCCTTATCCACAATCATTCTAGGATTATAACGGTCACACCATGTGCCCACTCCCCTTTATTCTATCCTCCAACGTCCTCATCACATAACGTTAAATTGCATGACCTTCAAGATCTATGTACGGCTTGATTCCCATCCGCATGGGATACAGAGGAACGCTGGGACATTTTGTCTGTTGGCCCAACCCAAATTCCAGAATTTCCCCTCGGATCAATACATATGGTGAAGTTCAGGATTCTTCCCCAATCCATGTCGAGATCATCTCGATCCCACCATATGTCCCCCTCAACTGAGGTGTCCGCCTCTTTCACCGATGGGCACAACTATGCTTCACCCACACCTATGATTGGGACTCCATCATCTCTCCCATCTAGAAGGGCCCCCGAATGACATGGATGATAGGCCAAATGGATCTCCTACCACTTTGGGCCGACGTCCTCGAGGATGTTGAGCAACAAACTGATACAAGTGCCACGTTGCGAATATGGTCAGTTGTCGATGCTCGTTCGTTGTTCCCATTCTGAGCCACTAAAAGGACGTTGTGTTTCAAATATGTTCAATAGATATCCTTTGTCGTATAAGCCACCCCACGATGTCCCAAACACTGAGTGTAATGGTCCATTCTGCCCCGTTGTATCTCCAAGCGACGAACTCTATTTGGGTGATGCCAGCTATTAAACCCCTATATGACAGAGAGAGATGAGTCCAGCTCCTTGTTTCCCACACCGAGAACTGCTCATGGGGGATTAGGAGCTTTAATGAGGCAGTAACCGCACAAGAGGTTGTATGGATACCATTGACCAGGATGCCTAGCCTCAGGCCCCTTGGCCTTTTCTGGCCCCTAGGCCTTTTCTAGCCCCATCCAATGTTCCTATTTGGGGTTTTTTGGTGTGGAGAGGACCTATGTCCTCATTCACATCGGGCTATTTCACCGTGCCGAACACCTCCCTTTGTGTGGGGGTTTCTTACCCCCTTCTTCATCCTCACTGCAAGACGTTAAACTACAAACTGGTCGGGGATTTCCGTCTGAGGCACAGCTTCATGCCCCTTGGCCTTTTCGACCCCCTGGCCCAATTTCTCACTTCGGGTTGTACGATGTGGTGCAGGATTTTGTACTCATTCATGTCGGGTTACTCATCGTGTCGTACACCCCCCTCTTATCTTGGTCCCTTGGCCTGAATTCCACTAGAGAGAGGAATATATGGTGTGGTACGTGATTATGTTCTCGCTCACATCGGGTGTTGTAACAACCATGCAATTTACCTCCTCATCCTGAGAGTTTTCTCTCCCCTTATGCTATACTCGTCATTCTAAGTCGTCTTCTCCCAAGATGGGCCCCTCAGTCCTATTTAGTGATTCACTAATGTTCCCAAGGGTACTCTGGTTCAGCACCTAGAATGTTAGATTCTTCCCAGACATGCTTTAACCCATTTCTCAGGCTTCGTGTTCCCCCTCATTAGGGCTTAAATCACCTTTCACATCCAAAAGGGACCCTCAAATGGCATGGATGCTAGGACTAAGGTCTCTTCTACCATTATGGGATAACATCCTCGAGGGCTTCAGGCAACAAATCGATACAAGTCCCACATTGAAAATACAGTCACCAGTCGATGCTCATTTTTTGTCCCCATTTCAGGCTAACACGATATGGATGTTTTGTTTCGAATACGGTCAACAGTTACCCTCCATCATCACACCAACCCCATTAATCCCAAAATGTCAGTTATATGATTCACATCCTTTTCCACCTCATCTTGTCTAAGCAGAACTTCGAGACTCTTGGTACTATTCCTCAGTGCGCATCCACACGTTAGGAGGAGAAAGCCACGATAAGGCATCATCCAGGGCTCTCTACCGATATCCCCGTTGCATGTATTTAAAGTATTGAAAATACCTTATCCTCCCTTGTTTCCTACACTGAGTTCAACTCATGTATTCTTAGGGATTGGATTAAAATCCGCACTTACATGGAACAGTCCTACTTTTCCATGGTCTACGTTCTAATACCTTAAACTAAGATCTCTTCGTATGTTCTTTCTGTAGAACTACGTACATCTTCATGACTATTCCATAGGACACGTAGGAGTACCAAAACACCTCGTCTACAGGTCTAGATTAGTTGAGATCTAGTCTCTCCCACTTTCCTCCTTTCAACCTTTGCTGGGCCCACGGCCCGAGGATTCATTCTCTGAATCACACGCAGTGTGGTATGGGATTATGTCTTCATTCACGTCGGGTATGATTTATTTCACCGTGCACATTTACCCTTGAACCTCCTCTATATGTTCAAGACATATGACGTTAATCTATGCTTACTAGTCTCACATAACATTAAACTATTATGTCTATTCTTCACGACGTTAAAGTACATGGTTGCTCCCATCACATGACCCTAAACTGTGACAGTATCGTCCTAACTGTATGATGAAAAATGGCACTACATTGTGATGTCCTCACTCATGGAACATCATGTTTTGTATCGGTCAAACACCATACCATTTTTCAAAGCCTTCCTTTGTCTTGATTCATGTTGTGATGCCTGGATTCACTATTATAGGCCCATTGCTTCACAAAAAAAAACAACTCCATTCACCCTGAAGGACATACAAGATCTATTAAATATCACTTCTTTTTGTGTATGGGCCAGAACCGCCCAAACATATTATACCTAGAACTAGTATTCCATAGTTCCATCTTAATAACTACATGCAAAATGATCCTCATTCTCATGGGGTATGTAGGAACTCCCGCGCTCTTTTCCTCGAGCCCAGCTTAACTCTAGTTTCCGGTCCCTCGACCTAAAACCTTCTCATGGAACACATGGTGGTGGGAACCCTAGGTTCCCATTCACGTCGGGTTTTACAATTACCCCACCATGTGTCTCCCATGATTCCAAAAGTCCATGGTCTGAGCTATATTACTGTAAACTAAGATCACTCTGCATCCTTTCTGCAATACGTTAAACAACATAACATATTCCAGAACTATGTGTGGCCTGATTCCTATCTTTATGGGATACGTAGAGACACCCAGGTATTTCACCTCAGGTCTAGCCCCAGGAATCATCAATCCTATTCCTCCTCATTTTCGGCCCCATGGAATGATCCCTTGTGGGAAACAATGTAACTACAACTTTACCCTGAACAAGTCTAGGATGCCTCACAATAACATTGGTAGGTGAAATTTTCCTCGTCAAAGTGGTCTTGTTCAGAAGTATTTTTGATCCTTGGTTAGACCGATGTATCTGCCTAAATCGTTTCCACCAAAGTGGCATAATTTCAAGAGTGTTGGACTCTAGTCGAACAAACCATCGCCCCACATTCCATGATTTGTGTGACCCTTATTCATACCCTGATCATCTTTCATATCTAGGGGACCCCCCTATAAGTATGGATGCATGGATTATGGATCGCCTACTATCCTGGCCTAACGTTCTGGAAGTCTAATGGATGAAATTTCGAGTCATGCCCCATTTTTTGAACATGGTCAGTGGTCGGCCCTCATTTTTTATCCCCATTATAGGCTAACACAATATGGATACTATGTTTCGAATGTGGTTAATAGTTATCCTTCATTGTCACGCCACACCCATAGTGTTCAAAATCCTGGGTATCATGATTCACACCTCCCATTCCCATCTGTTCAGATTGATTCCATTGCCCCTGGAATTACCTCATTCGTGCACAAGAGAACACTGGGAAAACATTAATTCAGCTGTTCTGAGAGATCCATTCTCCAGTCAGGTCTCTCTCTTCTCTTTCCAGGAATTCTTCCTTGGGTTCCAAAATCCAGGTTGGAAATACTACATTTAAAAAATGAATTAATGGTATGAACATCCATTGTTTCTCACATTGGGTACGACCCACATGAGGTTAGGAATGGATTGATATTTATTTCAGGATTTTAGTTGAGTGAGTTAAAGAAAACTAATAAGTAAATAAATCATCCATACATGCTGTTCAGAATAAGAAGTTTTAAGGAGAAATAAGTTTATGAATTTTGGCCAAAATAGGGCCCTTAAGGGTCATCTCCTTGGATGGATCATTCCAGCACCGCTGCCTTTTTCTTGATGGACTCTAGGATTTCTTCCCACACCCTGATGACTCTCACTTCATCAGCGGCCTTAGAGAGCATCCCACTGACCCTAGATCATGCTTGCGCTTTTTCAATTTATAGTTCGGTCAGTTGGTGACCTTCTTCCACGAGTTGATCTTGGGCGTCTTCCAGCTGGGCCATCAACTTGTCCACAAGCTCAGAACAGTTTGCATGGAATATCTCATTTTATTTCACCTGTTCTTCGAGGTTCCAAACCTCTTCTTATGTCATTATGAATTCTTGGGGTGCTCCCTGACTCTTCCCGATACTGGGCAACATCGGAGCATCGGCTGCTCTCGCGCAGCTTCTTGGCCATTTAGTCACGGACCATTGAATGAAGGCATTGAGCATTCACCCCTCTAGTGCAGAGAAAGTGAATCCAGGTTTGGAGTGATCCCATCCATTTTATACATTCCATATGAGGCTGACCGAGAAAGTGCTTGATGCACTTACACCCATTGTGCCCCATCGTCTAACTCTCCTCAGCCACCTCTGAGTCTGAATCATCAATCTCCTCAGGGTCTATGGGCTAATAGTCGGGGAAAGCATCCAAGAAGCTAGTAGAAGGGTCCTCTCCAAGTGTTACTACTAAGAGGTTAGGATCTTCAACTCCTAGGAAACCGTCCTCTCTAGCCTTAGTCACGATAGTTTCTTTGTCAACTTTTGGCCCTGTCTCGACATGGGTACCACTAACATCCACCGCTCTTTGGTCACATAGTGTCGGGGCTAGCACAGTTTGAGAAATGTGTCATGAATGGGATGAAACATTTTCAATTGAATCAATCATGGATGACATGGGTTCGGTAGCCCAACGAGCCTCCAAGGCTATGATTTCTACATAAACAATGAACACATTGATCGACTGAGCTCTCCGACGGTAAATACTAGTGTTGAAGTAATGAACTTACAAGATCCCAAAGAATTAGCCTCCGATGTTTTTCGTGCTACAGGATCTGTCATTGTAGGGGACCCCTTAGTGCCCGTCATCTCGGTAATGGGTGTCTATTTGCCACCTTGTTCTATCGACGCCTCCTATTCCCCTTCGGATGGAGACCATTGGTTGACACCCATATGACCTTGAATAGGATAAAGAAATCTAATTGAGGGCTACAAAAAATTATGAGGGGAAAGGATAGATAAAGACTGAGATGTACCTCAACTAGCTTAGTTATATCTTCATCAGAGCGAACGATCTCACCACTCTCCTAGAGACTCTCTTGGTGAGACACCCCCTGAGACCCTTCACCTTCAGGATCCTCTTATTCTTAACCCCCTCTTTGACCTTCTCTTTCTTCCTCCTCTTCCGTCTCGGCGCCCTCAGGCTCATTGTTGCTGTCATCATCCTCTGACGACATCTTTCCTAGGTCATGCTCCTGGTCGAGCATTACTTTCACCAAGAAAGATGGCTCATCAAACTGACCCTGTTTGTGTGCATACACGTCTATGGCTGTCAGATACGCATGCTGACAATGAAATTTCACCCTGTCGACAACCCGAATGAGTCTGACCTTCTGTGGCTGGATTCCATCTCATTCTATATTTTACCAAAGAGCTTCAGTACCCATAAACTATCACAGGGTCATCCAGGCTGACCATAGAGCCAGGAAGACTACATTATTGGAAGGGTGAAGCAGATACCTTATCTACTTCCCTGGGAGTTCCCTGAACACAACATGATCCCCTCTCACCCTAGGCGATGATGGACCAGCCGCGCTGCGCTACGTCCCTACTACTGATGTCCAGGCCTATATGGGCCCAGTTGCCCGACATGCTTCCAACCTTTCCCCCCAACAGCACCCTCTCTACTCTACGGATGCCTAGGTTCTACACTGGCTACCTTGAGTTGACGAACTTTCTTCCATAAAAGCCCCTTTGTGTATGATATGGCCCAATGCTTGGCATATTCGTTTGAGAGGCTAGTATCAACCCCGGTGGTAGGAAAGGTGATAATTTCGCCAGATCCATGGGCTGTGAACATCAGCCACATTTGGAAAAGAACGCATGGATGACTTTCCTTTTGAATATCTGTGTGCACCTTATTCAGCATCTGCTGAAGGAATCCGAACGGCATAGAAAACCTGAACAGTACGTAGGGATCACAAAAGATCTTCCCATCAATCCGAGTCATGAGCACCCCACCTCTAATACTCTGGAGGTATTCCCTTTGGTCTAGTGGGCCTTTCACGTTATCTATCATCTAACTAGTTGGGGTGGGGAATGGGTTGAAATTGAAGTTGGCATGAATGCCAATTCTAATCCTTACTCTCTTTTCATTGAGCGTCAACGAAATTACCCCGACAATCTTTAGCAAGGAAGGCTTTAGGCCATTACCTAGATAAGGAATGGTGTTCGGAATGGTATACCCACCGCAACGGGCCAGAACCCAGCCATAAAAGATCTAGAATGGACCACATATCCTCCTTAGTGACCCCCCTCTCGAAATGCGTCCTCAAATGGCGTACAGACAAGCCAACACGGGGACTCCCAGATTGAATCTTTGATTAGCAGCCATGACGCCAGCCATCACCAGGGTTGCTGGATGAACTCCCATCCTTGTGTCCCTCACCAGTAGGAGCCACCCACATAGTAATGTGGTAAGAAATCCGGCATACTGAATGTTCAGGTTCAGACTCTCATTTAAGCTAAAGCCCCATGACTGATAGTCCCCCACCTCTAGGATCCTCCAGTACAATACGGTTTTTCTCCTCTGTGCTGCGGTCAGACATCGTCTCCCTCGCCCTGACATCTTGACTTCCGGATCTCTTTTCAGGAATATGATAAACCATTTCTTGTAAGCGATGTCCTTAAAAAAATCCTTCCACCCCATAATCTCCTTAGCCAGCTCCAACAGATGCCATGTCATCACAGGGGTTCATTGTAAAGACCCGTAAAATTCAAGGGATTTTTTTTAATTTTCTTTGGAATTTTACAAGAACGCAGTTTCAGACGGCACCTGATTCCGAGGCCCGGTGTGCCCGGAATTTCTATCCGAAGTTTAGATCGGGTACGTTCAGTGAACGAACGAGCGGGAATTTCTAACTTTTGAACCGGTGCCCGAAATCGAATTCTGAGGGCACTGATGGAACCGCAACGCTGGTAAATGCTTAGGAACTCATGTTCCGTAGTTGTGTTATCACGGGTGTGGATGATAAAAATTGTGGAAGTTGATTTATTATTATTCTACAATTTTTTTTATTCTATGTGTTTAGTTCATGAAGGTAGTTGGGTAACCACCCAACCTCCCTTGGGAGGTTATGAGGGTGGTAGGGCCCTCATGAACCCGACCCCTTCATATCCTCTAACCCTCTCAACTCCCATTAAATGTTGATAACTTAAGATTACATAACTTATGGAATTAATGTGGTGAGTTAAATGTATGTTTTTGAAATTCAAACCCTTGAATTTTTATAAGGCTTGTTGTGTTAATAAAATAAGAAAGGAGATTATTTTATTTGTTGTTAGAGTTTTTTCGTTGAGAGATTTTTGGGAAGAACATCTTCTTCTTTGATGAAGAAGTCGAAGAACATCGGTCTCCGTCGAAGAACGCCGAGTCCTCGAAGACCGACTCCGCGACATCGACCTGTGACACGACGTCTCTTTCCGCAACGGTTCTTCCGCGACGCCGTTTCTGCAACGCGACTTCCTCCTTCCAAGTCGCCTCTTTCCACGACGGTAATACCACGATGTTTTCTCTTAGACGAACCTCTGAACAAGCTTTGCTCTTGAAACCAAGGTAGGGGATTGTAATTAATTAGTTTGTTCGTGTTTACATCCCTGAATTTCTTCATGAAATTTTAACCAACTGCTATTGATTAACGTGAGGGGGGTCGGACCGCACAAACACGGCCGACCCACCTCCTTATTATTCTTGTTTGATTCTTTTGGTTCGATATGGAAGTGGTGCGGTGACGTCGCACCGTGCGGGTTTATGCGACAAGAAATATGTGGTGCCGTCGCGCCGCGCCACGAATTAATACAAGGACGCGACGCCATCGCGTCTCGTCGGAGACACCCGAAAATACCGTGGCTGGTACCGGGGCCGCGGTGGAGGGGCGCGGCGCCGTCGCGCCACGCCGAACGACAAGGGCCGCGAGCGGTTTTCTTCCGCGGCGGAGTAAGGTGACCGGCGGCCGGACCGGGCCGCCGGCATCAGAGCTGGAAGGGGACCGGCCATCGCCGGTCCAGTTGAGCAGGAACCGGCCAGACAGGGAGGAGCCGGGGGAATTAATTCCCCCATCCGGACATCCATGCGGCCCTAATTAAGGGGCCGCGGTTATAGAAAATCGGGGGGGGGGGGGGGGCAGCCCCCCCCCCCCCCCCCGCGAGCCAAAACGGCTCGGTCGTTTTGGCTGAGCAGTCGACCAGCGCGCGGGTCGCCGGACCAGGCCACGCCGGACCAGGCCGCGCCAGGCCGGGCCAACCCGGACCTGGGGCGGGTCGACCCGGTTCGGACCGACCGGGGGGGTCTCAGGCCGGGTCGGTCCGGGCCCGAAAGCCTCGCTTTCGGACCATTTTCGGTATTTTGCTCATAACATGAGCTACATGCCTCCAAACGACACGCTGTCAGTGGAGATGCGATCCTTGGATCGAGACGGTCGTTTCGATATATCGCACTCAAGGTTTCATAATACTTTGGGTATGGCCGGGTTGGTTCGTACACGAAACCAACCGGGCCCTCGGAGCGGAAACACTCATATCTTGAGCTACGGACGTCCGATTGACGTGCCGTCAACTTTGTTGGATTCCTCTTAGTGAGACGGATCTTTTGGCATAATCCGCCCATGGTTTCGATGCAGTTGGAGTATGGTCGGGTTGGTTTTGCCTTAAAAACCAACCGGGCCCATGGGATGAAAAAACCAATAACTCTCAGACCGGGCGTCCGATTGACGCGCCGTCTACGACGTTGAGTTCCTGTTGACGATAAAGAACTTTTGGATACATCAACTCCGGAATATGTGTCAGTTGATGTATCATCCTCTCAGCTCGTGGAGCGGACCCTTCTGAACGAGCTTGCTATGTGTGGGAACCCTAGTGCTGGCTGCGACTGCTATTGTGACTGTGACGACGACTGTGCAGAGATCCTCAATGGATTCAACGACGACGACTACAACACTCAGCGATCCTGTGTGGATCAGTGCTACCGATCCTGTGTGGGTCCGATCCTGTTTGGGTCTGCGCTCAGCGGTTCTGTGTGAGCCAGCGCCTACAGATCCTATGTGGGTCTGATCCTGTGTGGGTCATTGCGGGGGTTAGTACCTATCGATCTTTTGTGGGTCTGACGACTTAGATGGATCAACGATCATCTCTATCGTCATACGAAGAAGTATACCTGTGTGAGCTGAATCCTGTTTTCTTTCCTGTGTGGATTGTGTTGTGTTATCCTATGTGGATTACGTTTTTCTTCCCTGTGTGGTATACGTATACTTTCCTGTGTGGACTAGGTTGTACTTGGGCTCGGAGGTTGGAGCGTTTTGGAATTGATGACTTAGTTATATGTATGGGCATATACCTATGTAGTGTCGGATGTTACTCAGTGATTGTATATTTCCTTTGTGGTTTATCCTTGTGGATTTTGGGAGACCTTCGGGGGTCTTGGGGTCCCTACTGAGTAGCTTATACTGACCCCAGCACGGGCTATGCCCGCACTACGTTGTGTTGGTTGTAGACGACGGGCAGCGCTGATCGTGGTGGAGGCTTGCAGAGCAGGACTGTTTCTAGAGGTGGACCACTGGGCGGGATGTACTCAGAGCGGTAGGCTGGACCTAAGGATCAGTGGAGGCTTTTCTGTACCCACCCTTCAGGTGGGATTCCCAGTGGATAGCTCGTCGTTGCGGCTTTAACTTTCAGTTGTTGTTTTCCCTTTTGAGTTGTACTTTACTTTCAGTTTGGGTTTGTATACTGGCCCACTTACTTTCCGCACATACAGTTGTACTCTATTTTTACTTAGTGTTTACTTCTACTGCTTGCTTGATCTGTGGTGTTTGTTTACTTTAAAAAGGCAATGCCTTCCCTTTTTACCAGGATTTACGCCTTGGTGCTGGTCGCCAGCCTCTGACCTATGGAAGGCGAGCTTGGGGTAGTCACGGCATGGGCCCCGAGGACGGGTCGTGACAAATTAGTATCAGAGGAGTTCGGTTCTACCGCAAAATCTGATCTTTTCTATGTGAAGCAATAGTGTTTAGAATATTGGGTGTGGTTATCAGTCCATGGAGTCCAGTGTTGGTGCGGCGATCGACGTATCCGTACACTAGGACCCTGACTTCTGATTTCCGACTTAATACACGAAAACATTGATTGCATGTGTCTTTCAAGTTTTCTTTGTGATTATTTTGTGTCAGCTCACCAGGTATACTGTTTTACCGTGGAACACCTGTTCCTTTTCAGGATGGCCCCACGATGGCAGCCAGCTAGGGTTCCGAGAGTTGAGCGTGATGACAACCCACCGAGCGATGAGGCCTCGGTGCAGGGCCCTTTGTCAGCAGTGGCACCAGCGATAGCTCTACCCGCCGAGCCACCGATGCCTCCAGCACCTGCCGCTGACGATGCACGTCGTCTCAGTGCACTGCATGAGTTCCAGTGCTAGCGACCACCTAGTTTCTGCGGGGAGATGGACCCCCATGCAGCCGAGGACTGGCTGGAGGTAGTGGTGAGAGTTTTTTCGGTTAGTGAGGACACCATCAGACCTCATGGTGATCCTCGTAGTGAGTCTACTGCACGCGGCATCGGGCCGATGGTGGAGATTGATGCTCCAGGTGCACGTTGAGGAATCTCTTTTCTGTACGGACTTTGAGAGCCTCTTCCGCTCGGAGTTTGTCCCAGCCACCCTCTGTGCGGTGCGCATCCAGGAGCTTCCTCAGCTGCGGCAGGGAAGCATGACGGTCGCCCAGTACTCAGCGAGATTTACCGATCTCTCACGCTACTCTACAGACATTGTACGGGACCCATTCTTCTGGGACCAGACCTTTGAGCAGGGATTGAGACACGAGATTAGGGCATCGCTGATCTCCCTCAGCATTCTGACTCAGACAAGAGTACTAGAGCGGGCCCTTTTGATCGAGAGGTTTCTTGCTGAGTCTACACCAGCGCTGAGACCCACCGTAGGGAGGCACGTAGCAGAGTCTTCTACAGCAGGAAGTCGACAGATGACTCATGGGTCCAGGCAGACCAGACCCTCAGGCAGACGATCTAAGGAAACTGGCTCAGCAGTGCGGGGCACACAGCGCGGAGTCAGTCTTTCGAGAGGCAGACAGTGCTACTCGTGCGGCGGGCAGGGCCACATGGCTCGTGACTTCCCAACCCACCATGCCGAGGAGCAGCAGACGGTTGAGGGACCACCGAGGTCGAGGCAGATGGTCGACCGTGGCGGTCCGCAGGGAGCAGGCGGACAAGGCAGAGGAGCTGGCTGAGCAGCAGGTGGTGGGCGACACTTTGAGGCTTTACAACCACCATCACCTGAGGTCCACCCCGACCACAGGGAGCTGGCGGGTAGAGATAGGCACAGCTCCAGGCAGCAGAGGCCTACGACCACAGTGTGCCCGAGATGATTCGAGGTACTATCTGTGTCTATTACACCTTTGCTGCAGTACTTATAGACACAGGAGCGAGTCACTCTTTCATAGCCGCTGCCCTTGTTCGGAGCTTGGAGATTCCGACAGAGCCATTGGCTCGATCCTTACGGCTAGAGACTCCTATGGGAGCAGACTCGACGATTACACACTGGTGCCGGCAGTGTGAGCTTACTCTAGGAGGTGAGAGCTTCGGTTGGGATCTTCATGTAGCAGCGTCGAGGCCTTATGACGTCATCTTGGGAATGGATTGGTTGTCTACGGTCCATGCACAGATTGACTGTTTTAGGTGCAAGGTGCGATGTGTACGCACCGACGAGAGTAGGTTCACCTTCACCGGCGAGAAGGGAACCTTTGTAGCATAGGATGGACTCTCGCAGAGGAGAGGACAGCCCATCACTCATCAGTTGGCTAGCCTCATCCTAGGATCAGTTGACGTGCAGAGTCCTGGTTTTCCTGCAGTGGTGGATCAGTTTGCGGACGTTTTTCCCGATGACGTTCCAGGGTTACCTCCTCGCAAAGAGGTAGACTTTTATATTGACCTGTACCCTGGGACAACCCCAATATAGACTCCAGCGTATCAGATGGCCCCCGCTGAGCTTCGAGAGCAACAGGTATAGTTGGAGTACTTTCAGGGCAAGGGGTTCATCCGACCTAGTGTTTCACCCTGGGCTTCCCCAATTTTGTTCGCCAAGAAGGCGGACAGAAGCTTGTGACTTTGTGTCGACTATCGTCGCCTGAACCAGGTGACAGTGAGGGACAAGTATCTGCTACCGGGGATTTATGACTTCTTCAATCAGCTCATGGGAGCATGGTGGTTCTCGAAGATAGACCTCAAGTCAGACTATCATCAGCTTAGAGTTCGAGATGAGGACGTGCAGAAGACGACCTTCAGATGTCGGTATGGCCACTATGAGTTCTTGGTTATGACATTCGGCATAACCAATTATCCAACAGTATTCATGGCCCTCATGAACAGGATATTTCAGCCATACCTCAATCGATTTGTCGTGGTCTTCATCGACGACATTTTGATTTAGTCGACGACTAAGGAGGAGCATGCCTACCACTTACGGGTTGTACTAGACACACTCTAAGAGCACCATATTTATGGAAAGCTCTCGAAGTGTCAGTTCTGGATACGTGAGGTCCACGTCTTGGGACACATCATTACTGAGGCGGGATTTGCAGTGGATCCTGTGAAGATCGAGGCAGTGTTATCTTGGGAGCCACCCAGGAGCATGACGGAGGTGCAGAGTTTCTTGGGACTAGCTGGATACTATCAGAGATTTGTGCCAGACTTCTCCAGAGTTGTGGCACCACTCTCAGCTTTGACGAAGAATGGGAAACCCTTTGTGTGATCAGACAGATGTCAACAGAGCTTCAAGGAGCTGAGACAAATATTGACCAGCACACCTATCTTGAGGTTTCCTGAGGAGGGAGTAGGGTACATAGTCTACTGCGGTGCATCAGGGACTGGACTCGGATGTGTCCTGATGCAGGAGCGGGCAGTGATCGCCTATGGATCACATCAGTTGCGGCCGCATGAGCAGAACTACGCTACCCATGACTTGGAGTTAGAATCAATGGTCTTCTCCCTGAAGACGTGGCGACACTATCTGATGGGCGAGCACTTTTCAGTCTTTTCTGACCACCAGAGTCTCAGGTACATCTTCTCACAGAAGTACCTGAACCTGAGACAGCGGCGATGGCTCGAGTTCCTCCAGGACTATGACTTTGAGATAGTCTATACTCCTAGGAAGGGGAACATGGTAGCCAATGCTCTCAGCAAGAGGATGGTCATTCGGCTACTTGAGGAGGCGACAGAGCAGCTAGCCGCTTTGCAGATATCCTTTGTGGATAGAGATGGAGCAGCCTTCCTTCAGTCTCTCATAGTCACTACTCCACTACTGCAGTGGGTTAGAGAGGCAAAGCGTGGGGACATTGTCTATGAGACGCGGCATGCACAGATATCCTCAAGATAGGCACCTGATGGTTTCTCCTTTGGATCAGAGCATGAAATCTTTTTCAGAGGATGTACCTTGGTACCAGTTGCTTTACGGGAGGAGGTGCTGAGAGAGTTTCACACTTCTCCCTTGGCGGTACATCCCGGAGTGGCGAAGATGTACCAGGATCTCAGACGACAGCACTGGTGGCCAGGCATGAAGAAGGCTGTGGCAGAGTTCGTTTCACGATGCCTCAACTTCCAGTAGGTGAAGGCAGAGCACCAGGTACCAGCAGGCCTGGTATAGCCCTTGGAGGTTCCGGAGTGGAAGTGGGATGACATATCTATGGACTTCGTGACTGGACTTTGACGCACATCTAGAGGTCACGACTCCATTTGGGTGATTGTTGACCAACTCACCAAGTCGGCTCACTTTTTACCCATCAGAGAGCAGGGCTCAGTGGAGAGCTTGGGACGTCTTTACGTTCAAGAGATTGTATGGCTTCACGGTGTGCCATCTTCTATCATCTCCGATTGAGATGCTCGCTTTACCTCCCGGCTATGGAAGGGATTGCAGGAGGCATTCAGGACGCAGCTACGTCTGAGCACAGCCTTTCACCCTCAGACGGATGGTCAGATGGAGAGGACCATTCAGACTCTCGAGGACATGCTCCGCGTATGCGTCCTCGACTTTGGTCGCAGTTGGGATGACCACCTACCCTTGGTGGAGTTCGCGTACAACAACAACTACCACTCCACCATCGGGATGGCACCATACGAGGCATTGTACGGAAGACCTTGTAGATCTCCTTTGTGCTGGACAGACCCTGGGGAGTCAGCACTTGTGGGACCGGAGATGGTTCAAGCCACGACAGAGAAGGTCCAGGTCATCTAGGAGCGAATGAGGACAGCTCAGAGCCGGCAGAAGTCATATGCTGATAGGAGACGAAGGCCACTAGAGTTTGAGGATGGCGACCACGTCTTCTTGCGTGTCTCACCTCGACGTGGATTACAGAGATTTGGCCGAGGCGGCAAGTTGTCTCCATGCTTCATCGGACCATTCCAGGTCCTCAGCAGGATTGGCGAGGTGGCTTATCGCTTGGCTCTACCACCTCAGTTGCACCGGGTGCACGACGTCTTCCACGTATCTCAGCTGAGGAGATACGTGCACAACCCGACGCACATCATTGACCATGGGGAGCTTGACGTTGATGATGGGGCGACTTTTGCGGAAGTCCCAGTGGAGATCGAGGATCAAAAGGAGCAGGTCCTACGTGGATAGTCGATTCCTCTAGTGCGCATCAGATGGCAGCACGGGAACCTCCAGGAGATCACTTGGGAGCGGGAGGCTAAGATGCG
This sequence comes from Viscum album, assembly GCA_963277665.1. Lineage (NCBI taxonomy): Eukaryota > Viridiplantae > Streptophyta > Magnoliopsida > Santalales > Viscaceae > Viscum > Viscum album. The sequence goes on from OY728155.1 coordinate 1,669,678,706, forward strand.
TGCTCAATACCCACTTTTGTTTCCCTAGTTTTAGATGTATCTTTACGGGGACGTAAATCCCTGAGGTGGGAGTAATGTAAAGACCAGTAAAATTCAAGGGAAATTTTTTCTTAATTTTCTTTGGAATTTTACAAGAATGCAGTTTCAGACGGAACCTGATTCTGAGGCCCGGTGTGCCCGGAATTTCTATCCGAAGTTTAGCTCGGGTACGTTCAGTGAACGAACGAGCGGGAATTTCTAACTTTTGAACCGGTGCCCGGAATCAAATTCCGAGTGCACCTATGGAACCGCAGCGCCGATAAATGCTTAGGAACTCCTGTTCCGTAGTTGCGTTATCACGGGTGTGGATGATAAAAATTGTGGATGTTGATTTATTATTATTATACAATTTTTTTTATTCTAAGTGTTTAGTTCTTGATGGAAGTTGGGTAACCACCCAACCTCCCTTGGGAGGTTATGAGGGAGGTTGGGCCCACACGAACCCCACCCCTTAATATCATCTAACCCCTCTCAAATCTCATTAAATGTTGATAACTTAAGTTTACTTAACTTTTAGAATTAATGCAGTGAGTTAAATGTAAGTTTTTGAAATTCAAACCCTTGAATTTTCATAAGGCTTGTTGTGTTAATAAAATAAGAAAGGATCTTATTTTATTTGTTGTTAGAGTTTTGTCGTTGAGAGATTTTTGGGAAGAACATATTCTTCTTTGACGAAGAACTCGAAGAACATCGGTCTCCGTCGAAGAACGCCGAGTCCTCGAAGACCAACTCCGCGACATCGACCCGCGATGCGGCGTCTCTTTCCGCAACGGTTCTTCTGCGACATAGCTTCCGCGACGCAACTTCCTCCTTCCAAGTCGCCTCTTTCTGTGACGGTAATACCGCGACGTTTTCTCTTCGACGAACCTCCGAACAAGCTTCGCTCTTGAAACCAAGGTAGGGGATTGTAATTAATTAGTTTGTTCGTGTTTGCATCCCTGAATTTCTTCGTGAAATTTTAACCAACTGCTATCGATTAACGTGAGGGGGGCCAGACCGCACAAACACGACCGACCCACCTCCTTATTATTCTTGTTGGATTCTTTTGGTTCGATATGAAAGTGGCGCGGTGCCGTCGCACCGCGCGGGTTTATGCGGCAAGAAATACGCGGCGCCGTCGCGCCACGCCACAAATTAATACAAGGACGCAACGCCATCGCGCCGCGTCGGAGACAACCGAAAATACCGCGGTCGGTATTGGGGCCGCGGCGGAGGGGCGCGACACCGTCGTGCCGCGCCGGGTTACAAGGGTTGTGGCCGGTTCCGGGCCGCGGCGGAACAAGGTGACCGGCGGCCGGACCGGGCCGCCGGTGTCGGAGCTGGAAGGGGACCGGCCATCGCCTTTCCCGTTGAGTAGGAACCGGCCGGCCAGGTCGGGCCGACCAGACAGGGAGGAGCCGGGGGAATTAATTCCCCCGGCCGGACATCCATGCAGCCCCAATTAAGGGGCCGCAGTTACAGAAAACTGGGGGGGGGGGGGGGGCAGCGCACCCCCCCCCCCTCGCGTGAGCCAAAATGGCTCGGCCGTTTTGGCCGAGCAGTTGACCGGCGCGCCCAGCGCGCGGGTCGCCGTGCCGCGCTGGCCGGGCCGGGCCACGCCGGGCCGCCCCGGACCCGGGGCGGGTCAACCCGGTTCGGATCGACCGAGGTGGGGGGGGTCTCGGGCCGGGTCGGTCTGGGCCCAAAACCCCTGTTTTCGGTATTTTGCTCATAACATGAGCTACATGCCTCCAAACGACGCGCCGTCAGTGGTGATACGATCCTTGTATTGAGACGGTCGTTTCGGTATATTGCACTCAAGGTTTTGGAAAACTTTGTGTATGGCCGGGTTGGTTGGTACACGAAACCAACCGGGCCCTCGGAGCGGAAACACTCATGTCTTGAGCTACGGACGTCCGATTGACGTGTCGTCAACTTTGTTGGATTCCTCTTAGTGAGATGGATCTTTTGGCATACTCCGACCAAGGTTTGGACACAGGTGGAGTACCATCGAGTTGGTTTTGCCTTAAAAACCAACCGGGCCCCTAGGACGAAAAAGCCAATAACTCTCAGACCGGGCGTCCGATTGACGCGCCGTCTGCGACGTTGAGTTCCTGATGACGATACAGAACTTTTGGATACATCAACTCCGGACTATGTGTCAGTTGATGTATCAGCCTCTCGGCTCGTGGAGCGGACCCTCCCGAACGAGCTTGCAGGGTGCGGGGACCCTAGTGCTGGCTGCGACTGCTACTGTGACTACAACGACGACTGTGCAGAGATCCTCAGTGGATTCAACGACGACGACTACAGCACTCAGCGATCCTGTGTGGATCAGTACTACCGATCCTGTGTGGGTCCGATCCTGTGTGGGTCAACGCTCAGCGGTTCTGTGTGAGCCAGCGCCTATAGATCTTGTGTGGGTCCGATCCTGTGTGAGTCATTGCGGGGGTTAGTACCTATCGATCCTGTGTGGGTCCGACGACTTAGATGGATCAGTGATCATCTCTATCGTCTTTCAAAGAAGTATACCTATGTGAGCTGAATCCTGTTTGCTTTCCTGTGTGGATTGTGTTGTGCTATACTGTGTGGATTACGTTTTGCTTCCCTGTGTGGTATATGTATACTTTCCTGTGTGGTCTGGGTTTTACTTGGGCTCGGAGGTTGGAGCGTTTTGGAATTGATGACTTAGATATATGTATGGGAATATACCTAAGTAGTGTCGGATGTTACTCCGTGATTGTATCTTTCCTTTGTGGTTTATCCTTGTGGATTTTGGGAGACCTTCGGGGGTCTCAGGGTCCCTACTGAGTAGCTTATACTCACCCCTGCACAGGCTATGCCTGCACTACGTTGTGTTTGTTGCAGACGACGGACAACGCTGATCGTGGTGGAGGCTTGCGGAGCAGGACGGTACCTGGAGGTGGACCACTAGACGGGATGTACTCTGAGCGGTAGGCTGGACCCGAGGAGCAGTGGAGGCTTTTCTATACCCACCCTTCAGGTGGGATTCCCAGTGGATAGCTCATCGTTGCGGCTTTCCCTTTCAGTTATTGTTTTCCCTTTCGAGTTGTACTTTACTTTCAGTTTGGGTTTGTATACTGGCCCACTTACTTTCTGCACTTACAGTTTTACTCTATTTTTACTTAGTGTTTACTTCTACTTCTTGCTTGCTCTATGGTGTTTGTTTACTTTATAAAGGCAATGCCTTCCCTTTTTACCGGGATTTACGCCTTGGTGCTAGTCGCCAGCCCCTGGCCTATAGAAGTCGGGCTTGGGGTAGTCACGGCACGGGCCCCGAGGACGGGTCGTGACATTCGTGATCCATCTCCCCAGATGTTCTTTGGTGGGAGGAATTCATCATATTGGTGCCCATCCAAAGGGATACCCTCAATGAAATGAATGTCCCACAGGATGATACTAACTTCCCCATAATGAAGATGAAAGGTATTGGTGTCAGGGGAACATCGAGTAAACAGCTCTGGCCTGAGCTTATGCTGGGGATAGAAATGAAACTAAGAGGTCCACACCACCTCGAACAAACCAATGTGCCGCAGTTCGGCCCCAAACTGGTCGCATGTTTGGTGAACCCAATATGCCCATGCCCACTCACTCATGAAATTTCCTCTGGACCGTAGGTCCCAATCCTGCAGCCATCCTTTAGTCTCATCAATAACACTCTGATGGAAGGTTCCTGCATAAAGGGCCAGAGAATTCTCCGCGATGGGGTCACTCCCTGAAATGGTCCTGGTCCTGGGATTCAGGACGTAAACGTCCATATGTCTGGTTTCTCTGGTAGGATGGCCGTTGTAGGTGATGTTATACCTAGGTAGGTCATCCTCGTGGGTCACCCATGACCGTGGTGTGTCAACTTCAAATCTTGGAATGAGTACCTCTTCCAGGATACTGAAGTCCCATATCGGATGGTTGGAAGACAATGCATACTTCTTTGGGGTTGGGGTAAACATGTTGAAAAGAGTATGGCTATAGGATATGATCATTCAGGAAACATAGAACTCAGGGTTGGCAACCATCTCAGCCATTCGAGTAGTAGATGAAACTTCTCCCTTAGCGTCAGCTCGATTGGTGGCCATCTTTTACAGGAAAGGTCTTAAGAGGCTGGCCAAAAACAAACAATGGGTGGTGCGAAAAAATCAGAGGCTGGTGGGAAAAAACTGCAACTGGAGCCAAATATCAGATGCTGGCGCACAAAATCCTAGGCTTTTGCATAAAACAGCTGCTGACCTCAGTGAATTCCAGGCAACCGAAGAATTGTTTTCGCAGGTTGGCGGAAATTCTTCGCACATGAGAGCTCGTGGCTTATTGCGCGAGAAACTCCATACATAATGAGGGACCCGTGAGGCTTTAATAGTCCCAAATATGGGTTTCCACGCATGCACGAAAAGCAGATTGCATGCTCCTGATTAGTTTTACATGCCTCTACTATTTTTAGCACGTGCAGGCCCCAAGGAGCCCTGCATCTCATCTTTTCACTCGCAATCCGACTTTTGCGGCCCCTCGTCGATCCGATTTTGAGTAGGGGAATTTATAGACGCCAAAAAATTCTCAAGGGCTAAAGAATATTTGGGAACTATGAATTGAATCCATAGTTGGACTCGGGGATCGTTCTAGGGGGCCTGAAGGGGCCGCATAAAAAAAATTCAAAGGTGCACGAAAAAATAAGTCCTGCACAAAAAACTATGGGATGGACAAGATTTTTCTACGCGGGCGCAGAAATTTTCATGCCACCGCCCCACATGGTTGACTTTATGTGTATCTAATGACGACACACTATATTTTGTTCCGTCTTCTTTTCTACTTTGATCTGTGACCCCGACCGCCTATAAATAGAAGCTAACCCCTTTGATTTCCGGGATGAAGAATCTAAACCGTCTCTCTGGCATGAAATTCATCTCCCGTGCGCGAAAGAGATGGCTCTTAGGTATTGAATTTTTCTCACCAGGTCTCCCAGAGGTCCATCTTTTCTCAAGACCACTCGGGCTTGATCCTCATCTAAATCCCCATGAGCCCCTTCCCCAGTGTGTAATTATTTCCAATTGCACGCAACCAATTCCTCGGTGCATAATTCCTTTTGCGCGCCCCTCAGACTTTTTTCGCACATGCTGCTCAATTATGTGATGAACTGACCTATGTTTCACACGCAACTCAATTGTGTGACACCATGACCTATTTCGTGCGTGAAACTCAATTGCACACCGACCCTACCATTTTGCACGCACCTATCCCTTTTGCGTGCAAGCCTCCCACCGTGTGCGCCCCTGATGTCCCTCTTCCGAGAATCATTTTTGGGTGCCTCCCATGCCCAAAGCACCTTCTCCATATACTCTTTTCCTGTTCAACCTCCTAGTTTCACACGAAGTAACTTCAAAGTGCCTTGGACAATACCACCCGTTGTGTTGCTTCACCTAATTCTTCTTTGCATATGCATTCTAACAGCTATTACTTCTTCGCATAGCCATGCTAACATGGACCCCTTGATGGATCACTCCATAACACCCCCTCACCATGGCATTGTCAGCCCCTTCCCTTCACCAAGGTGTAGAGTATATTGGTTATGTAATCCCTAGGGGTGTGGAGTGAACCCACTTCGTCCGAGCTATAGGACATTAAACTACCAAGCGCCATCGTCCTCAACACATGATGTTAAATGTGACTTCACCCCATGCATCCTACGCAGGGAAAGGGAAGCCACCTTGGTGTAATCTCCTAGCCTTTCTTGCAGGAGGTAGCATAACTGCTCCTCCTTTCTTTTCCGGTGCCCAAGGTCACCAAAGGGCATGATGGGGAATGGTGCCTTTATTTTCTTTGGTACCAAATCCCTCTCCCACAAGGCTTTGTCACCACTAGGCCTCTATCCTAGAGTAAGTCCCAACTCTTATGGCTAGTAACCACACATAAGCCCCTATTTCCTCTTTGAGCCACTCCATGCGTAAGCCTCATTCTATTCCACAAGGATGCACCTTTCGCGACATGATCATTAGGTCTTTGTTGTCTCTTGTTTCTCACACCAAGCATGACTGATGTGGGATTAGAGCAAGCAACGACCATAAAAAACAACTCATTCAGCCTAGAGTGTAAGCCCCAATAACCCATGAACAATGTGGTCTTTTATCCTTGATAATTCATGGTATGTAGGAAGCCTCCATGAGGTTCAAGGCCACCACCCGCTGGTTGTTCCGACCCCATTCACATTGGTTCACCGACACCTTGGGTTGTCTTAGAGAATAAGCCCCAAATTCCCCCATGAACAATACGGTCTTTGATCCCTGCTAAGGCAAGGTATGTAGGAAGCCTCCATGAGGATCAAGCCCACCACCCAGTGGACTCCCGGGTCCTTTTTCACATTAGTTCACCGACCCCACACCATGAACTACGAGGTATTTGATATTTTCTAAGGTAAGGTATGTAGGAATCCTCCATGGGGTTCAAGCCGACCATCCACCTGGACCGCTGGTCCTTATTCGCGTTGGTTCACCGACCCCTACCCCATATCCGAACTACGTGGACTTTGATTCTTGCCATGGCAAGGTATGTAGGAAGCATCCCTGAGGTACCAGCCCAATAACCATTGGACCCGACCATCTTCACGTTGGTTCACCATGCCCCAAATATGAACTAGGTGGACTTTGATCTTTGCCAAGGTAGGGTACGTAGGAAGCCTCCACGTTGTTCAATCCCAAAAAACATTCGTTCCGACCCCCCTTCATGTCGGTTCTCCCCCGTCCTTCATGATGTTAAACAGTGGACCCCAATCAGCGGTAATCCATTTTCCCCCCAGTTAGTGGTAAGCCGTTTCACCCAAATCCCATTCTGAACTATGTGGAGTTCGATACTTTCCTTGGCAAGGTATATAGGAATCCTTTGTGTGGTTGAAGCCCAACACTACCCATTGATTTTGACCCCATTCATGTCAGTTCCCACCACCTGAACTATGAGGTCTTTGATCCTTGCCAAGGCAGGGTATGTAGGAGGCCTCCCTAAAGTTTAGGCCCATTACACACCATTTTTCCCATCCATCATCACATCGGTTCACCCCCACCCAGCGGTAAGCCGTTGGGACCTCAATCAGTGGTAATTCATTGTGATCCTATTCTTCAGTAAGTGGTTGACACTCTCATCCTGCGGTAATCCATTTAGATCCAATCCAGTGGTAACCCGCTGGAAACCCCAATCAGTGGTAAGCTGTCATCATATGAACTTCATGGACTTTGATTCCCTGCCACAGTGATACATAGGAAGCATTTTCGAGGCTCAATCCTAAAACCATCGTCATCCTCATAACGGTTCCATCACATTCACCAACCACTTCACGGAACCTCTGATCATTCATCCTGATTCTTACTCGGGCCACCACATCCTAGAGGGATGATGAAACCACATTCTTTATTCCATTCAACAGCAATTAGGAGAAAACCACAAGTTATCCCTAACATCAGTGTTCCCTTAAGGGGTTACGCCAATATGATCCACTCTAGTCAGTGTTCTGATCAATCTGATCCACCTCCATTGGATGTTAAACTTGAATCATACCCTGTGTTAAATATGGGAAGCTGAGGAAAGCCTCAGATACATTCCCAGGAAATATAATTCCATGAATTCAACGTGGTATGCCTCATGCTTCCGCACCCTCAAGAAGCCCTATAATAAGGGGAAGAAACCCAGACGTGCCAGTGTTCCAGCACCCAAAAATGCTAGTGATATCCAACATGACTACACCCCGGACCGAAAGTTGCTGCCCTGACTGGACCCCTTGAATGTCCTGACATAAGCAGTGTAATTAACTGGCATCCATGAAGATATGCCACCCGAAAGCGTTTCACAAACAACATCTTAAGTCTATAAGGAAGACCCAGACTAGGTGATGAGTTCCGAGGAGGAATCCACAGAAGGAATAACCGACACCCCATCATCCCATTTCCATCAAGGAGCAGACATCCCTGAATAAGCAATGAATGTCACCCACCATTCGAAAGCGGGAATGTGGGGAAAAAAACTACGCCTTTCATCCCCGAATAAGACGGACACGTGCGCCCTTGCGAAAGCATCAGAAATAGTATTCACGTGAGTTGGAGGGAAATCCTACTAATTTTATAGATGAATTGATGATCTAAAACACCATGACTCAGGAATAAGTAGATTTCTCAAAAATATGTGGGTTCAGGAAGTGATTGGATCACTTCAATTTTGGTAGGATCTACTTCAATACCCTCTTGTGAAACTATGTTCCCTAGAAAAATCCCATTAGTAACCATGAAGTGATATTTTTAATAATTTATTACAAGGTTATATTTGGATCACTTTTGAAGGACTAGAGAGATTTAATGCAAGCATGATTCAAATGATCCACCATAAATGGTAAAGTAATTCATGAATACCTTCATGCAATGATCAATGAATTCAGAAAAGATACTCATCATACGCCTCAAAAATTTTGTAGGATCATTGAAAAGGACAAAAGGCATTCTCCAATATGTATATGTTCCAAAGGGATAAGTGAACGTAGTCTTTTCTTGGTCCTAAGGTGCGATTGGGATTTGGAGGTAGCTGGTGTATCCATCAAGAAAGCAATAGTTTTACTTTTTCAGCTAATTGTTCAAGCATTTGATCAAGGAAAGGAAAATGGAATGGATATTTTCGTGTTTTGGCATTCAATTTATGATAATAAATGCACACACACCATTTTTGTCCCTGAAGTTATGACCAACTCTCAATGATCATTTGTGACAATAGTTATCCTACCCTTCTGGGGTACCACTTGAATCAGAACAACCCCTTCACTATAATAAATTGTGTAGAAAATACTATCTTGGAGAATCTTGGTAATCTCTTCCCTAAAGAATCCATGTATGAATAGATTTAGTCTTTTTTTTTTGTGGTTGTCTGATTGGTTTGGATGATTCCTTAAGATAGATTTGATTCATGAAAAGGGAAGTGTTCATTCATGGTATGTCATCTATGTTCTAACCTAAGGAATTTTTGTTTTCTTCCAACACCTTAAAAGTTTGTACACCTCAGTTTCAATATGTGTGGAAGATATTATGATAGGATAAGAGTGATCATGGAAGAGGGATGCATATTTTAGGTGTTTAGGAAGAGGTTCTAGATTAGTCTCATCATTTATTTTTTGGTTGGAGAACTTGGGAATTGAGGAAGGGATTTCAATTTCTTTTGATTCAGTACTGTCCAAGGTTGAGTATAAGTGGTTAGTGATGATATGGGATTCTAGAGAGTTTTAAATACCTTATCTATTGATGGAGTTTATGAATTAAAGGTCCACAAAAACATTACTATTTATGATTTGGTTAATCATGGTGTAAATATCACAAGATCCCATATCATTAGAAAATGATGAACACGATGAAATGGAGGTGAATCTACTCTCAGAAGTATCCTCAGAAGCATAGACTAAGAAGGCAGAGTGATCATCTGATGGGTATCGAATGGATTGAAATATATTGAACATGACCAGTTATTCACCAAATTCCACATATGAGATGCCCGCATGGACATCAATATTAGTTATTTCAATTAGGAGGAATGATATTACTAGAATTAGGGGATATCGAGAAGAGGTTGTCTCACCTTCTATGTCAATGCAATAGAAATCAGCTGGGAAGATTAGATCATTAACACAAATAAGGAAATCCAAAATTATTCCCTTAGGACTAGTAGGGATTCAATTAGCCAATTGGATGACAACACCCATTGGGTGCAAGGTACCTATACCAACGTTAGAGAAGATGGATTTTGGAATGAAATTTTTGAGGCTCCAAGGTCTATGAGTGCATCATCGAAGTTGGAACTTCCTATTTGGCATGGAACCATAAATGTCCCTAGATCTTTTCACTTCATGGGTATGGAATTATGGGTTGAAACATTCTCAATGGTCTTAAGTTTTCTCTTATTAGTGAAAATATATTTAATAAACTTGACATAGTTAGGAATTTTTTATGTCATCTAATAGGGGAATGTTCACTTCAATACGCCTAAATAGGTTGAGAATTTTAGGAGTGAGTTTAAAGGAATTCCTTGGCTTTGAAATAGCTTGAGGAAAAGGAATTATGTTCTTTAGTGGAATGGAAGGTGGTGAGGGAGCGTCTTTAGGTTACTTTTATGGATTCTTGTTATTTTCATTTTCTAGGTCAACATTTAAAGGATAGTTGGAGGAATCATCATGAGGCCTAGAAATTTTATTTCCCTATCAAAGTGAAATTTAACATACATTACCCTAGGGTTTGGGTAATGGATGTGGTAGGAGTTGGGAAGAATTTGGTTGTTGCTGCTGGATTAGGTGGGATTCAAGTTTAATAATTTGGGTTTTAGTATTTTTAAGTCTAGAATAGGTGAAGGGGGTAAGATATTCCACTGTTCATTACCATGGTTTCTTGGAAGAAGCGGCATGTCCCGTATTGGGATTACATTGAATTTGGTTCTTGGGAAAGTTCTTGTATTGGGTTGGAAATTGGGAAGGATCATTAGAAGAGTGGAATCTATGAGGAGAAATAGGAGTGTCGATACTATGAAGTTGAGGGAAAACGGATAAGGTTGTTGGAAGTTACCAACACCTTGAAGATATTGGAATCGGTTTGGGGTTTGAGGAGGGAATTGCGGGGGATGAGAAATGAGATTAAAATACCTCAAGCCTGGGTTAAAGGTAGAGGATAAGGGATCTAAGTGGGGTTGGTTGATGTTTCTAATGAATAAGCCTGATTATTGAGAGTTGGTGTTCCTATCATCATATGCTACATTAAGATCCATTAGACTAGAAGAATCAGATGGATCCTCTTGAAGTTGTGGACATGTGTCAGTTAGATGAGAAGATGAGCTACAAATTACATAGTTTTTTATAGGTCTAGGGTACATAGATTGTGGGGGAAAAGTTGGGGATTTGGAGGCCACAACTAGTTGATTCACAAGACCTATAAGTTCACTCATAAATTTTTTCATCTTATTGGGCTCTATGGATTGATTCTATTGGACTTTTTTTGATCATGGTCATGCGTATGGAATTCTTGCATGCTTGTAACCAAATTTCTTATGAGATCCTGCACAGCTGTAGGTGTTTTGTCAACAATTGAACTACCACTTTAAACATCAATGAGCATTCTATCCATAGTTAGTAACCGGTAATAGAGGCATTGGATCAAGAGTTGGTTATGGATTTAGTGGTGTGGGCATGTTTCCACAAGCTTTTATAAACTCATCTAATACTCATGGACTGATTAATTTGGGAATTGACAGATACCACTTATTTAATTTTGAATAGATGCAGTACGAGAACCGAAAATATTTTTTTATAAAAAGATATGCCTCATATCATTCCATGAGTATATGGAACTAAAATCGAGGTATTAGAGACATGACTTGGAAGAGTCAGATAGGGAGAAAGGGAATGATTGGATTTTGATTTGTTCTTTAGAAGCCCCTTCAGGCTTAATGGTAGAGAAAACCACTTGAAACTCTTTGAGATGAAGATGAGGATCCCCAAATGCTAGCCCATGGAGATGATGTTGAAGATTAATCAAACCCAATTTGAGTCTGAAATCATCTTCAATATTTGGATATTTATTACCAAGGTGTTGGTAATTCAAATCAAGGGAATAAAGATATTTTAAGGTTTCTTCCCTAGTATTTTCCATATCTAGTTCAATTGGTTGGAAAATGAATGGTTCCAGATTGATTTAATTATCCCTAATGTTCCTCCTAAGTCAGTGAATATTTTTCTCAATTTATGGGTCAGTGAAATCTAATGGTTTGTTTGGGAGGCTATATTGAATTAAGAGATATTTATAAAAGATGAGGAATGTGAGTTTTTCTTTGTGTTTTTTTCCATTTATAATTTTTATGAGAATATGGTTTTTTATTTGGGACTTTTTTATTATTTTTTTGTTAATTTTCTTTAATAACTGTTGTCATTTTTTACAAAATAAAAAACTAATAACTACTTAAGGAACTATCTCCAGAAAGGGTTCCATTTGAAGCATGACCAATTTTCACCTATCTACCATTCAAGGGTTTTGTGCTCTACTAATTTGTATAGCTGCACTTGGGCTGAATCCTCGGCGATGGTACAAATTTTACTGTTGATTATTTTTAATTGATTTTCTTTTTATTGGGGGGGGGGGTGTTTGTAGATATTATATTAAATGACTTATTAATGGTGACTAATTTAACAATTTAATAATTATTTCGGTTAGTTAATAATTAGGTTGTTAAGCTTGTGATATCCTTGAGATCTTCTTTATAATGAATTAAATTAACACCAACTTCACAAGATGACTTTGATAAGAATTATCATGTGTTAAGGATATAATCCAAGAATTAACTTAACTAGGGTTATAATGTCAATTATTTCTTATTTAGGGTAGTGTATTTATGGTTCCAAAAATCCATGGAATCCATACTTTAAACAAAACATGTCATTAATCCCTGACATTTTAAGTTTAACATACACAATTTTAACCTAAATAATAATCAACGAGAAAAATTTCTAAATCATTTTAATGCCCAAAATTATTAATCATCCAAATGGTATATTTACTCATCATTTGAAATTTATAGTAATATTTTTATATATTTTTTATAGTGATTAATTATAAAGAGAACAAAAATAATGGGTTAAGAAACGATTTGTTTGCCGAACACCCACATGAACGGTGATGAAACATAAAATGCACATGTGATTATATGAGAAATAAAAATGGGAAATAGTTTTCAACATGATTTTACATATTTTAAAACTATTAATATTAAAAAATAGAGTGTGGATAATAATATTAGGTTATTATGAAGAAATATGTATGAAAATAAAATTACAAATACAAACAATTACATGATAACAAACGAAGAAAAATGAAAAAATAAATAAAAAGAAGCATAGAGGAATGATATATCAGGTAGAAACTTACCAAGAAGTTTTTAGAGCCTTGTCATGATAAAACATACTCCTTTTCTCTGAAATTCCAACTCCTTGCGAGGATAGGAGGGGAATGTATTTACAGCCCAAGGAGGTGGACTGTTTCCATTCGAAATCTTCTCCTCCACTTGGATAAAAATTTGATACTACATACATCCGAATCTAGAGAAATAGTCTTCTTAAAAGTTGTATATATGAATGTTTAAATTCTACCTTCAAAATTTGGGGGACATTGGACTTATGGAGACAAATTTATGTAGGTTTTATTAAACAATTTCAATCTGTCCATTTCAATCCAAACTTTTTCAATGGCCAAAATTTTAATGGTGTTTTGAATAAGAATATTACCTCAAATAGAAATAATATATTCTTAAATGTCTTATGGCCATATATTTTCTTTTAAACTACAAAATATAAGCTCAAATTTATGTCTATATTAGAAGAAAAGTCCATAATTGTGTGTTGGTTTTAATTCTTAGAAATAATGGTGGAATGGACGCCATAGAATCATTTGGGCCCCTTTTTTGTGGATTTGGGCCTTAAATTTCTTTATCCAAGATGGATTTTATTATTATTCTTTTGGTGGAGAATAATTAATTTTGGACTTCTGTATTGAGCCCAGAAATTCAATCTTCATGGATGGCCTAGTTTTTTCATAGATTCTTTAAGCCTTATTATATGGACCATATGACTATTCAAATGTCAGAATTGGCCAATGAATTATTTATAATGATATGTTTTAAATTTAATAAGAAATCCAAAAAAACAAGAACCACAAAATTCTGATAATTATGGTGATAGTTATAAATAAAATATTAAATTGAATCGATTAGATTAATCTAAATAACGCTAAAAATTATATTTAGTAGTAAAGCATGAATATTTCTTACTAATTATGAACTTTTACATGAAAATTACTAAATGAAGTAGAGAAGAAGTTAAAATTAATGGATAACATCAACCCCACACACACTTAGTATAGTTCATTTACTCATGTAAAACAAATATAAAAACATAATAAAACCATTCTCACTCACCAACAAATATTAAAATTTTGTTTTCCACAATCAGGGGCGGTTTCAACCATTTCACTCTTTCACCAAAAAAGTGAAACACCTAGAGTTTGAAAGAGATCTTATAATCCAATCTATATCATAAGGTTCATAGTAATTAAGAGGTATTTTTTAGTGGTAAATCTGTGGATATGGGATGATTAGAATTTAATGTCCAAGATAGAGGAAAAGAGGGGTAAAACACTAAAATGGAAAAATCAATTAACAATTTGAAATATGACATGGAAGTTTAAGGAAACACATATTTACAAGGGAAAGATTATATAAAAGATGAAACAAAATAGATGGATACATTTTTAAGGGTATGAAATGATGAAATATTTACAAAACAAAAAACTTATCCATATGACATAAGTGTTCTTTTTTTCTTTTCTTTTCTTTTCCTTTTTTCAAAATTTATACATGAAACAGATCTCAAACTCATCTCCCAAACCATGTTTGATCTCCACATGACACTAATTGTAATAGGTATAACAATATAAAATCTTTATAAAGATTGATTTTTGACCCATCCAAGACATAACCCATTTTATTATATTTTTTAAATTTTATTATATTTTTTGAACACTTTTCAATAACATGAAAAATTTACAAAAAAAAAATCCATTCCCAAAACGAAATTAATGACAACTTCACCCCCATAATAAAAATGATGCTTTCCCTAAATCGTATCATAACATGATAAAAATTAATAAATGGATACACAAAATGAAATCCATTACCCCAACACTTAAATTTCAATAAATTATGCAATATAATTCAATGTAGATGTGGGGTGGGACAGGGTATTGGGATTGTAATGTAGCTATCAATGATAATGTTTTCATAGGATCTAAGGGGAATTAAAAATGAATACTAATGTAAGGTAATGTGAAACTATTTGGATATTGTGATTCTCATGTGATTAAGAAAAGTCATCCATCATATTAAATCACAACAAAGTAGGAAATTCAACTTGAAGGTCCACAATCTCAATATTCATAATCGGGGGTGAAATCACACAAAATGAAAATATGGTCATATGTGACTTTTTAATGAAGGATAAGGTGGTTCTTCATGGTTAGGGAAGAATAATTTTCAAAAATAAAAAATTGAGCTTTCAAATTTTTTTGGTTTTGACACAAGATTATTTATCCAAATTTATGTTGAAAATACATATTTTTTAGGTGAAAACATTTCTTATGACTTCCCAAAATGGTTCGAATTTTTTTAAAAAGTGGATGGTTAGTGATTATGAATATTGTTTTTTGTATTTTTTTAGTTTTTTAGTGTTTAGTATTTTTTTTAATACACACCCAAACCAAAGAGAAAGAGGGGAGAAAATGGTTTGACGAAGAATGTTGTAAAAAACTGAGAATGAGATATGAAAAGAAGAAAGAGAATAAAATAGGAAGAGTGTCATAAGAGAGACATCTATAGATAGGGAGAGTTAAAGGTAAAGAGGTTCCCCATGGTTTGGATTTGGTTGGTTACCTTCTCTATCTATTGTTGGGTCAACTGTTTAATTTGGGGATCCCATTGAAGTCGATGCAGTTCCTGAGATGTTTTTCCTCTCAAGGTGATGCTTTAACCAATGTCCATTAACAATGAATTTATTTTTGGAAGAGATTTCTTAGACTTACACTTCACCAAATGGGTAAATAATAGTAATACTAAAAGGACCTTCCTAATGATAATTAATCTTACATGGGGGAAGCTGAAATCGATAATTGAAGAGCATTACCTTTTCGCCTTCCGGAAATACCATTCACAAGATGTGTTTATTGTGGAGTTACTTTTCCATTTCTTTGTAGATATTTAAATTCTCATAGGAATCAATTAAAAGATCCTTTAATTCATTCATCTACAAAAATATTGCTTTTCCAGATATATCACTATCAAAATTAATATTTTTCATAGCCCAAAAAGAACAATGTTTTATTTCAACTGGTAAATGACATAATTTACCAAAAACAATCCTAAATAGAGACATCCCAATGGGTGTTTTATAGGAAGTTTGATAATCCCAAAGTTATTCACCAAGTCTTTCAGGCCAGTCTTTTCTGGTGGGTTTTATAATTATCTCAAACACACTTTTCACTTTTCTGTTAGAATGTTCAACCATGCCATTTTTTTGGGGGTGATATGTCATTGAAGTTTTATGTACAACCCCATTATTTTTTCAAAAGAGATTCCATGGTCCAATTACAAAAATGTGTTCCTAAGTCACTTATCAAGGCACACCGTGTTCCAATCGATGGAAAATATGTGTTTTTTAAGAACTCACTAACATTATGTGGATCATCATTTTTAGTGGTTTTGGCCTTAACCCACCTAGAAACATAATCTACCATAGGAATCATGTTTTATAATCCATTGGAGGATGGATATGATCTCATGAAATATATACCCCAAACAATAAATATCACAAAAAATATTTAAGGATTTTGCGGTATTTCAATTATTTTTGAAATTGTGCCAAAATTTTGGCAAGATGGACATGATTTAAAGAACTCATGTGAGTCCTTGAAGAGTGAAGGCAAGATGAATCTAGAGTGTAGGACCTTTCAGGATATATTTTTTGGACCAAAGTGACCACCATCAGGCACAGAGTGATAAAATTACAAGAGGGAGGATTTCTTATCATCATAGAAATATCTCTTAATTACCACATCAACCCTAGTTTTCGAAAGTTTATTATCTTCCAAAAAATAGAATTTTGAATCATTTTTCATCTCCACTTTGTGACCTTTTGATTTTTTTTGGAAAAACACAAGCAACCAAGTAGTTTAAAATTGGGGAATATATTGGTAATTTTGGAGTGATCAATGAGAGTTTCTCAGTTGGAAATTCAGGATCAATTATTTTAGAATGAGAAAAATTAGAAATTCAACTTATGTGATCATCCAAAAGGTTTTCTTTTCTAGGTCTATCTTTAATCATGATGTAAAATTAATTAAGAATCAAGAACAATCGTATTAGCCTTAGTTTGGAAACACTTTTCTTAAGTATGAAAATAAAAGCTGAATGGTATGTAAAAATGATGATTTTGGCAACTAAGAGATACATCCATAATTTATCCAATGAAAGAAAACCATATCTAAAAGTTCTTTCTCAGTCACAGTGTAGTGAGATTGAGATTCATCCATTTCTTTTGAGTCATAATAGATGGAATGAGGAATCTTTTCTCTTATTTGACCAAGAACGACTCCAATGTCCCAATCATAGGCATCACACATCAATTCAAAGTGTACAGACTAATCTAGGGGTTGGATTATCAGAAATATGTAAGAAAAGAATTGAGTTCAATGAAACCTCTCTTTCAAGCTTCATCAAAATGGAATACGACATCATTTTGGAATAGCTGAGTGAGAGGGAGATAAATTTTAATAATTTTATGGATTAATTGTTGATAAAAAACATCATGACCAAGGAATAAATTAATGTCTCAAATAGATGTGGGTTCAAGAAAAGATTAGATCACTTCAATTTTGGGAGGATCTACTTTAGTACCCTCTTGTGAAACTATTTTCCCTAGAATAATCCCATTAGTAGCCAGGATGTGACATTTTTCATAATTTATCACAAGTTTAAATTTGACACACTTATGAAGGACTAGAGAGAGTGAACCCAAAAAGGATTCAAATTATTCCCCATAAATGGTAATTTCATCAATGAATACCTCCATGTAATGATCGTTGAATTCAGAAATGATACTCATCATACACCTCTAGAATTTTTCAAGACCATTGAAAAGGCCAAAAGTCATTCTCCTATATGTATATATTCTAAAGGGCCAAATGAAAGTAGTGTTTTCTTAGTCCTGAGGTGAAATTGGGATTTAGAGGTTGCTGGTGTATTCATCAACAAAGAAATAATGTGAATTTCCAAATAATTGTTCTAGAATTTGATCAAATAAAGGATGAGAAAAGTTATATTTTCGGGTTTTAGTATTCAATTTATGATAATCAATGCACACACAACATTTTTTTCCACCCTGGTTATGACTAGATCTCCGTGTTTGTCTGCGACAACAGTTATCCCACAATTATTAGGTACCACTTGAATCTGACTAACCCATTAACTATCAAAAATTTGGTAGATAATACTATCTTGGGTAATCCTGGTAATATCTTCCCTAACAACCTCATATATGAGTGGATTTAGTCTTCTTTGTGCTTGTCTAATTGGTTTGGTTGCTTCCTTAAGATAGATGTGATGTATGAAAGGGAAGTGTTGACTCTTGGTATGTCATCTAGGTTCTAAACTAAGGATTTTTTGTTTTCTTCTAACACCTGAACAAGTTTGGACACCTTAGCTTCAGTAAGTGTGGTAGATATTATAATCGGATATAAGTGATCATGGAAGAGGAATGCATATTTCAGGTGTTCAAGAAGAGGTTTTACATAAGTCTCATATTTCATTTGTGGGTTAGATAACTCGGGAATGGAGGATGTTATTTCAATTAATATTGATTCATTACTGTCCAAGGTGGATTATAAGAGATCATTGATTATGTGGGATTCTATATAGTTTTCAATACCTTTTCTATTGATGGAGTCTATGAATGAAAGGTCTATATCAACTTAACCAGTTATGACTTGGTTAATCATGGTGAAAATATCATAAAATAATATATCATTATAACATGATGAAAATGATGAAATGGGGGTGAATCCACTCTCAAAAGTATCCTCAGAAGCATGGATTGAGAATGAAGAGTGATCCAATGATGGGAATCACATGGCATGAAAGATATTGAACCTGACCAGTTAGTCACAAAATTTCATGGATAGGATGCCCTGCATGGACATTAATATTAGTTTTTTCTATTAAGAGGAATTATATTCTCAGAATTTGGGGAGATCGAGAAGAGGTAATCTCACCTTCCCTATCAAGGACATAGAAATCATCTGGGAAGATAAGATCATTCATACAAAGAAGTAAATCTATAATTATTCCCTCAGGACTGGCAATGCTTCGATTAGCCAATTGGATGACAACACTAATTGTGTGAAAGGTACCTAGACCAAGGTTGGAAAATATGGATTTGGTCATGACATTTATTAAGGCTCCTTGGACTATGAGTGCATCATTGAAGATGGAACTCATTAGTTGGCATGGAATCGTAAATTTCCATGGATCATTGCACTCTATGGGTATGGAATACTGGGGGTAAAACATTCGCAATGGGCTTAATTTGTCTTATATGGGTGAAAATATCATTAATAAACTTGACATAGTTTGAAATTTTTTGATGGAATCTAAGAGGGGTATGTTCATTTCAACATGCCTAAACTTGTTGAGCATTTTAGAATTAGGTTCAAAGGACTTCCTTGGATTATAAATGTCTTGAGGAAAAGGAATTGGGTTCCTTAGAGAAATGGAAGGTGGTGAGGGAGTGGATTCAGGTTTCTTTTCTGGTTTCTTTTTCTTTTCATTTTCTTGGTCAACATTTAAATGGGGGTTGGTAGACTCATCACGAGGCATATAAATTTTATTTCTAGATCTAAGTGTAATTTCACTTACATTAACCTTGGTGTTGGGTAATGGTTGAGGTAGGAGTTGGGAATAATTTTTTTATTATTGTGGGTTTAGGTGGGATGCAAGTTGACCAATTTGGGTTTCAATATTATTAATGCTAGAATAGTTTAAGGGCGTAAGATATTCCATAGAAATTTCCCATTATTTCTTAGAAGAGGAGGAATGTCTTGTTTTGGGATTACCTTGATTTTGGTTCTTGGGAAGGTTCATGTATTGGGTTGACAATTGGGAAGGCTCATTAGTATAGTGGATTATAAGAGGAGAAAGAGGGGGATTGATCCTTTGAGGTTGAGGGACAAAAGGATATGGTTTTTGGATGTTACGAACACCTTGACTATATCGGAATTGGTTTGGGTTTTATGCAGGGAATCAAGGGGGATGGGAAATGGGATTATCATACAAAAATCTTGGGTTAAAGGTAGTAGATAAGGGATGAGAGTGGGGTTGGTTGAATTTTCTAATGAAATAACCTAATTTGTGGCAGTTGGTGTTCCTATGAGAATATTCTGCATTGAGCTCCATTATACTAGAAGAATTCGATTGATCCTCTTGAATTTGTGGACATGTGTCGGTACGATGAGAAGATGTGCTATAGATTCCATATATTTTGATAGGTCTAGGAAATATAGATCATGGGGGAAAGGTTGGGGCTTTAAAGGCTACAACTAGTTGATTCATAAGACCTGTAAGTTCACTCATCCATTTAGTCATCTTCTTGGGATCTATGGATTGATTCTCTTGGACATTTATTATTCCAGCATGTGCTCTGGTAAGGAATTGTTGTGTGTTTGGAGCCATATTTATTTTGAAACCTCTTGCATATGTAAGAGTTTTTTCAACAAGAGAACTAACACTTGAAACATCAATACATGTTCTCTCCATAGTCAATAACCCCTCATAGATGTATTTTATCAAGAGTTGGTTAGGGGTTTGGTGGTGTGGGTAGGTTGTCACAAGTTTCATAAAATTCTTATAGTACCCATGGAGTGATTCCTTAGGGAATTGATAGATACCACCTATTTCCTTTCGGATAAACATTGTAACAGAACCATGAAATAATTTTTCCAAAAAGAGATGCCTCATATCATTCCATGAGTATATAGAACCATAATAGAGGTATTGGAGCCATGACTTGGCAGAGTCAGTTAGGGAGAAAGGGAATGCTTAGAGATTGATTTTATCTTCAAAAAATACTCGTGGATTCATGGTAAAGCAAAACAGTTGGAAATCTTTGAGATTAAGATGAGGATCATCACATTCTAGTCTATGGAATTGAGGTAGAAGATGAATCAAACCAGATTTTTGTTTGAAATCATCCTCAATATGTGGATATTTATTACCCTAGGGTTGGTAATTCATTTTAGGGTAAGAAAGTTATTTTAAGGTTTCTTCCTATGATTTTCTTTATCTAGTTTAATTGGTTGGACATCAAATGGTTCTCTAGTGATTTTATTATCTCTAATGTTCATCCTAAGACGGTGAAGAGTTCTATCCATTTCTAGGTCAAAAAATTCTAATAGATTTTTTGGCAGGCTACAGGGAATTATGATATATTTGGAAAAGTTGAGAAAGGTGGGTTTTATTTTTAGTTTTCTCAATTTATCATTTTTATAAGAAGACATGTTTTTCTTTTTGTGTTTTTTTGGTTTTTTGTTAATTTTTTTACTTATTTTTGTTTTTTTAAAAAATCCAAAAACTAACGACTAATTAAGGAACCATCTACAGAAACAATTCTATTTCAATCATCACCAATATTCACCTATTGAACATTCATGGTTCTGGTGCACTACTAATGGATATATCAGCACTCGGTTCGAATCCTCGGTGGTGGTACAAATTTTAGAGTCAATTGTTTTTAATTGATTGTCTTTTGATTAGGGGGGGGGGTTGTTTGTTGAGATAAGATTAAATAATTGATTATGGAAGATTGATATGATATTTTAATAATTATTGGGGTGAGTTCATAATTATGGAGCTAAGCATGTTATATCCTTGAGATTTTCTTTATATTGAATTAAATGAACTCCCACTTCCCAGGATGACTTTGATCAGAATTCTCATGTGTTAAGTCTTTAATCGAATAATTAAATTAACTTGGGTTATAATGTCAATTAGTACTTATTTAGGGTAGTGTATTTATGGTTCCAATAATCCATGAAATCCATACATTAAAAAAACATTTCATTTATCTAAAACATTTCATGTTTAACATACACAATGTTAACCTAAAGAACAATCAATGAGAAAAAGTTCGCAATCACTTAAAATACCAAAATCATCAATCACTCTAATGGTAGATTTACTCATACATTTAGATTTATAGTAATCTGGTTATATATTTTTTAGAGTGATGAATTATAAATAGAACAAAAATAATCAAATAAGAAAAGAGTAGTGCTCCGAACACACACATGAATGGGGATGAAACATAAAATGCACTTGTGATTGAATAAGAAATAAAACCACGACATAGTTTTTAACTTTATTTAAAATATTTTAAGACCATTAATATTAAAAAATAGTGTTTTTATGAGAATAATAGGTTATTAAAAAGAAACATGCATGAAAATTAAATTACAAATATAGACACTTACTTGATAAAAAATGAAAACATGAAAAACTAACAAAAAAGAAGAATAGAAGAATTTTACCTCTAGTAAAAACTTCCCAATAATTTTTCAGAGCCTTGGTAATTAAAAAATATCCTTATTTTCGTTGAAATTCCAACTCAATGCAAGGATAGGAAGGGGATGTATTTATAGACCAAGGAGGTGGACTGTTCGCTTTCCAAATCTTCCCCTCCACTTGGATTGAAAATTTGATAATACAGACACCCTAATCTTGATAAATAGTCTTCTTAAAAGTTGTAGATAAGAATGATTAAATTATAGCCTCAATATTTAGAGGGAATTGGACTTATGGAGCCAATGTTATGTTATTTTTATTAAAAATAATTAATCTGTCCATTCTAATCCATATGTTTTAAAAGGCCAAAATGTGAATGAGTTTTTGAATAGGAATATGACCTAAAATTTACATAATTTCTTCTAAAATGTAGTCCTATATATTGTATTTAAAAAATATAAAATATCTACCCTAATTGATGTCTATATCAGGATTAGAGTCTATAATTGTGTGCTGATTTTAATTCCAAGAAATAATGGTGGGTTGGACTTCATAGAATCATTTGGGCCTTCTTGTGGGGACCATATAAAAAATTCAAATGGAAGAATTGGCCAATGATTCCTTATAATGATATGTTGAAAATTTAAAAAGGAATACTGAGAAAGAATAATCATATAATTTGGACAATTAGGGTGATAGTTATAAATAAAATAGTAAACTGACTCGATTGGATTAATTTAAATAATTCTAAAAAAATTATTTAGTAGTAAAACATTGGTATTTCACACTAATTATTAACTTTTACATGAAAATTACAAAATGTAGTTGAAAAAAAGTTATTAATAAAATAATAACTTTAATTATTACATAAAACATATTTTCCGGAGTTCAATTTCATACATCTATTGATAGTGGAAAACAATATCCTTCTCTTGAGATATTTTCAAACCAATAATGTATATCATATCTATAAGAATAGAGATTTCAAATATACCCTTCATTTTTTAGAAAAAATTATATCTTTATTATTTAAAATTTCTATAAAATATTATTTCACCTAAATAATAATAATAGAGTGATGCCTCTTTATTTATCTTTTATGTATAGATCATTGTCCACTCTTCCCTTTTTTAAATTCAACCTCTTTCTAGATGAGTCAAGATTAGAATACCATTATATTGGGGATTATTTCATAATATATAAATATTTCCTTAACTGAGAAACCAAATTTAGATATTATCCATGATTAAATACACATAGTTGTTAAATGTGAACCACTTTCTCTAATTCTCTATTGGGAAATGAGGACTAAAAATCTATTTGGTAGATCTTATAAGGCCTTTATTTAGTAATATTAAAGAAAATTTCAATGTGGTAATGCCTTTAAAATTGTGAAATGTATCATAAATATGAACTCCTTTTATATTTGAATAGCCATAATATATCAATATTTATTTTTTTATCAACGCTTCTTCTTTTTCATTCAATTTATTTCATAATACCCACTTCTTCCTATTAAAATTATTATCTTTATGCTTAGGCACAAGTTAATATGTCTAATTATTCTCAACTTTATCCAATTATTCATTTATATCACCCATCAACTCTTAGTTCTTCATAGATTCCTCAATATCTTTATGTTTATCTTGAAAAAAATAAAAAATTATTACATTCTATTAATAGAGTTATTTTAGTTTTCTTCTATTTTTCTTGATTTAAAGGGATATTTTGAATATGTATCTATATTATTATTCTTCGAAGAGTTGAATTTAATTTTTACATAACACTTGATATGGATTAATATTCTCCTTTAGTCTAAATATCTTCATCAATTTCATGTTTTCCTTCTGTTTCTGTAAGTTGTTCAAAATAATTTTCACTAACACCACTTCCAGAGGGAGTTTTATCACCAATAATTTTCTTATTTGAAAATTTAAGGGTGTTAACATCATAAGTATAAAAAATTATACCATATAATTTTCATAGTATCTGAATCCTCTTCTATTTATAGGGGAAACCATGAAATATTCCATCTACACCGCTTGTTTCAAACTGACCTAGTTTTTTACATTTAATATTTATGATAAAAGTGATTCCAAACACCCTAATATATATGAATTATGAATAATTATTTTAGTATATTTCATATGGGGTGATATATGAATTTTATTATAGTAGAATTGATTTTTAAAATTTACTTTTGGTCTAACATGTTTCCTAAAAAATTCCTAGAAATATAATTTTCTATCATCATTATCAGATCCATCTCTACCATGCTTCTATTCTCCCACTGTACAAAACCATTTTTTGTAGTGTATATAGTGAAATAAGTTCACAATGAATTCCATATTTTTTAGTATAGTATTAAAACCTATTATTATTGTATTTGAATAAATTATCTCTTAAAAATATCTTTAGAGAATAAACACACTCCTTTTAGCACTTCGTCAAAAACATTTATATAATGTTAGAGCCTTAAATTTATGTTTCATAAACATAACACTTGTAATGAGAGTAAATTACTAAATAAAAAAAATGTAAAATTCTTATTTAAATGTTTTTATTTCATTCACATGGACCTAAAAATATCTAACAAGAATAATTCCAGTGGATGTGATGTCTGAATGTCAACCTTTTTGAGAGAGGAATTAGAGATATAACTCCTATTACATGTAGATAAAATCTTTTAAATTTCCATATTCATATTATATAAGTCAATAAAATTTTTAATTGAGAAAATTTTCTCTAATTTATTTTCAAAATATTGCCTATAATAAATTTATTGAGTTTATTTTTAGCTTTCATTATTAAATATCATGAATTATGAGTACCACCAATTGGAAATAAATTTCCCTTTATTTGGTTCTATTTAATGAAAAACTTTACATATTCAATCCTTTTTACATACAAAACATATTGATTTAGATTATATTGTTACAATCATCATATATCTATGAACCACTTAACATGTTTTCTTTTATCCCATATACTTATTAGTCTTCTTGGATTTAAATTTAAATTTTCTTATATTATATGCACTGACCCCTTTAATTATGAGTGAATCATCATTTAAAAAGGTCAAAAATAAATATTTTCATGTTGAAAAATTATTCAACAACATTAATTTACCTATAATATGAAAATAACAACAACTATCCAATATCCATGGACATTCCTCCTTCAAGGATTTAAGATAATATTCTATAATAAGAGCCTTTTCGTCACCCTTTTCCTAAGGATTTTTCCCCAATTTGGTTGGAATAATATCAAGACATTATTTTACAGGATGAGTTGGAAGTAATTATATTTCAATGACTTATTCTTGTAACTAAATTCTATTTTTAGCCATTAAAACAAATTTTCAAGGATTCTTTGGAATATTTATTTTAGAGTGGGTTGAATCCCTCTAAAATTCTACCTCCAAAATCTTCTAGAATCATCATGATTATGGTAATTAAACCAACACATTCTTGATTTATTCCTCAAGAATCTATTGTACCATCAATATATATAGAAGGAATATTTACCTTTGAAAAGATCATGTTATCCAGAATAATTTCTCTCACATTCTCATTAATTTGATGAATAATTCTTAATTCTTTTGGTGCAACACAATTTTAGAAAAATTATGGAATATCTCTCTACATAATTAAATTATTTTTATTATTTTTATATTAACAGAAGTAGATGTTCCTGAATTAATGTTAACAAACCCCAAATTTATATAGTTTTGGGACTCAATAGATTTAACGACAAACATAGTTCCTTTAACTTTCCTCTTCTTTGAACATTATAAATATAATTTAATAGAAATACAAAATATTATTATATAATGGTTAGATTATTCCCCTACATTGAAATGTTTTAGTCTAATAAGATCATTCTTATTTTTGATCCCTTTAATATCTTCTTTCATTTTTCTCCGAGGCCTTTTCAGTGTGAAGAAATTTATACATATTATTAATCTCCCTTAAGATATTATATTTTTTCCTTCATAATATATTCCAATATTTTTAGTAGACTAATCATATTTATTCAACTTATTGTTATAATTTTCAATTTTTTAGTTTCAAAAATACATTCTCTAAATTATCTCTTTAACATGACCCTTATTTGAGTTTATTTATCTTCACTTACCAAGACACTACATACATCACTAGTGATGTATTTATCCATAACTTTTATAATAAAAATCTTTTAACTAACATCAATTTTACCAAAAACCACCTCATCCTCATTCCTACATTATCTTATCTTATACTAAAAAAACTATCCTTCTATTTATAGAAAAATTATTATCCTTTTGAGTATTTAATTTTTGATTGGTTTAACACCTTTTAAGGATATTTTTTAAAATTAATCTTCATATTTATTGGATTCATATTATTTTTTAGGAAAGTTTTCTAATAAATGTATCATAACCCCAAGATTAAATAATTTAATTGGTATATTACCTTAAAAATATACTTTTAATTTTCTAGAATTTATTTAAATTAGGGGATATCAATTTATATAATTTCACATCCATATTAGAGACTAATTTTAATGATCAATATCAAACATAATCATAAACAATATTCTTTCCTTTATCACATTGAGAGGCTTAAAAAAAATTTATTTTTCATACTTTAACTTAATCTTAATGGAATCATATTTCCACATTTAATATAAATTAGAATACAATATATATCATTAATAGAAATACCACATGGATATTTTTCTTTTAAAGATGAGAATTTATCATCAAATTTATTTTTTAATATGTGTATAATCTTTTGAATAATAAAATTATATTTTATATTATCCCCATAACCTCTAATGGTACACTAAATTTCATTGAAAATTTTACAGAATTGATAAGTACTATAATAATCATTCATGAAAAATATTATCTTTGAGTCTCCAGAACTAAAACTTATCCCACTTCACTTTGGTCTTTCCTTCATGGGTTTTTTGGATTTTAAAATTGATATATTTTATAGTAATGATCCCTTTAACTTCAAGAAATTTACCTTCTAAAATAGAATATATCAGTGCATTATTAGAATGAACATAATTTTCAAAATTCTTCTAATCAATTAGAGTAATAAAAACCTCTTAATCATGGGGAATAAATACATCAGTTTTAACTTCTATAAAATCATAATTGATTGATATGAGATAAGCCAAAATTATTTCCTTCCACATATGAAAACCATTCCCATTAAACATGGTAATACCCTTTCTATTAAGTACATTTAAATTATCCATTAAGGATATTATAGAATCAATGACTTATTTAGATCTTCAATAGAAAATCACCAACAAAGGGAACACCCCTATTATATCACATGTGGGAACACTGGATTAAGGAATCAATTGTGTGTGTGTGTGGGGGGGGTTAATTAGTGTCTCAATATATTTACTTTTGTCTTTTGAAAAAACTTTTCACTAGTCATAGAGAAATTTGTTGTTAAAACAAATACAAGAACATAGATAGAGATAAAAATATATTTACAAGTTTCACTGGTCAATGTGAGTTGCTAATATTTGGGATGATATGGTAAAACATGTGATCATACGATACACTAAAATATTTGTAAACCATTGTGAGTAGGAAAAATCTATAGAAACAACATAAAAGTATCCCTAATATTTTTTTCATCCCACAAATAAGGTGAATCATGAACTAATACAAAATACAAATGATAAGATATAATAAATACATCTTTCTTATATATACAGTAATCTTATTTTCTAGTGTGATAATATCTTCTTCTTCTTCCTCATCTCTTATTTCACATACAAGACTTCACTTCAATTTACTTTCACAAAATTTCGTGAAACTATAACTTATTCTCTAACTCCTCTCTCTTGATCATCAAACTCACATATATAAAAACTATAACTTCATCGACAACATGTAATTTATATTGATATAATAATAATAACAATAATAAATAAAACAATGATATCTTATTAACAAGTTTTTCTATTTTCCCTCCCTTATTAATTAATAGATTCATGATACTGTATAATGATATTTTATTTCCAATCCATAGAAACATCTTACATAGAAAAAATAATATCTTCTATACAAAAAAATTATATAACTCATTATAATAGAATCAGGTGGTGCACAAACACCCTCTTTATTCTTCTTTTAATTCTCTATTTATTCAACATTAAAAAAGCATGTATGTGTAAATTTATGTATAATAAATACACACAACTCCACAAACATAAATATTTTCATTATTCCTCTTAATTTCAAACCATATTTAATTTTACATATGTCTCGTTTCATGTGTAGAATAAATCCAATTTATGGAGAATCCAACTATGAGACTCAATCAGTAGCATCACTAAAAATGGTTACATGAAAGAATAAACTATGCCACTGAAGAAACTATGTGACATAATCAGACACATCATTCACCCATATAAACATTATTCTACGTGGATCACCTTTGTTATCATTCAGCTATGTGGATCTCTTACGTGACCAATCTATTACATGAATTGCTTGTGTGACCATTTGGATATGCGGATTCAACAGACTCCCCAAACACCATTTTTTACCATATAATCCTTATTTCATCTTTCACACATCATTTAATATTTTTTTGGGAATCATGATAAATTTTGTTATAATATTTAATCACTAGAAGAACACTTCAATTTGCACTAACTAATTTTATAGAAAACCTTCTTCTTATGTCCACTGAGGGAGTCCTTTAGTCACTTAACCTACCATGTGTGTGAACATTTCTTCATGCGGTCACTTCCACATTCTAATTTAAATATTCATAATTAATTTAAAATAAAATCAAACAATATAACTAAAACAATTTCCTTCTAACTAGTTTCTTCAACTCAACAAAAAATACACTGCCTCTTGTTATCGAAAAACATTCACATAAAAAATCATAATAAATGAAAAAATAATATGTTTTTAAGCCCATATCTCATATAGTTTATTTTTTAATAAATTATATGGAATAACATTTAGTATAAATTCAGAAACATTCAGAGTATAACCCTAGAATGAAATAAGAAGGTAACCATAACTCATCATTGATCAAACCATTTATCACAAGGTATGATTTCTCATATCAGACACATAATTATATTATAGTGTTCTAAGAGAAGTGAGTTCTGAAAAAATTCCACAATTCCTCATATGACCAATGAAGCATTATCTGAATTACTCATCACCCAAAATATATCTAATAAAAAAACACATTTCTCCTATTGATTCTATATTTTGTTATAAAAAAATATTAATTTATCAAAAGATTCAAATATGGTTATTATTATAAACACATATCTATACAAACTAAAATAAAATTTAATGGAAATTAAGTACCTAAAAAATCACTTTATTGAGTACTTACTAGTACATATACATTACTATGTATGAGTTCATATCTTCCACTATCCCTATCACCTTTTCTACTAAAATTTTATTTATTCATATTACTAAGTAATAAATGTTCACAATTATTACATTATTCATAATGGAATGGTTCCAATAAACCACATTTATAGATTCTTTGGATTTATTTCTCATTTACATGTCTAAGGAGACAATGCCAACGTTATGTGCGATTAGAATCAACCCTAACCATCTTATTCCAAACTCTATAAATATGATTATCCATATCTAAAATTTATGAATTATTTATCATTTTATTAATGATATAAAAGAAAACATTCATATATATGGAAGATATATTATACTTGATAGTGAATGATAATCCCTTATTGTTCAAATAAGATACAAGAATCAAATTCCTTTTTTATGGAACATAATAATAGTTTTCCAATTCAAGTATTAATTCTCTTAGTCAAATAAGATAATAAGTACTGACTTCTAATGAAGGAGCCCTTTCTAAATTAATGGAATTATGATCACCTTCAGTCTACATCAATTCCCTCTAATCATTGAGTCTTTTTTTACCAGAATAAATGTGTGATGAATTCCTAGAATTTAATACCCATGAGTTATAGATAGTGTAATTGAAATATACAGTATCCAAATTAAAAGCTCAGAATGCTTCTCCTTGAGAACACATATCAACCCAAGAATCCAATCCAAAATTATTTGATAGGTCATAACTATAATGAATATCAATATGATTATCATAGAGTAAGACATAACCTATAACAAAGACATATATAAAAGTGATTATAATATATTATATTTTTTCATCAAATAATTTTAATGAAATTAATCCCACTAAAAGATGATGACCAAATACATCACAACTGTTTAGTTATCAAAGATCCATATTTCATCATGACATAAATTTATTTATACACATTTTTAAGATTGAATATATCTATAAGAAAATAACTTTTAAATCATATCACATGTTATTCTAGGATAGCTAAGTGGATAATCTTTATTATCCAAATACATTAAATGGTTTCACATAACTCTATTCTTATGTTATACTAACCATTAGGGTTTACCAACCAGTGTGACCCAAAGAAATCACCAGAAATAATGAATATAACCATTAAAGTTACCTTATTTCATAATTTTCTTAAACATGTTAATAACGGTAACCTAACTATTAGGTTTACTCATACTGAATGATCATGGTCTTGGAAAGTCCCACTTTAGAACAATTCTTACACTTAGGATTTTAAAGAGTTTTCTGAAAAGGCTGTGCCAACATAATATAAAAAATAGTCACATTAATTTCATAACTATATTATATTTAAATTCATTTCTATATGCATGATTATGATGATTTGGTTTTGGAATCAATATCTCATCCACCAAAATTAAATTTTTAACACTATATTAATATGTAATTCTTTACACAGCCCGCATGTTTGTGTTACTCACCCAAAAATTGAAGCCAATTATATTTATAGATATGATAATTCATATCATAGATAGGAATTAAAAAATCATATAAAGGTATAGAGTTATAAAAGATTAAAAATTTCCACATTAGTATGTTTGGAGAGATAGATAGCTAACCCCTCACCTTTACAGATAAATGAATAAACCTCTAGACTGATGGGTTGTATGAACCTATGTATGTATCCCTAGGGAGAATTTTCTAAAGAGAGAATTAAAACCATGATATCTCTTACCACTAATATACATAAACTATATTAGACAACTATTCTCATGCTCATAACTCAAATAACAAACCGAGGTTAAGGTTGATGAGAAACTGAATCTTATAGAGTTTCACATATCGTGTAATGCAAGGATCTATCTCCTAGAATCAATATATCTCCAAGAATCAATATATCACATAGATAAAAGCATAATTTTTTTTCTAATTATATAATTTTTTTTAAACATGAATAATAAAAAAGAAATAAATAAAAAATAAATAATTTATTTAATATGGGAAACAAATATAAACTTTTCATATTTAATATAGACTTGTAAAACATATTTTATTAAGTATATCATTTAAGATTTATAAATAATTAATAATATAATGTATATATATATATTTAATAAATATAAAAAATTTATATATTATTATTACAAAAATAGATCGATCTCTTAGCTAGTTTGCCCAAGAAGCTATCCATCACTAGGATACTGTTCTAAAAGAAAGACTGATCAAGATTTGAAGAGGGTGTAAGATACCAACCATTTCTAGAGAGGTATCAAGATTGATTTTAGGTACTATTTATATCCTATTTTTTTTATTTCTTGTTTGGTTTTTTCATTGGGGATATTTAAGATGAATTTTGAGATTTTAGAAGGTATTTTAGGCAATGCCTGGTTAGTGCACCGATTTCCCAAACTATGCGCCCTTCCAAATCCTAAAAAAATAACCAAAAAATTAATCCCTCAAAAAATTATTCTAAAATTTATGAGCCCCTCAATTTTCACCCTGATGCTCTCCTACTAAACAATAGAAGTTATATCTCATTTTTTGAGGTTACAAAGAGGATTCCAAGGCCCTACAGACTCCATTATTGACAAAATCGAATCTACGATTGATGGATCTGCACCTCTTCCAGTATGTAATCTATTCCCATTCAGATTTCCATCTTCACCATCCCTATTTTTTTTGATAATGATGTTTTTTATAAATCATTTTATATGGATTAGATCTATGTTTTGATAGATCTTAATCCATTTGATCTTAGATCTGGGTTTTGGTTCTAGATCATGTTCTTTATTGTGCAATTTAACATTCTGCTTCAATTTGGGGATTTTCGGTTTGGTGAATGCTCATCAATGATCTTAAAGTAGGTGGTATAATGATAAATTCAAATAGTATTGATTATAATTGAATGTTTTTAATTGTGAAATCAATATTTCTTATTCAGAAAACTCATATTGAATATGATTAACAAAATATTTAATTAATAAATTATGGAATTGATTACATAACGAGATTATGGAATTTATGGAGATTGGGTTTTTGAAAAAGAAAAATTAATGGGATTATGAATTATTTGATAATGGTAATTAAGGGATGGTTGACTTAACCCTTAAGGGTTAATGGTTTATGTGATTAAATGCTGATAAATGGTCTAACACTGAATTGTTTATATTATTCTATGTAATTAAAGTGATGAACCGTGAGTTTTTTTGTTAAATTTAAATGGAGAATTGTGATGTGAATAATTGATGAAAGGTTTAATTATGATTAACTAAAATAATTGTGACATATTTTATAATGTGATATATGTGATATATCTATGTGAAACATGGATTAATGCTTCAAAATCCCATATGTGATTGATTTATATATAAGCATGGGACAAAGAATGATGATTCAAAAGACCTTATGTGATTAAATGATATATATTCATGGGACATGGACTAATGATTCATAATCCCATATGTGATTGACTGATAAATGGGGTGTGGGACTTGGGTTGATGCCTCAAAATCCCACAGTGTGCTAGACGTGGCATTCTAGGGTGAAAATATTTACATTGGTCTATGGGTCCAAGTAACCAAGTTATACAATGGGATTAAATTGATAATTAAACCCCATTTTATAATGAATTGCGATTCACTATGTGATATCCCTTGGGGATGGTTTAGACTCCGACATGGGCCGAAGAAGGTATTGATGGTTTGGGTGTCATCATGAACCCATGTATTTATGTTGTTGAATAAAGAATAATTGAATATATAAACTATTTATTTTATCACGTGTATTTTATTATTTATAAAAATTAATAAAATTTTATTGACTAGATAGTTTTTTAGATTCCATTGGTGGTGGCATACTGAGTTGTAATTACACCAAACATAGGTTTCCAGATTGGTACCCAAATAGACTTCATGTTTACGGTACATGAAAAGGGAAGGATCCATATATTAGATAGATGAGTTGGGATGGAGCATGGATTAGGGAAATTGATGTTCTTTTGGGACCCTCTTGGGAGTTTTCAATGTATTTATTTTTGGTTGTTCATTCGACCCCTGACACACATGTGTCAAGACATATCTACTACTTTTTTTCTCTATTTTAGTTCATCGTGTGATACTAGTATGTCTACCTATGATTTTTTAGGTTATTGTTTATATCATTGGATATTATTTATTTATTTTCAATATTGTGCTATTTTGATAAAAAGGGTATAGTCTCTCCATGTTATATCTTATACCCTCTCTACAATTCGTCATCTTATAGCATATGGGGAGGCTCACCAGAGATCATTTGGCCAACCATCT
Organism: Viscum album; assembly: GCA_963277665.1. Taxonomy (NCBI): domain Eukaryota; kingdom Viridiplantae; phylum Streptophyta; class Magnoliopsida; order Santalales; family Viscaceae; genus Viscum; species Viscum album. The sequence continues at coordinate 1,669,712,544 of OY728155.1, forward strand.
TGGGAAACCAGTATGTGAAACTTGGTTCAAGACATCACAAAGTGACATAATAGGTGATTACTTTCCATTTATTTTTTCTTAATATTCTAAAAAATACAAATAGAAGACTATAATGAGTCATGCCTTCATCATTAACTCTTGTGTGGGAGTATCTAACCCATGTATGGGGGAAAACACAAGTACCCATTGTGTGGTTGATGTTATTGATTTGTGTTGTTACAGTTGAATGTTATTTCACTATACTGATGAATTTTTTTAAAAAATTTATTATTTATTAGATTTTATAATCTTTGACTAATGAACTAGTATGTCATGAGAGTTGTGTATACATTCATCATCCTAGACACTTATTATTTATAGTGACATGCATCATTTTTGGGCATGAAATGAAAAGAAGGTTTTGGGTGATTTGATTAAATGAATATTATTGTCTTTATATGTTTTATTTACATTAAAAGCTTCTTAATATTAAATTTATTTTTCTAAATGTTATTAGATATGGTAAAAAAAATGAAAAAAGGGTTTTTCGATGAAAAAAATTGATAAATCAGAATGTTTTACCCTATGTGATCCCTATCCTTGTAAGGAACAATTGAGGGTAGTGACAGTGCCTTGATTTTGACCATGTGGTAGGGTATGCAGGATGATGAATAGACCCCTTTGTTATGGATTTTATTTGTTGTCAACTGATTATCATTTGTTGTCAATGATGATCAATGAGATAATAAGATCTCATTGTGGTAAATATTATTAGGTGGTTCCAAAGTTAATAAGGATTGAACAATGTACTCAAGTCATGATGATTTGAGAAACATCATTTAAAGGATTTGAGTTTCAAGGTGATTCCTATAGACTATTTATGGATTCATTTTATTACATTGGATGTCATGGTGGAATAATTCTCCTTGGTAAATATCATGATGCTTTGTTAATTTTTATCTAAAAAATATCATAAGTTTTTTGGATAACATGTGATGAAATATTTATGAAGAAAACGATTAGTAAAGGTGATGCTAATCTTGTTCAGGTTTTATTTGAAAGAAATATTTTGTTGGAAGATTGGGATGTTACAATACATTTCTTGGAAAAACTGATGATTCTAAAAGCAGCCGATGAAAGACTATATATCATGATAGATATGGTTTATAATGAAATTAGCTTATTTATGAATAATAAATATTAAAGACTACAATGGACTATTTTCTGACTGAATAGGAAGTATGAGGAGAGGAAAATGAAAATTAGAAAAATAATGAATCCATATACAAACACTATGCGGACTGTGAAGCTCGGTATGAAGACCACATAGGAAAACAGTTCATAGAAGGATCATAATTGAAGGGATTATCACAATTCTTTGGAGTCTTGTAGTATGTGGAAGGCCAAAATTTCACAAAAGGAGTGTCATTTGTTTATAAGAGGCGGTGATCCATTTGTGGATGGACTCGACCGTCACTAATAAATAAGGGTGCTATGTGGACTATAGAGGAAAAACAGTTCACTAAAACATAACAGTCTATGGTGAAGGTTTTCCCATATTAAAAATTTGGGTAAATCTGATTAGTTGGATTTTTGGATTTATTTTTCTATATAATGGACCCTAATTGAATCATTAATGTACAATGAAATTTATTTGATTAAATCATCATTGGTGGAATAATTCAGCTAATTTCGAATGAGTTTTTTAGGAAAATTTCTATAAAGGAGAAGAAATTTGTGAGGGATGGTTCCATTAAGGGAATTAGTTTGTGGAAGAAATATTTTATGATGTAAATATTATTTTGTGATTGAGGGACGATCTATTGAAGAAAAGGTCATTTGTGAAGGAGTGACAACTCGTGGAAGAAAAATCCGTCCCCGATGGAGGGATAGTCCGTGGAAGAAAAATCAATCGTTAGGGTAGGGAAGGTGGACTAGTGAAGAGGCCATATATGAAGTAGGTCTGGACATTAGAAAATGTGGGAGACTGTGAATCACTGGTTCAAAGAGATTAAAGTTAGTATGTGGTGACTGTTCTCCGCCACAATTCATGGGAAAAGTTCATAGGAAAAGTTTGTAGGAACAGTTTATAAGAATAGATCACGAAGGGAAGACTGTTAAAAGAGAATATAAGATAGTTCTTGAAGGATAAATACTATATGCACACAATAGGTGTTTACACCCTCATCATGCTTTGTAATGAATAATGGTAGATCAACACACTGATGTACTATTCCAAATTATTTTGTGCCAAATAAGAAGAAAGAGTGTGTCCAATATATGCTCAGTTATTCAAACCAAATAGATTTTATTGATTGTAAGTAGAGCTTATATTCATTGATTTAATAACCAAAAAGTAAATTTTTGATTCAAAAATGAAGAAGAAGATATCGGTGTAGTTGGTTTTGCACTGAAGAAGAAAGAGGAAAGAATATTAGAAGTTCTAGTGACCAAATTTGACATCAGCTAATTATAATATTCATCAGATAATATTTAGGGTTCATCAATCCACAACATATTCCTATTATTAGGACTAATAAAAGAAGAAGGTAGTGAATCTATCATGTTTTTTTTTCTGGGAATAAGTAAGATAAGTTTATTTTATGCCATTTTTCAAGAAAAAAAGTAAAGAATAAGGTTATAGAATAACAAAGAAGAGATGTTACATCATATAGGACCCAATAGTTAGATGGCTTTTTTGGTGTTGTTAACCCTTACCAATCCGGAGAAGACTGTCTTGGGAGGTAGTATGATGATCCATCTATGAGCTATAAAACATTCACTATTGGATTTTTTCGAAGTTCTTCACACATGTAAGAGAATATCTTACTCATTGTAACCATATTCAATTGATTTTTTTCCTATAGTTTGTGTGGACATGATTATTTCCAACCATGATATGGAGTATCTACTCTAATTGAGTGTTGAACCTAAAACAAATATCGTGTAATATCTTTACTGCTCTTATATACTTGCATAAAATAGGGAAAAGAGATTAATATGATCAAAATCATGATAGGTCAATGTGGTATAGGGATAAAAATTTGAAATTAGATTAAAAATTCCCCAAAACTAATTCAAACCCCCTCTCAATGTTAGGTGTATCCCAAACTGGTCCTTATATATGACTTGTTGTGGATTTATTTGAATCCATCTTATGTAAATGTGTTAATGTTGTGAAATGTGTCCTAAGATGGGTGTTTGGAATTGTAGATATATAACTCCAAGATGATGCTTTTTTATAGGGTGATAGAGGACATGGATAGAAATGTGCCTCTAGGAGTGGAACCCTAATTATCTGATAGTGTTGTGTAAAATATCAAGAGAGAAGTTCCACAAAAAAAATTCTCACTTTATGTCAATTATGGAAAGAGACCCATGGTGGGTTTTATGAAACATGTCCGAAATGACACGAGAGTTCCAGTTGTAGCACCCTTCGAATTTCACCAGAGAGGGTGGACTTGAGGTTGATGAGTTATGGATTGATTCTATCAAGATAATCCTCAACCACTTAGATATTCTTGATGAGAATAGATTCAAAGTGGCAACTTATATGTTATGTGTTCAAGCTAAGCCTTGGTAGTACATCCAGACTTAGGATAGAAAGCTGGAGAATATGAAGTGGAAGGATTTTTAGGAGAAGTTATTGAAGAAGTTTTACCTTGAGATACCCAGGATGGAGAGGGTAGGAGAGGTCATGAGGCTGGCCTAGGGGAGTATATCGATGATGTACTATGCATGAGCCTTTGTTAAATTTTAGTGCTTTGTTACCTTGTAGGAAAGAGATGAGGCTACTATAGTTAATCCATTTTGTATGGGATTAAATTTTATATTAAGTTCCATGTTAACATATTTTAGCTAAATATTTTTATAGAATAGGTGGATTAGTTTCTCATTTTTAGGGGAACCTGAAATATGCTTCTAGTGAGATGAATGTAGTTTCTGCTGGATGACCTAGTGGAACATATTATGAGAGCAGGATGTCTTTCTATGAGAATGTTTACCATAGTAGTGGTATGTAGCATGGACAGGGGGAAGGATCATTTATTCAATACCTTACTTGGTTGATCTTGAAATAGTGTTGTAGGTTGGTCATGTATGTAGATAGTGCCCACAACCACCGGTTGAGTGTCATGATTAGGGAAGAATGGGAAATCTAAAATAGTACATCATAAATCCATGAAATATGGGTAATGAAAGGGGATCTAAGTAGAATTAGGGTGATGTAAGGGGATTGTATAAACCATATCAGTCTTGTAATTAGTTTTCTATTGGTTGTGGTGACCGAGTTATTGAATGTGGTACTTATGGGGTTGAATGCCCTTCCCAAATTAGTGGTGTAGATTAGGGGACTAAGACTACAACACATGTAATAGGGAATGAAAATTTCATGTAGTTCAGCCTCCAATTGTAGATAATTGGGTTGGACCATGAACGGTCGTATATAAAATTATTTTAACTTCTATACTTGATATTGTCATATTGGATACTAGTACCTATCATTCCTTAAAATATAAAAAACTTGTGTTTTGGTTGAGTATGAAGGTAGAGTTCATTAGTGGGGTTATGAAAATCGATACACGGTTGGGAGCATAGTTGAATGACATCTATTTATGCAAGGGGAATTTTATAGATAATGGGGAGTACTATTTTAGTTGGGATCTTTACAACATTGATACATCAGGATTCACCTTAAATTTTTGTATGGACTGGTTAGTAGAATACCTAGACCACATAGATTGTTACCAAATGAGAAAGACCTTTATATATTCGGAGGTTAACAATTATGTTCATCATGTAGAGTGATATATATGGGTAGGCTAGGAAAGGAAAATTCTTTAGAAACTGGGGGATCTCACCACCTAGGTTTCATGTCTATTGTTGTATGTTGGGGGTTTAAATAATGATATCTTTCCACTTGTATTGGGATAGTTCTAATTTTTTTTTCCTAAGGACTTCATAGGGATTCCACTTAAAAGGGATGTGGAATTTAAAATTGAGCCCATACTAGGGGATGAACTAGTTTATAATCTACCAAATAGAATGTCACTAATAGAGATTCAGGAGCTCTAGAATTAGCAAGAATATTTGAGGGATCTGGGGTTTATCTATCAGATTATTCCACCTTGGGGTTCTCCAGTATTGTTTGAAAAGAAGGATCATATAATGTTTCACTTATATGTTTATTATCGTAAGTTGAACCAGTTGGAAGTGAAGAAACGATATCATATTCCTTGTATATATGATCTATTTGACCATTTGATAGGATGCTGTGTTTTCTTCAAGACTTAATTAAGATCAAGGTATCATTAGTTGAGATTTGACCATATAATATACCACTGTCTTCTTTCAAAAGTAGGTATGGAATTAATGAGTTAATCATGATGTATATTAGGATGAAAAACAATCATGTTGTGTTTATAGACTCGATGAATCACATCTTCCACCCATACCATTATCAGTTTGTGGTTTTGTTGGTGGATGACATCTTGGAGTACTCCAAGACTCATGAAAATCATTCCCAACATCTTGACATCATACTAAGTACACCAATAAAGAATCTAATATACGCCAATATATCTAAGTGTCAATTATGAATCAATCATGTACATAGCTTTGTTCACATAATCTTAGAGGAAGGGGTGTCAGTGGACCTAGAAAAGGTGTAGGAAGGGGTTTATGGGAGAAGATCAAGATTTTTTTTGATATCTGTAGCTTTTGGGGACTAGAGGGATATTATCAGAGGTTCATCCATGACTTATCCTACTTTTTAGAACCTCTTTTTGGGTTGAAAAAGAATTTATTTATGTTTTAATGATATATATCATGTGATAATTCTTTCCAATCCTTGACGAAGTGGTTGACTACTGCACCATTTTTAAGCCTACCTGATCCAGGGAATAATTATACAATGTTTTGTGATGAATTCTGGATAAAACATGGAGTAGTGTTCATGTAGGGAGATTAACTCTCAGTGTATGGACCACACCTATTGAGGACACATGAATAGAACTACCCTACGCATGAAATTGACTTATCTTCAGTGTTTTATGCTTTGTAGTTTTGGTGGTATTATTTTTTTGAAGAAAAATTTACTATATATATCGATCAAAAGATTTTAAAGTATATCTTTTTGAAGTTATATTTGAATATCTGGTATTAGATATGGGTTGATTATATGCAATATTTTAAATTTGAGCTAGAATATATGATTAGGAAGGAAAATAGTGTTGCTGATGCTTTTAGAAGAAAAAATCAGACTCAGGCTATTCAATAGTCTAGTTCTGAGTTATAGATGATGAATTTTCTAGCAGTGATGCATGTAGAGATTTGGGAGGGCCAAGAACATATGAACCTCATATTAGTATAATTAGAATCAAAACTTTTTATTTGTATTAGGGAAAGTAAATGTGAGGATCTTGAGTGTTTGGACTTGCTGGAAATCTTGGAAAGTGGGGAGTCACCTTCTTCTTGGACCATAGATGAGGATACGATCATCTACATTTAGGGCTATGTTGGTGTGCCTTCATGTATGAGTGAGGAGTTTATGTGGGAGTTTCATTCCTTTAAGTTGGAGGTGCATCCTGGATTGACCACAATGTAATGTGGCCTTTGTCAAAAGTATTGGTGGTCGGGCATGAAATGGGAAATTATAGGGTTCGTGACATGATACTACACCTCTTAAATAAAAAAGGCCAAGAATTAATGACCTCATGTTTTGCTACATACATTGAAAATTATAGGATGTAAGTGGGAAGATGTTACTATAGACTTTATTTTGGGTCCCCTAAGGATGCCTCAGATGAATGAATCTATTTGGGTGGTTGTGTATTTACTGAAAAAAGTAGTGCATTTCATGACTATTCGAGATACATTCCTAGTGGATTTATTGGGAGGCTTGTACATTTAGAAGATAACCTATCTTCAAAGGGTTTCATAGAGTATAGTTTAAGATTGTGACTCAAATTTTACTTCTCACATCTTGTAAGGATTTCAAAATGTTATTGATTCAAAGATATTTCTTAGTATCACCTTTCACCTAGAGACAATTTTCTATTCAAAACATACTCTATAGGTTTTGGAGGATATAATACGGTCATGTGTTCTTGACTTTAGAGGGTCTTGGGAGAAACACATGGCACTCATTGAGTTTTCCTATAAAAATAGTTATCAGGGAACTATTCAGATTTCATCATATGAGGCTCTTTATGGTAGGCAATAAAGATCTCCTCTATGTTGAATTAAGGAAGGTGAGTCATAGTTGTAAGGATTGAGTATTGTGTAGGAGGCATTAGAGAAGGTTCAGATTATTTGAAAACATATAGATATGGATCAAAGTGGGGAAAATTCATATGTAGATAGACATTGGAAAGCCCTTGAGTTTATAGTTTCTAATCATGTTTTCCTTCGGGTGTCACCTAGATTGGGTCACCATAGGATTTAGAGGTAGATAAAGTTGGCACATAGGTTTGTTGGATCAATTGAGGTTGTGGAAAGTATTGGGCCAGTGGTGTACTGATAAGATATTTCATAGGGGCATAGTGATATACACACAATTTTTCATGTCTTACATCTTTTTCAGTATCACCTCGACCCTTATCATGTGAATGATGTTGATGATGTTGATCTTGTTACTAATGCGTCCTTTGAGGATAATATGATACATGTTATCGTTCATAGTGAGAAATTGTTGTGGGGTATTACAGTGCTGATATTTAGAGTATTATTGTATAATGGGTGTGTTCATGTGGAAACATGGGAGGGATATGTTGATATGCAGGATCAGTGACCCAATTTTTTTATCTTAGAATCTTAGAGATGCTTAGGAGTACAACTCAAAGAATATCTATTATAAGGTGGGGAGACTGTAAGATCCTGAAATCTTCTAGAGTTGTCTCGATCTCATTTACAAGTTCTATTTTACCATAATTTTGGTATATCTTGTTTGGGTTTTACAATGGGGATATTTTGGGTGAATTTGGAGATTTTTGAGGTGTTATTGGTAGTGCATGGTTGGCGCAATGTTTTCCTAAACCGCGTGCCCTACCCCATCCCATGAAATCATGCTCAAGGAAATCAATCCCCTAAAAATTATTTTAAAATTATCTATCCCCATAGTTTTTACCCTCATTCTCCCCTACTCTACCTAAGAAGTTATCTCTCATGTTTGGATTTTTCAAAGAGGTTTTTATGGACTTATGAACTTCGTTGTTGTTGAATAAAAGATTTGATTGAAAATTCACACCTATTTCACTATCTAATCTCTATGAGTTTGTATTTCTCTATCTACTATCTCTTTTAAATATCAATAAGAGTGTTTTACTACCCCTTGGATATGGGTTGGATCTAGGTTTTTATAAATATTAATCATTTTAATCTTGGAACTAGGTTTTGTTTCTAGATCTCATTATATATTGTGTAATGGAATGTTATGCTTCAATTAGGGGATTTATGGTTTGGAAAAAACTTTTCAATGATCTTGAAGAATGGAGTATAATTAAAAATTCCCACAATCTTCATTATAATTTCTTGGATGTAATCCTGAAATTTCTATTGCATGTATGGAAATCACATCTTGAATTAGATTAATTAATTGTTTAATTAATTAATTATGGAAATGATAGTATAAAGTGATTATGGAATTAATAGGGACTGAATTTATGAAATTAGTCAATTAATGGTATTATGTATTTGTTGATAATGGAAATTAAGGGATGATTGAATTAAACTTGAAGGGTTACAGTGTTATATGATTAAATGTTGATAAATATTTTAATAGTGGATGTTTCATATTATTCCATGTGATTAAAGTAAATAACCGTGATTGTTTTGTTAAATTGAAATGTTAAACCATAATGTGAATAATTTATGAAAGGGTTAATGATGATTAATAATAATAATTTTGATATATGTGATAATTTTATATATATCATATACATTAGTAGGACATGGACTGATGCTTCAAAATCCGGTATGTTATTGATTGATATAAGAGTGTGGGACATCGAATGTTGCTTCCAAATCCCATATGTGATTGACTGATATATGTGTGTGGGAAATGGATTGATGATTCAAAATCTCATATACGATTGACTGATAAAAGGGGTATGGGACATGGACTTATGCTTCAAAATCCCATGGGGTGCTAGACATGGCGTTCTAGGCCCAAAATGTTGTCATTGGAAAATGGTTCTAGGTATCCATGTTATGAAATAAAATTAAATGGTCTATGAAATACCATATTATAATTAATTTTGATTCTCTATGTGATATACCTTTGGGATGGTTCAGAGTCCGGTGCAAGATAAAGTTGGTATTTATGGCTCATGTGTCATCATAAACTCTAGTATTTATGTGGTTGAATAATGAATAATTGAATATATAAACTATTTATCTTATCACAAGTACATTATTATTTATAAACTATATACACTATTATTGACTTGATATTATTTTATATTACATTGGTGGTGGCCTACTAAGTTGTACTCACACACTACATAGGTTACATGATCAGCACTCAAATAGACTACATGTTTTGAGGACAATATAAGGGAAAGAGCCATTTGTTAGATGGCTAAGTTGGGATAGAGAATTTGTGAGGGATACATAAGTTATGTTTTTACCCACTTGGTAATGGTTAGTATATTTATTTTTGAGTTTTTTATTTGACACTTGACATGTATATGGAATGAAATATATGTAGCTTTATTTTTTTTATTGTTTCCATGTTTTGATTCATCAAGTGATACTGGTATGTATGGAAATGGTTTTGTTCGGTTTTTTGGTTATATCATTGTATACTGTTTATTTATTTCTGCTATTGTGCTACTTTTATAAAGAGGGTTTTGTCTCTCCATGGTATATATTAGACCATCGCTGCTAGTTGGAAGACCCTGAAATATAGGGAGGTGTTCTTAATTTCATATGGCCAGCTGGCTCGAGCCCCACGTATGTGGCACCCAAGTCAAGTCATCATAGAGTTTTTGAGAGTAAGTTAATATAAGCACAGGTAGTGTGGGTGATTAATGGAGAAATAATCACCGTAAAACTATTTCAAGGGTTTAAACCAAAGTATTTCAATTAAAATCCATAACAAGTACATGGTAAGGAAAATGCACCCTCCCTATGTTTAGTTTGATGTAGTATGCGTCTGGAATGGTACTATTCGTCCCCATGTGTGATGTATGAGAATTATACATTTTAATTAATGTTTAGAGTGTGTTACACACATGAAACACTATTTAGAACTATACATGTCATGCTTATCCCATCCCGATGTCACATTGAAACATAAATAGACAACAGGTAGAGAAAAATGATGCTTTGGATTCTACCGAACACAATTAAATCATTGTTATTGAATTAAAAAGTTTTAATTTTCCATCCCAATCATGTTAATAGATTAATATAATGTCATTTATGGAGTAGGAACATCTTCCACTATATTATCAATTAATGTGAAGCTAAATGAATAATGAATTATATAATGTGTTCTTAATTTAATAATGAAATTTCAGTGATTGTTTTTCAAATATTATTGTTCTAATACCATTTATTTATTTTTGGGAATCATTATATGATCATATGTTGTATAATAAAAGAAAAATATATGTTTTTTACATATATAGGTAATTTACCATCCAAAGGATTCATGATTGTATCCTGATAACCCTCGTACACTAATGTGGTGATAATGACTCTACACTGTGGTGGACAATGCTATGGGGAGGAAAATAGATTCTAAAATCCTTCCATAAAACATTTAAAAATTTTCTTCATCATCCATTGAAACTTTATGGTCACCATAACAATGATAGAACTCCCTATAAATAATTATTTCTTGATTCTCTTAAATGAACGAGGAGCATCGACAATAACATATTATGTTATTTCCCATTGGACAATTCATAATTGAAAACATAAATGAAGACATGAAATATTTAACTAATATATATCATTGATTATTTACTGATGGAAAATATCTAGAGGTGGTGTGACAGTGACTAATGATGAAGAACATGATACCATGTTTCATCACATACAACCAAGTTACATTGCCATCAACATAAGCTTAGGCTCATGATTAAGGATAGATTTTTCCCAATGTATCCTTGGTCTAAATGAGTGTTATTCATATTATTTTAGTGCACTTGTGTGATATTTTATACAAAAATATAATCAATGTATAAGATAAATATCATAATGAGTTATAGAAAAACAAAATAATATAAAAGTGGTTTGATGGATTGAGTTTAATGAAGTGAAGTGATTCATTGAAAACTTGTAATCTAAAATTTTTATCTCATGATGATCATGAATAATATAGGTTTATCGTAAATTATTAGTGATTAATTGAATTCAATATGTGTATTATAATTTATATAATGATGTATAGGTTTCAAAGAGTGGTTGTTTTTAAAGAAGTGTGGTGTCAACAGTCCCAAAGGTGGCGATTGTTAATAAAAATACAGTTTTAAATTTTTATGTTTTATTTTTTGATAAAATTCAACAAAAATACTCAAAAAGATTATATAATAATCAATAATTGGTGTTTTAGAGTTTCAGGGAGTTTTACTTAAGTTTAAGATATTTTGGATAGTTAATAAAAAAATACTTTAAAATATGGTATACATTACACCATAATATGTTTTGTGCAAGGTTGGTTGTTTTAGAAATATAATTTTGTTGAGATTATATTATTGCAGGTCACAATTATTTTTTGGAGGTTTGGTGAAAATTAAAAATACTAATTTAAATTACAATGGGAAAATATTATTCTATGATTATTTTCGTAAGAGTTAATATTGATGAATGGATGAAAATATGTAAATTATGAATAGAGGATAATGATATAATTAAACCCAAAGGTTTTATATTAGAGAATTTTTATTATAAATATGTTTAGGGTTGGGTTTTATGAATTATATCTCAAATCATAATGAAAATCAATGAAACAATTATGTTATAATGGTAACAGTTACACCATAATAAGTTGATCATATAAATTTTTAAAAGTTTCATCATGCCTTAATTTTTAGAAATCATATATGAACTAAGGTGTTATTTTAAGAAGGATTCACATATGGAATGTATTACATCATAATAAGCATGTGTTAGAAGATTTTGAAAAATTAAAAATCCTTTAACCGTAGAGATTTCAGTATGGGATATAATGAAATATTTTGATACGATTGTACATCATGTACTATCCTAACAATATATCAATTATTAAGGGGTGAATAAATATATATTAATATAGATGGAATGTATGCAATACATGGAGAATGATTGAATAATTTTATTATCTAAAAAGAAAAGATGTATTTGTCTCTCATTGATACATCAAGGCAAATCTCATTAAAATGAAGAAGTAGATCATCAATCTTCATGAATATTTATCATATTTACACACTAATGAAAATGTATTCATTTTTATGAGTTTTGATATAAATGAGATGAATTTATTGGAAGATCACTACATATATAGCCAAAAAAAACAAAACATAGAAACAATATCCACTTAGAGAGTAATTGGTTATGATTGAATGAAAAAAATTAATGAAATAATACCATACTATCCTTAAATAATCATCACCAATATTTAGTTTCATCAAGTTCGCTTAATAGAAATAAATGTGTTCCTACCTCTAATGTTTTCCACTAACCACTAGAATCACTAAATAATTTTTTATTACCCCTTTTCCAAAATGTGTGATAAAAACACCTCCTTGAAGAGAAATGAAGAGTATATAAATGAATAGAGACTTGGTTAAGAGTGAAAAAAATTATTTTAAACTTGAATAAGGTCCACAAACTAAAATTTAAAGGACTCCTTCATTGAATAAATATCCAATTAGAGTTATCACGATAAATACATTATGAAATAGAAAACACTTTTATTTTAACCTTTGTAAATATTTATAACATCCAACATTAATGTTGTGATTATAAAACTCTATTAATAGTAAAATATATATCTACACCTTATAACCTATTATGTTAATAAACAAAAGTAAAATGATGATCATTATAGGAGAGTTGGATTAATGATATCATATATCCTTCCAACATGAGCACTAAAAAATGTGTTCGAGAACCATGAGAAGAAACAAATCATGGTGTAGTGGCCTTCACTACATAGTGGTTTATTATTTAGTGAACATTTTCAAAAATATTCCACTTGGAATTAAGAAACAAAAAATTTATACAAAACATTACTACTCTTTATAAATCCATCATAATTCTGTTGGACATGATTATAATATAAACTCTATTAAACAATAGACAAACTATTTATTTAAAACTTAATCCTTATTCCAGGTGTAACTAAGTAACACCATGAGTCATTGTAGTGTTGGAAAATTTATGAATTCCCCCAATCCATAATTGTAATAATATAGAGATCTATAAAATAAAATTATTGTAATTAAGTTACAAAATGTTCTGGATTGATCTTGACCAGATACACTCATATATCCAAATGAACTTGTCTACCAAAATATGTATATCCATAAAACATTTTTATTATTATATAAAAGATATTTTCTAATATATTTAGTGGACACAAAAGATAGAACATGTCAATTTAGTATAGGAAAACTTATACATTATCAATTATCTGAAATAGACTTGAAAAATTGATTGAATACATGACATTTTATTCATAAAAGTAGTCTAGATCATTACATGTCACTCATATAAGAATGAAAATGTATTTCCTCAATATAATTCATTAAAGAGCCTATATGTAAAAATTTTCCTATAAGAAGATAAATAATATCTTAGTTAAACTCAACTAGGAATATGATCGACAATATACCCAACCATCCCTTGATTAGTTTAGCCTCTATCCTAACATAAGAAAGGAACCAAAGTCTAAAGGTTCATAAGCTTAGTATCTTTTCAACCATAATAATTTTAAATTTATATTAATTAGAAAACTATAATTATTTTAATAAAAGTATGACATTCTATATGATATATATTCACTGGGTAGCTTAGATAATAATTCACCACTTAATATATTATGATTTAAAATTATATCATATACAGTACTTTACTCTCAGTATTATTAACATATCATCATAACCCATAATAATTCATGATTATTATTAATTAGGGGTAACTCAAATCCATACTTTTTGTGAAATTTATCATCTCACTATTCATGTAATATAAGCTACATATATAAATGAATGATAAATGGAAATTGTATATATTTTATAACCATGATACAATTATATTAACAACAATGACTACACCCAATATGTTGGTTATATAATAACCATAGAATTTAAATGACCCTCATTATTTTTTTTAGTTAATGAATTTTTCAAGGGATCTATAATATTTTTATTTATAACCACTAAATTGAGCTTTACATCACCCCTCTCCATGATTTCCTCATTGAGATGGTATTTATGAAGGATGTGTTTGAACCATGGTTGTAATTGTGTTTCCGTGGTTTTATAAATAGTTCCATTGTTATCATAAAAAATTTATAGTTCTCCATCATTTATAAGAACCATCCTAATTTTAGTGATGAAATTAATGATCCATTTAACTTCCTTCAATGAATTTGATATAGAGATGTACTCTACTTTAATTGTTTAGTCCACCATGGTGAATTGTTTGGAACTATCCTAATTGATAACTAAACCATTAAGTCAAAGAATTGATATCACATGTAATATTCTTTAGTTTAGAACCTAGAAATATATTAACCCCTTATAATGACATGATCCTCATGTACAAAGACCAATAGAATATCCTTAGTTTTTTATTTACTTAATGATGTTCTTGACAGCAATACAGTGGCTCTCACTAGGATTTGATTAGTATCTAATTTTTATTATAAATAAAAAATACACATTAGGTTGAGTGTAAACCATAAAAATATCTTATATATATTGAGATGGATGCAAATATAATCTTATCTATGTCTATCATTTCAAAATCTTTAGAAGTAATTTGATTCCTCACACAACTCAATCCATGAAACATTAGAAAAAACCCCTTCTAATAATTCTCTATGAAAACATATTTAAAACATTAAAAATATATGTATTATGAATTATTCCAAGTAAACAATTTATTCTATGCCTATATATATTTATACCCTATAAATAGGATACTTTACCCATATCTTTAATTGAGAAGAATTCTTCCAAACACGCCAATATAGAATTTAAATTTAGGAATTATTTTCTCATGAGTAGTGCATTATCCACATAAAACATAAAGAATTATATACTACTATCATTAATATGATAGTATACATATGAATAATTCATATCTATAATAAAATAAAACACTTTTATTGCATCATAAACATGGAATTTTAAACTATAAGAATATTTATTTAATCCATAAATAGTCTATTTAAACATATATACCTTATCATCATAATTTTTTCACATAATAAACCTCAGGTTATATCATATAGAGACTATAAAATAAATTTATATTAAGGAAAGTGGTTCCAATATCAATTTGATATATCTTATATTCATATGATTTAATATAAAAATATATATTTTAGTGGAATTTATCATTTTAACTAGTGAAAATAATTCATCATAATCAACACCATGAATATTTTTATAACACTTTTCACTAAGAGATTGTTATTGAAAGATAATATATCCTCAATTTCAGTTTTATTTTAGAAATAATGGTTACACCTTATGTGTATCAACCCTTCAAGTGCATTAACAATGTTTGAAACATGGCTAGTATATGTGGAGTTCATATCGTAACTTTTACCCTATATCCATTTCTCATAATAAAAATCTCAATGGCCACTTGGATTGTAGTAGGTTCATTATATATGGAAATTAAATCATAATAATTTTATATTACAAATATATATCTCTCAAGATATTAATTAATCCCACTAGAGAATCAAGGTTTTTTTGTAACCTTACTCAGCTCTACTTCCACAATCCTATTTGCAACCTACTGAATTATTGACTATTAGTTTATAACTTCTCAATGTTAAATTTTCCTATTACTAAAACACTTATTTATTTAATAATTATTAAGGAAAATATCATATCAGTTGATAAACATTGTGATCAATAGGATTAAAGAAATAATATCTCATAGTTTCTTTATAGTAATTAACAAATAAGAAATTTCTCAATTTATAGTAAATTTTTCAAAATATAAAAATCCTATGTATTATTTATAAACCAATATTCTTATAAAATAAAAAATGGGATGCCTCCAAACCTACATACCATATGTGTCTTAATGGAATGCGTTTAAGTAGAAATGTAACATTTTTAAGAGAATATCCTCAAAATTATATAGGAAGGAAACACTGAATCGTCAAGAATAAAACCATGCCTAACATGGTATTATTAATAAACATAGACACACTCTTACAATATTGTGTTCTAAGAGGTGTGTTTTTTGAAAAAAAATCCCTAGTCAAATTTATGATCAATAAATTCCAACCCCAATTATTCACTGACTTGAATTGATAGAAGAATCATAATGACTTTTCCTAATGGATTCTATAATTCATTTCTATGCATTGTGATGTTTTACAATGTTTCTAAATTTCATCTCACAAAAAACATAACTATAATGACTAAACTCATCAATAATTTTAAATATGTACATAAACCCATCACTTGATTGAGTACACATTAGTCCACATACTTCACAATGTATTTGATACAATAGTTCACTAGATCTCTCAACTTTTCTATTAAAATGATATTTAAATATTTTTCATAACAAATATTATTCTCAGTTTTCAAATAAATCATAATAAAATGAGTTCAACAATCTATATTTCTGAAGTCTTTAAATTCATTTCTCACTTATATGCCTAAGTATACAATTAAATAAATGATTTATAACCAGTCATGAGTTTCAAATATTGAATTTTATAGATTCAATTATCCATATCCATAATGTAAAAACCATTCACTATATTCCTAATTATATAAAACATTTCATTCATATATATATAATAAATATTATTCATAATTATGAATGAAAATATTTTCCAATTTAATGAAATTATTTAAATTAAATTTATATTTATGATTGAAGCGTAGAAATAATTTTCCAATTCCAGAACTAATCTACTAGGTTAAATTAGATAATACATGATGGATTTTAATGTTAAAACTATTTCATTATTTCCAATTAATATAACTACATTTAATTTCATTAATTCTATCATATTTTTTAGTTTGTGTCTATCAGAACAATGTGTGTTACCAACCCTATATCCAATACCCAAGAGTGAAAATTAGGGAAATTTATATATATAAAATTCACATTCATATGATGAGAATGATTCTTCTTTAGGGTGTTTGAGTATTTTTTTACTTATGGGTTTTATGTATTTCAAACCACTCTCTTATTGTGCCTTATGTTTTTAGTTTATTATGCTATATATGGTTCTAATGTTTTTATATCTCTCATTCAATTTTTTTTGTTAATATGTAATTTGTTTCTTTCATAATGAATAATATGTATAAGTATTATATCATAAAAATTTCTATATGAGTGCTCACTCTTAATGTTTTGATATGCCTATTTGTTTTTTCATTAGATGAAGTGTATGGGTTTTATGGATAACATTTTAATCCAAGAAAATATTATTTACTAATATGAGAAGTTCTATGGTCACTATGAAAATATTATGTGTTCTAAGTCTTCTGTTAACCAACTCATAATTCAAATAATTCCAATTATACCTACAAACCCATGGTGAAAATATCATTAGATCTAATGATGATCAGATATGTCAACACAAACTCCATCGATGGCCCAACACATACATTGTAAAAAACGCTTCATGACTATAATGTCCGTACTCTATTAACCTATACCCATTTGTTTATTTTATAACAATTTTACTGAATACATATATCATAATTGAAAATATATAGTTGTTAATAAATCTCAATAACTATATGAATAATCCAGAATTATATTATAACAAAATATTAAGATACATCTACTGAATAAGTGAAGATTTATTATTTTTCCACATAAATCCATATATCATACATAATAATATTTATGGTTTCTTGAGGAAATGGGAATCAATATAAAGGGGTGAGCTCAGATTATTAGTAAGGGGTAGCGTAAAAAGGAATCTTTTAAAGAATAACAATGTCATAAATTAATATTTAATGAATAAATAAAGTGAATAATTTTATAACAATAAAATTTGAGTATAATATATCAATAGATATCATGTTAATAAATAAACACATAAATATTAATAACTAATCTCATAGTAATGGAATGAATAATTTAAGACATCATTATATTACCATCAAGGTCTCATGCCAAGATATTATACATATCTTCAATATCTCATGGTAAAACATTATTAATAAATGGTTACCAATACACTGAATACCAAAACTAGTTCGTATCATAAGACTTACCTATACATTGAGGGTATATATAATTTTTATCTAAAACCATTAATAATTATATCCAATGAATTTATCACATAAATAAATGTATAAACAATACATATCATAATGTTCTCAAAGGGACCTCATACATGATAATGACTTTGTGATAAAATTTCATCCTTATTGAAATAGTAGATATTTTGATTATCAATATTTCCCCATTCAATGAAATAATGTTTCTAACTTGGTGAATATAAAATTATAAATATATTCATAACGAAGTGGAATTTAACCATTTCAGATTAATTATAACAAGGTACTAGTGAGTTGTCGAGTCATGATGTAGGGATATCAATAGGAAATGATCCATCATTATGGTTTTTTAAAAAATAATGTGAAATATTAAAAACATATCAGCTGAGAGTGTCAAACTAGGTGTTCAATTCGGTATATTATTTGTGCACTGAGTGAAGATTAAATTATTACAAAAAACCATTTTTTATAGTTATCAACCCTCGGTGTATATGAGACAGTGCCTATTGATGTTTATATTAATTCTTCCATTTTTTAACATCATTTATACAATTTATATTACATCCTAATGTTAAAATATTCCTATAATTCATTAATATTTGTGTTATGGGAGATTTTTTAAGTAAGTTGTTAAATTGATAATTTTTATTTTTATTATATGGTTTTATTATTAAATTATATATTGTGTTGAGATTTGAGTTTTTGATTTAATTTTTATTTTTATTTTAAAATTTAATTTTTATCATCATTTTTTATTTTTGTGTTATGTTAATTTATTTATTATTGTTTTTAATTAATAAGTTAGTTAATAAAAAATTATTTAATTTTTAATCGCATATATTAAATTATGTAATAATCTGTAACTTTAATATACTGTTTAATTATTCATTAATTTTTTATTCCAATATTTTATTAATAAATTATTTATTTAATGTAACTATAATTAAAATCTTTATTTTTAATTTTTTTTGATATTTTCTATATTCTAGCATAATTTTTTTGTTTTAATTATTATAGGTTATATTGGAATTAATTCGATAATTTTAATTATTTAAATGATTTTTTAATTAAATTTTTTCAATGTACTGTCGATTTGGGCTGTGTGATGAATTTGAAAGTGGATGAGGTCAAACATACCTTTTCTTGAAAAATAATAATTCCCATGAATTTTTTAAATGGGTCGAAGCTTCTATGTCATTCTTAATCAATTGTGAGACTATTTGTGTAGAAAAATATTCATCCTACAATTCCTAATATATGATAAATCATTCCTTTTATTGACATAGAACATGAAGAGAGAGGATCTACCATGATATTGGGTTCATATAAGGACAAAGAAAATCCAAATAAGTAAAATCTAATGGTTTGAGAGAATAATCACCAGAAACCCACATATCCAAGATTCCCTAAATAATTATACATCAAAATTGTTGATAAAATTAGTAACAACAAATATTTATGAAAATATAAATTGAGCCAAAGAGACATAAACCACTATTGAAGAATATTTCATGAGTAAGATAATGGAGAAGTTTAGCAGGGTTCGATCCAAATATATACTTCAATATCTAAAACTTTCATACCAAAAAATGGTGTATATGAGGGATAAATATTGTGATATGCATTGAACAAAAAATATCTAAAATAAAAACTCAATCTAATTTGAAATATTTAGGTTTTATGAGTTCGATTGATAATAAACCTCTTATTTTTCTAGTTCCGACAAGACATTGTTTGAAGCTAAAACCTAGTTTTTTTATTCCGAATATAAACGACGATTTTATTGGGAAGAAAACTCAAACCATATTTGAATGAAGAAAAACCTAGGAGGATGAAGGCAGAAGAAACCCTATATCATGATGGACCAGTCTACCATTTATCAATGAATAGTTCCTAATAATCAAAGACACCAAATGAAATAATATTTAGGAATCAATCATGATCCGAGTTTTGATCGATGAAGATTATTTATGGTTATTTTCTTCTTCACATGTTCAAGTTCATATTGATGATGGGATTAGTTGATTTTTAATTATTTGGTTCTAGTGATGAATCTTAATTCATAAAGGGTTCTTACCCATTTTTATATGAGGAGATAGCTGCAATAAATACATTTTTTAAGGATTAGATGAATCCAGTTGTGGATTTTTCAATGGATTCACTTTACATGGTCAATCAAAAGATTGTTTAATAGGTTTTTTTGATGTTTTTTATTAATGAAACATGTTTGCTTCATGACCAGATGTTCTCCATCAAAGTTTCATTAATATACTCTAGCCTATGTTTGCTTAATTTCATGGTTCAAGAGATTTCATAAGGGTACCATAAACTAGATGATTACATTGAAAGGAAATAATTGAGGTATAAGATCATTTTATGGTTCAATTCCATATTAACTACTCTAGAAAGATAAAACAGATGAAAAACATCACATGGAATAGAAAAAACATTTGACCCAAAGTTGCGTCAAGGTACTCCAATGCATTCTGAGATATGTTAAAGTAGATCCACCACTTCCCCAACCCACATATGGGTACTTTTTTATGGTTGGATATTCATGAATGACTAGTAAAGATATAAATTCATGGTCTATTAAAAATATTTATTTTGGGTAATTGAAATCATGATATTAGTTGGATCAAAGATGATTCTAAGAAGGAGTTCGTAGAATAATTTTGAATAATATAGAAGATGTTATAAATACATAAAGTGTGAGCTAAATTAAAATTCATTTCCAAATAATTTGCAAGAGAACACTCATGAGGGTGTCACACATGTTACTAGATACTTTCTTATATTATTGGAGGAACATGATCTATGATCAAGGTATTACAGGTGGTGACTTAGGAGTTAATGATAGGGGAAATACTTGTGAGTTGTGATTTTCATCCTGGTGAATTATTAAAGATAAACAACTTTTATTTTACGGTAGATAAATCATTTAATCGAATATAAATAGATTTGGAGATTACAATATAGAGTAGAGATCAGAGCTAGATCTGGAAGACACACTTGGTATCAAAGAACAGATGAACTTAGAGGATAGAGGCCTCTTCAATATAAAATATGATTTTATTCTTCCAATAATTATATTAATTATTTTAAATAATGTATCTATTTAAAAACCATATTGTTTCTATTTTAAACATGAATAGGTAAAAAAATATAGGGTTTTAGAATGTGATGGATTGAAGCGTCTTAATATGATCAAATCTTGTGAATATAATAATTTTGTGTAAAATTAGTTCATTTATATTATTTACATTATTAATGAGTATATGATATCACTATTCTAATAACCATGTGGTGATGATTGATTATCTTTAAACTCATAAATTTTAACCAAATTATTGAAAATTGGAAAACGATAAGATTCTCTTATCTGTTAACAAATGAACATTATATACAATGATGATCAAGTGATCATTCCAAAAGAGAGATCACCAAACTATGTAAATTTCAATTAAGTGAGATCATAGTGATTGTTCACTTGTTATATATAATTTTAGATAATTATAGTGAATAACTATAGAATAAAAAACATTTTTAATTTAATTAAAAATTATCTTATATCCCTATATTCAATATTTGTTTTCATTATATATGTTTTATTCTCCACTTCCATATTTCCATTTATCCTTTATAATTTATGAACAAACCTTATATTTACTGTTACTTTATCACATCACCCCCAATTCCTTGTGTTTTTTTGTTTGTTTTGTGATTTTTCCAGTTTTTATTATTTCTTTTGATTTTAAAACTCCCCTCTATGTGGACTTGATAACCATAGTCCCAAACATTTTTTATTATTAGTTTTAAGAGAAAATAATTTATTACATTTAAGTGTTGTTAGTTAATGTCCTAGAATCATTGTAAAATTTTGGTACAATTTTTGGAGAAGGAACATGTGTCCAAAAATATGTTTAGAAAAATTGAATATAAAAAACATATAATAAACTATAAATAATTAAAACAAAAAAAACCAATTTAAAAAAATTCTAAAATATGTTGTCTGTAAGATCTTCTATGTGTGATTTATAAACCTATTATTTAATAAAAAATCAGTAAAAATTCAAAAACTAAATCCATTAATACCTTAGATCAATATTCACTAAAAACCCTTATAATTAATTACAATTTGAAATGGAAAATCCAAGAGAAACAAATATTGTTAAAAATGAATATAACTATGAAGGTAAATTCACCAAATACATCTAAAAATGGACTAGGATGAAGGATTTTCACGTCCCTTAAATGTCTAGAAATCCATATTTTGTTTGATTAACACTTGGGCCCCAGACCTACCATATTAAGAATTCTAATATGTCACTATTTATCTGGTTTTATGGTCTATTAAATAAAGACCCATTTTACTTCAAAAGATAATTTTATAAAATATTTCAGAAACTACAATACAAGGGATCACTAAAGAGGAAATTAGGATTATTTTTTCCTTTCATCTTAAAGGTAATAATTGGTTGTTATATCTTGATGAGAACATTTTTGAAAATTGGGATTAAATTTTCAATTCATTTTTCATAATGTTTTATCTTCAAATACATAAGGGAAAACATAGAACTAAAATCATATGATAATATCAATACAATAATGATGTCATTATTGAGTCTTGGGATAGATTTAGGGGCCCTCTTAGGTAGTTTCCTCATTATGAAATTCAATCCCATGTCCTCAGTGATACTTTCTATGAATTATTTTCCACATAAAGACATGTTTTATTAGAACAATCTATTAGTGGAAGTTATTATTATAAAATAGATTAGGGGTTGAGATTTATTTTAAATAATATTTCTTTTAATTTTTAATAACAAACTGGAGGAAAAGAGGGAATACAGGTGAAAATAACATGGTATATGTTATAATAATTAATTTTCAATTGGATGAAACAATGAAACAACATCAATATATAATGAACCAAAATGTAAAACAAAGTTTAATCCAAGTGGGATGTGAAAATAATAGACTATAAATTAGTGAGCATTGGAGTCATTGTGGGTATTTTGGTCACACTGTGAACTTGTTCTAAAACATTAAAATTATTGAACAAAATCAAGAGAATCCTAACCTTGTGGGATACAATCCTAGGGTGCAAGATATAGATGATCCATTTTCAAAAAATTAGAATCAACAAAATAGTGAAAATATGAACCAGTCATGTAAAGAACAATGTATGGTTAGGAAACCTCAAGCCTATGTTTATCAAAATAATCATAGGACACAATTCCAAAACCAAAATATGGTGGATTCCTCTAATTTTTATAAGGATTTTAATGGAATTTTTCAACAGTTTTTTGTTAAATTTAATTACCAAGAAGAAAAGATTGACTGATAAAAAGAACAATATGTTTCTAAAAAGGAATTGAAATATTTTACAATACACAATATGAAAATGAAAAAGGGTCAAATGTCTTGAGGATTTTGAGGTAGAGGTAAAGGTAAGATTCCCATCACAAAATCACCAAACCAAAGGGATAATGTGATGGGTGTAATAATTACTTCAGGTATAAAAACTCAAGAACAAGTTAGGTACTATTCAAAATATGATATTGCTGATAAATATAAGGAAACTAGATTTGAAAATCATGAATATCATGAAACTATAAATCTATAAAACAATTTCCAACATGGAAAAAATATGATTTTTCACATGAAAAATCCAAATAACAATGAAATATGCAATGGTAAATAATAAAATAGTGTAATAAGAAGATGTGTTTTGGGCATAAGTGGAATGAACATCCTTTTTTTAAATGTTATTCTCATCCAATAACTTTTCCACAAAAGCTAATAATTATAATTAACATGATTACATGATATTTATTCAATGTTTTATGAGCATTAAGATTAATATTCTTAATGTGAAAATGTTTAACTATATCCCATCATATTTGAAATTCCTTACAATATTTTTTTCTCATACATGGGAAAGGGATGGGAGTAAAAAATAAATCTTAATGGGGAGTGTATTTAAATTGTTCAATAGAATATTAAACCTAAAATTAATGTCCCTAGTACATTCATAATTTATTATATAATTATTATGTGTATGAATATTAGGTTCCTTTCTATCTTAGGTTAAAGGAATAACCTTATTATCGAAATTAGTAAGATTAGAGGTGTTTTAGAGATATTGACAGTTATCATGAAATTTGATAATAAGGTTTATGTATTTTTTTACAAGAATAAATTGTAAAAGTTTTTTAAGTTTCCAAAAATTGGTGAATGGATAAAAATTCAAACAAAGTAATTTATATTAGTAATGGTTAATATATTAGTATTTATGCCAAACATTTTATGATTCTTAAAAAATCATCAGATTTTTTTAGTGAAAATCAAATTTTGTGATTATTTTCTTTTTTTTGAATGATTCTAACATAATTAGTTATAAAATATCATGATCAATTTATTTAAATTAAAGGGAGATAAATTGTATCGGGTGTATATAGTTCTTTCTAATTATGTTATATGTAGTTTATTGGATAGAAAAATCGGAGTGAGTTTTGGCTGAGGAAATAAATTTATGAAGTTTATAAAGTTTATAATGTTTTTGAAGTTTATAATTTTTGTTATGTTTATGAATTTTTTGAATTTTAGGAAGTTTATGAATTTTAATATGTCTACTATGTTTAAAATGATTATGAATTTTCGATGATGTTGAAGTATGAAGATTGTGATTGATATTCATAAAGTTGAGAAAATTGAAGAATGTTGATTATGGATGAAATCAAATGAAAAAAGTTGAATAAAAAAATATTTCGGATGAACATTTTGGAAGAAAATTTGGGATGAATATTTTAGATGAACAATGTTGAATCAGATGGAAATTTCAGAAAAAATTTTTTTATAGAAATTTCAGATAATCATTTTGGACGAACGAAGTGGAATCAGAAAAACATTTCATATGAAAATTTTGGATGAACAATTCAGATAAAAATTTAATATATCAATTTTCGAAAAACAAAGTGGAATCAAATAAAAATATTAAATGGATATTTTAGAAGAAAATTTCAGAAAAAAGTTTTAGAAGAACATTTTGAATAAAAATTTTAATCGACCATTTCAGATAAACATTTTGGATGTTAATTTTATCCAAAAAAGTTTTTCGTTGAAGTTATGGTTCAAAATTCATTATTAATTATCTATAAACATATCTATTGTGTTAATATTTATATTTTCCTTTAATATTTTAATAATATTGAAAGTAGAGTTAATGATGTTTTCTAAAGTTTCTCAAATAATGAGTAAATGAAATATAATGATTATTGTTAAACTCTCAAATATTACTGAATTTTTGAAAATAATTCCACTGAAATTGAAATTAGTTTGAATTTTAGAATTAAAATTTAATCTTGGAATGAAATAAAATTTGAGTTACCATTGATGTGAATATATAAAATAGTGTCAGAAAACTTGTAAAAGTGATGTCTACTGTTCAAATGAGAAAATATCAAGGTGATACAAATTTATTTTTATAAATATTTCAACGAAAATTTTTAAAACCAATTTTTGAGAATGAGGTTTTCAAAAATGGAAAATCTCGGTTGAATAAGAATAATAAGATTTTTTTTGTTAATTAACATAAGGAACTATATGAAATTTATCAAAAATTCTTTCAGATATAATTTTTAGATGAACAAAAATGTAAAAAAAATCTAATGAATAGTGAAACAAATGGAATTTTATAACAAATGAAAACATTTCCCGCTACTGGGTGACAAAGTGAATTTTCTACGATATCTATTTATTAGTAAAATATTTAATCATTCTATGTGAGAATGTGAAGAATAAGGCTTTTTTTAATGTTACAAAGTGAAGAAGTAAAAATATCATAATGAAAACATATTGAGCCTATTAGTGATGATTTCTAAATGTTTTTATGATATTTTTTATGTCTTTATCTATGAGTAATGAACATGAACTATTGTTTTGATAATAGTGAAACAAAAGTTAAAGGATATTCTCTTATTTCTGTAACCACATGAAATAGATTATTTTCTAGTGGATTGTGTTGAATTGGATTATTTATAGACCATTCCAAGGACAAGCTACTCTTACAAAGTAGTAGAAATTATAAATTCTTATGTTGATATGGATCTTAATTGTCAGTTTTTTCATAGAATTTATAACTTTTTAAAAGGAGGTGAAGGTTATTTTACAAGAAGGAAATTAAAAAAAAAGTGCAATAATTTATCATTTCTCTCTCTCATTGACCACAAAGACCCTATTGGGTCATTTCTAGTGGTATCAGAGGAAAGGATTAATTAATTGAATATTTTATTAATTGTGAAGAAAATATAAGTTTCTATGCATATTTAGGATTATGTGAAAAGTAATAGGATTCCAGTTTTTTATAATAAAACTATCATATCTAGAATGATATCTTATAACGATATCTTATGTCCTTTGGTTATGAAGTTATAAAAGTTACTACAGATTGTTTTCCTCATCATTAGTAGAATACTCCCCTAATGGAAATTGATAAGAAGAATTTTTAAAATGATGGGAGATATATATATTCCATATGTTCCTCACCATATGAAATTGTGTTTATTAGAGTTAAATGAGTTTGAACACCAAAAGGCATCAGAGGGAAGTAGAAAAAACATTAATGAAAGAAATAAAAAATTGAATAAGGACAATTGAAAATTTTTGTTGTTGAATTAATAAGATATTATAATGGGTGATTATGAATATGTTGGTGACTTATTTACATGTAATAATGAAATTAAAAAAATTAAATTTTGTCTTGAAGAGAATTTAAAATATTAAATTATTTTTTAAAAGATCCTTTGAAATAGTCCTAATAACTTTGATGCAAAACATTCTTCATTTAAAGGTAGATATCCTAAAACACAATCAATATATGATAAAAATATTACTCTCATGACATATGAAATTAAAATAAAAAAAATGAAGAATAATGAAAAGGGTGATTGAGAAATAATTAATTCAAAACATCTAATAAATAAAAATAAAATAATTTTCTGGTGGATAGAAAGTTTTCTGAATTTAACACTGAATATGAGTTTAGTAATTTTTTTGATGAAAGTGTGTCTTGATTTTCTTAAAATATTAAATGAGGTATGGGAATGTACATATGTATGTTACCATTTCAACTATTTTACAGTGTATCTATTGGGAAATTCACTACAAATTTTCCTTTTCAAGAGGGTAAAGAAGAAATAGATAAACATGATTGAAAGTGAAGAAGTTCCTCTAAGAATAAGGAATAAATATCTAAGCCCAATCCTAGGAGAATTTAGAAGAAGTTATCCAAATAAGAAAGTAGAGGAAGGTATTTTTCTAAGTGTGTTGATATGGATAAAATTGAATAAGAAGGTGATAACTATAGTGATGTTGTATCTAACAAACTTCTAATTACAAACTTAAATGATGGAAAATTAAATAGTGATGAAAATAGTCGATCAGATGAACAAAACAATCATATGGAGTCTATGGTAAAATGAGATTCAAAATAATTTATTGAAAATATCTTCAGACTTAAAGATAGATAAAAAATTTGTAAAAGGAAAATCTTTCATCAAACTGTCAAGAGTCATTTCGTAATTAAAAATCCATGTTTCTAAAAGGGATTGATTATCTAAAAGAATTTATTAATGAAAAAACAACCTCAATATCAATCTTGATGAAAATGTAAAGGTTAATGAAGAAGAGATATAACATGCTCAAAAAAACTTTTCAATATTGAGCGAGGAGTTATAAATTTTGAAATATCAATTTCAAAAGTTAGTGAATGTTTTGAGAAGAGTAAACCTATAAAGGATTGGAAAATATTATCCTAAAAGGTTGATTAGAATAATGAATATTCATATATAGAATAATAATTTAAGAAAATTATGTATGTTTCCAAAACAGACTGATCTAAAAGACTAGAAGTATCTAAGGTTAAAAATTCTAAACCAAATGTTTCTAATACAAGTGATTATATTATGGATAATAATAAATCATTGTTGAAGAATAAGATTTAATGAGATAACCATACCATTTTTTTGAAATGAAATATCAATTTTTAAGGTATGAAAGTTTATGAAAAAAGGAAACAAAACTCTAAATAAAACGAAAGTTATAGTTGGTGATATACTTTCTATGGTTACTAATGGAATTATGGTGTATTTGAGTATATTGTATATAAGTGTTGGTTTAACCATAAAAAATATGGAAAGACTAAAATAATATAAGAAAAAAATATTGAGGTTGATTCAACCAACTCAAAAGTTACAATCTTAGAATGTTATTGTAAAGACTAAAAATATATTCCAACCATTAGAAAATATTTTTGAGAGATGTCATCAGAAAGTATGTATTGAAAAATAATTTCTTGTTATGATGGAAAATTTTTTTTATATAATATATATCCAAATCAGTAAGGAAGAAATATAAAATAAAAATATAAATCTTTTATTGTTAAAACTTCTCTAAATTCTATAAAAGGAAAATGATCTTGGATTTTATATAGAATATTTTAATCACATATGATAGGATACTTGATGTTTTTGAAGAATTTTAATTATTTTAATGTTGGTAAAGTAAATTTTCGAAATTATGAATCACTTAGAATCAAAGGTGTTGGATCTGATATTATTGTGGAAGTAAAATTAAAATCCAAACAGTCCTTTTTTCTTAAAAATATAAAACACAATTTTTTAACTATTTCAAAACTCTATTATGATGTTAAAAAAGTTTTTTTAAAAAAAATATGTTTTTACTATGAATATTATAGATGATGGAAAATTTTATAAAAGAGGAAAACAAATTAAGGTACACTTGTTTCATGTTGTCAACTCAATATTTTCATGTCTTATGAGCATGATGAAAGAAACATAGCCCTGGCATAAAAGGATATGGAACATGTGTCATAATAACATGAACATTGTTACAATGAGTCAAATTATTTATGATTTTATAGATTTTAAAATAATAATATATTGGTGCTTCTATATTTTCTATAAAGTAAATATTTTAATCTTAGCGCATAAGAATATTGAGATACATTCAACCTATCCCTTAGAGATGAAACATTATGATATTTGTAAACCCATGAGTAAAAAATAGACACATAGAGATAATTTCTTTATTTCATTCATTCATTATTTTTATTTCATTATAACAACTATGTTTCTAAAAAATATATAATAGGCTCTCAATATGTTTAAAAGTATCGGTAGAAGTGTGGAAAAAGAGTGTGGATATTATATGAATGAAATTAAAACTGATAATAGTGGAAAATATACAAGTGGAACATTTTAAAAAAATCCTGAAAAGTGGAATTAACTATATAATTAGTGAACCATACACACCAAAAGATAATTATTCTACTAGAAGAAAACTATTTTTTCTATAGATGAGATGGAAAATATTGATTTAACATGATAGTTTTCCTTATTTTTTAGGTAAGCTTACAAAACAATAGATTATTATCTAGATTGATGATTATATGGGAATAATTTTAATATGAATCCATATGAGATGTATTATCATGACACACCAAGTTTAAAGCACCAAATAGTTTTTGGAATCCCCTACATTATAAACTTAAAAGGGGAAATTCTTGGGATGTTTTATCAAAGGGGTGTTGATGGAATCTTTCTTGGGTTCCCTCATAATTATAGAAGATACTAATGGAATATAAAAGAAAAAAAATAGGTTTGATTTAAAATATGTAAATGATCATGAAATGTTTGATAATAAATATTTTCTAACATTTTTATATATAAAATTAAGGTAAAATGATGAGGTTGTATTTAAACAACATGAAAATGTTCTTAATGATAATTACAATTTTAAAACATCTCTATAAAAAGATTTTGATTCATCTATCTCAAGTGATGAAGAAAAATCTCATTTATCTCATCCTAGGATGAGTGAGTAAGTATAATTTTATTAAATCATATTATATTAAAAACATAGGTTCAAAACAATTAATCTTCAATGTTAGTATCACATACTTTCTTATATTCATAGGTTGAGCCAAAAAATATTGATAAAGCTTTAGAGTATCAAGAGTGGATTGATGATATGAATAAAGAGATGGATCAGATGTAAAATAAAAGTAATTTTTAAATTTTACCCAAATAAAATAATAAAAATTTTATTAATAAAAATTGGGTGTAACACCCTGATATTTTATAAAAGAAAACTATGTTAGATAGCATATTCATCACGAAAAACTGATCTAAAATTAACGATGAAATGAATAACCATTATATCATAGAAATTAAATATCTATATAAGGATTTTATAAAATAATTTATTATATATATATATATATATTAATTTCATAGTCGATATAAATTTGGGTAAAATTTTAGTAAATTACTACTCAATTTTTAGAATAGTAAATTTATTCTTAAAAATGTATTTTCTTCAAAATATATTTTTATTTATTTTCATATTTAATTTTCATAACTTTTAAAACATTTATATGATAAAATAAATTTTATTTTTGAAATCAAAATATCAAAATTTACCTTGAGTGAAATTTCCCAAATTTTTATAAAATAATGGTTTTTAGTAAATTCTGAAAAATTCTTTTTTTTTGTAAAAAAGTCAGTTCTTTTCAATAAACTAAGTAATCTAAATGTACCATTATGTTTTGAATATGATTTGAACTAATATAATTATTATTATTTTATATTTTTTATAATTAATTAATTTTCAATCAACATAATTTTGGATGTTAGTATAAGTTTGTCTTTCTGGGTTTAAAAACAAGATTTTTCTTAAAAGAGTTTTAAAGTGAATAACATTTATCATTTTTAATTAATTAAAAAAAACTACTGTGGAATTATATAAATTAAATTTATATATTATATATCAATAATTAATAATTAATATTCATATAATAATAATAATTATTATTCACTGATTTAATATAAAATAAATTTTACCTTGAAAAATATAGTTCTTGAAAACCCACTTTTTCTTCGTGTCTCTGGGTTTAATTTTAAATTAAAATTTTACACTTCAATGAATTTAACTTTTAAAAATATATTCAATATTTTTAATAATCATAATTTATGTTTTCTAATAAAATATATCTTAATTTTTCAATGTAATTAATAGTGAAAATAGAAAAAATTAATTTCCATATTTAAGGTAAAATTGGGTTTACAAAGGAGTAGGCGCGTTAACCTAAAACTATAAGTGTTAAAATAGACTAAAATATGTCTAAAATATATTTTAGGGACATATTTTTTCCTTATCATATATATGGCTTGATAATACTCTATTTTTGATCATTTCTGCATATGAAAAATGGGGGTAAACCTTTTTCTTCTCAAAAATTACAAGTGTGTCACTCTACTCAATTATAAAATCTCACCACTCTCTTATCAGCATTACACATAAAAAAATTGGTTTAGAAAATACCAAACCAAATAATTTCCCAAATTCCATAACCTCATCCTAGAATCCTTGGTTTGATTATAAATTCATTCAAATAATACTTTAGGTACAATCTTAAAGATGTGGTCAAATAAGAGGTAAAATTCATAACCATGCATTTTTTTCATACTTATTCTTCAACCTCCTTAAACTATTATTCATTTATTATTATATAATTACACAATCATACCCCATATAACTATATGTTATTATGTTATAGTGACATATATCCATCTCTTATACCCTCAAATGGGAAACGATAATGTCGCTTGTTTGTACGGCAAACTACCACCTCACGAACGGATGTGACATGTTTTCCCTAAAATCCTACCATGGTTGGGTAGTATGATAAATTTTAAGTATATATGTGTGATATTTATTACATAATTATACCTATGGATTCATTATATCATGTATACATTTTTTACTATCAATTCTATTGGGGATACGATGACGTCGCTCGTGTGTACAGTGGACTACAGCCTCATGAAGCGATCAGATTCATTTTTCACTAACACTTTACATGGAAGGTTAAAATGGTAAATTTAATGAATATAAGTGATATATATGATATAATTCTTATATTAATTAAATATTCAAAAGTCATAATTTTTAGTATATCATTTTATTTCTTACACTGAAAAATGATAACGCCATTTGTGGATGTGTGGACTACGACCTCCACAAAGTGACGTGATTCTTTTTGAGTCAGTAAATCAGATGCATGATATATATATAATTATATTTAAAAGAAATAATATTATATTTATGATTTTATTATAATTATTTTAATATAAAATAACACATACCTTATTTCCATATTGATCGCCAAAAAATGGAAACGTTACTCATACGTACGTATGACCCACCATCTCCATGATCATAATATAGTTCACTTTCATAATAATTTTTAATGAATGGTTTTTAAATTATAATTGATAAATAAATATTATAATTATTTCATATTTACTATTCTGGATATTTTGATATAATGACCACTTTGACCATAATCAAGACAACAAATCCATTTTGAAACAATAAACCAGTTGTCCTCAAAACACACGCCAACAACTTAATAGATTAAGTATTCAAATATATCATTATAAAGAAATAAAATCAATTATTTAAATATATGGTGTTAAACATGGAAAATATTCTTAATAAATATAAATAATTTATATAATCTTATTATAAAAGAGTTTATGGATATGCATTGCATGTATAGACTCGAGGTAAGGGATTTCTCATATTGCTTTTAATTTTATGAGACAATGCTTTATTCACCAATTGATTTTATTATGTGGAAAATATACTATCCATTTTTCATGTAATATACTTAATACATCATAAATAATGATAGTTTATTTTTTAATTTGAAATATTTCTTCCAAGTGTATTTGACTTGAATGATACCAAGTGGTAAAGAATTTTGTATCTCAATTTCTTTTCATTGGGTTATATAACTTCTAAAATTTATTTGATATTGTAAGATTATACATTTAATAAATTTTTATTTTATTATGTTTTATTTCATATAAATTTATGTGTATTTACAATTATTACACATAATCTATTCGTTGATTAATACTAAATTCAATGTTATTTTCTTTGTATGGGTTAATCATCCCAAATTCCATTCTTTGGGACATATGTTTGTGATATGAACCTATATTCTTTTGTGGTTTATATAATTACCCCTTCACATTTTATATAATTTATATCCTTAAATTCATGATATTTAATTTTTTATTTTATGTTATTTTTTCATGGGAATTATAATTAAAGAGTCACCAAAGTGGTATATTCTTTATGATACAATCTCATTGTTTATCTGAATGGTTTTTGTATATTATAATGATTATGAATTTTTTGATCCATATATAAGGAAACAAATTAAATTTTTTATCCTATTGTTATGTCATTATAATACATTTTTTCTGTACATTCCCTCAATTTACATACTCAAGCATTTAAAATAATGTTTTTATGAAAAATAATCATTATTTATCTCTTCAGTTGAATACCCTCCTTCTTCAAAATCCATGTTTTCAAAAATGAATTTAAAATTTTTAAAATTAGTTATTAATTACATTTTTACCCATTTTCTAATTTTTGATTTTTTTTTTGAAATGAATCATAATGAATTTTCAGAAGAAATCCCCATTTGAATTTTAACCAAAAACGTGAAAGGAATATTTTTCTTAATGTGTATGACATGAACGGAATTTTTGACCATCAATAAAATTGTTTTATTTTAATATTCCCTTATAAATTTTCAAAATTATTTTCAATGAAAACTATTTTTAATTTTCTTATTTCAAAAAGGTGTTTTCAATGGTGAAAATATATCTTCCTCAACACATGTTTTTAATTATTTTTAAATATTTCATTATATATTTACATGTTTGTATTCAATGAATAAGATATTCATAATGTATTGTGATTTTTTAGTTTTTAGAAAGTTTTTTTCAAAATTAAAAGTTTATTTTTCTAAAAACTTATTTAATGACCTTTTAATGGTGTTTATATTCATAAAAGTCAACAACTGTTATTGTTATTTATGCTCAATTGGGGATATTTTGTAATGATATAATCCTTATTATTTATTTGGATGGATTAGTATTATTTTAAAGAGATCATTATGGATCCCATTTCTTATCCTCAAGTTAATCATCTTTCAAGGAGGTTATTATTGAAACCCTTTCTTTTCTATTCGTTAATCATGTTAGAAATAGATTTTAATTGAACCCTTATTTTTCCATGTTTTAATCATGTTTTAAAGAGGTTGTTACGGAACCCATTTCTTTTCCACATGTTATTCATGTTTCAAAGATATTTACATGGATCCCATTTCTTTTCTGTGTGTAAATTAAGCAATGATATAACAATGATTATTGTTTTATAATAATGTGAAATATTTTAAATGTTTTATTTATGAATGGTACTTGGAAATTGTTTATCATCAAAGGTGTACCCAGATAGAATTAGGTGATCCCGATGTTTGTATTATATGATGACTGCACCTAGACAGTTCCAGGTGACCATGATATAGATTATATAATGGGTGAGCCCAAATAGAGCTAGGTGATCCTATTGTAGATTATATGATGGATGAACTAAGATAGTTATCCAATGAATTGTGTAATATTCCTAGTCTATTGAGGTGAGATTGAGGGAGTTACTGGTGGGCTTATCTTATGGATTTAATTGGGATCTCATTATTCCTAACATAGGTATAAAAAGGGTTATGAGGATGATGTTCCAAGATACCATCATGTATTTGTTATGATTGTTATGGGTTATATATGTTTATTTTGAATAAGATTGATATAACAAGGATCATGATTATTGATTTTAATGGATCCATCCTTTCTTAAAGTATTATTCCATGTTTTCATGTATGATGATCCAAAAATTGATGTGTATGAATATTATTATGATATTCTTGTATTCTTTTATTATTTCATCATACCCTTATGCTCCTATTGTTCCCACTGATGACATACAATTGTTGATACTTATGTTTACTATTTCTAAGAATTTTATCTTAGACTTATTATTTTTCCTTTTCCCCTAGTTATTAAGAATTATGTTGAATGAATTATTTCCTGAAGGGTTTCATATGGATGATAATGATGGATTAATTTGAAATAAGAAAAGGAGTGTTAAGTGTGAGAAATTCTCATTTAAATATATTGGTATTTCTTATGAAATAT
The DNA here is from genome assembly GCA_963277665.1 of Viscum album. NCBI lineage: Eukaryota > Viridiplantae > Streptophyta > Magnoliopsida > Santalales > Viscaceae > Viscum > Viscum album. The sequence goes on from OY728155.1 coordinate 1,669,748,092, forward strand.
TTTTTTCTTATTTCTATAATAATCTAAACCTAAAAGGTCCTTGTTAATGTAAGTGATCCATTATTTCATTTTTATATTATAAGTCTTGGATAAAAAATATGGTCACTTTCATTCATATCAATATAAACAATTTAGTGTTTATGATTTTAGTATTGGATCTGGGAGCGCGGGTTCAGGTTGGTTAAAATAATTATGAGAGGAAAAGTTTATTTTAAATTATAGATTAGGATTTTTTTTCATGTGATGTCATCTTAATACTTATGGATACCATAATAGGTATACAATATTAAATATTATTATAATTTTAAGGTCTTAAACTCCCCTTCTTGGTTTTAAGTGTTGAGACCTGAATGTGATCAATAACACATTAGGAGACATTTTATTAGGTTTAAGTATATGTAATACTTCGGTTGAACGTAAAGTATTCCTTTGAAATTTTAAAACATAATATTTAAGGTATTGATAGTCTTTAGGGTTTATATGATATTGGATTTATTTTAATTATGGGAACATTTGTTTTATCATATAGATAATCATGGGATTGAATAGTGATTTGCTGACTATTTTATTAATGTTTTTTCAAAAGTGGATCACCATATAGTTCTTCTTTTAAGATGAAAGGTATGAGATAAAATTTATGGTTAAATAAATATTTAATGTATATATTATTGAGTACATTTTTGATATATGGTTATTTATTTATGGAATGATTTATTTTTAACTTCAAGTATTACTATAGAATTTTGAAGACTAATGTATTATTTCATCAAATGATGGTTTATTCACTATGAGAATTATATTACCATGTGCTAAAAATTTTAGTTTCTACTAATGAATAAATAAAGGTGGAATATTTTGATTTTGCATTTTATGGTTGATTTTAGTTCTTTAGGCTTGAAATAAGTTTCATCTTGAATACTGATAGTTTAGAGAAAATGATGATATTGTGGTATAAATTTACAAAAGGATCAAATTATAATAAAAAAGTAAGTATATTTCCTTATAATCATAGTTTAGATAGGAATATAATTCCTATCTAAATGTATAATGATCTTGTAACAAAATGTTTTCATGTATCGATCAATTTTGAAGATATCAATGATCTCTTAAACACGTATTTGGTTTATGGTTTTGTGGTTTTTAACTTTCTATTGATCGATATTTTTTTTGGATGATGGTTGAACCCTCTATCGACCTCTCAATGATCTAACCACAGTGATGATGACGGCCACTGCACTGGCTCCTCCCCCCTAGTGGGGGAGGGGGAATCGCCGTTTCTTGGGAGAGCTAGGTCCTCTCAGCCATTATCTAACCAGGAGGTTCTTCCCCCTTTTTTGAATGTTTTGATTAACCCTATGGTTCCTGATCTTATCGATGGAGCACTGAATCTTCATCTTTCTTTATCTAAGTTCATGGAGTCCTCAGCCTTGGTGAATCTCACTCTGGTGGCCCGATTGAAACATAGAAGGCCCTTAGTGGATGAATTCGACTGATTTGTCTTTAGATCGTGTGATCTTCGCGAACGAGAGGTGGTTGGCTTGATAAACAATAAGAAATGTATGATTAGATTTAAATCAGAGGCAGATCTCATCTAGGCTTGGGCGAGGGCACCTCTAAACTTCAATGGAACTCTCTTTATGCTTCTACGGTGGTCCTTCGATCTTCATATGAACCGGGATTCTCCTTACATCGTTGTTTGGGTATGTTTCCCTAAACTCCCTTTACTGTTTCAAAACCCTTCGGTTATTCACTTGTTAGGTAACCTGGTAGGTAGATACCTTTGTTCTGATTGTCGTACCGAGGCGGTTTGCCATCCGATAAATCCCCGGATGTGTGTTGAAATGGATGTATCACACCTTCCTTTTTATTATGTTCGGATCACGATAAGAGATGAGTACAAGTGAAAACATAGAGTTTTCTATGAAAATTGGACTGAGTTTTGTGGTTTTTGCAAGAGTTTGGGTCACTCAGTTGAAGCTTATCAAAGCAGACTCCTTTCACGATCGAGGGATGCTCGTTGTAGTAGGAAGGATGAGATAATGAGCACATGGGATGGCTCAAGGAACAAGATGTTGGACAATGGTGTGAAGGTGGGTCGGGCAATGACGACTAAGCAGTCAGCAGAAGGAGGGAAGGGCTCTCAGCCGACTGCTTCAGCTGGGGAGAATTTTGCCTCTGGATCTCATGAAATTTATTTTAAGGAAGGACCTATAGTTGGAACTTCCGGCATTAGGATGAACCAGGATAAAGAGATGCCTACTTGGTCCTCTAATGTTGTGGATTCAGAAAAGGTAGAAGAGGATCGGGGATTCAGTTTTGTAGAGGTGGCCAACATGACCAGAACAAAGGATGCTAAAGGTCTTGATCCCCTAGTGAATCCATTTTTGTCTTTGAGTAATAGGTTTGAGGGTCTATTTGAGGATAGACTAATTGCAGGCCTGGAGGAGGAGGTAATTACTGGAGGTGAGTGTGATGCGGAGGTCCTGGAGGATAGGCATGTTGATCGTATGGGGCATGATCCAGTTTTAGGATCCGTGGAAGGTTCCCTCAATGTGACAAGTTGCCCTATTTAGATGGAATGTGTGGATCAGGGGTGAGGGGATAGCGCAAGTCAGGGTTTTTCTGTTTTGATGGTTCAAGTTTACACAGGGAAATATTGATTTAGAGGCAATATGACTACGGAGGGTCTTCTGATTGAAGGTAAGGGGAATGAGGTAGGTTATATGGATGGGGATGAACAACCTTTGGAGGAAAGGCGACAACCCTTAATGGAAAGTAACAAGTCAGATCAGAGGAATGGTTTTAATATTGGGTGTCTTGAGTCTGCGTTGAGGGAACAATCCAGGAAGGGAAGGGAGAACTCTGGGGGAGGAAAAGAAAACTTTGGTACCCCTATCAACTGTTCATTCAGCGATATCATCCAGAGTGGGAATCTGATGAGGTCTGCAGGTGAATGACCTTCATCTGCACCATTAATAAGGCGACCATGGAAGGATTATTCTTATCTACCACAACCAATGAAAACTAGGTCTTCTTATAAATGGAGTATCTAGGTAGTTCTTGCTATTAAAAAGGGCAGTGGGTTTAAGAAGTCATCTCCAAATATGGACTCTCTTGATCAGCTTAGGAATCAGGTTCAAAGCAAAACTTTCTAGAGACACCCGGTGTGGGAATCAGCCACTGGAGAAGAAGAATCCTGCATGGGATGTGGGGATGACTATGGTTATTATGATGTATAATGCTTTACTGCTTTGTGTTGCTTGTTGTTTTTGGTTCTCTTGATCACGTTTTGGGTTGTATGTTGGGCACCGGTCACCCTTGAACCGGCTTTTATAAAATGAAAAAAATGATTGGTGGTGATCATTTATTTTTGTGATCAATGATATATATCACTCTCAATAATTATTTTGAATTTATCCATTTATTCCATGTGAAAATCCTCACGTTTTTCAATTTTTTCTTATTTTAATACATAGTGTATGTTATTCCAGATGACCCCCGTACAACCTTTTATCTCTTATCAAGAGGATGTTTTATTAACCCCTTTTACGGTGTGGGTTTCCAACAAAAGTATATTAAAATTTCCAAAATTGTATTGTTAATATAATTTTCAATTTGTTAGGATGTATTTTATTAAATTGGGTAGAGGATATAACACCAATATATTTTAGAATAGAAAACTAGGTTTTATAGCATATTTGACACACAACACTAAGCTTAAATGATCTAAAAAATATATACCTGTTATAAAATAGATGTTAAATTGGTGTGTATGAATCATATTAACTAATTTATGATATATATAAATATCATAATAAAAATAAATTATTGATAAATTTTTATTAAATAATTAGTCAATTTTTACTAAAGTAATTTTATTCTTCAAAAAATAAATTTTCTTCAAAAATGATTTGAATTGATATTAATAATTAATTTTTGAATATTTTTTGAAAATTTAGTTGATAAAATAAATTAATTTTTGAAATCTACATATGAAAATTTAATTTTTTTTTGAAATTATTGATTTTTTGGAATATATATGTTTTTATTGAATAGTGGTAAATAACGATTCTTGTAAAAAAGTCATTTATTTTCAAAAAAAAATAAGTAATTTAAAAGTAAGCTTATGTTTTGAAATATGAGTTAAAGTAACATAAGTATTATTTAGTCCTACTTAATATAAATAACTACTTTTAATCAAATTTATATTGTATTTTAGTATAAATTTATCTCTGGGTTTAAAAACATGTTTTGTTTTCTGAAAACCATTTTAAAGTGCTCAATTTTTATCAATTTTAATTAATTAAAAAACCTCTAATGGGGAATAATTTAATTTAAATTTATAGATAATATGTCACTAACTATTAATTTATATTTACAAAAAAAAATGTATTAGTCATAAAGTTAATATAAAATCATCTTTTCCAAGAAAAATGTATTTCTTGAAAACTTTCATTTCCATCGCATTTGTGGGTTTAATTTAAAATTAATATTTTGAAATTATGTGAATTTAATGTCATAAATGTGATTAAACATTTGGAATAATATTAACTTTTTTACAATAAGTTAAACAATATTTTTTACCCTTATGAATAGTGAAAACAGAAAAAATTAATTACCACGATTAAGGTAAAAAGGGGTTTACCCGGGATTAAACAGAATCGATAGGGGTTAAAATAACCTAAAGGCTTGTCCGAAATATATTTTGTGGGAATTTTTATATTCTATAATGTCTATTTATCTATTTTATTCGATTTTATATCCATTTTAAATTTTAAAAACATGGATACATTATTTTATTTTCAAAAATAACAACTGTTTCCCTCACCTCACACTACAGGAAAATGGGTGTTTCGTGGAGGTTTTAAAAACTGCCGCAAAATGTTTTTCGAGCCGCTATTTCATGATGGTTTTTAAACCACTACGAAATGTGTTAAATATTTTTTTTTATTTTTTTTTTAATTTTTTATATTTTCTCGAGGATTAGCGGCGGTTTTTTAAAAAACCACCATGAAATGAAGGGAAAAAATAAATAAACATGAGAAACCCCAAAATCACTAAAATGATGATAACTTTTGATCCGAGAATCTGTTAGAGTGCCACAAATAGTTAAATTGAAGGTCATGAAGAGATATAGAGGCACGTATAATCAAAACCATGATACAGTATATGGTGCGGAAGATATGACAATTATAAAAAAGTTGAAAAAATTTCTCCAACTTCAAACGACCATAACTTTCGTTCCGGGTGTCCATTTAGGCTACACCACATATCAAATCGAATCCAGTAAAGAGAGATACGTAATAAAATTACACAAGAAAGTTTTTTTTTGGGTTTTTAGACCCCAAAAACCCTTCTGAATCCCTCTGAAACCCCGTTTCCGTTAGTGGTGTCCTGTCAAACTTGTCATCAAACGAACCAAACATTCGATCCGCATGTTAGTTCAGACACCTCCACCTGCCAGATCGTAGTTTGTTCCATGAGCTTCAGTTTGAATGGTCGTGGCACACACATGGACTCTTGGATCATAGGTTATGGGATTTTTAGTGGGTATCAGGTTTGTTATGTTTTTCGATGCCTCGTTTCTAGAACCCTTTCCCCGTCAGTTTTTATTAAATGGTCGTAACGTTCGATCCGCCGGTCCATTTGGTCTCTTTCACCTATCAGCTAGAAGATCATTTTAGGATCTTTGATTTGATTGGTCATGGATCTGGAATAGAATCTTGGATCATAATTTATCTCTGTTAATGTGAGTCCAGTGTTTTTGTCACTTTGTGACCGTTTTGACAGGTTTTAACGGTTGTTCCATTTATTACTATTTATTCAGGTTTCCATGACTTGTTATCTTTATCAATGGTTTTTTGTGGGTTATTATGATGATTATGTTGAAATCTTAAGGTTTTTTCTAGAGTTTTCATGAGTTTTCATGCGTTTTCATGCTTTCTGATGCTTCCTCCTTCACGCTTCTCCATCCATTTTCATGCGTTTTCATGATTTTTCATCCATTATCACACCTTTTCATACTTTTTCACGTGTATCATTTATTATTTATTATTTACTATTTATAATATACTTTAATTTATTTATTATTTATTATTTGTTACTAGTTATTTATTATTTATTATTTATTATTTATTATTATTAACAATAATATTTGTTACTGGTTATTTATTATATATTATATATTATATATTATATATTATATATTATATATTATATATTATATATTATATACTATTAATTATTAATAATAATAATATTTTGTTTATTATATATAATATCTAATATATTACATATTACATATTACATATTACATATTATATATTATATATTATTATTTTTTGTTTATTATTTATTATTTATTATTTATTATTTATTTATTTATAATTATTAATTATGTGTTATTTATTATTATTATTTATTATTTATTATTATTATTATTATTTATTATTTATTATTTATTATTATTTATTATTTATTATTTATTACTAATTATTTATTCTTAATTATTTCTTATTATTTCTTATTTCTTATTTATTAATATTTGTTATTATTTATTATTCACTATTTATTATTATTTATTGTTTATTATTTATTATTTATTATTATTTACAATTTACAATTTACAATTTACAATTTATAATTTATAATTTATAATTTATAATTTGTAATTTATAATTTGTTTATTATTATTTATTATTTACTATTATTTATTATTTGTTATTTGTTATTTATTATTTATTATTATTTATTGTTGATTATTTATTATTTAATATTATTTAATATTTAATATTTATTTAGTTTATTTAAAATTATTTATTATGTGTTATTTATTATTATTATTATTATTATTTATCATTTATTATTTATTATGTGTTATTTATTATTTATTATTGTTTATTGTTTATTATTATTATTATTATTTATTATTTATTATTTATTATTTAATATTTAATATTTAATATTTTTTTATATTTATTATTATTCATTGTTTATTGTTTGTTATTTATTGTTTATTATTTATTATTTATTATTTATTATTTATTATTTATTATTTATTATTTATTATTTATTATTTATTATTTTAATTTTTTAATTTTGTAATTTTATTATTTTATCCTCATAATTTTATAATTTATGTAAATATTATTATAATTTATTTTTTATTTAATATAATAAATAGTAAATAATAATAAATAACTCAATAAATAACTAATAAATCAATAATTATTAATTATTAATTATTGGTTATTAATTATTGATAATTTCTAATTGTTTAATTATTATTGAGTTTATATCTATTAGTTGTGTATTATATGTTTTTTCAATTAGTATATATAAGTATATTAAATTCTGTTTATTAACCACATGATGAGCTTGCTGGAGTGGTAAAGTCATTAGAAAATATGCAATAGGTTAGGGGTTCAAATCTCACCAAACGTAGTATTTCTTTATATTGGATGGGCATGCGCATAGGCATGAGCATGCATGCATGGATAATGTAAATAAAGTAATACGAATTAAAGAAAATAAATAAAAATATAAAATATAAAAATATAAAAATATAAAAATATAAAAATATAAAAATATAAAAATAGAAAAATAGAAAAATAGAAAAAATATTAACATTAAAAATTAAAAATTTAAAAGTTTAAAAAATTAAAAAATTAAAAAAATTGAAAAAAATAGAAAAATAATTAATTAATTAAAAAACATAATTAAAAAAACCACCGCGAAACATTCTATGACGATTTTGATGTAACGCCCCGACCCCAGCTACCCAGAGTCGGTGCATTACTTCGTAACATTGGCATGATCACAAAAGATCAAGTCTCGAAAGACTGATTAGTTTAGTAGCCTTGGAAACACTAGATACATTTATAAATGTTACATTACATCATAAAGTAAAAATCTACAATAACAAAGTCTCCAATGTCCACACTCATATCCTCTTCTGACTATCCCTGCAGGTCATTCATAAAATACTTCTTCACATCCTGGAAAATATTAAAACACCGAAAGGGGTGAGCTCAGATGCTCAGTAAGGATAACAATATTGCGGAATCTTTCATAAATAAACATTAACATTTAAGGAAATGTATAACTAAAACAAAAGCCTTTTAAACATGAAATTCAACATAATATGGAAAAATTATAATGAGATAATGCCATTTACTTATTCACATTGATATTCTACTGGTTGAATAATCATATGCAATATCAATAACCACTTTCATAATGATGGAATGCATAATGCCAGACTATCATAACCACGTAGCCAAGGCCTCGTGCCAAGACCACAAATAAGATTTTGTCAAGGCCTCGTGCCAAGACACTAGTTTGTCTCATGAGACCTATCGATGCATTGAGGAGCTATAGCGAGCTCCACCCGTCACTTATTAAGTCCGATGCATTCCTCATATGAATAGGTTTAAACATATCATAAACCATAACATAATCGTATCACATAAAAAATGCATAAAGGAAACATAAAATTTCCACATTTCAATCACAAGATATCAATACAACACATTGATGTAATAAAAACACTTTCAAAACCATTTTCAATACCAAAATTAAAGAAAATTAAAACTTTGTGTTTATTTCTCATTTTAAAAAGTTATGGCTTGTAGAGGAAGATGAAACTCAAATAATGGTCACGACGGCGGAGAAGTCATTGTCATGGCATACGTATGACAAAAACATTCCCTTTTGTCATTTAGTAAAACGCTTCGTATAAAAAATATGCCTTTTGGATAAACGTAAAAGTCAAAGGGATTTATACACCGTATAAAAGATGGTTTTGTATAAAACAAAATATGCCTCAATGAAAGGAGATTGAGACGAAGTCCCATACAAAGATCATTTTTAAAATAAAATAGATATATTATGTGTATTCACTATAAGTACACATTAATAAAGTACAAATACAAGATATGACATAAAAATATCATGACATAATTTGAAAGTAGGATATTAACCCAAAGAATGGAAATTGGGTTAAGAAATTCCCTTACCTTGCGTCCTGTCTTAACTCGACTGTTCATTAACCTCCTGAATAATAAACTAGAGTTAATTTATGATTGCTTAAGAACATTTTTCAAGTTCATTGTCCCTTTTATATCACTTATTACCATGTTATGAACATTATGTAATTATTTAAGTTAATAACGGTTATTTTGTCGATCTTAGGTACTTGAGTCAAAAATAAAATTCTTATAATTACAAGTTGTTCATGTGGTGATATATCCATTATATCCAGAATTATATTCATGATATAGATATCATATATCTCATATATATCTAGTATATACATGCATTTTTAATATTCCATAACATTTAGAGGTAAGAAATGAAATGCACCGTTCATGGAGACGCTAAGCCGTACGTACGCATGAACGCTACTTTCATTTCTATTTTGTATTTAATGAAATCATAATGATATAAAGGAATATTATAATTCTAGTATAATATCATATATAATATAATTTACTCCGTCCTTTATACATCCCACATATGGTATTAACGATTCAAATCACTTTGAGGGGGCGGTAGTCTGCACTTCCTAAAATGAAAATATCGCGTTTACCCATAATGGAAACAATAAAGGTATGCCATAAATGAAAAACACAGAACCTTAAGTAAAACATAAACATATTATATATCATGTATAAATAGAGTGACATCTTAATGGCCACCTTTTAAGGTGTTTTATGAGTGTTGAACAATCATCCTTTCGTGAGGCAGAAATTTTCCATCCACAGAAACCATATGTTCTTTAACCATTAGATGTAGGTGTGTGTAAGTGTAGCTCGAATACTCATTATAACAACATCCTAGTATATTTAGGATACTGGTTTTGTTACAAAATAAAGGAATAAAAAGAGTTTAAGGGGTTGGAGAAGCAAAATAAAACAAAACAACATAAGAGAAGACATTACCTTAAAATCGGGTAACTCTTTTGATTTGAACCAAAGGCTTCCTTGGGAAGACTTTTTCCCATATTTAGGATTCTAGGATTAAGGTAGGGAAGTTAGGAGAGTATTTGGGCAGAGTTTGGCCTAGCCAAAAGGCATTGAAAGTGTGAGTAAGGTGGTAGTGGTGGGGGCCTTTTATAAGTGGAGAGGAGGGGCATTCTTGGAAAGTAATAAAATGTTACTTTACTATACAATGCTTTTCAGATTATAAAGGTCCCAAACTTAAATAATTCAAGGATAAGGTGATAAGGGTTCTAAATATTCTCATCCAATAGGCTTTGAACATGTGTAATGCTTAGAGTTTACATTATCTTTTCATTTTATTTAAATCATTAATTAATGAGGTAATCACTACATCATCATGGTGTCATATATAATTTACTTTATTTAATGTATAAAAATTATAAAAAAAAAATCATGTTGTAGGAAATATTTTTAGATTTCTAATTAATATTTATAGTAAAAAATATGACTTGTATAACCTCATTTAAAAATTATTTTAGTAAAGCAACTTATGTTTGTGACATTTTTATTTTAACTTTAAATAAAAGTTATTTATGTCATTTTCCTACCAAAGTGGCTCCATGGGGTCCCCAATTTGACCCATGGATTGTCTTGGTCAGCCATGACTCATCCAATAGGAGTACGACATGTGTAAAGGTCATTTCATATTATTATAACATTATCTTTACCTTAAATTACACTAATTACCTTTAATCACGATTAATTAAACTTAAAAGTTACTATTCACCAAAAAATTATTTTAATCTCAGTGAACCACATTTTACTTCCTAATGACAACCATGTATGTCGGATTTTTGAAAATCAAATCACAGAAGTGGTAATGTTCCATTTAAATGAAAAATCAGTTTTTTAACTACCACTTAGTGGTTTCACTATTCATCAAAAATTGATGTTTTTCAGAACAATGCCAAAATTTCACCCTATGCTATAATTGATATTCCGAATCCAAAAATGATGTCTATTTTACAATATTTCCAAACATATAAGTTGCATTAATTAATTTTATAATTAATTCCCGTTGTCACAACAAATAGCGTGTTTTTAAGAAACAATATATATCAAAAGATTGACCATTGTTTATGTCTAATTTCAAAGTGAAATTAATTCTAATGACCACCATTGGATAAAATGGTAAAAATATATTCTAATTATAATTTAAAACCACTCAATAGTATAGTTTATCACTATAAATTATTTTTATTAAAAAAGTTGTTTTTATGTATTTTTCACTATTCATAGAAAAGTGGAAGTTCTCAGAAAAACACCAAAAATTCAACATAGGATAATTTCGATATTTCAAATCCAAAAATGAAGTCCATTTTGAAATATAAAATTTCTATAATTTTAAAAAGTGGGTATTACTATTCCTAACGGGCTACTTTGATTAGTCGCAGTGTGTTAGAACTCGAAGTTGCGTACAATGCAAGCTATTGCATTATTGAATGAGAAGCGTATCGTGGAAGCTCGGGGTGTTCCATTTGATAACCGCCACGAATAGTTTCCTGATACACAATTGAGTGGTGGTTTAAACTGCCATGAAACGAAAAAAAAAGCCACCGCTAAATCTGTATTTTTTCATACTGTCAATTATAAATGGCCACTGCCTCTCCTTTATTATTCACATTTTCAAACCAGTTTTTATCAGACAAGGGCTGCCCATATCACTTAAAATTTTTGATAAACTCATACTATAAGCCTTATTTTGTTCTTGAATCCTTATTTTGAATACTTTACACATAATCCCAAAGAGGTGGTCTGGGAGAGGAAAAATTCCAAACAATGATTTTTTGTGTTATTCAAAAAATTCTCAATATTAAAATATATAATAAAAATATTATATAAAATATCAGATATAATATTATGTTAATGTAATTACCTATAACCATATCCTATTCCATCAAATGGGAAATGATAATGTCGGTTGTGTGTAGGGAGACCAACCCCCTCGTGAACTGATTGGCACATTTTCCATCAATACCTCTCACAGTTGGGTATGATGATGGATATAATGTATATATTTGATATTAATAACATAATTATACCCATTGATTCATTATATCATATATAATTTTTTTACATTCAATTTTATAGGGGATACAGTAACATCCCTCTTCTGTACGACAGACTACTGCCTCACGAAGCAACATGATTCATTTTCACTAACGCTTTACATGGATGGTAATAATGATAGATTTCATTAATTTAAATGACATAAATGAAATTATAATTATATTCAATAAATTTTTATCATTATTAATAAATAATATATATCATTTTTTTCCAAAAATGAAAAATTATAGCATCGTTTTTGAAAGAGTGGACTACCGCCTCCTTGAAGTGATGTGATTTTTTTCATCACTATATCAAATAGTTATATATATATATAAGTGTATTTGGATAAAAATAATATATTAAAGATAATATTATCATTATGTAATGATACAATAACACAAAAATTCATTCTATAATGATTACTGAAAATGGAAATGTTACTCATGCATACATACGGTCTACCATCTCGAGGAGTGTAACATAGTTAATTTTTCATAGAAATTTTTAATGAATGGTTTTTAAATTATAATTAACCAATAAATTTAACAATTACATCATCATTATTATTATTCTTAATATATTAAAATATTTACTTTTTTACAATAGTCAACATACCGAAGTTGTTTCAAAATAATGATCCAGACGCCCTCAAAAGACCCAACATGGACTTAATTGATTAGGTATTCAAATATATCATTATAAATAAATAAAATAAATAATTTAATAATAAGGTGTAAAAATTATACATTTTTCTTAATAAATAAAATTATTTATGTAATCTTATTATAATTGAGTTAAAGGTCATGCATGAAAAATCTAAACATGAGGTAAGGGCTTTCTAGTGCCGCTTTAACTTTTCTGAGTCAAATTCCATATTCAACACTTTATTTTATTATGTGGTGTATATAATATCCATTTTACATGTAATATTTTGAAACCTTAATTAATTACCATATTTTATGTTTCAATTTGAATTATTTCATTAAATTGGATTTGAGTTGAAAGTTACGATGTGAAAAAAATCATAACGCAATTTATTTTCATTGGATTATATTACATCATCATAATATTTGATATTATAATATTGTGTTTGTAATGAATTTTTATTATATTATGTTGTATTTACACATATTTTACTATTATTTACACTTAATACACACAATCAAATCATTGATTAATTCTCACTTGAATGTAATGTTTTTTATAAGGGTTAATCATCTCAAATTCATTTATTTGGGACAAATATTTATGATATGAACGTATCTTCTTTAAGAGTTTTATAACTATCCTTTTAAAAGGTTATATCATATATCTCCATTTTTAATTATATTTAATGTTTTATTTAATGTTATTATTTTATGGGGGTTATAATTAAATAGTTACCAAATTGGTATGTGTTTTAAGATAAAATGTCATATTTTATTGAGATTGTTTTTATTTATGATTCTATTGGTGAAAATTATGATCCATATCTAAATGAACTCATGAATTTTCTTCTCCAATGGTTATTTAATGCTAATAAAAGTCTTTCCTTAATTTTCCACTCTTAATGTACTCAATAGTTCAAAAGAATGTCTGTATGAAAAATAGCATTTTCTTCTCTCTTCACCAAAAACCCTTTTTCTTATAAAACATTGTTTTTAGAAAATGTTTCTAACATTCTTAAAAATATTTATTAACTAATTTTTTCCCATGTCAGAATTTTTATATTTTTTTAAATGAATATTCATGTCATTTTCCATACAATTTTTATTTATATTTTACGAAAAATTTTAAAGGAGTCTTCGTTTTAATGTGTATGACATGAACTGAATTTACTTTCATCAAGACCATTATTTTTTTAAATATTAAATTATAAGATTATATTTTATATTCCAAGAAAATGATTTTGAAAGTGTTTTATGTTTTAAAAAAGTGTGTTGAAATATCAAAGGATATTTTCCTTAAGAAATTTTTTAAATGAATTTTAAAGATTCCTTTATATGTTTCCAATGTTGTTTTCAAAGAAACTGATTTTCACAATATATTGTGAATTTTTTGTTTTTAAAAAGTGATTTTTAAAATGAAAAGGTTTTTTTACTCAAAATTTATTTAATGATAATATAATGATATTTCTAATCATTAGTTTCAAAAAACCATTGTTTTTACATATACTTCAATATGGATATTTTTTAATGATACAATCCCAATTATTTCTTTAGATGGATTAAGATTATTTCAAATAGACTATTATGAAATAATTTTTTTATGCAGGACAATCGTGTTTCAAAGAGATTATTATTGAAACCATTTATTTTTCATAGTTTAATATTGTTTAAATGAGAATTTTTTGAAAACCATTTCTTTTTCCATGGGTTAATCACGATTTAATGAAACTTTTATGGAAGCTATTTTTCCCCTAATTTAATCATGTTTTAAATATATTGACATGGAACCCATTTCTTTTCCATGAGTAAATTATGAAAAGATATAAAAATAGTTATTCAAAATGTTTTATTATTGAATTGTATATGGACATTATTCAAGATTATGGGTGTCCCCAGATAGCACCGGGTGAGCCATATATTTATTTTATAATGGGTTCACTTATATAGTTCAAGTTAACCCCAATATAAATTATGTAATGGGTGTGCCTCGATATCATCTTGTTATCTTGATATAGATTATACGATGGGTGCACCAAGATAGTGCTCCAATGCATTGGGTAATTTTCCCTATCCATTTAGGTGAGAAGGAGGGAGTTACTGGTGGGTTTCTTATATGGATTCATTTGGGATCTAGTTATTTCTAACATGGGATTAAAAAGGGTTTTAAAGATGATTTCCCAAGATACCAAAACATAATCATTATTATTGTTATAGGTTATAAATGTTTCTTTTGATCAATATTTATATCATATAGATCACGATAATTGATTTTGATTAAGCATCCATTTCTTAAAGTTGTATTCAGTGTTTTCATGTTTCATGATCCATGTATTGAGGGGTATTAAAATTCTTATGAAATTATTATCTACTTTGATTATGTCATCAAATCCTCATGCTCATCTTATTCTCACTAATGAAACACAATTTTCCTTGGTTATGTTTACGATTATTGAGCATTTGATATCAATCTTTTTATATTTCCTTTTCCCCAGGCTATCAAGAATTATGTTGAATATATTATTACCTAAAGGGTTTCATATGGATGATGATGATGACTTAATGTGAAATAAGAATTTATGGGTTAGGTTGTATAAATTATCATTTAAAATCATTGGGATTTTATGTAATATTATATCCAAATTCTATAAAATTGTAATCCTAATAGGTCCTTGATACATTATATGATCCAATATTTTGGTTTTATGTTTTAAGTTTTGGATACAAAATTGGGTCACCTTCTTCTATATCAATGACCGAAAATTAATTTATATGATTTCGGCATAAGATCTGAGCATGTGGGTCCGGGGATGTTATAATGGTTATTCCAAAACATGTTTAATGAGAAAGGTGAATTTATAAGAAACAAGGAATTAAATGTTTATAATGTTTACTTATAATTTAATGGGACTGATTTTGATAAGACCATTTCTCGATAAGTAAGATTAGAAAAGGTAAAAATATTTATTTTTATTACTGAAAAATAAAAATATAAACCCGTCTAAACCGATGTAAATTCAATTTTTTTAACTTAGAGTTTTATTTAGATGTTTTTAGAGAAAAACCATGCGTCTTTGTGATTTGGAAAGATAACAGTTTTGATTTAATATTGAAAATTTTTTTGTATGTGGGGAAGAAAGAACCAGTATCTTGATATTACAAAAATGATACTTTCATCTGGTTTTTTAACTTCATTAAAGGAAGAGTTGATAGTAACCTATACATAAAATACATTCATGTGGTTTCCCTTATTTTTATTGTTTATAATGAAGATACAATATTATGATGGAATTATGATAAAACTAGTGAAAAGTTTACCAAGGAGATGAAGAATAATTTTAAAATTTCCATGTAGGTGGTGTAGTGTCCATGGATTGGTTAGATACCACTGATAGGGGATGAAAATCAATGGTACATAGTGTTTATATATTCTTTTACTTTTGATTCAACCTATCTTATTTATTAAAGTATTTATCCCTCATGTTTAATACTCAGCCTCACCCTTCAATTATTAATAACAAGGAAATCCTAGCAGACATAGATTTAAAAGGTTCTATATAAGGACCTACTCCTTATCGTGTTGGTTAGACCCCCATAATTAGTCTTCAACATCAACATTATTGATTCACTAGTGAAATATAAATTTATGATCCTCCCCCACAATCTTGTTGGATCACACTGAATTGTGTAAAATATAAAATACCTTTTCACTAATGTTTTAATTTCTCAAATAATATCTAATCACTAAATAAAAATATATTCCTTAGTGAAACAGTACTTGGGAAATAATTCTTTCTTATACTAGAGACCCATCCTCACTAAAGACTGATTTTTTTTATTAAACTATCTTCTCAAATAAAAATCCCTATTTGGTCTCAAAAATCACTATATACTAATCAATTAACACACACAGACACACACACACACACACACACACACACACACACTCTCTCTCTCTCTCTTTCTCTCTCACACACATACACATAAATACCATATGAAGTCATTAAAACATCACACAAGAGAAAAAAATTCTTGGATGAATCAGTCATCATATATATTTAAACTATAAATTATCTTCTAAACACTATGACTCCACAAACACATACAAGATACACTATTTTCATGCATGATTTAAAATAAGTATATGCATACTGCCACATGCACTTCTTTTCAAAACGATCTTGTACTACCTTTAATTTTTATTAATTGGTTATGTAATCACATATTCATGTGAGAACTGATGTTCATTCACACATTTATTTCAGCACAATGTGAGTATGCAACCTACTCATCCTGTGAACATTATTTCGGTTAAGTATGTAGTTGCATGTACGTACGAGAATATAAAAACACACACACACACAAAATATTCATAACATGATTCACGTAATCATAAGACCTTATCAACCTATCCTAGTTGTTCCTTTACACAACACTTGTGAAATAGATGTCTATTCTCATAATATATTCGCAAGAACTCAAAAAATTCTGGAAAAATCTAATCACTTATGAATAAAATTTTATACTTAATACTAACGACCCTTCTAAAAAAACATATACCTGATTTCTTTCTTCTTCACATACCTTCACCATGCCTTCACTAAAATAGTAAATGGTGTATCCTTTTTCTTTTCTGTCCTTCTATCTTCTTCGCAAAACAAAAATAAACAACATACTTGGATAAGTTCATTAGAATGTTACTTTGAAATATAATTACATGGAACCTTGATGAAAACATATAAAATGTAATGGGAATGAATCAAATGGATGGAATTTCCCTTCACAAATGTAGAGTGCATGATCCCCTATATTTCTTTCCCAATAACTATGCTTGTCTCTTGATGAATATCTTGGATGAGAGATAATATACACATAAAATATGAACTTGACTTGGAGTTTTTTTGGAAATCTTCAGCGACTCAGTGCCTCTGAAAATCATGGAGATCAATCTTTTTCTTCAGCTCATGAAACACTATCACATAGCATGAGATATCAACGTCTTCAGATAATCTCATATTTTCTCTATTATTCATTTCTTCGACTTTATCTTCATTTACACATGAAAAAAGGTTTCATGTGACTTAAATAACCTTTAAATTTTCAGAGAACTCAAATGATACATTGATGTCGTGATTTGATCTTCCATAAATGTTGATGTATGAAGATCCTCTCACACAAGATTTCCAAAGAGGTCGAGGTAGGAGACAAGATCAGCACCACAATCGAATGACCCAAAATAAACATATTAGTGTTTAATCTTATTTATGTGTTTTTAAAGGCAGATCTACAATGTAAGAAGGAATCCCACATTGAATTTCCAGCTATTTGATCCCTCCTTTTAAATAATGGTCAAACCACTATCCCTCCAAATTTATTATTTCTCATGCTCACATGATACTCGGCTACTTCCCTGCTCCACCACCATGCCACCCCACATGGTGTCTCACCACTATTATGTTTCACCTTTATATAGGTGTAACCTGCTTGAATTACTCTGGCCCGCAACTTTAGTTGATTCTAGTGTTGAATCCCACGACTATTGATTGGCATAATATTTTTAACACAAGTCCATCATAAAATGTTATCTCAAAAAAATATTCCACACCAAGATATATTAAGAATCTCACCATATTCATCATTCAATACAAGTATAGTTTCATTTATTTTGAAACTAAATCATCTATATTTCTTCCAATGTTGTAAAGACTATGATAACCATACATATCCTTTTATTTAAGTTTTACTGAACTAATAACTATATCTGAAATCCCCACATTTAAAAACCAAAAAATATATTCCTAAAAACTTATTTACAAAAAATATAATTAGATTATTCAATCTCTCACTTTTTATTTGTTATCAATAATCATATGTCAATATGTATTATTTTCATTCTCCTACCTAATTGGTAATCTATAAAAAGATGTATTTATAAATTAAAACATCCTCTAAATCCTCCTACACTTTAGTCTGTTCTCAAATAATGAAACTACACTCAATAATAGAAATGATCATTTAGTTAATCAAATCTAAGTCTATATGGGAAATAATTAGGAAGAAAACAAGATAGATGACACCAAAGCATCAGATATATTAATAATATATAAAGAAATACCATTCTAAAACATTTTTCAATAATTTCATCAGAAGGGAATTTTGAGAAAGATCACTAAGAGATTTTCTGAACACATATTCAACAAAAAAAATCATAAAATTCAAGTGAAAGAATATAGAGATCCCCCTTTTTAGATGAATATTCACTCTCTTATGAAAATGTTTTTTAAAATAGTATTTAGGCTATGAATTTTAGGGTTACCATTTTTTTCAAAACATTGCATATATTTGACATAAAAAAATCATATATGATCCCCCTCAAGGGATTAATCCATCTCCTTCAGTTCCCCGCATATCAGAAAAGAAGTATTTATACAAGGTAATAAAGAGGAACCTGTTTTGTTTCTTAGAAATAGAAATCATGCTGATATTTTTCTATCAAACGTACTTTTCCATTATTCATTTTAAAATATATTTTAGAGGAGTTATCCTTTATATCTTAAGCAATTAGATGTGTCATAAAATATTTCCTGTCATGCCCAATTTTTCCACACCTTTTCATACTTCAGAAGTTTCAAGTCATCATTTTTAGATGAATCCTCATCATCATTAAATTCATCAAATGTCACCAATTTCTTTTCTATTTTTTGGAAAATCTTATTACCTTTTTCAAATTGTTTTATATTCTCACATATTTCACTAGTAACATAATATTTTTCACTATATAACTTCTCAATAAATTTTAATTATGAGAAATCTCACATGATAAATAAGTATTAATTTATAATATGTGTGACCTTCTTGACCATATATTCCAAATACTTCATTAAAACATTCATATAAGTTCATCACTGAATGTTTAGATGGAGTCTTGATTACATGCTTCTCTTTATTATAATATGATCTCATATGCTTAAAATTTATCCCCCTTGATTCATTCTTTCTCCTTGGTAGTGACATGTTATACTAGAATGAATATGATTTATGAAAAAACACACCACAAAACCAACAGTAGCCTTTGAACTATGATATTACAGAAATATAGCAATTCAGCTCGGATGATTGTGGTTATTTCCTTTTTATATATTGTGGATGTATCTTCTTAGGAGAAATCCTTATAGATTAATTAGTACACTCTGTATTTGTAGAAGATATTTTATAATTAATTATTTTGGTCTATTTGTAATTAGTCTTGTTTTTTTAATATGAATTATTAGAAATACCACATACATAATGAGATTCATTTGGTCAAGAATCAACCTTTTTCTATGGACCCTTCTTCTTGGAAGATTTGAAAGATTCATCCTTAATCTCAAAATCATTGGATAAGTCTTATTTCATCATCTTCTACTCACTTTGAGATTCAAGGAACATAGTTTGTGTCTCAAATAATTCTTCCTCTCCCATAATAAGTATTAAATCAAGATATTTTAATATCTTCCGAAATCCATATAATCTTAGACAATTTTATTATACTCTTCCAAAAATGATGATTCTTCCTTGTAAATATCATAATTTCCAATAGTTTTATTCTTTCCTTCTAGATCATACGTCTATATCTTATTTTTACTTATTTCATTGAGATGATCCTAATATTTATTAAAATGTTATTTATTTTCAAAGGAGATATTGTCAACTTATTTCTTTAGTTTTTTCTTTTCCTTATTGAATTTCATATTTTCCACAAGAGTCGATTCTGGATTTTCTTTTAACATCCATTATAAATTAGCTCTATCATCACCTTCATCATCATTAAATGAGAATATATTTCTTGTATTTTCCCATAAAGAACATTTTATTTTTAGAATATCTTCCATCTTTTCACTCATTACATAATGATGTAATTTCATCCATTTATCTACCCATAAAAATTCTATTAATGGAAGTAAACCTATTATTATGCTTCTTAAACTTTATTTTTTGATAATTTTTATCCTCTTCATCTGAGTCAGTATCATCAACCTTCTTTTTTGACAATTACCAGAAAATGAAAACATTTGTGACAATTATAGCACTTTGGTGGTTTCTTATTATTTCTATTCCATATGACAGTTTTGAAGATTATTTTAAACATGTCCATAATTTGAATAAAGTAATTTTGAGATACTTAATTATCAGAATCACTTGATTCAGGTTCTTCTTTGAATTTAGTTTTATCATTTATCATGTATTTGAGGGACATCTCATCTCTAGTATTTTTCTTATACATGGGAATATTTCTCATTTCCTATGATATGAGAGTTTATGATGTTCATCCAATGATATATCTTCTCTATCATCTATTGTAGAAATCATTGAGTCAAATATATCTAGGAAATATATCATAAGCTTCTTAATAATATTATAATCATCCAAATTCTCTCCAAAACCTTTGATATTTCTAAAAATTTCAATAAATCTGGTAATGTATTCATAAATATATTCATTATCCGAAATTTTTGGAACTTTAATCTTTATTCTCAATATTTTCAAACATTTCTTCTTTGAATTTATGATTTTAATCAAAACTACTTCTAAGTTTATCCCAGATCTACTTGGCAGTTTGAAGACCCATCATATTAGTGTAAAATATTTCAGATAAATCCATCAAGATTGCATAATAAGCCTTTAAACCATCTTCTAGATTTCTCTTATCATATGGAGTAATAAAAAATCATCATTAATAGGTGGGGAACCCACTATTTCTTCATATCTTACTTCCGAGAAAAGGGATAGAAGGTAAGTAAGCATCATATTCCTTTAACTATGATAGTTCATTCCATCAAATGTAGTAATTCCTCCATTGTTCAATAAATTTAAATTATCCATTTCATATAAATTTTTATGGATCTATAGAAGGTATCTTATTCTCTAATTCAAATTTTAGGATCTGTGTATTTGCTAGATACCACTGGGGGGGGGGGTTGAATCAGTGGTATAAGGTTTTTACAAATTATTTTACATTCAATTCAACCAATGTTACTGATTAATGTCCTTATCCCTCATATTTGATATTCATCCTCACCCTTAAAGTAGTAATAAAAAAATTAAAAAAACACAAGGATTTTCAAGGTCTGGTACCCGGACATACTCGTTTACATGTTTGTTAGACACCCCAACATAGATTCTCCACTATATCAGAGTTAATTACCACCGTAACTGGTTAGACCCCCAATTACACACTAGTTATACCCACCAGTTCAAATTAGCCATTAATAGTTGTTTAGACCCCCAACTACACCTTCTTCACAAGGATTGGTTAGGCTCTCCAATCACAATAAGTAGAAACTAGTTATCCCCCCAACTGCATCCCTCAACTTTAGATTACTTGATAAACTGTATAAATATCATTTGAAGATACTCTTCCACGAGATTGTTGGATCACAATGACTTGTATACAAATTCATATGCCTTTGTATTGATGATGTACATTCTCAAATAATATATTCTCACTGAATAAAAATAGTTACCTCAGAGAAAAACTTATATAGAATGAATTATTTCTTATTCTAAAGGCTCAACCTCACTAAACACCGAATAATTATATAAAAAAATATTCTGAAATAAAAATCCATATTCAGTCTAAAAAATCACTTCATACTAAGCAAGAAACATATATATATTTCACATGAACTTATTTAAACTTCATGTATAAAAAAATGCATGGATGACTCACTATTCATGAATTTTTAATCTATGCATGATATTTTCAACACTACATAATAACAAACATGAAAAATATACACAAATTTCATGAATGATTTAAAACATGTATATGCATACTGACACATGTAATTATTTTCACAAAGATCTTATAGTACCTTTAATATTCTTCAAGTGGTTATGTAATCACATATGCATTTTAAAAATCATTATCATGAACACATGTTTTAGTCATCACCATGTTAGCAAGCAACCTACTCAACCTATGTACATTCTTCCAGTTAAGTATGTGGTGTCATGTATGTATGATCACACACAGACACATGATATTCACAACATGATTTTTTAAGCATACATCCAGCTCAATCAAACTTAGTTGATCCTTAACATGACCATTGGGAAACCATTGTGTGTTCCAATAATATCTTCTCAAGAACTCAAACAATTCCTGTGAAACTCAATCTGTCATTAATAACATGTTATTCTTGATTCTCATGCTCCTTCAAAAAACAACATAACTGAGATTTCCTTTTTCGTCGTGTACCATCATTTTTCCATCACAAAAAATAGTACAAGATGAATCATTGTTCTTTGCGGTTCTTATATCATTTTCTAAAAAAATTAAACCATGAAACTAGATAAGTTCTTGGGAATTTCAGTTTTTTTATATCATTATGCAAAACCTTCATGCAAACATGTAGAATGTAATAGGAAAAAAATAGAATTCATGGAACCTCCCTTTGAAAATACTGAGCATGTGATCTTATTTTTTCTATCTCTTAATAACTATGCTCAGCTCTTTCTGAATATCTTCGATAAGAGATAATCTATACATATAAATTGATCTCAATCACAGTATTTATAAGCAACCTTAACCAAACCATCTCCTTAGAAAATCATGAAGATCCATCTGTTTCATCAGCTCATGCGACACTGCATAATAACGTGAGATATAAAAATGTTCATATAATCTCATAATTTTTCCACACATAATTTCTTAGGGTTGTTATTCAATAACACATGCAAATAGAGTTCATTTCATTTCAATCATCTTAAAAATTTTAGAACACTCAAATGAAGAAAAATATTTTCCTATATAAAGAAAAATAAGTAAAATATTTTCTTATCTCAAGAAAAGTATGGTGATGAAATTATAAGTAAGTTTTGAATGGAATACTAAAAACTAGTCTCAAAACCAATTTTAGTGGGAACAAAATTTTCAAAAAAAAATAATGATGGAAGGGACATAGATTCCTAATAGCTTAAAAATATGGTTGGAAGTCTATTATATCCAATGACCTCATCCGATGATATAGTATATGGCATTAAAATTTATTATAGAAACCAAATTGAACCCAAATAATCTCATATTAGGGATGGAAAAGGGATTATCATATATGTCAAAAAATTACTTATTTTGGTTAAAATATGATAGTGTAATAAAGATTTCTTTTTTGCTATAAAGATTTAGATCAAGAATAATGTGTTTATGATAGAAAATACACATATGTTTGAGTTTTTTTCTTTAGAGAAGGATGTGTTATATGTAACACACAAAAACATAATTTAAGAACTATTAGTAAATCATAATATGTGTATGTTTCTACCACTCAAGATACAACATATATTTTTTGGATGTTTTCATAATTGGAAGAGTTCTTTGTTGAAATGATGATTCTTATGATCATGGGTTATAATGAACATAATGCTATAAATCTCACTAAAAATCCAAAAAAAATTATCATTTCAATAAAATTGATATAAAATATCACTTCATGTAAGAGAATGCAGAGTAGAATGAACTAAATTTGGAGTTTGTTCCTATAATGGAGCAAGTTACTAATATATTTACAAAACAATTTCCTAAGGAAAAAACTCATAATCCAAGGTTGTTAATAGGGCTTCAACCTACCTCAAATACATGATATTTTATGTAAATATATCCCATATCTATATTTTCTTTTAATACTAATTTCAAGGGGGATAAATTTTTTTAACATAAATTTATCCATTTTTATGTTCTTAACCTTTTATGGAAAGAATGTATTTGGGGGGGGGGGGGTTAAAAGGGGTAATATTTGATCTCAGTGTGTTTTTGTGTATGTGAAATATTTTAATTTTTGTAATTATATATAGGAAACATTATTTTCATTCGGATGTTCCAAGTATAAGAATATTTGAAGAATATATGAATATTATATGATTAAGGGAAAATTATTTTAAGCTACTTATTTTAAAAAATGTTAATGTTGTTCAATGATTATTGTTTCATACAATGAGTTCACTCATGTAAGATTAGAATTGTTTTATATATAAACCATTTAATGAGTTACAATGTTTTAGTGACTTATATTCCTTGGCTGACAACAAAATCAAAAGGGTGATTTTGTTGGGACTGGGATGTTTGGATGTGTTTTGAAGATGTATAAAGTCATTTTGAATTATCATAAGAATGTTTTTGTATTTTTTTACAAACATAAATAATTAATGTTTTTATGTTTACAATAATTGATGAAAAGATAAAATTTTTCAAATAAATTCCATCATATAAAAAATTGATAATGAATTAATATTTCTACTGAATGTTTTATGATTCATACAAAATCATCAGATAAATTTTTTGGTGAAAATAAAAATTTTGTGATTATTTGCTAATCAAAAATTTTACAACATAACAAGTTAAAAATTCTCTTGATTCATTCATTTAGAAGGAAGGGGGATAATTTTATTTTCATGTACAAAGTTCCTTCTAATTATGTTTTTTTTGAGTTCACTAGATACATAAAACCTAATTAAGTTGTGTATAAGGAATGGTTTTTCTGAATTTTAAGAATTTTATGACATTTAAAAAGTTTATATTTTTTATTTACATTATTAAATTTGTGATGTTTAGAAATTTTATGAACTTTTAAGAGTCAAAAATGTTTAATAAATTTAAGAAGATTGAAATTTGAAATAGTAAAAAGTCTGTGATTGATATTTTTGATGTCTAGTGGAGAGAGTAAAGTTGATGAAGAATGTAATCCAATGAAAAAATTGAAATGAGATGAAAATTTTGGATGAAAATTTCACATGAACCTTGTGGAATAGGAAAAATATTTTAGCTGAACATTTAAGTTGTAAATTTTAGATAAATAAGGATGAATCTAATGAACATTTTAGAAAAAAATTTCAAAAAATATTTTGGATGAACATTTCATATGAAAATTTAGGATAATAATTATATATGTACAAAGTGGTATCAAAAGAACATTTAAGATAGAAATATTGAATGTCAAATTTTGATGAAAAAATTAGAATCATAAGAATATTTTAGATGAAAATTTTAGGAGAACATTTAAGATGAGTATTTTGGATGAATATTTCAGATGAAAATTTTGAATGAACATTATGGAAAACACTTTTAAAAAAAATATTTTTGGGATGAAGTTGTGTTTTGAGAGACTTTTTGAATTTTTTATAATGATATATATTGTGACTATTCTTAGTCTCTACTTCAAAATATCAATAATCATGATTGATATTTGTGATTCTAGAATTGTTAAGAATGTTTATAGAAGTTCCTCAAACAACGAGTTTATGAAATTCAAGGAATATTATTAAACTCTAGAATTTTATAGAATATTTTAGAAGAGTTACAATGAAATTTAAATCTGATCTTGGAAGGAAATGATATTTTAGTTCCCAGGAAATTGAATCTATAAAAGGCTCAAGTATAATTATGATAGTGAAGTGTACTATTCACAAGCAAAAAATTTAACATAGTGCACAATTTATTTCATACAATGATATTTGATGAACTATTTTAAGATAGTTTTTGAGTAATATGTTTTCAACTAAGTAATATCCATATATAAGAAGAAGAATAAGAATAAATTGGGTTGATTATTATAAATAACAGGAAAATCATTCCAGATGAACCTTGTAGGTAGAATTTTTAGATGAAAACATTTGGAAAAAATAAAATGAATAGTGAAATAGGAAATGTTTTCTTCTAAAAAAAATTATTACATAATGTTGAGTGAGAAAGTGAAGATGGTTTTTACTAAAAGAGAATATTTGAATAAATACAAGCATTATTTTGATAACATACTGACCTTATTGGTGAAAGGTTCTATTTTTTTTGAAATATTTCTTACATCATTGTCTATGTGGAAAACACATGCACTGTAGTTTTGATAATAGTGAAACACAAGTTTAAAGATATTCCATACTTGATATAACCACGTAAAAATGATTGTTTTCTATTGAATCTTATGGTATTTAAATATTTCTAAACCATTCAATGGAGTAGATATTTATACTAAGTTGTGAACCTTGTAAATTCTTATGTTCTTTTGAAATGCGCTTATGCGTTTGTTTTTAGAAAAGTTATTACTATTTGAAAGGTTGTGAAAGATTTTATAAGAAATAAATTTTCAAAAGAAATGATCATCAATTAAACCCTCCCCTATAAGTGATCTCACATATACTATTGTGTAATTTCACTTATTCTCTACTCTACACTCAAAAAGTTGAGTCTTAGGGAGAAGAAAGCCACTATTATTTCTCTATAGCTAGCTGACATATCACTTTCATATTCTTATTGGTGGGGGGTGACATATTTGTTGATATTTAGAAGCATTATTTTCCCACATACTAATTATTTTTAAATATAATGTGATAAAGCAGTTATAATAATTTTGGGAATTCTATTTGTTGGACACTTTTAGGGATTTAATTAATGTTTCCAAGGATAAGATCACCCTTTATGCTAGTGATGATCAAGAAGAATTTCATGTTTTAAAAAGGGTACTATTTTTTGGGTAGTTTTGTGATGATTTTTGTTTCTATGAATGTATCAAGAGAGGAGGTTAGGAAGGACACTCATCATTATTTTTTAGGATTCCATCATTGAATTTTCCTGTAAACATTTTAATACATGATTTGTAGGGTATGAATCTACAGATGAAATTGAATGATTATATAGAATTGAGTTTCAAATTTTAAAATAACTTTATCAAAATAATGAATTTATCTATCATAAAATAAGTTTTCTTACTAATGGTTTTTCTAAATTTTGTTTATAGCTCTCCCATGTACCCAACCATGATTTTACTTCATTTTCCTAAAAATTTGAGGAGATTATGTATGTTCATGTTTTTTCATTTGATATAAATGATGTATGAAATGTTTAGTTTGAGTCTATTCTTAGTTCTATTCAAATTGTGGTTGAATATGAGTTTTATCAATCTTTTGAGAGTGACTTAGAGTAGTTTATGGATATTTTATTTTATTTGGATAGCGAATCTACCTATAATTCATTAAATTATTTATATGAGGAATTTTTTGTCTTTTAATTTGAGAAATTATTAGATTATTTAGAATAATATTAATATTACTTTCACAAAGTGATATCTTGAGAGAGTAATTATATAGTTGATTGTGATGTACTTACTTGCATTTATGCATATTTTTCAGAACATGTGAATGTATTAGGTGCGGGGGAATGTGTGAAGTAGAATTTTTGGAGTGGGGTTGGTTATATTGGGCATAATGAATATAGATATTATTATTTATTTAGTTATTTTAATTAAAATATTGTACATGAAGATATTTTTGGATGAATCCATAGTCCTTGAAAATTATATTTTTCAGGTGGAATTTGTCTGGTTATTAAGTTTCTTGAATTTTTGGGTTACCTTTCCAATATTTACAATCCAAATAGTGAGGTAACACATAATGAATAATACCCTTTAAATGATCATTTTTAGTTCATTTTATGGGAAACTTTTGGTTGAATAAAAAAAATTTAGTGACTCATGGTAAGTAACATGTGATTTTTTTGGTTGTCACTTTGAATTTTTTTTGAATAAATGACTCTATCGGTTGTTTTTTTCTCTTCTTAATGAACCATAATCCACATTATGCTTCATTTATGCATGATTATTTTCATATGAATATATTTAATGATCAATAAGTATTTCTACTGTTACAACTTGGTTGGGAGGTTCCATGTGTGTTTTAGTGTACACAGATACATTTATATTCTCCCAATCATGTTACCAAAAGAAAATGGAATGCTCTGTTTTAATATATTCTTTGTAGTAATATAATCATTTTTATTTTATAGGGAAAATTATTTGTAACTAAAAAATAATATTGGATAAAATTCCCCCCAACTCTATCCTTGTAAAATTTATAATTTTGGAAACTCATTGTGATTTTTTTCCAAAAGGAGTTCTAACTTTCTAACAAGAGTACTATTTCAATGGTTTAATTTGAATGTTATTTTTTTAAAAACAACGGCCTAATATTCTAAATAATAAGGGAGTATTTTTTTTAAAATTTTCCTTTTATTATGTTAATATATTTATTATTCTAAATGATACTACTAATTTGTTTAAATTATTAACACATATTATTTTTGAATAACATGTTGGTAATTTATTTTGTTTAAATTAATTTGAGTTCCCAATATCATTATTATTCCTATTTCTTTATGATCATCTTCTAAATATTTTTTTATTTCTCTAGAATTAATAATATCCTTGAGAATTTGTTTCTATGATTTATTTCCTTATAGTGGCTAGTAGGGATATTTTGTGAACATTTTTGTATTGTATTGTTGTTAAGTGTATTGTATTTTTTTAAAAGCTTCCCTATCACCCCTAAAAATATATTTTTGATTCTAATGTCCATATATGCTAAAATAAAATTGGTTAAATGATTATCCCACTTTGAGAAGTAGTATTTTTTAAAATGTGGGGTTTTAATTGTATGGGAGGGGTCGTAATTGTCTGAAAATAAAATTCACTCTTAACCCATATAAAATCCCTAATTTTCTTTAAAATAATTATTTTTTAAGCATCAATTAATTATTTTTAGGGGGTGAATATTCTTATCAAATTTGACAGTTGCGATGTGAATTTTAAGTGGTTTGTATTTACTAACATATTGATTTAGTTAGATAAATAATTTGTTTTTAACTCTTAAAAAATTAAAAATATGTAAAAATTTTGGAAGATGTTAAAAAATAATAATTAAATTTAAACTTTTTAATTTCAATTCAAGACATAATATATGATTCCAAATGGATTATGAAATGAAAATACTAATCCAGGTTTACAGAATTTTTAATTATCTATATATTATTTATTAATTCACTGTTGGATGATTTATTTATTCTACTAATAAATCTTAACTCCACCACATTAAATAGTGTGTCAATTTATTATGACTTCTAAAATTATGTGAATTTTTTTCTTGTTGGTAAAGATATGTTTGTACATCGAGTTGGATGAAAATTTATGATTTTTAAATTAACTTTAGAAATTTCTATTACTAGTTATTATCTTTAAAAAAGTAACCAAGTATTCACCAAAGATATTTAATTTTATAGGACATTCACTTTTTTCAACTTGATAATATCTAAGAGGTAAGATATATTTGAAAATTAGTTCATTATAGAATTACTGTTTTCAATCATGAGATTAATTTTTTACCAAAACAATTATACAAAGTGGTAGCTTAATAATAATTAATCTCTTTAGTGTAGTGGAAATTTATATTCCAATTAAATCAATGATTTCTCACATAATTTCATTATTTTTTTTTCAATTTTTAAATATTCCTCTAATAGGTTAATTATTGTGTTTTGTGTAATTTTTTAATAAATTATTTAATTATTTAATTTAATATTTAATTTATATCTTTATGATTCAATTATAAAATGTTTCTCTCTTTGATCTTATTATTTAATTTTGAAGTTTCTTTTAAAATGTTAATTTTTAGTGTCATTATTTTTTTTTGTGTCCTTTCAATTTTTTTATATACTTGTATTTATTTTTTATTAATTAATTATTTAATAAAAGTTTAATTTAATTTTATATATCCTGTATTAAATGATTTAAAAAATTATAGCATTAATTTAATATTTAATTTTTTTTTGAAATTTTTTAAATAATTTTTAACTAATTATTTATTATTTTAATGTAACATAAATTTAATTTTTTATTTTTTATTTTATTGTTTCGAAATTTTTTATATTTTAACATATAATTTTTTTAATTGATGTATTCGAGATTAGTAATAATTATATATTTTATTTTATTTAAATTATTATTTATTTCAATTTTTTTAATGTATGGTCAATTTGTTCCTAGTGAAGAATTTGGAAAAGGCTGGGATCGACCATGCCTTTATCTAAGAAAGAAACTATTCCCATGAATTAGGAAAAGGATGAATGTTATGGAACCTTTCTATCATAATCAACCATGAGATAGATTTTTTAAAATACTCTTCAATCAACTATGTATAGTATCAGTCTGACTACGCCTTCAATTATCATCAATCATGAAGGGACATGATGTACCATGAGTTTGAGGTTGAAGAATCCTGACCTGAATCTGAATGGGGAAAATCAACTAGTCTGAGAGAAAGAGAACTGACGACACATGCAGTCGAAATTGATAGAAGAATTCAATATCAACACTATTGATGAAATTGGAAACGATGAAGATTTAGGAAAGCCAAAATCAAGAGAAAGAGCTATGCGTCTTTGTTTAAGATGTCTAGAAAAGTAAATTAATAGTGAATTCGAGGATAGCTTAATCAAAAGGTTCTCTTCAAAATAATAAACTAGAATACCACATAAGGTTGTATATGGGGTCTGAATCTTGTGGGATATGATAAACCCTTTCCATCTAAAAATGAAAATTGGTTGAAGATGAAATATATTTTTTCATATGAGTTCGATTGATGATAAATCACATGTTTCACAAGGTTTGATAATCCACTGTTTGAAGATGAAACCCAAATTTATATTTTTTAAGATTAATGTTGATAGATCTAGGGAATAAAACTCTAACTTCATATAACTAGAGCCAAACCTCAGAAGATGAAGGTAGAAGAAAACCTACATCAGGATGGATCAGTCCGCCATCTGTTGAGGAAGAGCTCTCCGATATTGAAGCTACCTAAGGAATGAAGATTTATGAATCAATCGTGATCCAAGTTCTTATCAATGAGACCTATATTTGGTTATTTTATTCTCTAGTGGATCAATATGATGGAGACAAGGAGCATAGTTGATTCTTAATTCCTTTGTTTTAGGGATAAAGTAACACTTTTGGACGGTTCCTGGATATTTCTATACGAAGAGAATGTTTTATATATATATTTTCTGAATGATTAGATGAATCTGATTTCATGTTCATCAAAGTATGAAATATACTGATTAGATCAAAATATTAATTATCATGTATTTTTTGATTTTAATTATTGGAGAATCATCACATCAAGGTTGTTCATTCCCCATAAAGGACGTGTTAAGAAACTTCGCCCATCCTTTTTGAAATTGCATGGTTCAAGAGTCCACGTGAGGGTAGAATAAACTAAACAAGTTTAATAAAAGGTAAAAATTGAGGTATAGGCTCACATAAAGGATTAATTCAGTAGATATAACTTTATAAAAATAAAATGTTCCCAAAGAATCCAAAACATTCCAACAAACCTTAATTTGAAGTTATGTCAAAGTACATAAATGAATTGTTGGGTACTTAAATGTATATCCACCACTT
Source organism: Viscum album (assembly GCA_963277665.1). Classification (NCBI taxonomy): domain Eukaryota; kingdom Viridiplantae; phylum Streptophyta; class Magnoliopsida; order Santalales; family Viscaceae; genus Viscum; species Viscum album. The sequence goes on from OY728155.1 coordinate 1,669,780,045, forward strand.
TATTAACCTATGTATGGGTAATTTCAAGTGGTTGTAGCATTGTGAAGGCACTTGAAAATATTTAAATTTTCAACCCTATAAAAAATATCTTTTGGATAGTCATAATCTAAGGGATAATATGTTTAATGTTGTGCTTGAGCAGGAGTTCGTCAAATCCTTTCAAGGCATTTGGAATTTATTATAAATAATTGAAGAATAAACCAAACTAAATTTCATGTCCCAATTATATTTTAATAAATTATAATTTAGGGTGTCTCATTTGTTATTGGATATTTTCTTATGTTACTGGAGGAATATGATCTATGGTCATGGTTTTCCACATTGAGACTCAAGAATTTAAATCAAGGGATACTAATTATGTGTTATGAAATTAGACCTTGTGTGCGATTAAAGAGAATGACATGACTATTTTTCCAATAACCCATATTTCAATCAATTATTAGAAGATTAAGAGATTATAATAGAGAGAAAATGATATAATAAAGGGAATACATAATAACCAGAGATAGGGAATACAATCAGAAAAACATAAAAAAGGATCCCCGAGGATGTAGTCTTATTCAATTATAATCTTATTTTATTCATATTATCTTTATATTTTAAATTTTTGGTGATGTATCTATTGAAAAACCTTGTTTTTCATTAAAAAAATGAGTATCTAAATATATACAGGGTTTCAAAATATGATGGATTAAAAGATATTGATTTTCCTAGATAATATGATAATAATTTTTTTACTAAAAAATTGCTCAATGGTCTTCTTTTGGTTATTAATGAGTATCTGTTATCACTATTCTAAAAACATAGAGGTGAAATAGGGAATCCTTTTTTAACACTACAGTTATTATTTTGTGGTATGAACTAATTAATTTTCAGTCATAATATTTAGTTATACTCTTATAAATGTGCCAAAGAGTTTAATGTAGGGTTCGGGAGAATCCATGGATTTTTTGGATCTCAGAGCTCTGAATTTAGGAGAAGATGTATGAGGGGAACTATTAGTGCACTGTTAGTACTAGTTGTGTATCTCATCCATTCAAACAATATATAAGGGAGAACATTTTAACAAACCATGCAAGTGAGGATATATATCCATTAAAAAATAACATAATTATTACAGAGGTCACCCAAATGGATTGTTTACAGGTTGGTAAACCATGCACCCTTCCCTAACTCTTAGTACCACTTAGGCCATAAATCCACATAGTTAGATCCTTGTTTTCCAAATACATGTATAATAACTATGAAATGAGTGTCCATGAGAAGTTACTATCACATGGGTAGTGCATAGTTTGTCCAACCACATGTCCAAACCATGAAACCTCTTAAATTAGGGTGAATTTACCTTTTATCCCCTATATCCCTTTAATCACTCATCCTATTTTTCATTCTACTAAATGTGAAACACCTTCCCCCTCCCATTGAAACTCTTATATGCCTCAAAGCACGTATTTGAGGTTTATTTATCATCTTTTGTACTAATCAATTTCTCTCTGTTACATTGTATTTCCACTGGTATGTTTTTCAATATTCATCCTTCATTTCTCAGTTTTTCTCTCATCCTTTAGAGTTATATTTGTTCTATATAATAATGCATATTTTCATGGTAATTTTATATTATTCCATTTTATTTTGATTTAGATGAATGGAAAGGCCAAATATAGATTATTTTTCATCAAACACCACATATTATCTGGTCTATATATTTTTTATTAGGTTTTGTTGATTTATAATTATCGTCATTGTGTTGTGCACCGGTTTCACCCGCGCTTTGTCCCTATAATAAATTTTCCTTACATTATTTGATTAAATTTTAATATGAACACCTTATTTGATCCCCTTATCACAATTTTAGGTCCATTATCACAACTTGAGCTACCCCTTTGGTTGTGATAAACATATCCATATGTTCCCATATACAATTTATTAACTAAAACATCCATTGTAGTGTTTGGTTTGACTTAATAATGTTATTTTATTAATTTAAATGGATGAATTGACAATTTATGATTGGTAAATAATGTTTATCTGGGATCTTATTAATATGTAAATGGTATGTACCCAATATATATCCATTTTTCTCTATTGAATGAAAATTTAAACACATTATTTTTTTTAAAGTGAATGAATTGGAATGTTTATCAAAAGTAAATTTTCTATTTAATTAAATATAGGTTCTTATTTCTATTATGAGCATTTTTTTTGTTATATGAGTGGTCAAAATTGAACCATCCTTGGATTCGTGAGGGAATTCCTTGATTAATCATAGTATGCCACCATAATTCATTAGGATGATTGTCAATGGAGATTTCCACCTTTGAATTTGGTCAGTTTATTTTTATACACTAATGCATCATATTAGTATTGGAGATTAAAATTGATACTAAGTCTTCTAATATATAGATATTATATATTTTAGATGAATATTCATTACATTATAAAAACATATGCCTATATTCGATATTAGTTTAGTTTCTTTGGTGACCTGAGGCACAATCTTATGATTTGGTGAAAGATCATCAATGTATCCCATAATGATCTTCCAATTATGTGTTATTCATAGATAATACACAATTAAAACATTTCTTAATAATTAGGGGAAAAGAAATATAAGAAATGGTGAGATAAAATTCTTAGTAAGGGTAAGAAAAGAAAATAAATAAGCATTAAATTAAAATAAGGGTTTGGGAAAAGAGAATAACATTTGAAACCATACCATGCATATCAAATATTATAATCTTGTGTCAAGGAATTAATAATTGCATTTCATAATGCATGGACCATAAGGGAATCAGAGAACACGATCCATGAGAGAATAACATTTGCACAAGGAAAAGAGTTTTTGAAGAAACATAAGCCTAGAAATTAATTTCCATAGTACTCAAGGATCACTTCCATGACTATCATAGTGGAATGGATCCAGTCCCCAAACCATTATAGTAGTGAAGGATCAATACCAAGACCATTATAGCATAAAAGTCCCCTTACTGAACAAGTATCACTCCTTATTCTGGTTCAATCGATCTAATGAGATATAAATCCTTACACAATTCATTGGAGGGAGATCTAGGCCACACCCCTCTTGGTTATAACATAACCACCATCATTGCTTATAATGTAACCACCGTACATGGTTATAACATAACAACCACCATTGGTAATAACATAACCACTAACCTTGGTGAAATCATTACCACTATTCTTAGTGATAATATAACCATTATCCTTAGTTATAACATAACCACATTAACATAATGAAAATCATACACTGTGTTCCCCAAGATGACAAATCATTCATCATATTATAAACCATGAAATAAACTGGGTCTCATAATCATTCTATCATATAAAAACCTATGGAAAAGATATATGTACAATAATAATTTCATCATTTCATCATAGCATAACCTATAGAAAAAGAATTTGTTCTATTATTAATTTTATCATGGAATAAGCCATGGAAGAGAAATTGGATTAATAAAAATAATCATCATAAACCATTTATATAATGAATAATAATGGTATACATGGTTTATATCCATATTAAATAATAAGCTACATTAAAGGATGTTATCTTAGATTGAAAATTATTTTCAAGGATAAATCACTTGGAACATTCTCGAGGATGATTACTTTTTGTTTAAAATTAATTTTTAAACCAACCAATTCCTATAATGTTTTGGAAAAAAAAAATGAAATATTTTCAAGGAAATTTTTAAAAAATAATTGAATAGATTTATTTAAAAAAATATAGTTTATACTTTGAATAACTATTTTTATAACATAAAATATTTTGAAAATCCTTTTATTTGAAAATAATAAGGAAAACTTATAAAGGAAGCCTTAAAATTCAATTAAAACATTTCTTAAGGAAAATATCCATTGAAATTTGGAAAAAAAATTAGAACAAAACATTATTTTTAAATAATATTCTTTAAGAAAATATATACTTATAAAGGAATAATCAAATAAAATAATGTTCATGGTGGTGGGAAATTCTGTTCATTCCATACAAGATAAAACAATGTATTCTTTTACATTTTTGGTAAAATCCAAACAGGCATTGGTTGGAAAGGGACATGAAGATTAATTTGAATGAAATTTTACAAAATTCAAAATTTAGTAAATATTAATTTAAAAAAAAATCAATAATTTTGAAAACACTTTTGATTTTTTTTAGAATACATGGTTTTGGATGAAAAATTATTTTTTGACTGAAGAGAAAAATAAAGATGATGTTTCTTAAACACAATTATTATGAACTCTAAATTATCTAATGATAAGAAGATGAAGGTAAACCATTTTTTATCATGAAAAAACCCTAATATAATAAAATATATCAGTTTATTGAGATATAGATTATAATATTTTATAGTTGGATGCATAATTATAAATAATCTTGATAAATGTTGAGATTATAACATAAAACAGTTCCCAATTTAGTTAAATTGAATCATAATAACTATGAAATAATAAAATAAAATGGGACTTATAATATAATGAAATTAAGGATATAAATTTTATAACATGTCAAATGGGAAATATATACACCTCATTAAATAAGATAGGTTCAAAACATAACTTATATCCTAAAGAATGCAATTTGAGACAAAAAAATCTCCTACTTCTATGGAAAATTTTGAACCTTAAACCCCATGAAAGAGATTAAATAAAATGTACATGTAAATAAAAATAATTATCTTTAGAATAATCATAAAATTTTATTATAGGTTGTATATATTCCATATAAAAGAAACAGGTGGTGAATATGTCATGTGTTTCATAGAAGTTAAAAGTGAGATGAAAATCCCTTACCTTAAGTATCGACTTCCTTAGTACATGATCGAACAAACAGTATAATAAAAATAAGGTTATTATAAATATATTAAATAACCATAATAATATTTATAATACAATATATGATTTAATTATGACATTTTATTACCTTTTTATCAACAATTCTTGTTAAAATCGCGTTTCGGGCAATAACTGCTTTGTTTTTTGTGAATATATTGATTTGTTATTTTGTGTTATCTTACATTTATAATGTTTCCATCATATGATAAATAATAATAAATAAATAATTATAATACTTATACATTAATTATAATTTTAATTCAACCCATAAATATGTTTTGAGAAATTAAGTGCATTACAATAATTGAAATGGTAGGTCATACGTACGCATGAGTAACGTTTCCATTTTTCAATGATAATTATGAAATAAGGTAAGTAATATATTAAATTTTAGTAATGTTAATAAATTAATAAATAACAAATTATTTCTTTAAATATACTTATACATGTCATCCATGTGGTGTGGGGATGAAAAGGGAGAGTCACATTGCTTCGTGAAGGCAGCAATCCACATGTACACGAACGATGTTATCATGTTTCATTGAGTGAAAAGGTAAGAAATAAAATGATATATTATATTATACTAATTATATATTTTTCATTAATATCATAATAATGTCATTTATATCATATATATTCATTATATTTATTATTTTTATCTTCTATATAAAGAGTTAGTTAAAAAATCAAATCGCTTTGTATGGTGGTAGTCTGACGCACACACGAAAAATGTTATCATTTCCACTACAGAATATTATGTAAAAAATTTATATATTATATAATAAATTAAAAAGTATTAAAATCTAATAAATATATTATATATACTTTTTATTCATCATCATACACAACCGTGAGAGGTGGTAATGGGAAAACAAATGACATTGGTTTTTGGGGCGATGATCCACCGTACCCACGAATAATGATTTTTCAAAAAATATGATGGGAGTGGTGATAGTTTTAGATCGTAAAATATACATAAATACATTTAAGTGTATTTAATATACCATTTTTATCTAATCATCATGTTTTAATATTAATTTAATGAGGTGGAGGAAGAAAAAAAATAAAAACACTCGACAGTGAATTTAAACTCTACCTCGAGTAACCTCCTTAAGTTTACACAAAAATCCTTCCAATGTTGGATTTATGACCAAAATAAGGATTCTAGGATTATAAGATGTAATTTGTAATGTTATTTTGGACGTTATTATTTTAACCAAAAGGGTTTTACAGTGTGAAGAAGAGAAGAGAGGGGGTATCCTTTTATAGGGATATCACAAATGTTTTCTCATCATATTTTCCAACATTTCACTAAAACATTCCTCTAATGAAAACTATAATCTCCAAGGATTCTCAAACAAATATACTACAACTTATTATATGAATATTCATTACAATACACAAAAAATAGTTGATGAGAATAATAATTTAGTTTCTTTGGAGACCAGGTACCTAATCTTTTAATTTAGTGAATGATATTGAATGTGTAGTACAAAGATATTCCCATTAAGTACACTTCATATAGATACCCTACTTAAAATCATTTCTTCAAAATCTAGGAAAAAGAAACAAAATAAAGGGTGAACTATAATGACTTGTAAGGGTAAACAATGGAAATATGTAATTATAACATTAAAATAAGGGTATGAGTACATGAAAATAAAATTTGAAAACCATACCAAGTATATGGAATATCATAACATTGATTCGTTGAATAAATCTTTACAGTTCATAATACATGCATCATAAGGGAATCAAAGATCTTGAGCTGTGAGCATAACATTGGAATAAGACATAAAATTTCTTCACATATATAATCAATGAAAATAACTTCTACAATAGTACAAGACCACTTCTAAGGCTATCATAGATGAATGGGTACACTCCCCAAACCATCATAGTAGTCATCATTCACTCCCAAGACCATCATAGAGTACTAATTCCCTTACTAAACCAGGTTCACTCCTCTATATAGTCCTGCCAATCTCTGGAGATATGAATCTTTACCCAATGTATTTGATGAAGATATAAGTACCACAAGTCATGGTTATGATATAAAAAATATCCTCTTTATGACATAAACATCGTCCTTCATTATAATGTGACAAACTTTATTGGTTATAACATACCCACCATCCATGGTAATAAAATAACCACAATCCTCGGTTATAACATAACTAACATCCCTATTTACTACATAACCTTTTTCATTGGTTATAACATAATCACCATCACATAAATAAAATCATACGTATGTTTCATATAATATAAGAAAAAAATAATCATTATGAAACACATGAAATCATTGTATTTCATAATAATTTAATCATATCATAATTGATGGAAAAGTGTGAGGTTTCATAACAATTTTATAATTTCATTATATCATAACCCATGGGAGAAAGAAGTGGGTTTCATAATAAAGATTTTTATGGTATAACCAGTGGAAGAGAAACAAATTTCATAAACATATTTTCCTAATAATCCACTCATAGAATGAATAATAATGTTATCATTGGTTCATATCCCCATTATATCATAAGTTATATCAAATGGTGTAATATTAAATTTAAAATTATTTTAAAAGATAAATCACATTGAACGTTTCTCGAAGAATATAACTTTTATTTTAAAATCACTTTTTAAAACAAAAAAATCATAAATTAATTTGGAATGAAACCTAAAAACATATAAATGATGATTTTAAAAAAATATAAATAATTTATTGAGAAAAATACCCTTACATATTTGAAAAAAACTTATTAAAATATAAATACTTTTGAAAATAATTTTCTTTGAAAATAACCTTGAAAACTTATAATGGAGGCTTTAAAAATCATTTAAAACATTTCTCTAGGAAAATATCCAAACCTCTTTGAAACAAAGATTTTAAAAAATAATGAACTTTGAAAATAATTTTCATTGAAAATAACCCTGAGAAATTATATAGTAATATTCAAAGAAAATAATTGTCATGGTATTGGTAAATTTCATTCATGTCATACATGTTATAACAATGATTCCATTCACATTTTAGTAAAATCCAAGAATGTGTTGTTTTAAAAATGAAATTAATATTCCTTATATATATATTTTTAACATTAAAACATGTGTAAAATATATTTAATAAATCATTTGGATAATTTTATTTTTTTTGATAATATATTTATATGGTTTTTGACCGAATAGAGAAATGAAGACTATTTTTATTAAAAATATTATTTTTAACACTTGAGTATATAAAGAGTGGAAAATAAATGTAAAATATGTATTATTATGAAAAAATAATAGGATAATAAAATAAAATAATTTATTTGAGATTTAAATCATAATATTTCATTATTTGAATCATAGTTGTTAAAAATCCCGATAAACGGTGAGATTTTAAGAGTAAACTCTTCTCACTTGGGTAACATTGAATAATAATAATATACATGAATGAATAAAAAAATGAAACTTAGAATATCATTAAAATAATTATATAAATGTTATAACATGTCAAATGAGAATTATATACACATCATATATTAATATACACACATAACATAAATTATGTCCCAATAATGGCAATTTGAGACAAAAAAATCCCATACCACTATTGTAACTTTTTAATCTTAAACCCCATTATAGAAAGATCATAAAATGGATATCTAAATCTAGAAAATTTTCAGGATATGAATCATAAAATAAATTTAGGGGAATTATATACGCCATATAAAATAAATAGGTTTTGAATATGGCATGTGACTCACAGAAGTAAAAAGTGAGAAACAGGTCGAATACTTTAAGTATCAAATTACTTTGAACAAATTTAAACCTCAACTAAAATAAATGGAAGTTTGTTTTAAATATATAAAATAACCATAATAATATTTATCATACCATATATGATTTAATTATGACCTTTTATTTCCCGTTTATTAATAATTCCTTATAAAATTAATGTTTCAGGCAGAGACTTATTTTTCTCGTGTTTTTTGATTTATAATTTCTGTTCCTCATAATTTTATCAGGGTTGTATTTTCTGTGTAATAATAATGAAGAGATAATTTTATTATTTATACATAAATAATACTTCCAATTCCAATCATGAATAATGGTTTTGAGAAATCAAGTAAGTTACAATGATTGAGATGGTAGGTTGTACCCACACATGAGTAATGTTTCCATTCCTCAATGAACATTATGGAAATTAGTTAAGTGATATTTTATCATATAATAAATATCCTAATATAAAAAATAACATATTATTTCTATAAATATCCTTATACATATTATCTACTTAGTGTTCTGATGAAAATTGAGAGTAACATCGCATTATGAAGGAGGTAGTCCAGACTAATACTTACGATGTTATAATATTTCAGTGAATGAAAAGGAAAGAAAGAAAATAATATACCATTTTTTTAATAATGATAAATATGTCCAAAATAAAATAATTATTTTATTTACAATATATATTTTCATTAAATGTATCCATATTATCTTACATGTAAAGCATTTGTGAAAAAGAAACACATCGCTTTGTGAGACGGTAGTTTGTCATACACACGAACGATGATATCATAACCCCTATAGAAGGGAACGTAAAAATGTATATATGATATAATGATTAAATTGGAAGTATAATGATATAATTATCATATATATACTCTATATCCATCATCTAACCCATTTGTGAGCGGTGGTAATGGAAAAATGAATGATATTGGTTCATGAGGTAGTATTCCACCATACACACATATGATGATTTCATAACCGATTTGTTAGAAGTGGAGATAGTTTCAAGTAATCAACATAAGAGAAATAAAATATTGGTATATTTAATATACTAATTTTATTATATCAGTGTGTTTTAATAATAATTTCAGGAGGTTGAGAAAGAAATAAAATAAAAATGCTCGATGAAGAATGTTACATCTGCATCGAGTAACCTCTTTATCCTTTATACCGAAAGCCTTACAAGTTATGATTAATGAAAAATAAGGTTTTTAAATGTTATTATGGAATTTTGGATTTTATTTGAGTAGTTATTGACTGATCTATAAGGGTTTTAAGGTTTGAATAAGAGAGGAGAGTGGTCACCATTTATAACTGAGGTGAGTGACATTATTGTGATTTTTTGAAATAAAAATGGGTTGACCATGTTTTTCATTTTAAAAAAAAGGATAAAATAAGGAATAGTATCAAGAATAATACATTATATAATAGATATATATATATAAAGTATATTTTTTTTAATGTTTTTAGGTCATTTTAACCATTATTTTTTTAGTTTAACGCCTCATAAATACATTTTTATTTTAATGACTGTAAATAATTATTGTCATTTGTTCTATTAATTAATGTAAAAAATTTAGTGAAAATTATTATATAATATATATTATTAATATTTTAGATCTTTAATTATTTTTTAAAATTAAAATCACATATGTTTAAATTTCTAATTTAAAATTAACACCACAAGATTGACTAGAAAGTGAGCTTTCAAAGAAACAATGTTCAAAAGATTACAAAATTTTTTATTTCAAAATTATTTTTCAAAATTATACCAATGGACTAAATTGGATTAACAGATATATATTTGAAGTCATTTTACACAAAAATAAATTTAAAATATAATTTAACTATATTAATAATTTAAATTAAAAGGCTGTTTTGAATTAAAATATAGTAATTTTAACTGTTAATCAAGAAATTAATCCTTTATGAAAATTTTAAAAAATTAAACCTAAGATTATTTTAATAATATAATTTAACAAATAATATTTTTTATAATATAAATTTTCTAAAAGTTTCAAAATTTAGTTTTAAAATTAGTGCCTAAAAATGCAATAAAATTGCTTTTTAGAAAAATAGTGTTTTTAAGAATAAAATTGAATTTATTCTTATCACTTACAAAGAAAAAAATTATGATAAATGTTAAATATCTGATGGATTATATACTATATATATTTAATTTAAACAATTAACAAATAGTTTTTGGTTTAATTCATTGAGGTAAACATGTTTTTCTTCATAAAATATAATTTTCTTTAAAATGTTTTTCTTTATTTTTAAATATTTTTTATATTAATTTTCAATTAGGTAGACACCAAAGAATTAATTTTATATACATGTGGGAACCATATATTTTTTATAATTTATTTAATCCTATTTATATCCACCATTCAAATGGGTAGGAGATAACTATCATTTTAAATAATAATAGTATATTAATAGTATATAAAATTTCATTTAAAATCAGTGTTTCATGTAATGAATTCTAAAATTAGTGTTGTGTGTAACATAAGATAAACTCAGTGTTATATAAAATGTAAAATATTGAAATTCTTAAATTTATTTTAAAAAATATATCATAAAATTTTGATGTGTTACATTTTACCCCAGAGAAAATTTATTTTTCCCGTGGAATCCATCTCAATCATCAATATTTTATCATTTTGAAATTCATTCATAAAACCTAAAATCACATAAGTTAATAATAAAACATCCCCAAAAAGTGAATTTTATATATGAAAAGGACACCCGAATGTAAAACAGGATTTGGATTCCACTTAGGAGAACATAGGTGTTAAGTGAAGATGTTAACATGAAAAAAAATGTAATTTACCAATATTGATTATGAGTGACAGAGATCATTGATAATAAAAAATAGAATGATCATGTGGAAATCAGCAACCACAAATCATAAAATAAATATCTATGAAAAATGTCCTTGATATCATAATAAATTATGGTAATAGGATAAAAATTTATTACTTATTTCATTTCACTATATTTCACAAGCCCAATCTCCACCTTTGGTAAGGCCTTGACCAATTTCCACTTCATATCCTACTCTAAGAAATGAATGTGAATTTTTTATTCCAGAAGAACCACTCGATCATAAGATTTAAAAATAGAATGATAATTCCTTCGGTCTATCTGTAGTTACCATAAAAATAAATGGATAACATAGGTTATACAATTGGAATTAATCTTCATATGGTTAAAATATTAATTAATCATTATCAACACATCCAAAGATCAATATAAATGATTCCATAAATTGTTAACCTTATAACCCCTCCAAAATAAAAAATTTATAAAGAAGGTAACTAATTTTATACAAATTAATTAAACCTTAATCCCCCATATATCAAAAAGTGGATCTTGATTTATACATACCAAACATTTTAATACCTTTATCATGTATTCTCTTGAAATATATAAATAACCTGAATTAATATAAAACTTTATTAAAAAAATACATGATTCATAATTGTATTCTTAAAAAAATTATTATTGAATATATTTCATAAATCCAAAACACTTGTAAACTCCATCATTGATAGAATGTTTTATGATTCTTTCACTATGGATCACTCACCGTGTTCAGTTGATGTGACACTAGAATTGTTTCTTGTTTCCCTACAATCCCACTTTCCAAAGGAAGGTGACATTAATAATTTTCATCATTGATGTTTTCTCCATGATAGAAATGTGATGATGAATTGTCGGTTTCTCCTTATATGGATTCCCCAATGGAATTCATTACCTCATATAGGTATCCCTCAGAGATTTAAGTTATATTCATGGAACTCATTCCCAATTCCATTGCTTTATGGATTATAGTTAATTTTGGTGCTTCTTTGTAGACATTAAAAGGGGTCCTAATAGCGTAGTAACCTTTGATCAGGAGATTAGTCACATTGGTTTCACTGGAATGACTAAATGCTATGATCATTGGTCACATGTATCTCCATCATAATATGTTAAGTCATGAGGGAATATCTTGGAATGAACCCTGAGGAATCTTGTGACGATCATGAGGTATTTCATTCCAAATAAATATCTTCAAAGTATTTAACATTAGGCATCCAATTCATAGAATTAAGTAGAATTATGAGATAGTTTGTGAGTATAACATCTTTTAGATATTGAATGAGACTGATTAGAATGCCCATGTAGAGGCGAATTAGAGAGTTACATCCCTAGGAGGGAGAACCTCAAAGGTTTTACCAGAATGGTGGATCTGAATTCCTGTGGAGGTGGACCTAGAAGGTGTATCCCATAAAGGGAAGATGTCACACCATCTATGATTTTTTAGAAACCACTGGAGGTCGATCAGGGAGGTGCACCCATATGAGTGTTGCACCAAGGCTTACCATTGGTTGGGATTGAACCTTGAACATGCATCCTAGATTCCCTATTTAAGAGATAGGGATCAAACCCCATATATTTAGATGGATGGAGTAGTGATTATTCATGATTTATTCCCTTCATAAGAGGATTCAACTTTTTTGGATTATGTTGTATTTTATGTGTTTTACACATTGGAGCATCTAGGGTGCTTTTAGAAGTAGCGGTGATGTGGATAGGGCTTACATGTAGGAAAGACTCAGATGGGTTGCATGATTTTACCAGGATGTGGCAGAACAAGTAAAAAATTAGGATATATTATGGAACTATTGGATGGAGTGTTAGGTTTTGACATCAAATAAGCTTCCTATGTATCCCGTGTGATTGGTAATAAAATCCCACATAGTTTGAGAAGGGTAAATGGGGATTACACATACTAAGGAGGCCCATGGAAATAGAGAATATGGTTGGGGATTATTCCAGAAGGGATACTTATTTAGGATAGATAGTTTTCATAGTCAGTACTAACCAATAATATCATCTAATTCATGCTCGGTGTGAGAAAAAAGAGGAAGTATTTGACCTGACTACCATCTAATGAAATATATTCCAACGAGAGAGGATGTGTGGGCATTACACATAAGTGTTGACTGAGTAGAATCTCATTACATGCGAATATAATCTTATCCCATGTGAGGAAGATCTCATTGCATGTGAGTAGGGATACAAATGGAATATTCCCATGTGAATATGGTGAAAAATCACAAATATAGAGGGTTGTGGTATTGAGAGTGCATGTCCCCTATGACACCTCTTCCGTTAGTGGAGGAGGTTGAGAGTATGGGAGGTGGAAAGGTTCTTGATGCCCATCCCTTCTCTGATCCTCAAATCCAGGGGAAGAAAATAGAAGAAAGGTCACAACCTCGTACTAAAAAATCTCGAGGCTTACTCCTAGAAGGATTCCTTAAGAGGATGTGATTACCTTTGTTGAGGATTTCATTCCATATGAGGAGGATCTCATTTTGTGTCACACATACATGGTACATCTTTCATTCTCTACAAAGTATAAGGTTCAAATTTTAAGTCCATGTGTTGAGGAATATATTTGATTTCATTTTAACTTCATGAATCATGAATATATGGGACTCACTCCTTATCCATTGGGATTACATAACTATCTCACATGAATCCCAAGGTGGGGAATGGTGTCAGCAATGCCAGGTTTGAATGGGGTAGAGGAGTGGTAATCACAAGGTCCACATTAGAATCCCTTTACTAAATGGAATGGGGGATTAGCATACATATTCTGAAAAGAAATATGTATGGAATCCTAGGCCAAACTTGATATGGAGTGGGCCATAAGAAAGGGTGTCGTAGGTCACATAAGGACTAAAGTCATAGATAAAACAATACTAGATGGGTGTAGGGGTTTTGGGAACTCATCCTTCATGAAGAGGTGTTAGTAGAAGGGATGGGACATTGGGAGACCTGGGATAGGGGTTTATTGAAGCTCATGGTCTTGAAAATAGGTGATTTAAAAATCTCAGCTGCTTCATGGTGGATAGGGGAATTGAAAAGGAAGAGTTTTCATGAAATATGGTGATCCCTATTTAATATGAAATATTAGTTTGCTAAATGATTGCTACATGATGGTTTAATAATTCATGAAGCCTCATGTAACCATATGGGACTTCCTCCTCCTTGAAGGGTGTAGGAATTCACAAAAGTAATCCCCACTTTAGGTGGAGGTATTTAAGGATGTAAAAAGGGTGTTTCTCAAATCTAGTATTCCATGGATGATTGATTTTGGTTTGGTATGTGATGCTTAGAGTTCTTCACAAATCAGGGTAAATTCAAAAGTCTAAAGTTCAAAGTTTGGACCTTTAGGTTGGAATGAGCTGGGTATTTATAGGAAAATAGGACTCTAAAAGCTAGGTTTTGGTCCATAAAGAAAATGTGGGCATCACGAATGAACCTGGCTCTGTGGGACACACAAATTTGTCCATCCATCCTTTAGTGGGGTAGTAGAGAAACGTTAGAATCATGAAGAGTACCATTATTACCTCATGTGTTCATGGTTTTTTAGGGATCTCCACAACATGGCTTCGTGAAAATGAACCTTATGATGGTTTGGTGGTTTATTTGATTTTGGACTTACTTCCAAATGGTTGTGACCTCCTCGACTAATCATGTGGAATGTATTTCAATACCAAAAAAACCGCCCCTCAAAATGGGGGTTGATGGAAAAAGGATGTATAATAACAACGGAGAATCACTAAAAATATTGAAAATATGATTTTTTAGAAAGCACATTCATGAAGTTGGATTACAATATGTGAATCACAATGATGTAGGAGTGAAGACTATCATAAATCTCAGGGTTATCCGCATGCCTATAAATAATTATTGGGGTGCCCTCAAATAGTACCAGGCATTCACGTGAAGAAAACCTTGTGATCTCTCTTTGATAATCTTGTTACCTATAGGTTACTTTGTATGAAAAGGTAATATTTGAAAACCAGACTTCCTAGATCCTCACACCATGAATTATTCTTAATGGACATTTCATTTCAATCCATTTTTATTTTTTGAAGTATTCTCAACACTTTGGATCTTTATGATTTTTTCCTCCATAAAAAAATTTTCAGAAATAAACTTTTGTGAATCCGGCTTAGAAAATAAACTATGTTTGGGATTTTGTGGCCACTGAAGATGTTTCTTAGGAAGTCCATGTGGATGCTGCCCAAAGGGAAGAAATGGCGAACAACATTATTACTAGGGAGTGTGTTTGAAGCCATTCGAACAACAAATATATTCCTAGGATACTCTCAGAAGCGTAGAATATATTCAATCTATGAAATAGTTTTCCACTGTATGTATTTGGCATGAGGGATGGCATCTTCATCCCTCCTATAAGCAGGGACAAGGTGGATTATTGGTACAAGGTGAACGAGGACAGTACCAATGGTACAAGGCCGCTGCAAGCCATATAAGAAAGGATCACATGCCCATCATAGCGAAAATCCTCTAAAATCTCCTACACAATGTCGATGGGAAGAATCTTGAGGAAGAGTCACATATGCTACAATATCATAAAATCATCAAAGAAGGATTAATAAACATGAAAACATGATGGACTAATGATAGAGATTTGTTCTAAGGTGGTAACTTTCTTTGATCAATGCGATTAAGGATACTAATAATGCACATAGTGTGCTAAATTTATGGCAGAGCTAAGGTAGGTAGGATTAAATGAATTAGTATGGAAATCGTAGTTCCATGTCACCAGCCACATGACATTATACCAGAGTTGTTGAGAATTCATTCTCAAAGGACCAACACATTTCATTTTCATGATGGGGTGGTTAACATCAACCTCTAGGACCTTCACAAAATATATAGGATCCCTATCCTAGAGAAAATCTATGCTGTTTCTATCCATATAGATAATGTGTGGGATTAATGAGAGATCTTTTAAATTATGGAAAACATGTAGATTGATCTGGTGCAAGGAACTGTAAAGAAAAATTAGTGATGAGGGACATCCACTTTAAGAAAAGGTTTTGTTATTTTTTGAATTATCTAGAGGAGCCTAGTGAGTGTGATGATCCATCTAAGAAAATTTTGACTAGGCCCTCCACCTATCCAATAGTATTTCAGCAAGGCAAGGAGGGATCCTACTTGAAGATCCTAGATGAGAGCCAAATATAGTTTTGGGGCTACAACATCTAAAATATGCCTCATCCTATTGTCAGGTTATCCAGATTCACCGCGACACTCATCAACATTTGGATGCTTTTGGTGAGATATATACACATGGGGGTGTGTCCAAGAACATTAATAATGGTAGCCATGCTGGTGATATGGAAACATATTAATCCTAGGATCCAGATTCTGGAGAAGTTATATAAAGTACTCTAGAATATCAAAGATGGGGAGGTGTTGTTGTGCATGTGTGGGTTGTTCAACTTTTTATATAGCTAGGTGGTCGCAGACATGGGGGGTTACAAATATCTAATCCTGATTTCCCCTCTTAAAAATATTTTGTCTGATGATTCCGAAAACCGTGGGATGATTCTCATTAAATCTGGCATGATGGACAAGCTGAACAAGGTCAAGGTGGTGGATTATTTTACCTTTCACCCATTTCCCTTAATGACAGTGGGTAGTAATCGATTATGGATCAGGACCTGAGGAATATCATTCACATCTCTTGGAATTTTGGGAAGGATTGTTAGTGGAAAGGTTTGACTATGAGCCGATCTCAATACATATAACCCACACTGATTTTCAAGGTAGTTCTGGTGCGTGCAAAGGATGACTATGAAGTTATACTTATAGGTACATCCCGAATTCCACCTTTTGGGGATGATGCAGCTCTAGATCATGTTCATGAGTGAAGATTTAATGATGTAAAAAAATATTCTTATATCCACTACTGCGTATGGGATAATTCATGAGTATGAAAATAGTTGGGAAGATTCTTATACAGGTTTAATGTAGAAGTAGTGGACTACCCAGACAATGAAAGAGTGGTCCTTCTACCTTGGTGTTGAGGCTGAGTGCTGGAAAGTGATCATCATGGTGACAAGAATGGGACACATAATGGTGGTAGAATTGTAGCTACAGAGCCAATAGTTTAGGAGCCTTCATTAGAAAGAGGTAAAAAAAGAGGAGTCCCAACACCATGCCCAACACTCCTGTTCAAGTAGACTCGAGAGGATGGGGAACCATCTGGGGGGTTCTGCAGGATGTCTGTTCAACCTCCTAGGAAGCGACTGTGTTAATTAGACAGTCCAAATGATGCCATCTATTATAAGTCTTGGGATAACTGGGACATTTATATGAAATTACAAGGTCTTCATGGAATGTGGGACGACCTCAACATGTATGGTATATGTATAACTAATATTGGTTATTCTAATGATGATTTACCCATTTCCCAGGAAAAGGAGGAACAATATGTGGTAGAGATGGTGGATCTAATGCACTCTCAAGGCACTTCATGTCCTTTAACCGACTAGGTGAGTGTGTTATTAGACATGAAATCCCCTTCAAAACTATAAGTGTCTGAGATGGAGGCACCCTATTCCTTTCCTGATGAATCAATTGAATCTAGGGGAGATGATTCTCATAAATGGATCCCCCCAAAGAGTGGTGATATCATAGCATTCATTAGGGAATTTTAAAACATATCAGAGTAATATTTAACTCACTTTACCATGTTTCACCTTCCATAATTCTTTATTTAGATTATCCATCTAAAATATGTTCCATGTAAGAGGATGTTGTGCAAGGAACCCCAACTAGTGGGGATGGAAGTGCACTGATAGGTGTAGAGGAGTATGCTCTAGGGCCTTTGCTCAGGGTAAAAGTGGCTGGTTGGCCAACTAATATTGAGGAAGTCAGGGAAAACACCATAGAATGTTTAGATCTCCCTGTCATCTATAGTGGGCCAAGCCCTAGAATTACAATGTCAGTGACACACAAGATTGATCTATTGGTTCACAACTTTTGAAATTCCCCAATCTTTGTGGAGTTATACTTGTCAACTACTTATTATATTAACTAGAATTATTCTTTTATGAACACTATTGGGGGTATCCTAGGCTGTTTTATCAGAAATGGATGGAGAATTCAGGGTCCCTTTTCTGATAGGGGTGTTGGTCCATGTGGAGATGGTCATTTGAGTTGATAAGGCCATGGCCTCTGGCGAACATTTGGTTGTGTCTGCAAGTTATTCCACTAGTGGGGAGGAACTCGGGGCTAGAATTATGGAATCCATACTTATTATTACATAACTTTTCATTACATTAAAATTAAAGGATCTATAAAGTTTAGTGTCTTGGAAAAAAGGTTCTTAATACAATAAAACATATAACATTCGTTTAATCCTCTTGAAATGATTCTTCAAATTTTCCTCTTAAGTATAATTACTTTATCTCATAACCTAGGTACATACATCAAAGGAAAGGGTGAGAAGAAGAGCCAGTAAGGAAAACAAGTGACATAGTTTAAATGTGAACTTGAGATATAATAATAAAAACAAGGAAAATATCATAAAGGCACAATAAATAAGAATATAATAATAGTAATAACTTGAAATAGTACATCAAAATAAGGATAAAACATTTAATTTAGTCATCCATACGAATATAATCAAGGTCCATTCCCAAGGATTCATAAAAATCACCTTGGTTTTTCACGAGGGTATTATAAAACTTTTCATCTCTAGAGATTAATTTCTTTACCCAATCAATTAGAGTGATATTAGGGTGAACCCTTAATATGTATTTATTTTCATGTGATCCACATAGATCATAATCAAACATTTCATAAAAAACCCAAATAAAATAAAAGAAATGGGTTTCATATCAAAATCATTACATTTTAAAAAGTCTTTAAAACATGATCATTATATCATTTATAACCCATGGAAAGGGAATTACAGTTCAATGTATGTACATTCCAGAATCAAATATATTATTTTTATGTCTTTATGAATACCCCTGGAAATTAAATAGGTTTGGGTATTCCCATAAATAAAATAAGACAATTTTTTGAGAAAAATAGAGAGATTTTGATATGAAAATTCTACTACATAACGACTATACAACATGGTTGTAGAAATCATTAAAAGAAGAAGAGACATGAGTCAACCATTGATAAAAGACTGATAATATAGTAGTGGTATAGAATAAAATGGAAATAAGAACATGGTATGGAAACATGAAATGAATACCATAAAAAAGATAATTTGAAAGAATTTTTTTTTTCCAATTCCCCTTCAAAAATTCGGCAGCCTAATGGCATCACATAAAAATTAAGAAAATAAGTTCATGAGAGTGGAAAGGGTATATAATAATTTGGAAATTAAAGGAAATATATAAGGATATAGAATAAAATACCCCAACATAATAAAATGGAAATTTAAATTAAATAACATAAAAGAAGTCTTGACTAAAAGAGGCGGGTGAAAGGTTCCCTTACCTTGAAGAGTAACTTCAAAAACTCGATGGTTGGGACCTTGGAGGGATTGAAGGAATCTTAGGATGACTCACTTGGAGGTAAAAACACCATAGATTTTTTAAGGAGGAATTTGGAATGAAAGGAATGAAGGAATGGGTTGGTATTTATAGCAAAAGTGAGGGAATATTTTATTAATTTCCATGGGACACCTCATTAGTGGTATTAGAAAAACTGTGGGCTTTCCCATGAAATTTTCTCATGGTATTGGCCACCTGGGAAACCTCATAACATATTTTATTCCTCAAGATTCAACCATAATTATCACATCATTAATACATCCTTAATTATGTCATTAAACTTACCAAAAACTCAAAACTATATTTTTACTATTCACTAAAAATTTATCTATTTCAAGAAAATCCCCAAAATTCACTCTAACCATTTTGACAGACAGAGTCCAAAATTGAACTCCATTTTATGAAAATTAATTTCATTTTAAATTAAATATAATAAATAAAATACTAATACTTGACTAATAATTTATAAAACATTTATTTACTTACACTATGATATAATTATATCATATTACCACTTAAAATGACTAAAACATGTTAATACCTCCTTAGGTGATGTTACTATTCCATTGGTAAAATTACCATCCATAAGGGTAAAATTACCATTCCAAAGGGTAAAGTTACTATTCACTAAAAAAATATTTTGATCTCATTGAACCATATTTTCACCTTGACTACAACCATGTATGTCATATTTTTGAAAAGCATTTCACAGAAAACGTTATTCAATAATAAAATATTCTTTACTATTCATCAAAAACCACTATTCATAAAATATTATTAATCAAATCGAAACATATTATAAAAATTATAAAAATACATCCTAGTTCAATATTGAGATTTGAAATTAAAAAATGATTATTTTTTCAAAACAATTCTCTATGTATGAAAAATCTCTTAAAAGTAAAAATTTTGACTTCTAAAATCAATTTATCAAATTTTCCTCAATTAAACATATGATTTTTTTAGAAAAGTTATTCCTAAAACTGGAATGATGAAAAAAAAAATTTATTTATAAAGAGTTACTAAGGCCTCTTTACATAAACCATTATAAGGTAGCATAGGACATAAGAGTAAGGCATGAAATGGTGATAGAATCATGGGGTGGCTTAGTCAACATTTCCCAAGTAGTGATTTATATCAACATGAATATCTCCCCTAAGTGATTCTATTCAATCGTAATGTGTTGATGTTTGGATTGGTCTTGGTCCATCGCGAATCCCAGCAACACCACCTCTTTCCCATTCTTAGAAAAATGGGCTTCATCTGGCCTGAGTCTACTAGATGATCCCATCAAATCGTCTTTCTATATTAATTAATTGTGACCATTTGTATTTGTAAACAATAACCATAATGTTAAGAGTATAGTTTCAAATGTTCATATTGACCAACGGTCATATAATAGTCAAAAACCAATGGTATCATTTTAATTATACTCACTTCATTAATAAAAGGATATAGTTTTCTTGTGTATAAAATAACACAAAAATCCAAGAAAAAAATATTATCCAAATGTTCGGGTCGTTACATTCTACCCCCCTTAAGAAATTTCTTCCTCAAAATTTCAACTCATACCCTCAGAATAGAAAAGGTGTGGGTACATCTGCCTCATAGACTACTCTGGTTCCCACATGGCTTATTCACATTTTTAGCTCCTCTACAACACCTTAACAATGTGGGTAGTCTGGTTGCATAGAACATTATCTCTACGATCCGATATCTCAACCGCATGCTCTTCATAATAGAGATCATGCTCTAGTTGTACCATCTCTGGATTTAGTACATGTGAAGGTTCACTTATTTACTTCTCCAAGAGAGAAACATGGAAGACATCATGATCTTGTGATAGATTTAAAGAAATTTGAAGCTGATTTTCCACTGATCATATGAGATAATGGATTTCATAGGGTCTAATGTACCTATGGTGGATCTTCCCTTTATTCTGGAACCTAATGACTATCTTCCAAGGTGATATTCTAAGAAGTACTTTATCACCAACACCAAACTCCATGTCCCTTCGACGGCTGTCGGCATAGCTCTTTTGTCGAATTTTGGCACCTTAATGTGTTGTAGGATAGCATGAACTTTTTCTGTCATCTCTTGCACAATATTAGGCCAAAGAAAATTTCTCTCACTAGCTTCATTCAAACAAGTATGAGTTCTACACTTCTTCCCATATAGTGCTTCATAGGGTTCCATTTCAATACAGAGATAGAATCTATTACAATAAGTGAACTCCACTAATGGTATTTATTGATCCCATCCTCCTTTATAATCCATTGAACATGTTCTCAACAAGTCATCAAGTGTTTGAATAGTCCTTTCAGATTGAACATCGGTTTGGGGGTGATAGGTGGTACTGAAATTCAATTCGATACTCATAGAATTTTGAAGACTTACCCATAATTTTGAAGTGAACCTTGGATCATGATTAGATACGATAGAAAGTGGAACTCCATGAAACCATAAAACTTCCTTCATATAAATTTTGGAATGTTTATAAAGAGATAAATATTCTTGAATAGAGATAAAATGGGATGTCTTAGTGAGACGATCCACTATAACCCAAATAGCATTGGTTTCTTTGGAAGTTCTTGAGAGACCGGGGACAAAGTCCATAGTGATATTGTACCACTTCCATGTTGGTATGGGTAGTGGTTGTCATACCCTTTAGAAACTTGTTTTCTCTACCATCACTTTCTAAAAAACCAGGAACCTTTTAGTGTAGTCATAAATCTCCCTTTTCATATTATCACACCAATAATGATCACAAAGTTACCTATAAAATTTCGCGCTTCTAGGATATATAGAAAATATAGAGCTATGAGCTTCATAGATCAAATCCTTCATTATGTTTTTAATAGATGGAGCACATTGTCTTAAAGAAATTTTATTACACCTTCTTGATCAATATTGAAATTAGGAAACTTCCCATCATTCACAGCATCAACCTCTTTTAGTAACAAAGGGTATTTTTTCTGAGCTTTCTTGATCTTCTTTAGTAATTATGGTTGAGAAATCATTCAGGAATGGTTTGATGACGTCCCTTCCCTTATAATTACCATTTCCATTTTCACTAGGTATTGGGTCAAGGGATATCTTTGAATCCTTATCATGGATAGAACAATTGGGTCTTTTCTAATTAATGCATCACCAACTTTGTTTTATTGTCCAGGATGATAATGAATTGAAAAATAGTAGTCCTTAAGAATTTCCAACCATCTCCTCTATCTCATGTTAAATTCCTTTTGTCTAAAAACATAGATCAAACTATTATGTTCTATGTATATATCCCATTTCTCCCCATAAAGATAGTGAATCCATATTTAGGGAGAAAATGACCGCAGTTAGCTCCAGATCATGTGTAGGATAGTTCTGCTCATGAGTCTTCAACTGTTGAGATTCATAAGCAGTGAATTTTTCATTTTTCATTAGGACGCACCCAAGACCCTTCAAATATGAATTGATAGAAGTAAGAAATTCCTCTTTACTTGAGTTCAGAGTTAACATAGGTGTAGTAACCAATCTCATCATAATCTCTTGTAAAATTTCCCCACACTCCTTTATCCAGATGAGCTTGACCCCTTTTTAGTTAACTTGGTTAATGGATTATAAAGTCATGAAATGTTTTTAAAAATCCTCATGTAATATCCTGATAATCCAGGGAAACTACAAATCTCAGTTATTATTGTAGGTTGAGGCCACTCCTCTACAACCTTTTCCATTACACAGTCAATTGTGATTCCTTCATTTGTTACAATGAGCCCCAAGAAAGAAACTTGTTGTAACCAAAATTCACATTTTCCAAACATTCCAAAAATCTACTCATTCAGTAGAGTTTTTAAAATAACCCTTAGAATATCCTCATGATCCACACAACTTTTAGAATATATCAGAATATCATCACTAAAAACTATCACAAGGTTATCAAGGTATTCCATAAAGACTCTATTAATCAAATACATAAAAATAGAAAGTGCATTAGTCAGTGTAAAGGGCATAAAAACAAAATCATAATGCCCATATCTTGACTGGAAGGTAGTTTTTTGAATATCTTCCTTCTTCTCCCTCAATTGATGATAACCAGATCGAAGATCAATCATAGAGAAGAATTGAGCCTCACAAATTTGGTCAACAAACTCACCAATTCATGGAAGAGGGTATTTTTTCTTCAATGGGACCCCATTCAGTTCCCCATGATCAATGCATAGCCGCATTGATCCATCCATCTTCTTTACAAAGAGAACATGTACTCCCTAAGGAGACACACTCGGTCAGAAAACCACTTCTCTAAAAGATCTTGGAGTTGATTCTTTAATTCCTCTAGCTCTACATTTTCCATCTTATATGAGGTCTTTGAAATCGAATGAGATCCATGTACTAGTTCATTGTAGAACTCTACCACTCTTTCTTGGGGAGGTCTGGGTAACTACTTAAGAAATACGTTAATGTATTCCCTGATTATGGGGTCATTTTCTATCCTTATACACTAATTTACATATTTTTATTCATTGATCAACTCTACAAAAATTATATTGGAAATTATTCTATAAAATGATCAGGTTTTGATATATCTCTTTGAAATATAACTGTGGGTTTTCTATTCATGACTACTAATATTTCTTTGCTTCTTGAATTTTATCGTAGCATTATACTTTGGGATCCAACCCATACCTATTATAATGTTTAATTACAGCATGATAATGACTAATAGATTTGTGATAAGACTATTAATACTAATGTAAATACTAGAGTTTCAAAACACTAACGATGCTTGGATAATCCCATAAGGAGTATTGACAGATAACTCTACTTTTTGAAACTCAGTGGTTGATTCTAAATTTTGTTAAAACATGTAGAAAATAAAGGAATTCCTAGAACCATAATCAAAAAAAGTATTTTCTATATTTGAGAAAAAAAAACAGTACCTTCCACCACATCATTTGGAGCTTCAACATCAGCTATCATGATGGAAAAATCACAACCTTTCTCCCCTGTCCTTTGATGGGGATGATGGTGATTCCCCTCCACTTCCCTCAGATTTGGACTGTGATTAGAAAATTTCACAAGTTTTTTATACTTATAGAATTGGAATTCAGGTATTAACTTCATAATATTCCCTTTGTCGTTAGTGTTGGTAAGTTGAGGCTCCACATCACTATGAAAATTCCGTGCGATATTTCCATCTCTTCTACACTTGTAGCACTTCCTGTTCCCAAGAAATAGGTTCCCTAAATGTTTCTTCCCACATTTATTACATGTAGGATGTTATTATTTCATGCCTCCTCTTTCCTAATCAAATATCCTCCATAAGATTGGATTCATTGATCTCTCCCTGTCATTGTATTTATGAGACCACTACATCCCACTAAACTCTAGTTCAACTTTCAGAGCACTCCTCACGATCTCCACAAAGCTATCATAGTTTTGATTTTATGGATTCTTTCATAGATTAGTTATTAGTCTACCAAATAAATCTATTAACATTCTAATTAGGACCCATGAAAAATCTTGAGGTGTAACAATAAATTATTTTGAAGTTCATCTCATAACTTCCAACAGATTAATTCTCTTCTACTTCAGCTCAAGAAACAACTTCTACATTTTTGTTCTCATCGAAAGATGGAAATACCTATTAAATAAGATCCATCTGAACTCTTCCAAATCCATAGATTGAAACTCCACTCTTAGAATCATGTTTTTTATTAGTTCCCACCACTGATCATGTTCTCCCTCTATGCGGTAAACAACAAAGGTGACCTTCTCTTGTTCTGAACAATGGATCACATAAAATATGTTCTCGATAGAGATGATACACTGTTCAACAATCAATGGGTCGGTAGATCCACTAAATATTGGAGGTCTTTGACACATAAAAGACTCAATAGAATGTTTTTCCCTTTGCTGTGAAATTGTTCTCTCATCTTGATTAAAATTATTTCCCAAAACATAAGTTAGCTGGTTCATCATTCCCATGAAAGTTTCCATTCTAGCTTCCATCAGAGGGTCGTCAGTGCATTGTCCATTACAGTCACCATTTGTACTGTTTCACCTATTTCCCACCATTTTATAAAAGAATAAAACATTAGTGGTAAACTTATTTCATTTATCAATCTTTTAACTATAAAGGATTTTATGTCTTTAAACTTCTTGCTAAAAAATATTATTCTTTAATAACAATTACATTTCTCTATAAATCATCAATAATTAATAATAAAAAGCTTGTGAATAACAAAAAATATTCCCCAGGAGTGTCAAACCATGAGTGAAGAGAGGCCCGTTTTCATGCACCAGTTCTCATTTGTGTCTAGATCAAAGCGGTGTTTTCAGGTTTTTCCCTAAGATACATCTGTGCCAGAGCCACATCCACATGTTCTTACCCAGAAAGGGATTTATTTGTTTTGAAACCACTTATTTAATATTTCACCAAAATCCATGGAGGTTTTCCTATATTTAAACTTTTATATAGGGTTCTTCTTAATTTTTTCATAGCCTCATTTCCACAAATAACTAAATTGTCCTTTGATACCAGCAATGGAATCCTGCCTTCTTATTATATAACTTTTCATTACATTACAAACATATGATATTTTAAGTTTAGTGTGTTTGAAAAACGATACACAATACATGAAAAAATATATCATTTTTTAATAATCTTGAAAGGATTTTTGAAATTCACATACTAAATAAAATTACTTCATCTCATAATTTGGAGAAATACATCAAAGGAAAGGGTTAGTAGAAGGCCTACTAAGGAAAACAAGTGAAATAATTTACATGTGAACTTGATCGATATCAATAAGAACATGGGGAATATCATAAAGCTATGATAAATAGGCATATAATAATATTAATAGCATGGAATATGACATGAAAATGTGGCTACAACATATAATTTAGATATTTATAAAAATATCACCAAGGTCCATCCCCAAGGTCACATAAAAATTAACAAGGTTATTCATCAAGGTATCATAAAACATTTCACATCTGGAGAATAATTCCTTTACCCAATGGATTGGATAAATATTAGAGTGAACCATTAATATATCATTACTTAAATGTGATAAAAATATATCATAAGAAAAAATTTCATAAATAACAAAAATAGAATAAAAGAAATGGGTTTTATATGTAAGTCATGACATTTTAAAAAGTGCTTAAAAACATGATCATTATGTCATTTAGAAACCCATGGAAATGGAATGAGGGTTTTATGTATGTAAATTCCAGAATAAAATATAAAATATATATGTCTTTAGTAATTCCCCTATAAATTAAATAGAATTGGGTATTCACATAAATAAAATAAGATATTTATTGAGAAAAAGAGAGATATTTTGAGACAAATATTTTACAGTACATCGGTTGTGCAACATTGTTTTAGGAAACATTAAAAAGAGAAGGTAAATGGGAAACACATTCATAAAATAATCATAATATAGGAGTGGGGCATAATTAAATGGGAATAAGATCATGGTATGGAAACTTGAAAAACATACCACATAAAAGAGAATTTGTAAGAAAAAAAGTTGTGAATTACCATATGAAAATTCAACAGCCTAATGGTATCGCTTAAAAATTCATAAAATATATTAATGATAGAGGAATAGGTCTCCAATAATTTGGACATAACTGTAAATCAATAAAGATACATAATAACATACCGCAACATAATAAAATAGACATTTAAAAGCCATAAAATAAAATAAGTCTTGAATAAAAGAGGAGGGTGAAAGGTTCCCTTACCTTAAAGAGTAAATTCATAAACTAAAAAGTTGGAACCTTGGGGGGATTGAGGGAACCTTGGAAAGACTCCATGGGAGATAAAAAGTCCATATATTCATTGGGGAGGAATTTTGAATGAATGGAATGAAGGAATGGGTTGGTATTTATAGAAAATGTGAGGGAATATTTTATTAATATCCAAGGGACACCTCATTAGTTGTATTGGAAAAACCATGGTAATTCTCATGAAAATTTTCCATGGTAATGGACACTTATGACACCTCATAACATATTTTATTCCTGAATATTCTACCAGCATTATTACCTCATTAATGATGTCATTAAACTTATCAAAAACTCAAAACTTTATTTTTACTATTCAAAAAAAAATTCAACTATTTCAGAAAAATTCCAAAAATTCTCCCTAACCATTTCTCGCTTTATAGAATCCAAAAGTGAACTCCATTTTATAAATATTAATTTCATTTTAAATTAATTTAAATAAATAAAATAATAATACTTGACTAATAATTTCTAAAAGATTTATTTACTTACACTATGATATAGTTATATCACATTAACCCTTAAGATGACTAAAACATATTTATACCTCCTCATGTGATGTTACTATACCATTGGTAAAATTACCTTTAATAAGGGTAAAATTACATTTCCAATTAAAAAAGTTATTATTCACAAAAAATTATTTTGTACTTATTGAATCACATTTTTCACCAAGATTACAACCATGTATGTCGTACTTTTGAAAATCATTTCACATAAAAAGTTATTTAATAATAATTTTTTACTATTCATCAAAAAACAATATTCATAAAAAAAAACTATTCATTAAACATTATTCATCAAATTAAAACTTCTTAGAAAACTTCTAAAAAATCATCCTAGGTTAATTTTGACATTTTAAATTCAAAAAAGATGTTTATTTCTTCATAATAATTTTATATCTATGAAAAATATCTAAAAAGTACAATTTTTTACTGTTAAAATCAATTTATCAAATTTTTCTTAATTAAATAGTTTCTTTATTAGGAAAATCTATTCCTAAAACAAGACTGAGGAAATAAAAATTATTTGTATAAAAATTAACTAAGGCCTCATTACATAACCCATTCTAATGCTCGCATAGGACCTAAGAGTATACAGTGAAATGGTGATAGAATCTTGGGGTGGCTCAGATGACATCTCCCAATTGGGTATTTCTTTCAACTTGAACTTCTCCCATAAGTGATTCAGTTCAATCTTAATGTGTCTATGTTTGGCTTGGGCTTGGTCCAGAGCGAAGCCCAGTGACGCCACTTCCTTCCCATGATCTGAAAAAATGGGGTTTGTACAGCCCGAGTCTACTAGATGAAGCTATCAAATCATCTTTCTGTATTAATTAACAATGATCATTTTTATTTATAAAAAATAATCATAATGTTAAGAGTATAGTTTCTAATGATCATATTGACCAATGGTCATATAAGAGTTGAAATCCAACGATCTAATTTTAATTATACTCACTTAATTAATAAATGGATATTGTTTTGTTCAGTACAAATTAACACACATATTTAGGAAACAAATATTATTCATAATTTCATGTTGTTACATTATTCCCCCCTACCCTTAAGAAATTTCGTCCCCAAAATTTCAACTCGTACCCTTAGAAGAGAAGGTTGTGGGTAATTATGCCTCATAGACTCCTTTAGTCCCCATGTGGCTTCATCTCATTTTTGGTTCCTCTACAACACCTTAACAAGGCAGGTAGTCTTGTTGCGTAGAACATTGTCTCTAAGATCCATGATCTCCACCAAATTCTCCTCATAAGAGAGGTCATATTCCAATTGTACCATCTCTATATTGATTACATGTGAAGGGTTGGGTATGTACTTAATCAAGAGGGATTCATAGAAGAAATCATGAAATTGAGATATATTTGGAGGAAGTGAAAGCCGATAGGAAACTCTTCTTAAAAGATCAAGGAATTCATAGGGGCCAATGTACCTAGGTTTGAGCTTCACATTCTTACCAAACCCCATGACTGTCTTCTAAGGTCAGATTCTAAGAATGACTTTATCACCAACATCAAACTCCATGTCTCTTCAATGGTTGTCGGCAGAGCTCTTTTGTTGACTCTGAGCATCATTAATGTTTTGTTGGATGGCATGATCATTTTCTATCATCTCTTGCATGAGATTAGGCCTAAGTGTCTTTCTCTCACAAGCTTCATCCCAGCAAGTATGAGTCATACATCGGTTCCCATATAGAGATTCATAGGGTTCCATTTGAATGATAGAATGGAAACTATTACTATAATAGAACTCAACTAATGGGAGATGTTGATCCTATCCACCTTTAAATTCCATTGAGCACATTCTCAACATGTCATATAGTGTTTGAATAGTCCTTTCAGATTGGTCATCAATTTCGGGGTGATAGGCCATACTGAAATTCAATTTGGTACATAGATCATGTTGAAGACTTCTCCAGAATAGTGATGTGATCCTTGGATAACGATCCAATATGATAGAATGTGGAACTCCATACACCCTTACCACTTTATTCACATAAATACCGACAAGTGTATCAAGAGAAAAAACATCCAAATAGATATAAAATGGGTATTCTTTGTGAGATGGTCCACTATAACCAAAATCACATTGTTTCCTTTGGATGTTATTGGGAAACCAATGACAAAGTCCATAGTGATATTGTATAACTTCAATTCTTGTATGGGTTGTGGTTGTTATACCCCTTTAAGAAGTTTTCAACATTCCTTCAATTATTGACATACAAGGCACCTTTTATTATAGTCAGTAATCTTCCTTTTCATATTATCCCGCCAATAATGATCACAAATGTCCCTAAACATTTTTGTGCTTCTAGGATGTATAGAGAAAGTATATTTATGAGCTTCATCAAACCACTTCTTCTTTATTTTTGGAATAGATAGAAAACATACTCTTGTATGAAATTTAAGTACACCTTCTTGATCAATATTGAACTCAGGAAACTCCACATTCTTCATAGCCTCAAACTTATTTTTCAATAATGTTTCTTCTTTTTGAGCTTTATTGATCTTCTCTAGTAATGGCGGTTGAGAAATAATTTAGGATAGGGTTGATAATGTCCCTTAACTTATAATTCCTATGTGAATTTTCATTATGTATTGGGTAAAGGGACCACTTTGAATCCTCATCATGGACAAAACAACGAGGTCTTTCCTACTTAATGCATTAAAAACATTTTTTTCTCTTCCAAGATGATAATGAATTGAAGAATCATAGTATTTAAATAAGTTCCAACCATCTCCTCTATCTCATTTTCAATTCCATTTGTGTGAAAATATATTTCAAACTTTGATGGTTTGTGTATATATCACATTTCTCCCTTTAAATATATTGTATCCATATCTTCATAGAAAAAATTACAACAACTAGCTCCAGATCATTCGTAGGATAGTTTTTTCACGAGTCCCCAACTGTTGATATGAATAAGAAATGAATTTGTCATTTTTCATGAGGACACACCCAAGAACCATTAGAGATTCATTGCTAAAAACAATGAATCCTTCTCCACTTGAGAGAAGATTTAACACAAGTGTAGTCACTAATCAGTTCTTTAGCTCTTGGAGACTTTAGCCAAACTCCTTTTTCTAGATTAACTTGAGTCCTTTTTGAGTTAACTTGTTTAATTAATTAGAAATTTGTGAAATTTTTTTCACAAACCTCATATAATATCCTATTGATCCTAGGAAACTATGAATATCAATTATTGTTATAGGCTAAGGCCAGTCCTCTACAA
Source organism: Viscum album (assembly GCA_963277665.1). Lineage (NCBI taxonomy): Eukaryota > Viridiplantae > Streptophyta > Magnoliopsida > Santalales > Viscaceae > Viscum > Viscum album. Next base: position 1,669,811,604 of record OY728155.1, read on the forward strand.
CCTTTTCCTTTAAAGGGTCAGATGTTATTTCTTCATTGGTTACAACATGCCCCAAGAAATAATCTTCTTTTATCCAAAATTCAAATTTTCTATACTTTTTAAAAAGCCTCACCTTTGGTAGATTTTGAAATATTACCATTATATGATCCTAATTCTCCTCCTGACTTTAATAATTTATGATAATATCATCAATAAAAACTAAAAAAAAAGTTATCAAGGTAGTCCTTAAAGACTCTATTCTTGAAATCCATAAAAATAGAAGGTGAATTAGTCTGTCTGAAGGGAATAAAAAGGAACTAATAATGACCATATCTTGATCAGAGGGTGATTTTTTGAATATCTTCCTTCTTCAACCTCAATTGATTTAACCAGATTGAAGATCAATCTTAGAGAATAATTGAGCCCCACGAAGTTGGTCAAATAAGTAATTAATTCTTGGAAGAGGATATTTTTTCTTCACTGTGATCTCGTTCAATTATCTATAATCAATTCATAGTTGCGTTAATACATCCATATTCTTCACAAAGATAACAAGTACACTCCAAGGAGACATACTCAATCTGATAAACCCCTTCTCCAAATGATATGTGAGTTGGTTATTTAATTCCTCCAAATCCACATTTTCTATCCTATATGGGGTCCCTGATATCAGATGAGATCTAGGTATCTGTTCTTTAGATAACTCTACCACTCTTTCTATGGGAGGTTAGGGTAACTCCTCAGGAAATATGTCAATTTATGCATAGATGATGGGGACATTCTCTATCCTTATACTATAATTTCCTTTTTTTCTTCACCGATCATCTCTATTAAGAATTATATAAGAGGTCCTTTTAGAGAAAGATTAGGTTGAGATATCTCTCCTTTGAAGATTACTGTAGGTTTTCAATACAATACTACTAACATTTCCTTGCTTCTACATTTGTTCTTAACATTATACTTTGAGACCTATCCCATAACTACTATTATGTTGAATTCTATCATGGTAATGACTACAAGATTTATGATAATATTTCTCTCCCTAAAGTAAATACCAATGTATATAAACATTGATGATGCTTGTATAATCTAACCATTAGTCTTGACAAATAACTCTACTTTTAGCAATTCAATGGTTGATTCTAAATTCCTTCCAAACATTGATGAAATAAAGGAATGTGTAGAACTAGAATCAAACAAAGTATTTTATAGCTTTGATAGAACAAAAAGAGTACCTTCCACCACATCATTTGGAGTTTCAATATCAGCTGTCATGATAGAAAAAGCATGACCTTGATCCATTGGACTTTGCTGAGGCTGATGGTGATTCCACGTCACTACCTTCAGATTTGGATAGTGATTGGAATAGTGCCCAAATTGTCTACAAATATTTAATTGGACATCACGTTGGGCCTGTAAAATTATCCCATTGTCATTAGTGTTGGGATGGTGAGTCATCACCGCATTACGACAATTTTGCGTGCTATGGAAATCTCTTTCACACTTGAAGCACTTCCCGCTCCTAAGCAGGAAGCTCCCAAATGCTTCCTTACACATTTATTACATGTGGGAAATTTCACTTGCTTGCCTAAAATTCCTAGATCGAAGGACCTCCATAGGCTAGGATCCATTAATATCATCTTTTCATTGAATTTATGAGACCTCTACGGCTCACGGAACTCAAGTTCGACTTTCATATCACTCTGCAAAATCTCTTCAAATCTATCATAGCCTCGGTTGACTAGATTCTTACATAGATGAGGTATTAGTACACCAATGAATCTAGAAACATTCTCATTAGGATACATGACAAAGATTTAGGTTTATCAGGAATTTATTTTGATGTTTAACTCTTAGATTCCATTAGATTCATTGTATTTATGCTTTAGCTCGTGAAACTCCTCAATTTTTGTCCTCATCGAATGAGGGACTTACTTTTCGAAAAAGATCCCTATGAACTATTCCCACTCCATATCTTCAACTTCCACTCTTGGCCCCATGTTTTTAATCAGTTCCCACCATTGACCAACTTTTCCCTCTATGCGGTAAATAGCTAGACTGATCGTCTCTTGTTTTGAATAGCGGAGCACAAAAATGATCTTCTTGATAGAGATGATCCATTGTTCATTAATCAATAAGTTAGTAGATCCACTGAAGGTTGGTGGTTATTGACACATAATGGAACCAACATAATTTTTTTCCCTTCGCGGTAAAATCGATCTCTTAGCTTTATTCAAGTTATTTCCCATAACTTGAGTCAGTTGGTTCATCATTCAAGTGAAATTTTCCATTATGGCTTCCATCGGAGGGTCATCAACACATGGTCCATTGAAGTCACCATTTCTATGGTTCCTCTTATTTCCCTCCATTTTCTAAAAGACTAAATCAGTAGTAAGAAACTTATTTTATTTAGAAATATTTAAACTATAGTGGATTTTATGTCTTAAAAAATCATTCTTAGACATATTATTCTTTAATAACAATTAAATTTCTCAATAAATTATTTATAATGATTCATAAAAATATTTTTATTAACCAAACATATCCCCAAGGAGTGTCAAACTAGGAGTGCATCAAGACCCATTGTTGTGCACCAGTTCCCATTTGAGTCTAGCTCAATGTTGTGTTTTGGGTTTTACCCCTTGATAAATCTGTTCCAAAGCCACATCCACTTGTCTATAATAAGAGAGAGATTTATTTGTCCAAAAACCACTCACTTAATATTTAACCAAAATACTAGGATTCTCAAAAAACATTAAACTGTTATATAGGGTTCTTTCTAATGTTTTCATAGCCGCATTTCCACAAATGACTAAACTATCCTTTGATACCAACTATGTAATCCCGAATACTTATTACATAACTTTTCATTACATTAAAATAGAGGATCTTTAAAGTTTAGTTTCTTGAAAAAAGGTACATGATACATGAAAAAATATAAATTTATTTTAATCCTATGGAAAGGATTATTGAAATTTTCATCCTATGTACAATTACTGCATCTTATAACCTAGGGACATACATCTAAGGAAAGGTTGAATAGAAGGCCCAGTAAGGAAAAAAAGTGAAATAGTTTACATGTGAAATTGAGCTATATCAATAAGAACAAGGGGAATATCATAAAGTCATGATAAAGGGGAATATAATTTTGTTCCATGATTACATCCATGTATGTCATATTTTTGAAAATTATTTCACTCAAAATGTTATTTAATAATAAATCATTTTTCTACTATTCATCACATACTATTCATAAAAACACTATTCATAAAATATTATTCATCAAATTGAAACTTCTTAGAAAACATCAAAAAATCCAGTCTAGGTTAATTTTGACATTTGAAATTTAAAAATGATGTTCATTTTTCAATAATAATTCTCTATGTATGAAATATATCTGAAAAGAATAATTTTTAATTGTATAATGAATTTAACAAATTTATATTAATGAAACATATGATTTAATATGAAAAAATATTCCTAAAATAGGAATGATGAAATAAAAATTATATCTATACAATGTTACTAAGGCCTCATTACATAACCCATTATAACACCCACATATGACCTAAGAGTAAGTTGTGAAATAGTGATAAAATCTTGGGTTTCCTAAGAAAACATTTCCTGAGTGGTGATTTCTATCTACTTGGACATATCCTGTAAGAGATTTCATTCAAGATTAATGTCTTCATGTTTTTCTTGGGCTTCGTCCAAAGCGAATCTCAGCGACGCCACCTCATTCCCACGCTCAAAAAACTGGGCTTCGTATGACCTGAGGCTACTGGATGTGGCCATCGACTCTTCATCTGTACAAATTAACCGTGATCATTTGTATTTATAAAAAAAATCATAATGTTACGAGTATAGTTTCCAACATTTATATTGACCAACGGTCATATAACAGTCTAAACACAACAGTCTCATATTAATAATACTCACTTAATTAATAAAAGGATATCGTTTTGTTGAGTACAAAATAAAAGAAAAATTCAGGAAACAAATATTATTCAAAAAATAGATTTGTTATCGGTTGGGACAACATTTTTGAGGTGGGATCAAGTATGTACAACCAACCTCATGACATAGAGTCCACCCCATCTGATAGAATGTAAGAGGAGGATCCTCTCATTGAACTCTTGGATGTGTTTCCATAATATTATCTTGAAGATATTTAAGAGATGGTTGATTACGAAACTGATACAGTTGAGGAAATTGATTCATCAAGGGTTAGACATGTATGTGCATCAAAACGTTAGTTGACCTGGCCCCAAAGATATTAGTAGTGGGCTAGATGAGGTCCCTCCACCATTGGTTGCACAGACTGTGCACCATAGGAGAATATACTCGAGGTCTTCATCCTCTTATCCATAACTTTATTACTTAGATATTTTGAGAAGGAAGTCAACATATTGATATATCGTTGTGTTAGAAATAGTTTAACAACATCTGGACGCTTCAGAAGGCCAACCAGGACATCCAACACATGGAAGAACAAACAAACACGTATCCAAACTTCATCGAAACTCAATCAATGATCATCACCAATTGAAGGATCAATTATATATGGATGAGCATAAAATAATTCTTCCTTCGCTTTAAGTGGTTTATCTCTATACAGAGTGGGACTAGGTGTATATTAGGGCCAATGAGCATTGCCTAGTGGATGGTGAGGAAGAAACAGAGTTAAAGAGGCAGTATTAAACAATGGAGGCCACACAACAAAGTTTGGGGTGGGGGGATACAACACTCGATTAATGGGCCATATCCACATGAGAAATATTTCAAGGATTCATAAAAGACTTCAACATGTGGATGCACACTGTTTTTGTCACTATTTTTTTGCTAATTCTTTATACTTTTTATGGGTGCATAGAAACACCCTTTATCACTTTAACTATCAAACTTTGATCATACATGTGAAAAAACAAATGGAAAATCCCTAAGCTCACATGGGTCATGACCAGTACAACAAACAATGGATGACCACTTATTTTTCCACTTTTTATGAGAGTGTTTCATACTTTTAAAAAACATGGTGTCTTATATTAAAAAATGACCACTAGGAGTGTATGGGATGAGAGAGGTTGGAGATGGAAGACACAACTCTTATAAAATCCAAATGTCTTTTCCTAACATGCTCTAGTGCATGAATGGGATAATATCAAGGGCATTGCATTCTCTCTGATAAAAAGGGGAATACGAATTTTGAATCATAATGCACAAAATTTGGAACAAAATGGGAGTTTCATAGTGATATAGGACAACTGCGGACCATGTTCAAAACAAAGCATCCATATCATCAGTCTGGAATGAGGAAAAGAATAAGGGTTGACTGGTGAACATATTCGAAACAAGTAAAATCTCTCAAAATTCCATCTAAAGTCTTATAGGATGTTGAAATAGGATTGTTTGTGAGCCAAAGTGGCATGAGGCCAGCCCGTTAGGGGGTCCCCTCAGACATGGAAAAGGATGAGAATCCAAATAAAGGGAAATTAAAGTGTTGGAATGAAGTGATGGAGTGTTCAAATGGGTTCTAACACTCTTGGAATTATTCCACCACGTATTTGGTTGAATTGGTGTAAGAACATTAGTTTGAAAAAAGATAAAACATGTCTTATATGAGAGTGTATTATGGGATGCTGAGCTATAGCTGAGAATGAGAATAATGTAGTAGATGGCCAACAATGGAGGAGAGTGACTAGGACGACTTGTTATTTTACATCATACAATGAGGGTGATAGAAACATAGTTTATCAGGAAATGATGAGTATGATGTATGGTATAGTTTAACATTGTGTGATCAAGATGTCCGACATAGTTTAAGATCATACTTCCTGGATCGTGGGAATGACATCCCAAATGGACATGTGTAGTGTGATAGATTTGAAATCCTAACATAAATGAGGGAAAATGAGGGAAAATGAGGCCCATTATATACCAAACATGTAACACCCGAGATTTTTATGAGTAATATTTTGTTTTTATATATCATCAAAGGAATCTTTCACTACACACTTGATTGGCTTACTTTACATGCAATCACGACCTTCCTCGATAGCTTGCGTCGTACGCAATACCGAGTTTCACTAAACAACGATATGTTATTAAAATATTATTAAAACTAGCCGTTATGAATAGTAATAACCACTTTTTGAAATTTTATAAATTATATTTTTCAAAATGGACTTCATTTTTGGATTCGGAATACCGAAATTAGCCTAGGGTGAAATTTTGGTATTTTTCTGAAAACTTTCAATTTTTGATGAATAGTGAAACCACTAAGTGGTAGGTTAAAAACTGAATTTTGCATAAAACTTAATTTTACCGCTTCTATGAATGAAATTTCGAAAATCCGACAAACACGGTTGATATCAGTAAGTAAAATGTGGTTCAAAGAGATAAAAATAATTTTTTGGTGAATAGTAACTTTTTACTTTTTTTACCGCGGTTAATAGTAAATAGGGGTATATATGATATTACTATTACCCTAACACATGTCCTAATTCTATTGGATAAGTTTAATTCGACCAAAAACAAACTTAGGAATAAAATATGACCATTTAGGCCCACTTGGGTAAGATTAGGACATTTATTATTAATTTATTTAAAGAAGGGTTAAAATAGTTAAAATCAAAGTTTAATAAGTAAATCATTTTTAATATGGGGTTATGCATAAGATAAATTAGACTATAAATATTCATTATAAAGATAAAAAGGTTTCCTACATAATGGTATTTTATTTGTAATTTTTAGACATTAAATAATTTAATTTATTTATGACACAATGATGATGCAGTAATTATCTTATTAATGAAATATTGACATAATTGATGTTATAAACACCAAAATAAATGTAATTTGAGACTTTTTATGAATTACAATAATTTTATAGGTTACTATGATATATTAGTGTTGATTTAATCAACTTTTTTAGAACATATAATTCTGTTATGACTTTCACAAAAATCATATATCAAATAGTGTCAAAATTGACACAAAATAGTTTTTAAATCACATATTATATTATTAATTGTTATTTTATTTCTAAAAATCTATGGTTAGAAAAAATGACTTAGATAAGGATATATATATTAATAATAAACAATTTGGGGTTCGTTTGTCATGTTATAGTAAGTGTTTTAACCATATAGTGAAAGAAAACAAAAAGACACGGTAAAAGTTAAATTATTTAACTTAGAGTTAAATCTAATTGATAAGGTTAAAATAATACCCTAAACTTGTCTAAATCCTATTGGTTGATAGTATTTCGACCCATCACCACTTTAGCTTCGAGATAAGACCCTTTGGAACCATTATAAACCTATTTTGACTTTAATATAAAATAATATTTTGAGATATTCCTAAGGTGCCCCTCTCCTCCCTTATAAAAGGGCACCTCCTCCCCCTCCTCCTCACACCAATTTGAGCACTCAAGCTCGGCCAACCCATGAAATTTTCTCCTCTCCACTTCCCTCGAATAATCCTAGAGGTCTTGGTCTTCTTCAAATACCAATCTCAGTTCCCTAAGTGGAGGATTCAAAGAGGCGTTCCAAAGAAGAGGTAATATCCATTACCGATCTTTTCAATTTCTTTCTTCTTCAACTTCTTCTTCTTTAGTTGTTTCATGATAAAGTAATAAAATCAGTATTAATTACATACTGATATGTTATTATAAATATTAAACAACCCTAATTGACCTTCTATCCATCCTACCGAAAAATGAAATCACCGCGCGTGCGTACGTACAGAATACCGTCTCCACGCCGTGGTGTAATCTATTTTCCACCATCACCTTAAAAGGATGGGTATAATGCAGTAATGAGTAACTATTTATGATTATTATAAAGTAATATTGATACTGAAATAATATATATATACTCCAATACAGTTCCACGATCATAGGAACGATATCATCACTCGTGCGTACGTACGGAATACCGTCTCCACGATGTGATGCGACTCATTCTACATGATCATCATTACATAGTAATTATATAAATGAATTGAATGAATAAATATGATATATGTTACACTAATACCATTCTGGATATAAGGTATCTATAACCTTAAAATAAGAGTAAGAATTTATTCGGAAAAACACGCATAAGAACAAAAGGCAATAAGGACCCGAGTAACAAGTAACAATGAAATATTACTAACAAGAAGCTAAGAATATGACCATATATGATATCATATCAATATGTATGATTCTGGAATAAGTCAATAACATTATTTAAACCATTATACAGGAGCTTCGGACACGTACAAAGCAAATCAGACCTAAGGTAAGGGAAATATCACAATCTCATTTTTATCCGAGATTGTTTATACTTTGGCATTTACTGGGGTGTATTTTATCATCCACATCCATGTTTCCTCAATATGTAATATTATTTCCATTCAACTACAAATTTTTAAATACTATTTTACCCTTCGGTGAGTTTTTAGTAAAATATATGAAAGGAATCTTTTGTCATTTTTCGTATGAGGTACTTTTTTGACTTTTTCGACAAAAGTACGCGAAGAATGTTTTTTTAACTTATACGGCAAGAATGGATTTTTAAAACATTATTTCCAAGAATCTTACTTTATAAGTTTTCAAGTTTATTATTAATCAACTTCTTTTAGTTTATAATTGTATGACATGTCAAGAAAAGAAAAGTGTTTTTGAAGTAGAAAGGATATTTTCCTCAAGAATGGAGTTCACATGTTTTATCAAAATTATTTTCCATCTAAGATAATATAGGGTTCTGTTTTTATCCCTATTATTACATTGATTTGATTATGTTTTGAGGGAATTATTTTTATGAAGTCATTTACCTTATATGATTTGTTTTATGATGTCATGATGTTTCAAGAATCCCATTTTTGTTACATGTGTTATGCGATGATTTATGATTTATGATTATGTGGCACACATAAGAAAGGATTCATTATAAGATGGTTGGGACCTATATCTCCCTCTAATGCATTGGGTAAAGATTTTATATCTCATGAGATAGACATGGATTGAACGGTAGGTCATACCGGTTCAGTGAAACAGGACTGGAACGAGGGTGACTCGGTTCAGAAAGGGACTCTGTCCACTAAGATAGTGTTGGAAATGAGTCGTGACTAACAAGAAATGATTTTCCATGATTATGTGTGCATGCCACAAAGTTTCAAGTTTCATGTTATGATTATGGGGATCTCATTTTCACTTCTATGATTTATTCTATGTTAAGATATTATGATCTCTTTTGCAGGTTATGATTTTCAAAAAGATATGATATGATTTTTATTTCCTTTATTTTCCCTTGCTGAGCATTTGAGCTCACCCTTTTATGTTTTCTTTTCCCCAGGTCAGGAAGATGGATATTAAGTAGAATATGCTAAAAGGGACCCTAGATATGATGAAATAAATGGGAGACACTGTAGAAGACTTATGAACCATTTGTTTATGTTTCCCAGTTTCTAAAGACACTATACCTATACAGTCCTTTGTGGTTTTGTCATATGTTGTAATAATTGTTCTTCAATTTTGAAGTATTAACAATGTATGTAAAGTATGGGTCGTTATAGTTGGTATCAGAGGAAAGGTATAGTCAACCTTTGGAAACTTGGATGTGAAAGCCTTAGTAAGAACCTTAAGGATAAGTCTAAGCATAGAACACAATATTAGTGTTTTAGAATTGGCCATGAATACCCTAGGATAAGACCTTAAGTGTGAAATTTTATCCTTGATTATGTGGTTTTCCTATTATAATTAGTGTTTCTCACACTATTCTTCTTGGTTTTAGTCAATGGCTGGAACCCGAGGGAACCGTGTTAATGCGGAATGTGATGGGCAATGCAATGATTGTCCCCCTGAGCAACCAAATGATATGGGAGCTAGAATGAAAAATCTTGTAGCCATGCTCACACAACTTTCTCAAGCTATGAATCATGCAGGACTTCCAAACGAGCAAAGGAAGGAGAAACATTCTGTTGAATCCTTCATGAGGCAGCGTCCCCCTTCTTTCAGCGGGTCAACTGATCCATTAGTTGCTGAGCAATGGATTAGTACTACTGAAAAGATATTTTCAGTTCATCAATGTTCTGAACATGATAAAGTCATCCTAGCAGTGTATCGTTTGGAAGGTGATGCTGGTCAATGGTGGAATCTTATTAAGAATACGAGGCAAAGGGATGAAATTGAGTCTATGGAATGGGACGAGTTCAAGAACTTATTTTTCAATAAGTACTTCCCTCGTATTCTCTGAACAAAGATGGAGAAAGAGTTTCTTGAACTGAAGCAAAGGGATGATGAATCTGTTGGTACCTATGATGCAAATTTTACAAGACTTGCAAGGTACGCTTCTGGTAATATTATCCAACCTGAGAGTAAGATCGATCGATTCTTTAGTGGCTTAAAACCAAGTCTTCGAAGGGCGTTAGCCATAAGGGACTTCAATAGCTACGAGGAAATCGTTCCATGTGCTCTCAAAGTAGAGATGGAGATTGGAGTAACCCATCAGTCACATGGGTTTTATAAGAAGAGGAAGATGGAATTCAAAGGAAAATCTAAAGAGCACACTGAAATGAAGATGAGCTTTCCCTCATGCTCAAAGTGTGGAAAGAAACATGGAGGGAGTTGTCTTAAAGGGACAAGTAAATGTTTTAAATGTGGAAAGGAAGGTCATCGGGCATTTGAATGCCGTGATAATGGGAAGAAGATGTCTAATGATGCAAACAAAGGAAGGGATACACATAATGAACCTACTACACTTCAATGTTTCTAGTGCAAGGAGATGGGGCATTATGCCAATAAATGCCCAAATCCAAGGGTTGATGATGATGGTCGACGTCAACAAAATCTTAAGGCTAAAGACAAAGGAAAGTCACATGCAATTTCTATCAGCGATGTGGAGTACGATAACGAAGTGGTGAAAGGTACACTTACCATCCACTCTAAAGTAGAAAATGTTTTATTTGATTCTGGATCCACCCACTCTTTTATTTCTGAAAATTTTTCTAAGGGTATCACCGTATTACCTCAACAATTAGATGTTGAGTTAGCTGTGACAACACCTAATGGCACAACAGTCGCATCAAAAGTTTATAATTCTTCTCCGATTGAAGTTTGTGGGAAAGTGCTTCCTACAAATCTTGTGATCCTTCCTTTATTGGAATTTGATGTGATTCTTGGCATGGATTGACTTTCTCTACATGGAGCTCATATCAATTTCCAAAGAAGGGAAGTCACATTTCATATTCCAGATCAATCTACGATCGTCTATCAATGCAAGGATGAACATAACCTTCCAGTGGAAATTTCTTCCATCGTATAGGTATTGATTCCACTAAATTAAGGTTATTTATCTCAAATGGTTGGTGAGAAACTCACGATTAAGAATATGCCCATTGTACGGGAGTTTGATGATGTCTTTCCGGAGGAATTATCGGGTCTTCCACCAAATCGTGAAGTTGAGTTTTCAATAGAACTCGTACCGGGTGATGTGCCAATTTCAAAGACACCTTATAGAATGGCCCCAATTGAGTTGCAGGAATTGCAGAAGCAACTCCAAGATAATCTTGATAAGGGATTCATACGCCCTAGTGCGTCACCATGGGGAGCACCTGTTCTATTTGTTAAGAAGAAAGATGGATCAATGAGACTCTACATTGATTATCGAGAACATAACAAGATCACTATCAAGAAAAAATATCCTCTCCCACGCATTGATGACTTATTTGACCAACTACGCGGAGCTCAATACTTTTCCAAGATTTATCTTCGTTCAGGGTATCATCAATTAAGGGTCAAAAGGGAGGATATACCAAAGACGGCTTTCCATTAAAGGTATGGACACTATGAATTTATAGTGATTCCTTTTGGTCTTACTAATGCCCCTGCTATCTTCATGGATCTAATGAATAGAGTCTTTAGAGACTATCTTGATCAATTTGTGGTAGTCTTTATAGATGATATTCTTGTCTATTCAAAGAGCAAGGAAGAGCATGAAGATCACTTGACAATTATATTGAAGACCCTGAGAAAGGAGAAGCTTTATGCCAAATTTACCAAGTGTGAATTTTGGCTTAAAAAAGTTGCATTTTTGGGTCACATAATCTCAAAAGAGGGGATATCTGTGGATCCAGCAAAAAAAGAGGTTATTGAAAGATGGTCAAGATCAACAACAGTAACTAAGATCCGAAGTTTTCTTGGTTTGGCTGGATATTATCGACATTTTGTAAAATATTTTTCACGATTATCTAATCCACTCACCAAGTTGACTCGGAAAGGAGTTAAGTTTGTTTGGATAGAGTAATGTGAAGAGAATTTCAAGGAGTTGAAAATAAGGTTATCCAGTGCACCTGTGCTCACACTGCCTTATAGTAGAGAAAGGTTTGTGATCTACAGTGATGCATCCAAGAAGGGATTGGGGTGTGTTCTTATGCAAAATGATATGGTGATAGCTTATGTCTCACGACAGTTGAAAATCCATGAGCAAAATTACCCAACACATGATTTGGAGTTGGATGCGGTAATCTTTGCATTAATGATTTGGAGGCATTACCTTTATGGTGAAAGGTGTGATATTTATACTGATCATAAAAGTTTAAAGTATATTTTCACACAAAATGAGTTGAATATGCGTCAAAGAAGATGGTTGGAGCTGATTAAGGATTACGACTGCTCAATCCATTACCACCCTGGGAAAGCAAACAAGGTGGAAGATGCATTAAGTCGACAAGATCATGCTAGTTTATCCATGATGAGGATCACAAAAGATCCAATATTTATGGATTTATAAAGGATGGATCTTGGAATTATAATGGAAGGGGAAAATCTTATCTTTCTCAAATGAATGTTCAACCATCTATACATGTGAAGATTAAAGAGGCACAGAAAGAAGATGTCGAGTTACAAAAGAAGGTGAGAAATGTTCCTGAATTCAACCTTGATTGTGATGGGATAATAAAGTTCAGGAATCGGGTTTGTGTTCCTACCATCCCCGAATTAAAGAAGGAGCTGCTGGATGAGGCTCATAGTTCATCATTCTCTATTCATCCTGGAAGCACGAAGATGTATAGGGACCTGAAAGAGTACTTCTGGTGGGATGGTATGAAAAGAGATGTTGCTGAATATGTCTCTCGATGCTTGGTTTGTCAACAAGTTAAAGCTGAGAGACAGAAGTCTAAGGGGATGTTACAACCATTACCCATACCCGAATGGAAATAAGAAAACATCACTATGGACTTTGTCAGAGGACTTCCTAAAACATCCAAAGGCAATAATGCTATTTGGGTCATAGTTGATCGTCTTACAAAGTCTGCACACTTCATTGCTATTATAGAGGATTTCTCTAGATCAGCTTTCCAGGATATATGTAAAGGAAGTGGTAAGATTGCATGGAGTACCACTTTCTATTATATCTGATCGGGATCCGAGATTTACCTTGAAGTTCTGGCGAAGTCTTCAGCATACTCTGGATACAGAGTTGAGTTTCAGCACTGCTTATCATCCCCAGACAGACGGTCAGTCTGAGAGAACAATTCAAACCCTAGAAGATATGTTGAGAGCTTGCTCTATGGATTTCAAAGGAGGTAGGGATCAACACCTACCTTTGGTGGAATTTTCTTTTAATAATAGCTTTCACTCCAGTATTCAGATGGATCCTTATGAAGCTCTCTATGGAAAGAAATGCAGGACTCCAACTTGCTGGGATGATGTTGGGGAAGGAAAGCTATTAGGACCTGATCTCGTTGATGAAATGGCAGAAAAGGTAAGATCTATTCAACAACACATAAGAGCAGCTCAGAGTCGACAGAAAAGTTATGCCGACAACCAAAGAAAAGACCTAGAGTTTGAAGTGGGTGATAAACTGTTCTTACGAATATCTCCCTGGAAGAGGGTTATGAGATTTGGAAAGAAGGGGATGTTGAGCTCTAGATATATCGGTCCTTTCGAAATACTGGATCGTGTTGGGAAGGTATCTTACCGATTGGCGCTTCCACCGAATCTCTCTCAAGTTCACGATGTGTCCCATGTATCTCTCATGAGAAAGTACATACCAGATCCTTCACATGTACTCAGCTCAGAAGTTGTACCGCTGGAGCAAGATCTTTCTTATGAAGAACAACCGATAGAGATTCGGGATCGTAGCGAAAAAGTCCTACGAAACAAGACCACTCTCTTGGTGAAAGTTTTATGGAGGAACCACCAATTAGAAGAAGCTACTTGGGATCTTGAGGATATGATGAGGGAGAGGTATCCTCATCTGTTTGTTACAAAGTGACAAATTTTGAGGGCGAAATTCTTTTTAAGAGGGGTAGAATGTAACACCCGAGATTTTTATGAGTAATATTTTGTTTTTATATATCATCAAAGGAATATTTCACTACACACTTTCTTGGCTTACTTTACACGCAATCACGACCTTCCTCGATAGCTTGCGTCGTACGCAATACCGAGTTTCACTAAACAACGATATGCTATTAAACTATTATTAAAACTAGCCGTTATGAATAGTAATAACCACCTTTTGAAATTTTATAAATTTTATTTTTCAAAATGGACTTCATTTTTGGATTCAGAATACCGAAATTAGCCTAGGGTGAAATTTTGGTATTTTTCTGAAAACTTTCAATTTTTGATGAATAGTGAAACCACTAAGTGGTAGGTTAAAAACTGAATTTTGCATAAAACTTAATTTTACTGCTTCTGTGAATGGAATTTTGAAAATCCGACAGACACGGTTAATATCAGTAAGTAAAATGTGGTTCAATGAGATAAAAATAATTTTTTGGTGAATAGTAACTTTTTACTTGTTTTACCGCGGTTAATAGTAAATAGGGGTAAATATGATATTACTATTACCCTAACACATGTCCTAATTCTATTGGATAAGTTTAGTTCTACCAAAAACAAACTTAGGAATAAAATATGACCATTTAGGCCCACTTGGGTTAGATTAGGACATTTATTATTAATTTATTTAAAGAAGGGTTAAAATAGTTAAAATCAATGTTTAATAAGTAAAACATTTTTGATATGGGGCTATACATAAGATAAATTCGACTATAAATATTCATTAGAAAGATAAAAATATTTCCTACATAATGGTATTTTATTTGTAATTTTTAGACATTAAATAATTTAATTTATTTATGACACAATGATGATGCAGTAATTATCTTATTAATGAAATATTGACATAATTGATGTTATAAACACCAAAATAAATGTAATTTGAGACTTTTTATGAATTAAACTAATTTTATAGGTTACTATGATATATTAGTGTTGATTTAATCAACTTGTTTCAAACATATAATTCTGTTATGACTTTCACAAAAATCATATATCAAATAGTGTCAAAATTGACACAAAATAGTTTTTAAATCAAATATTATATTATTAATTGTTATTTTATTCCTAAAAATCTATGGTTCGTCAAAATTACTTAGATAAGGATATATATATTAATAATAAACAATTTGGGGTTCGTTTGGCATGTTATAGTATGTGTATTAACCATATAGTGAAAGAAAACAAAAAGACACGGTAAAAGTTAAATTATTTAACTTAGAGTTAAATCTAATTGATAAGGTTAAAATAATACCCTAAACTTGTCTAAATCCTATTGGTTGATAGGATTTCGACCCATACCCACTTTAGCTTCGAAATAAGACCCTTTGGAACCATTATAAACCGATTTTGACTTTAATATAAAATAATATTTTGAGATAGTCCTAAGGTGCCCCTCTCCTCCCTTATAAAAGGGCACCTCCTCCCCCTCCTCCTCACACCAATTTGAGCACTAAATCTCGGCCAACCCCTGCCATTTTCTCCTCTCCACTTCCCTAGAATAATCCTAGAGGTCCTGGTCTTCTTCAAAGTCCAATCTTAGTTCCCTAAGTGGAGGATTCAAAAAGGCGTTCCAAAGAAGAGGTAATATCCATTACCGATCTTTTCAATTTCTTTCTTCTTCAACTTCTTCTTCTTCTTTAGTTGTTTCATGATAAAGTAATAACATCAGTATTACTTACATAATGATATGTTATTATAAATATGAAACAACCCTAATTCACCTTCTATCCATCCTACGGAAAAATGAAATCACCACGCGTGCGTACGTACAGAATACCGTCTCCACGCCGTGGTGTAATCTATTTTCCACCATCACCTTACAAGGATGTGTATAATGGTGTAATGAGTAACTATTTATGATTATTATAAAGTAATATTTATACTGAAATAATATATATATACTCCAATACAGTTCCACGATCATAGGAAGGATATCATCACTCGTGCGTACGTACGGAATACCGTCTCCACGATGTGATGCGACTCGTTCTACATGATCATCATTACATAGTAATTATATAAATGAATTTAATGAATAAATATGATATATGTTACACTAATACCATTCTGGATATAAGGTATCTATAACCTTAAAATAAGAATAAGAATTTATTCGGCAAAACACGCATAAGAACAAAAGGCAATAAGGACCCGAGTAACAAGTAACAATCAAATATTACTAACAAGAAGCTAAGAATATGACCATATATGATATCATATCAATATGTATGATTCTGGAATAAGTAAATAACATTATTTAAACCATTATACAGGAGCTTCGGACACGTACAAAGCAAATCGGACCTAAGGTAAGGGAAATATCACAATCTCATTTTTATCCGAGATTGTTTATACTTTGGCATTTACTGGGGTGTATTTTATCATCCACATCCATGTTTCCTCAATATGTAATATTATTTCCATTCAACTAAAAATTTTTAAACCCTATTTTACCCTTCGGTGAGTTTTTAGTAAAAGATATGAAATGAATCTTTTGTCGTTTTTCGTACGAGGTACTTTTTTGACTTTTCCGACAAAAGTACGCGAAGAATGTTTTTTTAACTTATACGGGAAGAATGGATTTTTAAAACATTATTTACAAGAATATTCCTTTATAAGTTTTCAAGTTTATTTTTAATCAAATTCTTTTAGTTTATAATTTTATGACATGTTAAGAAAAGAAAAGTGTTTTTTAAGTAGAAAGGATATTTTCCTCAAGAATGGAGTTGAAATGTTTTATCAAAATTATTTTCCATCTAAGATAATATAGGGTTCTATTTTTATCCCTATTATTACATTGATTTGATTATGTTTTGAGGGAATTATTTTTATGAAGTCATTTACCTTATATGATTTGTTTTATGATGTCATGATGTTTCAAGAATCCTATTTTTGTTACATGTGTTATGTGATGATATATGATTTATGATTATGTGGCACACATAAGAAATGATTCATTATAAGATGGGTGTGACCTATATCTCCCTCCAATGAATTGGGTAAAGATTTTATATCTCATTAGATAGACATGGCTGGAATGGTAGGTTATACCTGTTCAATGAAACAGGACTGGAACGAGGGTGACTCGGTTCAGAAAGGGACTATGTCCACTAAGATAGTCTTGGAAATGAGTCATGACTAACAAGAAATGATTTTCCATGATTATGTGTGCATGACACAAAGTTTCAAGTTTCATGTTATGATTATGGGGATCTCATTTTCACTTCTATGATTTATTCCATGTTAAGATATTATGATCTCTATTGCAGGTTATGATTTTCAAAAAGATATGATATGATTTTTATTTCCTTTATTTTCCTTTGCTGAGCATTTGAGCTCACCCTTTTATGTTTTATTTTCCCCAGTTCAGGAAGATGGATATTAAGTAGAATATGATAAAAGGGACCCTAGATATGATGAAATAAATGGGAGACAGTGTAGAAGATTTATGAACCAGTTGTTTATGTTTCCCAGTTTCTAAAGACACTATACCTATATGGTCCTTTGTGGTTTTGTCATATGTTGTAATAAGTGTGCTTCAATTTTGAAGTATTAACAATGTATGTAAAGTATGGGTCCTTATAAAACATTCCTAGGGTAATAAACTGCATATAGTTTAAAGCTGTGATGCTTATATATGGGATTATTGTTTAAGGTCATAGATATTGGACTATAGGGATCCTTTGTGTAGATTAACCATATCGGAATACACCCTAACAAAACACTTAATCCCACATGAGTCACACTTGATGTGGGAAACAAAGAATTGTAAGTTTTTTCCTAGATATATTATATCACACACTAGGGGTGACACCAAGGGTAATATAATTACACTAAGATACATGGATGTGGAAAAGAGGTATGGTCGAGAAATTTGAGATCCAGATCATGGGTGACCCGATAAGTAGGTATAAACTTTTGACCATATTTGGAACACATGGAAATCAAAATGTCAGTGATGAATTATGTGGTCAAATGCAAGATCTATTATTGAACCTATTATAAAATACATGATTTTAATGTAGCTAGCAAGAACCCTTTAGGGTGTTGGCCCTATATTATAGGTTATACAAAAAAATGACATGATACCAACATATTAGGGGGTCCATTTGGATTTAAAAGACGATGGAAATATGAAATGATAAAGAATCGAAATGTGTAATGGGACATATCAAAAAGTGGGATCCAAATCTAGGTAGTGAAAATAGTAAATGTTCATGTTTCATGGACCATGGAAAACAATTTAAATTCATGTTTATTTGATTATGGAGAAAAATTTACAATTATGATACATGGACTATCAGAGGATGTTCAATCTTAGGGTATATATTTTGAATATCGACATTAATGAGGCTAGAGAGGCTCTGGGGGTACATACAAACCATAATAAGAAATAAATATAGTTTAAGGTCATAAAACTTGGACAAAAATTCAGGCCAAAGGTCTAGAGAGTTGAATAATTTCTTTTTGATACCAAAGAATAAATGTTTGGGTGTCACTATGCATTGCATAAGGATGAGAATCAATCCACACATAGTTAAGAAACATAGTGTGGTAGGAGACCATCACTGATGGGGTTAATCCTCTCTATAGGGGGAACTAAAGCATCCCAGAATTATCATGGGTCATCCTAAACTTGTTTATGGTATCATTGTGGTTTAAGGTCATGCATTGAGGGAGTTAGATCTTAGTTTAAGGTCATATATTTTGGACTAAGGAGTAGGGTATCTCAAAAGGACTTGTGTGGTGTGGTGTTATGGCAAACCCAACATGAATGAGGGTCAAGGTAGCCCAACAACACACAAAAAATCCTAGAAGAGAACTTATTATAGTTTAAATTCATGATTCGTGGGATGCACTAAGGCCAAGGGGAAGAAGACTTGATAAACTTGCAGCTTGACCTAAAGAAAAAATTCTTAAGGGACCCTACATATCACATGAGGATAGGAATCTAGCCACTGGTAGTTATAGAAAACCCGTGAAGTATAATTTCTAGTGGTAAGTATAGGGTGAACCTATTTGAAAATAAGGAAAGGTCAAGGATGAGGCTATTGTTGGAGATCTGGGAGTCACTATGTATCTCATGGGAAGGAGAATCAAGCCACACATAGTTTTAGAATGGAGATCTCCCTACATAGGTCTGACCCATACACAAGGAGGGCATATATATTCTTTTCTGTTTGCATTTTTCTAAGTGGATGGACAAGGTTATAAAATAAATGAATCACTAAGTATCCTTTGTTGATAGGAATAAACCCATACATAGTTCATTAATAGGTCATGGTAGATGACCAGTGACAGAGGTAACATCCTCTGGAAAGAACATCATGGTGTTGTGTTGTTTATTATCATACAACCAATAAGATAACTCTATATAGTTCATCATCATGTAGCTAGGATGATGGTTGTTACATTGTTTAATTGTAGAGACCCGAAGCGTGGCGTACATGGACATTACATTACTTTTGCGGAATACTTAGTACATAACAGAAACACACACACAAGGACCATACTAGTTTAGTGTCTTTGGAAACTCGGAATATAATCTTCTAATCATGGTGAAATATCTTCAACATATCCCATAAAGATCTTCCTTTTTTTACCTAAAACCTTTATTTATATCCTGGGGAAAAGGAAACATAAAAGGGTGAGCTAAAATTCTCAGTAAGGGTAAACAAAAGAAATATCAATCACATCATATACATAAGAGCATAACTTTTGGAAATCTTAACCTGCAAAAGAAATCATAATTTCATAACTTGGGATAAATCAGAGTAGTGAAATGTAATCCAAATAATCATAACATAAAACATGAAACTTTGTGGCATAGACACATAATCATAGATAATAATTTCTTATTAGTCAAGACTCAATGCCAAGAATATCTTAGTGGACAAAGTCCATTTCTGAACCGAGTTCACTCCTCGTTTCAGTCCTGTTTCACTGAACTGGTTTAACCTGCCGTTCCAGCCATGTCTATCTCATGAGATATAAAATATTTACCCAATGCATTGGAGGGAGATATAGGTCCCACCCATCTCATAATTATACCATTCTTATGTGTGCCACAAAATCATAAACCATACATCATAGCATAACCCATGTAATAAAAATAGGAATATTAAACATCGTGACATCATAAAACAATTCATATAAGATAAAGGAATTCATAAAAATATTTCCATCACAACATAATCAAATCCATTTAATAATAGGGATAGAAACATAACCCTATATTATCTTAGATGGGAAATAATTTTGATAAAACACTTGAACTCCATTCTTGAGGAAAATATCCCTTCTACTTCAAAAACATTTTCCTTTCTTAACATGTCATACAATTCTAAACTAAAATAAGTTGATTAAAAATAAACTTGAAAACTTATAAAAGATGATTCTTGGAAATATTGTTTTAAAAATCCATTCATGCCGTATAAGTTAAAAAATCATTCTTCTCGTACTTTTGTCGGAAAAGTCAAAAAGTACCTCGAATGAAAAACGACAAAAGATTCCTTTCATATCTTTTACTAAAAACTCACCGAAGGGTAAAATTAGATATAAACTATTTTATAAGGATATAAATATTACATATTGAGGAAACATGGATTTGAATGATAAAATACACCCTAGTAAATACCAAAGTATAAACAATCTCGGATAAAAATGAGATTGTGATATTTCCCTTACCATAGGTCCGATTTTCTTCGTAAGTGTCCGAACCTCCTGTATAATGATTTAAATAATGTCATTGACTTATTCCAGAATCATAATAATTGTTATTATATCATATATGGTTCACTTATGACTTTATTTTACCTGTTATTTTGTAAATTCCATGTTAAAGAGTGTTTTGGGTAAAATCGTTTCATTTGTCGTCCGTGTTTTGACTTGTAATTTTTCATATGATTACTTAGAACATGATTACTTAATTCCAGAATATAAAACATGATTTATATATAATATATATTCAGAATATACATATATATAATAGATCAGTAAATGGAAAGAAATACACCGTTCGTGGAGACGGTAGGCCGTACATACACATGAACGTTGTTTTCTTTTCCTTATTGAGTTGAATGGAATTAAGTAGATGACATACATATATATACACATAAATCCAGTATAATTATTATGTCATATATTTCATGATTACTTATTATATATACTTTACAATCATTCATGAATGGTTAACGTGGAGAATGAATCTCATCGCGTCGTGGAGACGGTAGTACGTACGTACGCACGAGCGATGATATCGTTCTCATGATCATGGGATTTTATTGGAGTGTATGTATACTATTTCATAATCAATATCACTTTACAATAATCATATATAGTTATTATGTACACCATTATACCCATCCAAGTAAGGTGGTGGTGGAAAATAGATTACACCACGGCGTGGAGACGATATTCCGTACGTACGCACGCGCAGTGATTTCGTTTTCCGTAGGATGGATAAGAGGTGAAATAGGGTTGTTTAATATTTATAATAACATATAAGTATATGAGGGATACTGATTTTATTACCTCATAATGAAACATCCTAATAAGAAGAAGTGGAAGAAGAAATAAAGTTGAAGGAATTGGTAACAGACATTACCTCTTCTTTAAAGCGCCTCTTTGAGTCCTCCTCTTATGGCACTAAAATAGGTCTTTTAAGAAGACAAGAACCTCTAGGATGTTTCTAGGGATGTGGAGAAGAGAATTTGGCAGGGGCTGTCTGAGCATGAAGGCTCAATGTGGTGTGAGGAAGAGAGGGAGGAGGTTCCCTTTTATAAGGGAGGAGAGGGGCTCCTTTGGAAAAACGAAAAATATTATTTTATTATAAAGCCAAATTCGGTTTTAAATAGCTCCAAATTGATTTATTTCGAAGATAAGGTGGGTATGGGTTCAAATCCTCTCATCCAATAGAATTTAGACAAGTTTAAGTTCCTATATTAACCTTATCATTTATATTTAACTTTAGGTTAGATAATTTTACTTTTACCGTGTGTTTTTGTGTTCTTACACTATAAGGTTAATAAACTTACTATAGAAAGCCAAACGAATCCCAAGTTGTTTATAATTAATATATATAACCTTATCTAAGTCATTTGTAAGAACCTTATATTTTTATGAATAAAATGAAAATTAATAATATAATATTTGTTTTAAAAACTATTTAATGTCAATTTTTTCACTATTTAGTAATTGATTTTTGTGAAAATCATAACAAAATGATTAGTTAACATAAAGTTAATTAAATCAATAATAACATCTAATATTAACCTAGAAATTATTTTATTTCATAAAAAGTCTTAAATTACATTTATTTGGTTATTTATAACATCAATTGTGTCAATATTTTATTAGTAAGATAATTACTGCATCATCTTTGTGTCATAAATAATATAACTTTTTAAATGTCTAAAAATTAAAAATAAAATATCATTATGTAGGAAACCGTTTTACCTTTCTAGTGAATATTTATAGTCTAATTTATCTTATTTATAACCCTATATTAAAAATGATTTAGTTATTAAACTTTGATTTTAACTATTTTAAACCTTCTTTAAATAAATTAATAATAAATGTCCTAATCTAATCCAAGTGGGCATAAATGGTCATATTTTATTCATAAGGTTGTTTTTGGTCGAATTACACTTATCCAATAGAATTAGGACATGTGTTAGGGTAATAATAATAACATTTTTACCCTTAATTCCCCTATTTACTTTTAACCGTGGCAAAAAAAAGTAAAAAGTTACTATTCACCAAAAATTATTTTCATCTCATTGAACCACATTTTACTTACTTACATCAACTGTGTCTCTCAAATTTTTGAAATTCCTCTCACAGAAGCGGTAAAATTAAGTTTTATGAAAAATTCATTTTTTTTAACTACCACTTAGTGGTTTCACTATTCATTAAAAAATGAAAGTTTCCAGAAAAATACCAAAAATTAGGCCGAAGCTATATTTGATATTATGAACTCAAAAATTATGTCTATTTTACCAAATTCAAAAAATATCAGTTGCATTAAATAATTTAAAAATTAATTCCCATCGTCAAAACAAATAGCGTGTTCTTAAGAGATGATAACTATCAAAAGATTGACACTTGTTTATGTCTGGTTTAAATGTGAAATTACGTCCAATGACCAACATTGTATTAAATTGTAAAATTATATTCTAAATATACTTTAAAACCACTCAAATTAATAATTTATCCCTATTAATTATTTCGATTAAAAAGGTTATTTTTAATTAAAATTTAGTAATTTTCACTATTCATCAGAAAATTAAAGTTATCCGAAAAGTACCAAAATTTTAACCTAAGATAATTTCAATATTCCAAATCCAAAAATGAAGTCCATTTTGAAAGATAAAATTTATAAAATTTCAAAAAGTGGGTATTACTATTCATAACGGCTAGTTCATAATAATATTATAATAATATCTTGTTTAGTGAAACTAGATATTGCGTACTACACACGCTATCGAGGAAGGTCGTGATTGCGTGTAATGAAAGGCAAGTCAGAGATTCATGTTGTGAAAGCTCCTTTTGGTGTATCATACAACACAAGACATTAATGAAATTAAAAAGAATATTTTTCATAAAATCTCGGGGTGTTACATTCTACCCCCCTTAAAATGAATTTCGCCCTCGAAATTCGTCGGGGTTATAAATGGATTACTTCTAGAAAGTTTCTTTAATAGAAACCCACATCGTAAAAAGGAATACCAAAACTTGGCTTTAAAAACTAAAGTATGAAACGTAACGGTTACCCAAAATTAACTCGTCACTGGGTTTCCACGTAGGAGAACATAGGTGAAAATATGGATATGGAAGAAAAATCTAACCATCATGTTTTGATGGAGAGTGGTAGAGAACATGGCTATGGAAAATCCAGCAATCACATAGCCATAAATTTGTGACAATCTAAGGTACCATCTGATTCATCAGATATAAGAGCACTAGGACATCATTTTTGGTTTTCAAGATCATTTCCCTAATGTTGATGAAATTGGAATTAGAAGAAATACTTTTGTGATTTTGGTATAGTCTCACCGTTGGTCTTTCTTTGGACAATTTCCACTTCATCTCCTAAATAAATGTAGTTGAATTTGTCATTCATGATGTGTGAGAAGATCATGTGATAGAATGATGGGTCATTCCATCTGTCTCAAACAAAAGGTTAGAAAAGTTATCAAAACTTACATAAGTCCATCTATAGTGAGATTAATCATATATAGTTCCTAAAATGGACTTATACTTCATATATCATACTGATTAATATAATAAAACTAGTTTCTACTAAACAGGGACTTCCTGTAGGCCAGTGGTAGGCGATAAAGGCCAATCGCACTTCGGCTGTGGGTTCGATTCCCACAGCCTTGTCCGACACGATGGGCTGTCGCCCGTCATGCAGGTTGTCCTTTTTCTAAAACTACATTACTATAACATCACATAAATAATATCAAAAAAAAGTTCTATCCTTAAACAATACTAACTTATTTCCAACATAATCCATTCCAATCTTTAGGCTTATCTAAAATACTTCGGTCCAAGCTCATAGTATAAAGAAAATGATTACTTGAAATGTCACATAACAATCAAGTGAATGCCATCATTTATCCCCCATATATGATAAGATATATCTTGTTGGTCAAATTACAAACATGTGAATACCTTAATCATGTATTCTCTTGAATAATGAATACCCATTGAACCTTAGTGAAAACATGAATGCAGTTAAAAGTTAACACTTTCCAAAAACCAAAATCCTCAAAATTATTTATACTAAAACCATGATATAACTTAGTCCTTATATAAATCATGAGCTCATGAATACTATCAAACATTTCATTTTCTCCTTATCCCTTCATTATGCGCATTTCATCTATATTCCAAAAATAACTGAATAACCTTTAATGGATAATGGTACCATTAATCATACACTTTCAAAACTCAAGGAAAGACAATAGTGTAACAATCCTTAGATGTCTCTTTATTCCATAGTACCATGAGATTACTTATACAACATTACACTTGATAAACATGTAATAATTCCACTACTTTCTTAAACCATTGACCGAGCTTCAACAATTCTTTCATCTCACATATCATTTGTAGTCTATTCATCATCATCAACATAAATACTACCCATACGGCCGTACTGATTCTCTTCATGAGACTTTCCCTTAGGGAATTGGTTTGCATAATTCCCGTAAATTCCACATTTAAAACATTTAACCACTGTTGATGTCGTAGCAATATCATTATCCTCATCCATGGTGTTAACTGAACCTTTTCCTTTGCACTTACTGGATTTGTGTCCTTCTTTTCCACACCCAAATCATCTTCCAGTTCCCTTGAAACAATCTCCTCAATGCCTCTTCCCACATGATTTACATGAGGGAAATTGAACTTTCATTCCTCTATGATCATCATGAAACTCCATCTTTATCTTATTATCTGTGTCGGGAAACTTACCAAAGTTGAGATTATTGATCATATTATGAGATTGCTGATTAGGCATAATAACAATGTTTGGACTTCCAAATCCCATTTTATTTGGTTTCTCAAGAAGAATATCATTCCATTGTCCGTCATATCCTCCATTATCATGAATCTTCCTGTTTCCATCCATTTTCTAAAACCCAAAAAGAATATTGTGAGAGGAAAAAATAATGCTAGGGAAAACAACATAGTAAAGGGGGAGCACCCTCAATATCTAACATCTTAGGTTAAATTCTAATATCGTTACCGTAGTTCTAGGACTATATCCTATACATATACTTATCCTTAGGGACATCCCTAGACATAGCTTAGAAATATCTCTAGGGATCTCACTAACATTTTCGCATCCTAGTTTTCAAAGGTTGACTAAACCTTTCCTTTGATACCAACTGTAGAGACCCGAAGCTTGACATACATGGACATTACATTACTTTTACGGAATACTTAATACATAACAAAAACACACACACAAGGACCGTAATAGCATAGTGTCTTTGGAAACTCGGAATATAATATTCTAATCATGGTGAAAGATCTTCAACATCTCCCATAAAGATCTCCCTTTTTTTTACCTAAAACTGTTCTTTATATCCTGGGGAAAAGAAAACATAAAAGGGTGAGCTGAAATGCTCAGTAAGGGTAAACGAAAGAAATATCAATCACATCATTTACATAAGAGCATAACTTTTGGAAATATTAACCTGCAAAAGAAATCATAATTTCATAACATGGGATAAATCATAGTAGTGAAATGTAATCCCAATAATCATAACATAAAACATGAAACTTTTTGTCATACACACATAATCATAGAGAATCATTTCTTATTAGTCAAGACTCAATTCCAAGACTATCTTAGTGGACAGAGTCCATTTCTGAATCGAGTTCACTCCTCATTTCAGTCCTGTTTCACTGAACTGGTTTAACCTGCCATTCCAGCCATGTCTATCTCATGAGATATAAAATCTTTACCCAATTCATTGGAGGGAGATATAGGTCCCACCCATCTCATAATGATACCATTCTTATGTGTGCCACAAAATCATAAACCATACATCATAGCATAACCCATGTAATAAAAATGGGAATCTTAAACATTGTGACATCATAAAACAATTCATATAAGATAAAGGAATTCATAAAAATATTTCCATCACAACATAATCAAATCCATGTAATAATAGGGATAGAAACAGAACCCTATATTCTCTTAGATGGAAAATAATTTTGATAAAACACTTGAACTCCATTCTTGAGGAAAATATCCATTCTACTTCAAAAAACATTTTCCTTTCTTAACATGTCATACAATTATAAACTAAAATAATTTGATTAAAAATAAACATGAAAACTTGTAAAGGAAGATTCTTGTAAATATTGTTTTCAAAATCCATTCATGCCGTATAAGTTAAAAAAACATTCTTCTCGTAATTTTGTCGGAAAAGTCAAAAAGCAACTCAAATGAAAAACGACAAAAGATTCCTTTCATATCCTTTACTAAAAACTCACCGAAGGGTAAAAATGGATATAAAATATTGTATAAGGATATAAATATTACATATTGAGGAAACATGGATGTGGATGATAAAATACACCCCAGTAAATACCAAAGTATAAACAATCTCAGATAAAAATGAGATTATGATATTTCCCTTACCTTAGGTCCGATTTTCATTACAAGTGTTCGAAACTACTGTATAATGATTTAAATAATGTAATTGACTTATTCCATAATCATACGAATTGTTATGATATCATATATGGTTCACTTATGACTTTATTTTCCCCGTTCTTTTGTAAATTCCATGTTAAAGAGTGTTTTGGGTAAAATCGTTTCATTTGTCGTCCGTGTTTTGACTTGTAATTATTCATATTATTACTTAGATCATGATTAATTAATTCCATAATATAATAATTGATTTATATATAATATATATTCAGAATATACATATATATAATAGATCATTAAATGGAAGGAAATACACTGTTCATGGAGACGGTAGGCCGTACGTACGCATGAACGCTATTTTTGTTTCCTTATTGAGTTGAATGGAATTATGTAGATGACATACATATATATACACATAAATCCAGTATCATTATTATGTCATATATTTCATGATTACTTATTATATATACTTTATAATCATTCATGAATGGTTAACGTGGAGAATGAATCTCATCGCATCGTGGAGACGGTAGTACGTACGTACACACGAGCGATGATATCGTTCTCATGATCATGGGATTTTATTGGAGTGTATGTATACTATTTCAGAATCAATATCACTTTACAATAATCATATATAGTTATTATGTACACCATTATACCCATCCAAGTAAGGTGGTGGTGGAAAATAGATTACACCACGGCGTGGAGACGGTATTCCGTACGTACGCACGCGCGATGATTTCGTTTTCTGTAGGATGGATAAGAGGTGAAATAGGGTTGTTTAATATTTATAATAACATATCAGTATATGAGGGATACTGATTTTATTACCTCATAATGAAACATCCTAATAAGAAGAAGTGGAAGAAGAAATAAAGTTGAAGGAATTGGTAACAGACATTACCTCTTCTTTGAAGCGCCTCTTTGAGTCATCCTCTTAGGGCACTAAAATAGGTCTTTTAAGACGACAAGAACCTCTAGGATGTTTCTAGGGAAGTGGAGAAGAGAATTTGGCAGGGGATGTCTGAGCATGAAGGCTCAATGTGGTGTGAGGAAGAGAGGGAGGAGGTTCCCTTTTATAAGGGGGGAAAGGGGCTCCTTTGGAAAAACTAAAAATATTATTTTATTATAAAGCCAAATTCGGTTTTTAATAGCTCCAAATTGATTTATTTCGAAGATAATTTGGGTATGGGTTCCAATACTCTCATCCAATAGAATTTAGACAAGTTTAGGTTCATATATTAACCTTATCATTTATATTTAACTTTAAGTTAGATAATTTTACTTTTACCGTGTCTTTTTGTGTTCTTACACTATAAGGTTAATAAACTTACTATAACAAGCCAAAAGAACCCCAAGTTGTTAATTATTAATATATATAACCTTATCTAAGTCATTTGGCCGATTCCTAGATTTTTAGGAATAAAATAACAATTAATAATATAATATATGTTATAAAAACTATTTTATGTCAATTTTGACACTATTTAGTAATTGATTTTTGTGAAACTCATAACAGAATGATTAGTTCAAAAAACGTTAATTAAATCAATATTAACATGTCATATTAACCTAGAAAATTTGTATATTTCATAAAAAGTCTTAAATTACATTTATTTTGGTATTTATAAAATCAATTATGTCAATATTTCATTAATAAGATAATTACTACATCATCATTGTGTCATAAATAAATTAACTTTTTTAATCTCTAAAAATTACAAATAAAATATACTTATGTAGAAAATAGTTTTATATTTCTAATGAATATTTATAGTCGAATTTATCTTATGTATAACCCTATATTAAAAATGATTTATTTATTAAACTTTGATTTTAACTATTTTAACACTTCTTTAAATAAATTAATAATAAATGTTCTAATCTAATCCAAGTGGTCCTAAATGGTCATATATTATTCCTAAGGCTGTTTTTGGTCGAATTACACTTATCCAACAGAATTAGGACATGTGTTAGGATAATAATAATAAAATGTTTACCCTTAATTACCCTATTTACTTTTAACGGTGGTAAAAAAAGTAAAAAGTTACTATTAACCAAAAATTATTTTCATCTAATTGAACCAAATTTTACTTATTGACATCAACCGTGTCTCTCGGATTTTTTAAATTCCACTCAAAGAAGCGGTAAAATTAAGTTTTAAGAAAAATTCATTTTTTTTAACTACCACTTAGTGGTTTCACTATTCATCAAAAAATGAAAGTTTCCAGAAAAAAACCAAAAATTAGGCATAAGATATATTTGATATTATGAACTCAAAAATGATGTCTATTTTACCAAATTCAAAACATATCAGTTGTATTAATTAATTTAAAAATTAATTCCCATCGTCAAAACAAATAGCATGTTCTTAAGAGATAATAACTATCAAAAGATTGACACTTGTTTATGTCTGGTTTAAATGTGAAATTACATCCAATGACCAACATTGTATAAAATTATAAAAATATATTCTAAATATACTTTAAAACCACTCAAATTAATAATTTATCACTATTAATTATTTCGATTAAAAATGTTGTTTTTAATTAAAATTTAGTAATTTTCACTATTCATCAGAAAATTAAAGTTATCCGAAAAGTACCAAAAATTCACCCTAAGCTAATTTCGATATTCCGAATCCAAAAATGAAGTCCATTTTGAAAGATAAAATTTATAAAATTTCAAAAAGTGGGTATTAATATTCATAACGGCTAGTTCATAATATTATTATAATAATATCTCGTTTAGTGAAACTCGGTATTGCGTACTACACACGCTATCGAGGAAGGTCGTGATTGCGTGTAATGAAAGGAAAGTCAGGGATTCATGTTGGGCAAGCTCCTTTTGGTGTGGCATACAACACAAGACATTAATGAAATTAAAAAGAATATTTTTCATAAAATCTCGGGATGTTACATTAATTACACAAAAATCGGATTATACCAGAATAGTTTAACGTCATTTTGTATGGATAATGGGGAGGAAGAATTATAAGGGGAATGTTCATGGTGTGGTATTTGTAACCATGAGAGCCTAGGAGTCCCAATACCGCACATCCCATGCACAAGAAAGACTTTTACATAGTTTAATGTCATGATGCATGGACATAGAATTATAGTTTAAGGTCATGTAGTTCATACCCTACAATAGGAATCTCAACCAAATTAGATATATAAGGCATTAAAGGAATAACCTAATGTGAATGAGGGCGTAGGAGGCACACACCACATGAGAAATTCTCAGAGATATTTTCACACAGTCTAAAGTCATTATGCTTGGACATAGGTTTCCAATTTAACATTCTGTTACTTGGACACTAGTAGATTCATGTATGGTCATGCTGAAAGGACAATCAATATCACATAGTTTAATTTCATGTATTTATGTATCTAATCACTCAAACATAGTATTGCATGAGAAACATTGAATTGGTTGGAGGGAGATAATCTCTCCATACATGCTGATCAATAAGTACATGCCATTTGGATAGACATTGTGGATGATGTATGGTTAATACCACTTGGGCTCCAAATTTGGTGGATTTCTTTCAGGTATCACCAGTATTCTGAGATCCATAACCTTTTCACTATATTGGAAAGAGAATAGTTGAATTTCCTTTTTTAACGCTCACTCTATATTGTTCTGGTGCCTCTTTTTATTGTTCAAGGCCCGAAGCATGTTGTCTTTGAGGGATTATAGCTTAGATATATAGACTTCTTCCATTTTGTTTAGAATCTACTGAACATAGACAAGTGTTCAATGTGATTGAAACTATATCTCTCTGGGTGGGACTACCCCTATTCCATATGAAAGGGAAAATAGGGTCCCCTAGGTGGAATTGAAGATCATTTTCTAGTAACCACAGAGATAATAAGGGAGCTTTTCAGGACAAATTTTCTTATTTTGATCCACCATGTACTGTATAATGTTTGAGATGGTTTTAATGAATGTCTCGATCTATTCATTCACCTACTCATGGTAGTGGGATGTATGGTTGGACTAGATGTTGTACTTGGCATAAAACCTCATCATCTCATCCAGTCAGAATTTTGTTCGGATTTTTTTTGAGAATGGAGTGAGTAACCCTAAATTGATTGATGATATAGGAGCTCAAAAATCTATAGTTGATCGGGCCTGTACTTCCTTAAGAAGAACCAATTTTTCTAACTAAGAGAAGAAATACGTCATGGTCAGAATAAACCAACATGTAAAATGTGTCTTTGGTGGGTATGGTCCCATGTTGTCAAGTCCCCATAAAAAAAGGGCCATTAAAATTTGGTTGTATAACACCCGAATGTTTTCTTGAAATAGTTTCTTTAAATAATTTTCAGACCAAAATATCTTTCATTACACATAGTCATGAGTTTAAAAGAACCACATGAAGCCCTTGGTAAGAAATGAAGATTATAACCTAGCCATTAGGATGGTAGGAATAAATAAAACTATCATATGAAAATGTATGGTGAATTCATTGACTACCAAATATTTATGAAAAATATAAATCAATTATATATTATTTTTTTTTATTTAAAATTAAAATAATTGAAATTATTAAGTAAAATTAAGGAAATGTATAGATTATATATTTGAAAATACATTTTTGATATTCTACCAATATACATTTTAGTCATAGGATATGAATAAACCATATTTTATTTAATAAAACCTTTGTTTTCCAAAAGGTTAATTTTATTGACTTTTAATGGAGAACCCTTTTTAAATTTATATTTTGACACATTAATAATTTTTACATGAAATTATAAACATATTATTCAGAAGTGGGATATAAAATTTAATTTGAATAAATATTTTATATTTTTTTAATAACTTTCATGTTTTGATGATTAATAAAAATATACTAAATTTCAATTGAATACAAAATTTTTCATTGAAATAATTTATATGGTTAAATTATATTATTGAATGGTTTTAAAGTATAAATAGACTATATTTTTTTCATTTAATATTATGTAGGTAGTTGGAATTAATTTTACGCTGAATTTAGCTACAAACACATTTCAATCTTTTGTAAGTATTTAACTTTTGAAAACCCATATTTCCAACCACAAGATTAATTTTAAATTAATTACTGCAACATCTAGGTTTAAAATTATTAAAATGTATTCCATATTTTAAATCATTAGTTCCAAATTATTTAATTAACATTGTTTTATTTTTGGACATTGTGAATAGTATCCTCAGTAGTTTTTATTAATACGTTAAAATGTTAAAGCAGGTAATTATAGGTAAAAGTATATTATAAAACTACCTTAACATTTTTCCTAATATCATTGGATGAGATTTTTTCGACTTAAATTATCCTTGGGGAGAAATGGTATCAATTGGAATATAGTATGATGATATTAGGAAATTTAATTTAATTTATTTGAAGAAAAGTTAAATATTTCTCACTGAAATTTTAATAACTAAATATTTTCTAACATAACATTATATATAAGATAAATTCAATTATAAATACTCAATTTAAATATAAAATGTTTTTATTTATCATGGTACTTTATTTTTAAGTTATAGTAAATAAAAAAATAAATAAAAGGTTTATGTATTGGTGATGTAGAAATTCTTTAATTGATGAAAAATCAATAAACTAATTATTATTAATATGATAATAACCATTAAAATACAAAAATACTTGACCAAATGTTATTTTTATAATATATCTAGACCATAATAATCCAAGGGTCTAGTTATTTACCATTTGGATCCTTATAGAAGAGATTATACAAATTATATTATTTTATTTAAAGTGATGTTAAACTTGTTACATCCATGTTTGAAAAAGTATAATATTTTTAAAGATTGGTTTTAAAGAACATATATTAAACTAATAGTATTATTATAAAATAAATTAGATTTATATTCTTCATAGTTTTTTCTTTATTTTTTACCCAATAAATAAGTGTATTAAATAATTACACAAAATCGAGGATCTAATTATTTTATTAATGGAGATAACAAATTAATGTAATTAAAATTATAAAATAAATATAATTTTTGATTATTAATATGTAAAATTTATTTTCCTGAGGGCCTTAACCTCTTAGTAATATAATAAAATATTTTTTTAGAAGTTAACTTCTTATCTTAATATTTTAAAAAATCAATGAATTAAATAGTGTCAAAATTGACTCTGTTGATTTTTTATCCAAATAATGTTTTATTAAATTATTTAAAAATAATAAAACATATTAAATATATAGATATTTTTGTAAATAGTTTAATGATTTCTAAATTATTTTTTATGGTCTAATCGACATCAAATATGAAAATACTACACCCATTTAATATTGAAATATTTATTACCTTAGTTAAAATTAAATAGAATAAATAAGTTTTAAATTAAAATAATATTACTGAAATGGATAGAAATACTTATCTAAATATTATTTTATTAAGATATTAAAATATTTTCTCATCTCATATTATAATCTAAGGCATTTTTGAGGTTTTTGGACGTTCATTGAATTCATTATAAATTAATGTTTTGGGAAATTCCAAAGATGCCCCCAACCTCAACTATAAAAGGGAACCTCCTCCCTCATTTCCTCACATCACTTTGTGCCTTAAAATTCATCCATACCCTACCCATTTCAATTATAAACCTCTCTAGTATCATTATAGAGGCTCTGGTCTTCTCAAAAGGCCAAATTTAGTTCTATTAAGGGGAGATATAGAGGAAGCTTGCCAAGGAAGAGGTAATCTTCTTTACCAACTCTCTCAAGATCATTTCTTCTTCTAATTACACTTACATTATTATTTAAATTATTAGGTAATAACTCTAGTATCATATATATATCAAGATTTTATTATGATTATGGAAAAATAATATTCCACCTTTTATCCATCCTATGAAGAACGAAATCACCACATGTGTCTACGTACTGTCTCCACACCGTGGTGTAATATGTTTTCACCACCACCTCACATGGATTGGTATAATGATGAGAATATTAAGTATAGGTTATTAATATCAAATCATATGTATTCTTTAAAAAAAATATAACATAAACATCCATACCATTTCGCAATTTTTGGAATGATATCATCGCTCATGCGTATGTACGGTCTACAGTCTTCACAATACGATACGATTCATTATACATTTTTTTAAAAATACTTGGTGAAAGGACATGTACCAATTTATTAAATGAGTAAAGAAGATACAAAAGTCTGAAGGATGGGATCTTATTTCAATCTTTTTCATAAATGTGAAGCAGATCAACCGAAACTCATCCCACCAAGTAATGCTTTGTTTGAACCCTTTGTTGGCCAGACCATCTGCAACCATGTTTTCTTTTCGATAGGAAAGTTTGTAGATTTATTTTATTTCCACAATAAAATATAGGAAATTCATCCATCGGGTTGTGAGAAACCTGGAAAGGTTAACCACACCACTCCACATAGCATGAAAATGGTGGTCGAATCACTTTCAATCCAATTGTTGTTTCAGCTCTTTTGTTTATAAAAATCAACAGCATGAATCATAGCCTCCATCTCAGCTTCAAGAGAAGAGGAAATCCCGCAGCCACCATAGAAGTAACCATGACAATGCCCAATCCAGTCTTTGAAGATGCCACTACATCCAAAAGTTCCCAGATTCCCTTTAGAGGATCCATCAACATTGATCTTGATCTATCCGGAAAATGGGGCTTCCCAGAACACCTCCAAAGTGTGTCTCAGTTGTCTGTACATACCCTCAATCTGTATCCAACAAAGAATAAAAAATTCTTTAATTGAGTTGTCATAATGAGCTTTCTGCAGTGAGGCATCATCCTTAATGGAAAAGATAATTCTCTTCTGACCTACATTAAGCATGAATGAGGATTTGTTGTGAATAATGGAGTTTCAATCATACCAGATGACATGGAGGAGTTCGGCCACAATAGTTAGTACAATGATCTTGATTTGATGTGAAATGGAAAGCTCAACACAACATTTTAGCTGTGTAAAAATTGAGTCATAGAAAAACCATTACCGATAAAAAATGTAATTGATAAAATTCCAGAGGGCAGAAGCCGTGGCATAAGATAAAAATAAATGATTCATGTATTCCCTATTTTGATGAAAAATATGTCATTTGGAGCAGAGTTGGATACCAATGATATATAGATAGACCTAAGTAGGGAGACGGTTGTGTGAAATGCACCAAACAAGGTTGAAACTTGGGGGCTTAATCCATGGCTTATCAAAATGATTTAACTAATGAAAAGTAGAATCTATAGTTGATAATTTGTGATTGTAAAAGAACTTAGAGTCAAGAACACCATTGTTGGAAGGATCCCATACTCGGAAGTCATCTGAGATAGGGAAGGTGTAATTATCAACCACATGCATAATGTTATTTGGAATATTATGATGGAAGGATTGGAGAACCTCCTTTATAGTGTCGTTGGATTTCTCAAGAAGGGAATTGGTTGGTAGCATCGAAAAAAGGGGGGTTCCAGTCCAATTGTCAATCCAAAAACACATTGAAAAATCCATGTGAACCATCCATCGAGCATTGTTCATAATATTTAAAAATTATATTTTTATGGAAGGACATATTGGAGAATAAAAATGGTTTAGATTCCCTTTTTTTAGTCATAGAAGGAATTTGTTTTTAAGAACCTCTATAGATTCCAAGGAGTTGTTGATCAGACACTAAGTGATCCTGGCTTAAAGGGCCTCATTGAAGAGTTTGTGATTTTTAATGCCAAGAACACCCTACTCAAGGGGTTTACAACATGTGAACCAAGGGATGGTAAAAAGTTTCCTCTCTAGTATGCTACCAGTCCAGAAATTGTTTTTAATGTAAACATCAATCTTTTTAAGATTATCGATATGCCATTTATAATTCATCATCGAGTAAACCATTTTCGTTATAATGGTGAACTACATGAGGGAAATCCTTCCTGCCATGGAGAGCGATTTACCCTTCCAGGAGGACAGTTGTTTGATAACTTGATCAACAAAAACATTGAAGAACAAGGCTTTAGGCTGTCCCTAGGAGATGGTAACTCTTATATAAGTAAAGAGAAAGTATCCCTTGTCAATGCCTAAAATTTCAATGATGGTACTTTTACCCGTGAGAGATAAATTATTAACAAAGAAAAAGAGATATTTATTCCAGGTGATTACTTGACCATACATCTCTTCACAATGAGATAAGGCATTTTTAAGTTTATCATAGTCCTTTTTCATCCATTAAGGAAAAGAATGATGTCATCAACATATAAAAGATGTGTCATGACAATTAGGTTTTTGGCCACCTTAATGGGTTTATGATTGTTTTATTCAACCAGAAAAGTGGGGAATCTGCTAAGGTAGTCCTCAGAAATAGTAAAAAGAATGGATGATAAGGGATATCTTTGCCTAACACCATTGGTGCATGTGAAATAACCCTTAGGGGTCCATTAACAAGGATGGAGATAGAGGCAGATTTAAAAAGAGTGAGGATCATTCTTATAAAAATTTCATTGAAGCCAAATCCCGGGGGAACATTAAAAATAAAGCTCCAATATATGGTATCAAAAGAATTCCTAATTTCATGTTTGGTAGCAATACTTCCTCCTCTAGAAACCTTTTTTAGAGAGTTGGTACATTCCAAGGCCAGAAAAATGCAATCCTGGATGGATCTTCCCATAATAAACCCAAATTTCTTCCAAGAAATAATTTTGTTGCATAGGGGTGCGAGCCTATTTACTAGAATCTTAGTGATGATTTTATAAAGAGAATTGATAAGATCAATGAGATTAAATAGATGTATTTCAAATTCATTAACCACTTTGGGAATTAAGGTATGAAATTGGGCATTAAGACCATGAGGGAGAAACCCATTTGTGAAGAAGGTTTTAAAAACATTAAAAACATCAAGGTGAATGACATCTCAAAAGTGCCGATTAAAACCATTGTTAAACCCATCAGGCCCCAGGGCACTATCAAGATTTAGGCTAAAAAAGTGTCTTTAATTTCATAATCAAGGGGAATACCTAAAATAAAATGATTGTCTTTCTCATTGACCATGATCGGGATAACCCCAGGAATGAGGTCCTTATTGATGCTAGACCCATTGAAAATATTGTCAATGTAAAGGACCTCATGGTCATCTATAGCTGTATTAGAATCAATGAAAGTATCATTGACCCTAATAAAGGATAATGGTCTAGAAACATTCCTAATCCGTTGAAGGGAACTGTATAATTTAGTGTTGTGGTCACCATCCGTGAACCACTTAGTTTTGATACCTTCTTTGCGCATATTTTCTTTATGAACAAAAGGAGCATTAAGTTTCAAAGTTATGTTCAATTCATTTTGAGTGTGAAAGGAAAAATCAGAGTTTTTGTTCACATTTTGAATTTGACTGAGATCATTATCAAGGTCGGTGATGTCCTAGTCAACATGGTTTGATTTAGCTCCGCAAAAACCCTTGATGCATTGCTTGAGATGTTTGAGCTTATTAACACAATAAAAATATTTAGGTTTATGATTCATGGACTCCCAACATTTCTTAACAAGGTGATAAAATCCATGTCAGCAGACCATGCATTATTAAATCTGAAGGGAATATTAGTCCGGGATTTTTAGGGAACATACTGACTAGGATAGGATGATGATCAGACTTTAAATATGATATATATTATATTAATATCATTTTTTAATGATATAACTATGAACTATTATGAAGAAACAGAACTTATTTTATAAAATATTCATATGAAAATGAAGTAGGTAATACTCGAATAACGATTAATGATGCAATGTTATAAATAACCGGATGATAATATGATCATATATGATATCATAAAAATGACTTTGATTTTGGGATACTTCAATGAAATTATTGAAATAATTATACAACAGGTTTATATACATACAATGGATATCACACAAAAGGTAATGGATAATTTTGTAATCTCATTATTATCTAATATTGTTCATATATAAGTATTTTTCATTGTATATTTATCATCCACATACGTGTTTTCTAAATATATATTCCAAAATATTTTGTCAATCCTTATAGAATGGTTTAAATTCAAATTTATCCATTGTTTAATTGATAGAAAATGTTATGAATGAAATATTTTTTTTCAATATGAGGTACATTTTTACCTTCCAACAAAAGTACAATAAAAATGTTTTTTTCTAACTTATACGGAATGAATAAATTTTTATGCTTTAATAAAACCTTATTTAAATTAATATTCTCTTACAAGTTTTCATGATTATTTTCAAATAAATTCTTTTTTTTAAAAATTACATGGTGTTTTAAGAAAAAGAAAATGTTTTGAATAATAGAGGATATTTTTCTCAAGAATTAATTTCATCTTTTTTATCAAAATTATCTTCCATATAAGATGACATTCAGTAAGAGGGTTATGTTTCAAGAATAATATACCTACTATTCTTATGATTTTATTTTTTTATGATGGAATTTTATTTATTAAATCCATTTATTTTATACGTATTTCGTTATGATTGAATGATGTTTATGAAACCCATTTTATTCCATGGGCTATGCTTTGATGGACGATTTATGTTTTGTGGCACACATAATAATAATTTCA
Source organism: Viscum album (assembly GCA_963277665.1). NCBI lineage: Eukaryota > Viridiplantae > Streptophyta > Magnoliopsida > Santalales > Viscaceae > Viscum > Viscum album. The sequence continues at coordinate 1,669,850,668 of OY728155.1, forward strand.
ATAAGATATGGGTAGTACCTATATACCCATATAGTTAATTAGGAAAATATTTTTATCTAATGAGATAAACATGGATGTAATGAGAAATTATCTCGATTCAATAGTACAGGGCTGGAATGAGGAGTGAACTCAGATCAGTAATAGAATGGGTCTGTTATGATGGTCTTGGAAATGAGCCTTGAATAATACGAAAAGAATTTCTGTGATTATGCATATGGAAAAATATTTCAAGTCCGATTTTATTACTTTTGGGATTACGTTCATTGATTTTTATGAACTTTTATGATTTATCCGATGACATGATATCATGACATTTCATATGCAGGATTATATTTTCAAATGTTATGTTTTTATGTCTTATGATTATGATATGATAGAGATATCCATTATTTACCTGGGAATCCAAGATCACCCATTATTAGGTTTCTTTTCTATAGGTCATGAAGATTGTTATTAAGTAAGATATCTCAAAAAAAGTCTAGTTATGAAGGAATAAGAAAAAGATAATGTAGATGTCTTATAAATGAGTTGTTTATGTTTCCTAATTTCTAAGGTAACTAAACCTATATAGTCATGGAATGGTTTTTTTGTGTTTTTTAATTAATATTATTATAATTTTGAAGTAATACCAATGTATGTAAAGTATGTCACATTATAGTTTGTATTAGAGAAACGTTATAGTTAACCTTTGGAAATTAGGATGAGAAAACCTTAGTAAGGACCCTAAGGATATTTCGAAGTATAGGTTAAAAATAATAATATTTTAGAAATTATCATGAATAACCTTGGATAAAAACTAATGTTATTTAAATTGAAATTTTATTCTTTATTATTTGGTTTTCCATTATAATGAGTGTTACTCATACTATACATCTAGGTTTTGGCCAATGGATGGAACCTGGAGGAACTAAGTTAGTGTTTAATGTGATAGGAAATGAAATGAAGGTCCTACTGAGAAACCAAATGTTATTGGAGATGGAATGAAAAATCATGAATATATGTTCACACAATATTCTCATTCTATGAATAATTCGTGACTTCCAAATGAGAAAAGGAGGGAACAACATTTGGTTGAGTCCCTCATGAGGCATCATCGACCATCTTTTAGAAGTACTTCTAATCTATCAGTGGATGAACAATGGATCAATATGATCTAAAATATATATTCAGTTCTCCAATGTTCATAACATGATAAAGACATCTTAGGAGTCTATGATTCTTAAAGTGAAGCTGATCAATGGTGAAACCATATTAGGAATATAAGGAAAAGAGATGAAATTGAATCCATGTAATGGGAAGAGTTAAAGAAATAATTTTTATAGAAATTTCTTCATATTCTAAAAACCAAATATGGATAAGGAGTTCCTTGAACTTAAGAAAAAGGAAGATGAATATATTGGTACCTAGGAAGAAAATTTTACAAGACTTCAAAGGTAAGCTTCTGGAATTATTTTCCCACTCTAGAGTAAAATTGATTTATTCTTTTGTGTCAAAAAATAAATTATCTAGAAGTAATTAGTAGTAAGGGACTTAAATATATATTAATAAATTATTATATGTTCTCTTGAGGTTGAAATAAAGATCATAGTAAACCATCTATTCTATGGTCATGATAAGAAGAGAAAAATTTGACTCAAGAAAAAATCTAAAGACCACAATGAAAATAAGATGAGTTTTTCCTTATGATCAATGATTGGAAATAAACATAGAGGAAATTGTAATAAATGTACTAAAAATGTTTTAAGTTTGTAAGAGAAGGTCATCGGGTAAAATATGTCCAATGATGTTAATAGAGAAATGGCTACCCAGAATGTACCTCCTACACTTTAATGCCAAAAGTGAAAGGAAATGAGGCATTATACTAAAAAATTACCTAATCCAATGGGTTATCAATGATCATCGACGTCAACAAACTCTTAAGCATAATGAAAATGGAAAGTCACATGAAATCACTATCGGCAATGTGATGTACGATAATGAAGTGGTGAAAGGTACACTTACCATCCACTATAATGTAGAAAATGTTTTATTTTATTATGGATCCACCCACTCTTTTATTTCTGAAGATTTTTCTAAGGGTATAGCCGTATTACCTCAAAAATTAGATGTTGAGTTAGTTGTTACAACTCTCAATGGAACAACTATTGCATCGAAAGTTTATAATTCTTCTTTAGTGGAAGTTTGTGGAAAAGTGATTTCTTCAATCTTGTGATCCTTACTCTAGTTGATTTTTTTTGTGATTCATGGCATTGATTTGATCTCTCTATATGGATCTCATATCAATTTTCATGGAAGCTAAGACACATTTTATATTCTATATCAGTCTATGATCATCTATCAATGAAATGATGAATATCACTTTCCAATGGAACTTTCTTCCATATATTGGGTATTGATTCCTATAAAAGAAGGTTATCTATATCAAATTGTTGGGGAGAAATTCGCCATTAAGAATAAACCTACTGTATGGGAATTTTTTTTATGTTTTTCTGGAATAATTTCATTGCCTTTCACCAAATTGTGAATTAGATTTGTCAATAGAACTCATACAAGGTGCGACTCATATTTCAAAGACACCATATATAATGACCCCAATTATGTTACTAGAATTGAAGAAGCAACTCCAAAAGAATATTGAAAAGGGCTTCCTATACCATAGTGCATCACCTTGTGGTGAACCTATTATCTTTGTTTAGAAGAAATGTAGATCTATGAGACTCCACATTGATTATAGATAACTTAAAAAGATCAATATCAATAAAAAATATCATATTCCCTTCATTGATGACGTATTCGACAAACTACACAGAGCTAAATACTTTTCCAAGATTTATCTTCATTCAAGATATCATTAATTAAGTGTCAATAAGAAGGATATACCAAAGAAAAAATTCAATACAAGGTGTGGACACTATGAATTTATAGTGATTTATTTTGGTCTTACTAATTACCCATCTAACTTCAGGGATCTATTTAATAGAGTCTTTAGAATCTATCACGATCAAATTGTGTTAGTATTTATAGATGATATTATGGTTTATTCGAATAGAATGTAAGAAGATGAATATCACTTGATAATTATACTAATGACCCTGAGAAAGGATAAGATTTAGGAAAAATAAAAAAAGTGGGAATTTTTTCCTCAGGATGTTTCATTTTTAGGTCACATAATCTCAAAAGAGTGGATATCTATGGATCCAACAAAAATAGAAGTTGTTGAAAGCTATCCTAGACTAATAATGGTAAACGAGATATGAAGTTTTCATGGGTTAAAAGGATATTATCGATGTTCTGATAATGGTTTTCATGAATATCTAATCCACTCACCATGTTGACCCATAAAGTAGTTAAGTTTGTTTGGATGGGAGAATGCGAAGAGAATTTCATAGAGAAAAAAAGAAGGTTATCTTGTGCACTTGTGCACACACTGCCTTATAGTGTAGAACGGTTTTTGATCTATAGTGATTTATCCAAGAAGGGGTTGGGGTGTGTTCTCATGAAAAATGATATGTTAGTAGCTTATGCCTCATGAAAATTGAAAACCCATGAGCAAAATTACCCAAATCACGATTTGGAGTTATCAACAGTAATCTTCAAATTATAGATTTGGAGGAATTATCTTTATGGTTGAATGTGTGATATTTATATTAATCATAAACTATTAATGTATATTTTCACACGAAAAGAGATAAATATGAGCCAATGAATATGGTTGGAGTTGATTAAAGATTACAACAGCTCGATACATTACCACCCTGGGAAATCCAAAAAGGTGACATATGCTTTGAGTCCAAAGGACCATGCTAGCCTATCCATGATAAGGATTACAAAAGATCCAATATTTATGTATTTACGAAGGATGGATCATGAAATTTTAACCGAAGGGGAGAAATCATGTATTTTTAAAATGAATTTTCAACCATATATAGAAATGAAGACTAAGGAGGTGCAAAAAAGAAGATATAGAACTAAAAAACAAGGTGCGAAATGTTCCTAAATTCATCCTTAATTGTGATGGAATAATAATGTTCCAGAACCATGTTTGTATTCCTCTCATACCATAATTAAAGAAGTAGCTATTGGGTGAGGTGCATATATCTTCAATCTCTATTCATCCTAGAAGCACTGAGATGTACAAGGACTTGAAAGAGTATTTCAGGTGGGATGGCATAAAAAGAGATGTTACTGAAGATGTCTCTTGGTGCTTGGTTTGTCAGCATGTTAAGGCTAAGAGAAATAAGTATAAGGGAATGTTCCAACCATTACCCATACCAAAACAAAGATGGGAAAACATCAATATAGACTTTGTCATCATAATTCCCAAAATATATAATGGCCCTAATTTTATATGGGTTATAATTGAATGCCTTACGAAGTCAGCACACTTCATTACTATTAAAGAGGATTCCACTCTCGATAATCATTCCATGATATATGTAAATTGTAACACCCCGGGTTTTTATAAAAATAAATCGAAATGCATGGAACTTTTTTTTTAAGTATATATTTTTAATTATCCTTTAAAACATAACTTTTCTACTTCTATGTTCTGAATTTCAAGAAACTGTCATCTACAATTGTGTTCAGTTTTTTATTTGGAGTCTATTGGAACCAACTAGTTTTATTGGTGAAGAGTAACATACACTTATAAATAGTAATATGAATAGTAATTTGACCTTAATGAATAGTAAATTTTATTATTATTTTATTTTATTAAGGCTTTTGGATAATAACATCTAGGTTAATTTTTCATTGTGATATAGAAGTAGTTATAGAATTAAAATTGTTAATTTTTGAATTAAGTATTATTTTATTTAAAAATTAAATAAATAATACATAGAAAATTATTTTCAAAAGATGGACTTCATTTTTAAAATCTACACTTCGATAAATGGTTAGGGTCTATTTTGGGAATTTTTCTGAAATAGTTGATTTTTCGGTGAATAATAAAAAATACAGTTTTTTAGTTTCTGTGTGTTAATGACATCATTAATGATATAATAATGATTTCATAAATATAGTATACTTGTGTATAGTCAAATAAGATGTGAGGTGTCGCAAGTGGCTTATACCATGGACAAATACCAAGGACAAGCCCATGGTTTTTCAAATACCACACATGAGGTGTCCCTTGAAAATTGTTAAAATATTCTCTTACTTTTCCTATAAATACCAACCCATTCCTTCATTAACTTCATTACCAATTCCTCATAAATGAAGCTATGGAATAATTACCTTCCTAGTATTCCTCCCAAGGTTTCATCAAGCTTCCAAGGTCTCAACCTTCACGTTCTAAGGGTTACTCTACAAGATAAGAAAATTCTCAATTTCTTTCTTTTTCTATTCATGTTCTCTTTTATGTGGTATAAATTTCAAGTTTCTCTACAATGTTCTTATTTACTTAATATTATTTATATAATATATATTATGATTCATTTCTGGATGGGTTACCCTTGTCCCATCTCTTTTTAATATTTTCAAAACCATGTTGTGTAGTCGTTAGGCTCTCAAATTTTTGTAAGGGATTTCTCAATTATTCTTTTATTTTGAGTTCCCTTCTCATTATGTCTTCATCTATTCTTAACCAAGCAGCATGAAATATACAAGAATAATGTATATTATGGATTTTCTCATGTTCATGGAAAATTCATCATCCTTATTTTTCATCTCTCCCACGTATTCATGGAATAAAAACATTATTCGTGATGTGTCGAACTACCAACAACGTGGATGATGTGATTTCAATTTTCATTAACTCTTTCAAGTATGGTTACAAAACCATTATTATGGTTGAATAAAGTTATAATATATGTATTATAGCTCATACATGGTTCTGTAATTCTTTTTATCACATGGTTTTAATTTATAAGACAAAATGAAGTTGTTATTATCAAAGAAACACTAAAATGATCAAAACGAACATCATTAATGTTTTAACTTATGAATCCTCCTCATATTAAAAATCAAAATGATAAATGGTATAATTTTTTTAATGTATATATGTAAATACTACTCCATTCCAATTCTGGAGTTCCAATTCCAATTGACAAGAATGTCCACCATGAACCAATCATAGAAATCATGTGAAGAACTGACCCAAAAACAGCGCAAGGAGCAAGATACTAACAGTTAAATGGTGAAATGATGTTATGAAATGATAATATAAGATGTTATAAACATGAATACGTTTTTTTAAAATACTAAAACCACTCTTTTAACCATTATATAGTAAGTTTAAAGAAGTTTTAAGTAAGACAAACCCGAGTTAAGGGAATTCTTAACCCGATTTCCATTCTTTGGGTTAACATTCTCCTTCATTATTTATGTGCTATTTAAATTGATTGTGTGACAGGTTAGGTTTATATTATGTTTTATTATGGGTATTTAATGTACATATACATACTCCATCCACTCTATTAATCCTCTCTTCATTTTTATGTAATTTTAAGTGATATTCTTTTTTTAAAAACCACTTTTAAAATTCGGTTTTATGAAATTCCAAAGCAATGATTTTATGGAATTATTCATGTTGTATGATTATGTTTTGGCTATTGGGAACTATTTATGATAAAGTGTGGGACCTATAGTTCCCTCCAATGCACTGGGTATGAGTACGTTTGAGGTCAGTCGTATCGTTACTCCAAGTGTAACTACGATGGTTGCAAAAGTAAGGTAGCTGTGAAGGTTACAAATTATAAGGTAGCCAAGAATGGTTACAAGATTATATAAGTAATTCCACAAGACACCTTTATCATTATATTTATGTTCTAATTTTTGTGTGGATGTTGTGTAAATTCCATGTTACACAAAGTATGTATATATGGGTGACAAAAATGCCTTTTGAAAATGTTGTCATATGTTACCAGTATTCATGGACTAATGTGCTATTTCATTATTTTCCATCCCTTAATGAGCTTTTGTGCTCATACCAAGTCTTAAAATGATTTTCACAGGTTAATGGATGTGTAAGACAAGGAAGGAAGCCATGCTAAATGTTAAATAATTGTCAATGAGTCTTTTTTTATGTTTTAATGTTTTATATTTTGGAAAAATGTAATCTTTTTTTTATGATATACACTCTGTAATAATGTGTAATGTTATGAATGTATTGTCCTAATTCTATAAATCTCTAAACATTAAAAGATCCTCAATGTAAAAGGATGTGTTTTCTTGAATAAATTCAAGATTATGTATGTAATATGTCCGGGTCATTATAGTTGGTATCATATGATGATTTAGACAACTTTAGGGGTTTGGGTGATGTTAATAGAATACCATTAATGATATTCACTATATGTTTAATTTGAAATGTTATCATATTTAAATATTACCATGTTGGTTCATTTAATATTTGTTTGTTTAGAATGGTTGTATGTAGAAGGAACAAGGATACTGAAGAGGAGAGGCACAAACAGAATGACATCCTTTCGGAACTACAGCCGTGAATGGTATGGATTGGAACCGAGTAGTTTGTGACAGTAATGGCTCAGCTAATTTCTGAAATAAATGGATATGGCATCTATGAAAGACAACCAATAGAGGTACCACAACAGAACATGGCTGAAGTGTAACATTTAATGAGGCAACATCCACCTGCATTCAATGGGTTATCTAACCCAGTAGCAGTCAAAGGATGGATCAGAGACCTTGAAAAGATATTTGATGTTATGGAATGTTTAGACAATCATAAGGTAAGTCTTTCCATTTAATGTTTTGAAGGGGATCTGATCAGTGGTGGTTAATGGTATGGAATATCAGGGGAGAGAGGATTTTGATGCATGAGTGGGATGAATTTAAAAGTCTTTCCCTTGAAAAATATTTTACTAATGTAGTGCGACACATAGTGGAGAAACAATTCCTTGAATTGAATTAGAAGGAGTAAGATTCAGTGGATGTATATGAAGCTAACATCACTCAACTGGCGAGGTATGCTCCAAATCTTATTATGGATCTTTATAGAAAAATCAACATCTTTTACTCCAGACTAAATCCAAGGTATCGAAGGGAGTTGGCCTCCCGTGAATTTAAAATTTATGAGAAACTTGTCTGATGTGCTGAGAGGGTAGAGATAGAGTTTGCTGATGATCAAGTGCATTTTGGAAACAAAGAGAAGAAGAGGCCTAGTTGGCAAGCAATGGGTAATAATCAACCAAATAAATCTGATGGTATGAAAATCCAATTTCTAGTTTGTGAAAAGTGTAGAAGTAAACACCCTGGGGAATGTCTTAGAAAAACTGGGAAGTCTTTTAAATATTGTAAGTTTGGACATATAGCCTAGGATTGAATTGAAAATGATCCTATGAATAATCATGATAAGCAGAATTTAAAGTGTTTTAAATGTGATGAAATGGGTCATTATGAAAATTCCATCCCAAAGAGAGATCTGAATGATGCAAGGAAGCTAGACTACAAGAAGAAAGGTGTAGTGAGATCCTTTGTGACTAACTAAGTAGATGTCGGGCCATCCAATGAAGTTGTATCAGGTACATTGTTTGTTCACATAAATTTTTCTAAAATTTTGTTTGATATGGGGTCTACACATTCCTTCATCTCTGAGAAATGTTCTGGTAAATTGGAAATATCACATCAATAAATGAGACCCGAACTTGTTGTTAAAACACCAGGGGGATATGTTATGGAAAAGAGGAATTATAAGAATCTTTATATTCTGGTCTATGGAAAGAAATTACCTACAAAACTTGTTGTTTTACCCTTAGTCGAGTTTAATGTTATTCTAGGGATGGACTAGCTTTCTGATTATCATGCTAATATTGAGTGTAGAGCTAAAGAAGTTTTTTTTCAGAAAGAGTTTCAGCTAGTATACAATAATGAACCCATACAATTGATAACATATCAAGAAGCTTTGAAACTATTGAAAGATGGAAATTAAATTTATCTTGCCCATATTTTTGAAAACAAGGAAACTAATCAAATTAACGAATGTTCTAGTGGTAAATGAATACCTTGATGTTTTTCCTGATGAGTTACCTGGTTTCATACATGATCGAGAAGTCAAATTCACAATTTACTTAGTTCCAGATGTAAAGCCATTTTCAAAACCCCCATATTGTATGGATCCAATAGAACTTCATGAATTAAAAAATCAGTTGTAGGATTTGATTGACAAAGAATTCATTCATCCTAGAACTTCACCATGGGGATCCCCTATTTTGTTAGTTAAAAAGAAATATGGTTCCATGAGACTTTGCATTGATTATAGAGCTTTAAATAAAATCACTGTTAAAAAAAAGTATCCTTTTCCTCATATCGATGACTTGTTTGATCAGTTCTAGAGAGCTCATTAATTTTCCAAGATTGACTTGAGATCTGGATACTATCAGCTGAAGGAGGATGACCTCCCGAAAAAAACCTTTCGTACTAGATATGGGCATTATGAAGTTTTTGTCATTCCATTTGGATTAACTAATGCAACGTCTGTATTCATGAATCATATGAATAGAGTATTTCATGAGTTCTTTTATAAGTTTGTGGTTGTATTTATTGATGACATTCTAGTATTTTCTAAAAATAATGAGGAGAATGAAAAACATCTAAGGGTTGTTTAACAAACCTTAAAAGAAAAAAAACTATATGGAAAGTTCAGCAAGTGTGATTTTTGGTTGCAACATATTTCTTTTCTTGGGAACATTGTAAATAAAGATGGAATAACAGTTGATCCTTCCAAAAAAATGTAGTTTATGAATGACCAAGACCGACAAATGTTACAGAGATTTATAGTTTTCTAGGGTTACCAGGTTATTACTGACGGTTTGTTAAGAACCTTGCATAACTATCTAGCCCGATAACTAAGTTAACACGGAAAGAGGTTAAATTTTTCTAAATAGAGGAATGTGATGTTTGTTTTCAGGAACTGAAGAGGAGATCGGTGAATTCTCCAATTTTTGCCTTACCTTACCGAAATGGTGAGTTTTTCATCTGCAGTGATGCTTCTTTGAAGGTACTTAGTTGTGTGTTGATGAATAATGATTGGGTAATTGCCTTTGCTTCAAGAAAACATAAAACTCACGAGCTAAATTATCCCACACATGATTTGGAATTGGGATTTGTGGTTTTTTGTTTGAAAATTTGGAGGCATCATTTATACGGAACTAAATGCCAAATATATACTGACCATAAAATTCTGAAGTATATATTCGCTCATAATGAATTAAACATGAGGCAGAGAAGATAACTTCAGTATGTAAAGGATTATGACTGCACGATTAATTACCATCCTAGAAAAGAAAATAAACTAGCAGATGCCTTGAGTCGGAAACATCATGCATCATTAACCATGTTACGTTTGAAACATGATCCCTTGATTAATGATTTTATGAATTTTGGCGTAGAAGTTGTTGGTGTAGGGAATACATCTGTTTTGTTTCCGGTTTCAGTGCAGTATTTGTTGTCAAAAAGAATTATCCGAACACAGAAGGAAGACCATGAGCAACATAAAAAGGTAAAATTGGTTAAAATGGGTAAGTTTCCATAATTTAATCTTGATAAAGATTTTGTTTTTAGATTTGGTAAGAGGTTGTGTGTACCTTGTGATTCCCAGTTGAAGAAAGAATTGTTGTGTGAAGATCATAGTTCTCCATTTTCTCTTCATCCTGGTAGTACTAAGATATACAGAGACCTTCGGGAGTATTATTGGTGGGATGGAATGATAAGAGATTTTGCTGATTTTACAATGAAATGTTTGACATTTAAACAGGTTAATGCCGAGAAACAATTAAAAAATGGGATGCTTCAGCCTTTACCAGTGCCAGAGTTGAAATGGGAGAATGTATCAATGGAATTTGTGGTGGGACTACAAAATACTTCTCGAGGTAACAATGTGATTTGGGTTATTGTTAATCGGATAACAAATTCTACACATTTTATTTCTATTCGAGATACAATGTATTTGGATCATATTTCTCAATTCTACCTCAAGAATATTGTCTGGTGACATGGAGATCCTCTTTCCATTGTATCTGACCGAGATCCCAAGTTCACTTATAACTTTTGGAAGGGACTTTTGAAGTCATTGGGCACAGAGTTAAATTTTAGTATATATTTTCATCATCAATTAGATGGGAAGTCAGAACGAAGGATTCAAACCTTGGAGGATACAATTCACACTTGTTAAATGTACCATCAGGGAAGTTGGGATTAGTATATTTATTTAGTTGAGTTTTATTCTAATCAGAGTTTTCATTCCAGTATTCAGATGGAACCTTTTGAGGCCTTGTATGAGAAGCGGTGTTGGACTCTAGCGTTTTGGGATAAAATCATTGAAAGAATGTTTATGGGGCCAGAATTAGTAGAACAAGTGGCTGAGAAAGTAACGATGAGCCAGAAGCACATGAGTACTTCTTAGAGCCTGCAGAAAAGTTATGCAGATAATAGAAGGAAAGACTTATCTTTCGAGGTATGTGACCATGTTTTGCTTAAAATATCTCCATGAAGAAGTGTGATTTGTTTAGGTAATAAAGGAAAGATAAGTCCACAGTTCATCGGTCCTTTAGAAATCTTGGGAAAATTTGGAACAGTGGCATACGATGTAGCTTTGCCTCCGGGTTTGTTTCAGGTACACAATGTTTTTCATGTTTCGATGTTGAGAAATTATGTGCCATATTCATCACATGTCTTGATCCCAAAAGCAGTTCAGCTGGAAGAGATCCTTTCTTATAAAGATAAACCAGTTCAGATTCTTGATCGAAGGTAACATGTATTGCTGAATAAGGTAATCCACTAGGTAATGGTTTTGTGGAGAAACCACATGATTGAAGAAGCAACATGGGAGTCTGAAATGCTATGAAGGAAAAATACCCTCGGTTGTTTAATAAGTAAATAAAATTGCGATGATGCAATTTCAAGAAGGTGGGGATAATATAACACCCCGTGTTTTTCTTAAAATAAATAGAAATGCATGGAACTTTGTTTTAAGTAGATATTTTTAATTAGCCTTTAAAACTTAACTTTTCTACTTTTATGTTTTAAATTTCAAGAAACTGTTGTCTATAATTGTGTTCAGTTTGTTATTTGGAGCCTACTGGAACCAACTTTTTTTTAATTATTAGTAACATACCCTTATGAATGGTAATATGAATGGTAATATGACCCTAATGAATAGTAAATTTTAATATTATTTTATTTTATTAAGGCTTTAATATAATATCATCTAGGTTAATTTTTAATTGTGATATAGAAGTTGTTACAGAATTAGAATTGTTAATTTTTGAATTAAGTATGATTTTATTAAAAAATTAAATTAATAATATTTATAAAATTATTTTCAAAAAATTGAATTCATTTTGGAAATCTACATGTCGGTAAATGGTTAGGGTGAATTTTGGGAATTTTTCGGAAATAGTTGATTTCTCGGTGAATAGTACAAAATACCGTTTTTAGTTCTTGTGTGTTAATGACATCATTAATGATATAATAATGATTTCATAAATCTTTTAGACTTTTTTATAGTTAAATAATATGTGAGGTGTCCCAATTGGCTTATACCATGGGCAAATACCATGGGAAAGCCCATGGTTTTGCAAATACCACTCATGAGGTGTCCCTTGAAAATTATTAAAATATTCTCTTACTTTTCCTATAAATACCACCCCATTACTTCATTAACATAATTCTAAATTACTTTTCAACAAAGCTCTGGCCTCATTACCATCCTAGTAGTCCTCCCAAGGATTGATCAAGCCCCCAAGGTTTCAACATTCATGTTCTACAAGTTACTCTACAAGGTAAGAAAATTCTCAATTTCTTTCTTTTTCCATTCAAGTTATCTTTTATGTGGTATAACTTTCGAGTTTCCATACCATGTTCTTATTTACTTATTATTATTTATTTACTCTATATTATGATTCATTTTTGGATGGGTTACTCTTTTCCCCTCTCTTTTTTATATTTTCTGAAACCATGTTGCGTAGTCGTTAGGCTGCCGAATGTTTGTACGGGATTTATCAATTATTATTTTATTTTGAGTTCCTTTCTCATTCATTATTCATATATTATTACCCAAGTGGCAAGAAATCCCTATAAATATTGTCTAATCTATATTTTCTCATGTTCATGGAAAATTCATCAACATTATTTTTCTCCTCTCCCACTGATTCATGGAATAAAAACATTATACGTGATGTGTCAAACTACCCACATCGTGGATGATGTGATTTAAATTTTCATTAAATATTTCATGTCTGGTTATGAAACCTTTATTATGGTTGAACCAAGTTATAATATATGTATTATATCTCATACATGGTTCTAGAATTCTTTTTAACACATGGTTTTAATTTATAAGACTGAATGGGGTTGTTATTATCAAAGAACCACTAAAATGATCTAAACGAACATCATTAATGTTTTAACATATGAATAATCCTCATAATAAACATAAAAATGATAAATTATATAATTTTTCTTACTGGATATATGTAAATACTACTCCATTACAATTCTGGAGTTTCACTTCTAATCGACAATAATGTCCACCATAAACCAATCATAGAAATCTTGTGAAGAACTCACCCAAAAACAGTGCAAGGAGCAAGATATTAACAATTAAATGGTGAAATGATGTCATGAAATGATAATATAAGATGTTATAAACATGAAAATGTTTATTTAAAATGATAGTAACACTCTTTTAACCATTATACAGTAATTTTAAACTTGTTTTAATTAAAACAATCATGAGTTAAGGGAATTCATAACCCGATTTCCATTCCTTGGGTTAACCTTCTACTTCATTATTTATGTTCTATTTAAATTTTTTGTTTGATGGGTTTTTTTATATTTTGTTTTATAATTTTTATTTAATGTAGATATATATACTCCATCCACCATATTAATCCTCTCATCAATTTTATGTAATTTATAAGTGGCATTCCTTTTTAAAAACCTCTTTTTAAATTCGGTTTTACGAAATTCAAAAGAAATGTTTTTATGGAATTATTCATGTTGTATAATTATTTTTTGGTTCTTGGGAATTATTTATGATGAATTTTGGGACATATATTTCCCTCCAATGCATTGGTTATGAGTAAGTTGGAGGTCGGACGTATCGTTACTCCAAGTGTAATTGCGATGGTTACACAAAGTATGTTAGCTGTGAGGGTTACAAATTATAAGGTAGCAAAGAATGGTTATAGGATTATGTAATTAATGCCCCAAGATACCATTATTATTATATTTATGTTATCATGTTTGTGTGTATCTCGTGTAAATCTCATGTTACACAAAGAATATATGGTTGATAAGAATGTCTTTTGAAAATGCTTTAATAAGTTACGAGTATTCATGGACTAATGTGATATTTCCTTCTTTTCCATCCCTTAATGAGATATTTTTCTCATACCAAGTTTTTAAATGATTTTCACAGGTTAATGGATGTCTAATACAAGGAAGGAATCCATTTTAAATGTTGAATAATTTTCATAGAGTTTTGTTTTAAGTTTTAATGTTTTATATTTTGAAAAAATGGAAACTGTTTTTATGGTGTCCACTCTGTAATAATGTGAAATGTTATGAATGTATTTTCCTAATTCTATAAAGCTCTAATCACGAAAAGATCATCAATGTAAAAGGAAGTGTTTACTTGACTAAATTCAAGATTATGTATGTAATAAGGCTGGGTCCTTATATAAATTATGTGGTAAGATTGCATGGGGTACCAATTTCCATTAGATCTGATCGAAATATGGGGTTTAACTTGATGTATTGGAAAATCCTTTAGCATGATCTAGATATCGAGTAATGTTTCAACACTTCTTATCATCCACAGACCAATGGTCCATCTTAGAGGACAATTCAAACTCTAGAAGACATGTTGAGATCTTCCTCTATGGATTTTAATGGTGGTTGAGATCAACACCAACCTTTGGTAGAATTTCTTTAAAACAATAGTTTCACTCCAGCATTTAGATGGATCCTTATGATTCCCTATTTGGAAAGATTTTATAACTCCAACATTTTAGGATGATGTTGGGAAATAAAGCTATTATCACCCGATCTTGTTGATGAAATGGAATAGAAGGTCATGTCTATTCAACAACACATAAAATTATCTCAGAGTTGAAACAACATTTTGCTTATAACTTATGAAAAGACATAGAGTTTGATGTTGGTGACAATGGGTTTCTAAAAATATCTCCCATGAATAGAGTAATGAGATTTAAAAAGAATGTAAAGTTGAGGCCTAGGTATATTGATCCTTTTGAAAATTTGGATCGTGTTGGGAAAGTAGATTACCAATTGGAACTTCCACCAAATCTCTCTTAAGTTCTTTATGTATTCCATTTATCTCTCCTAATAAATTTAATACATAATCATTCACATATAATAAACTCAAAATTTATACAGTTAGAACAAGATCTTTCTTATGAAGAATAATCGATAGATATTTTGGATCACAAAAAAAAATTACGAAACAAGACCACTCTCTTGGTTAATGTTTTATAGAGGAACCACCAATTTAAGGAAGCTATGTCAGAAGATGTGGAAGGGATGAGGCATAGGTGTCCTCATTTATTTGCATTAATGTGATGAATTTCGAGGTCAAAATTGTGTTTAAAGTGGGTAATATGTAACACCCGATTGTTTTTATAAAATATTTTAATTAAATAATTTTAATTCCTTAATAGATTTCACTCTATGATATCCGGTATTTAAACAAAACAAAAGATTCCCTTGGTATAAAATGGCCATTATAACCTAGAAATTAGGTTAGCGTGAATAAGTATGACTAACTTATGAAAATTTATAGTGAATTTATTGGCTACAAATTATTTATTAATAATATAAATCAATTATATATTTGTATTTTCAATATTAATTAATTATGTAAATTAAAATTAGAAAATAAAATTAATGAGATATATATGTTATATATTTGATAAAATGTTTTTTTACATTCAACCAATAGATATTTTAGTCATAGGAAATGAATGAACCATATTTTATGTATTAGAACCGTTATTTTTTAAAAGGGTAATTTTAATATTAATGCCTTTGAATAGAGAATTTTTTTTAAATTAATATTTTGAAACATTAATAAATGTTTTATGAAAAAATAAACATACTATTTTGAAGAAAGATTTAAAAATAAACATTGAATGAATTTTTGATATTTTTCTGATAACTTTCATGCATTGATGAATAATAAAAACATACTACATTTTAATTGAAAACAACTTTCTTCAGTGGAATAATTTTTATGGTAAAATTATATTATATAATGGTTATAAATTATAAATAGATTATATTTTTATCATCTAATATAATATATGTCATTGACATTAATTTTACAATGAATTTAGCTGTAAAAACATTTCAATCTTTTGTAATGTTTTATCTTATAAAAACCCATTTTCCAATAATGGGATTAATTTTGAATTAATTACTGAAAATTTTGTGTTTAGAATATTGAAAAATGGTTTCAATATTTGGAATCAGTAGTTAAATATTATGAAAATAACATTATTTTGATTTTGGGCATTATGAATAGTCACTTCAGTAATTTTTATTAATATAGTAAAAAGGAAAAATCTGGTAATTAAGGGTAAATATAATATTATAAAACTATGTGAAAACATTTACCAATATCATTTTCTGAGTGTGTTTCTACAAAAATCATACTTCAATCAAAATGGTATAAATTTTAATCTACTTGGATAAGATTACGGCATTTAATTTATTTTATTTAAAGAAAAGTTAAAAATGTCTCACCCATATTTTAATAACTAAATAATTTTAATAACTAAATAATTTTAATATAAGGTTATAAAAAAGATAAATTTGATTATAAATACTAATTTTAAATATAAATTTTTTTTCTCTATCATTTTAATTTATTTTTATTTTAAAATATATATATATAATTACTTTACCGGTTGATATATTGATGTTGAAAAATTATTTAATTCATGAAAAATTAATAATTTTTTTTTTATTAAAATGATTATAACCATTAAAAGACACAAAAACTTGAAAAAATATTATTGTCCAATTATATCTCTACTATAATAATCCATTTTTCATGTTATTGACCATTTTAATCCTTACAGATGAGATTATGACACTTATACTGTGTTATTTAAAGTGATGTTAAGCTTATCACAATCATGTTTTAAAAAGTATTTCATTTTTAATGATAGATTTTCCAAAAGATATATTTGACTAAAATTATTATTTAGAAATATAGTATATTTATCTTCATCATAGATTGTTTATTTATTTTATTTGTATTAAAAAATAAGTGTATTAAATAATTATATAAAACTAATGTCATAATTATTTTATTATCGGAGATAAGAAATAAATGTGTTTAAAATATTATAATAAATATAATTTTTAATACTTAATGAGTACAATAAATTTATATTTTAACTTTACCTATTAGTAATATAACAAAATAGTTGGTTATAAGTTATCTTATTATCTTAATATTTTCAAAATTCAATGAATTAAATAGTGTGAGAATTGACACTATTGATTGTTTATAAAAATAATATTTTATTTATTTATTTAAATATTGTATTTTCTTAAAATTTAAAATAATTGTGATTTAGTTTAAAATGTTCTAAATTATTCATTTGTGGTCTATTTGACATCGAATACACAAATATTGCACCCTTTTAGTATTGAAATATTTGATACCTTAGTTAAAATTAAATGGAATAACTAAGTGTTAAATTAAAATTATTAGGTTTAAATGGATAGAAAAACTTGTCTAAAAATTATTGATTTATTATATTACAATCTTATCTCATTTTATCTCCAAATTTAAGACATTTTATTAGTTTTTCTATGTGGTTTGAATTTATTATAAATTAATAATTTTGAAAATTCCAAAGGTTCCCCCAATGTCAACTATAAAAGGGAACCTACACCCTCATTTATTAACATAAAATTGAGCCATAAAATTCATCCATGGACTGACCATTTACATTATAAATTTCCCTAGTCACATTATAAATGTTCTAGTCTTCTCGAAAGACAAACATTAGTGCCATTAAAAGGAGAACTAGAGGATGCTTTCCCAAGAATAGGTAATCTTCATTATAGACTCTCAAGATCATTTCTTCTTTTAATTCCTCTTAATTTATTATTTCCATTATTATTTAATAACTCCACTATAACCTACATAGTGAGATTCTATTATGATTATGGAACAAAAATATTCCAGTTTCTATACATCCTACGAGAAATGAAATTCCTGCACATGCATACGTATGACTTACCATATCAACGCTATTGTATAATCTAATTTTCACCACCACATTTCATGGATGGGAATAATTATGGGAATAATAACTATAAGTGATTATTATAACATTATATGTATTCTGGAACAAAATATATTCCATCCACATCTATACTATTTCACAGTTATGGGAATGATATCGTCGTTCGTGCGTACGTTCAACCTACCGTCTCTACGATGTGATGAGATTCATTCTACATAATATACATTAATGAATGATTATATAAATTTATACAATGAATAAATGTGATATATATTTTGTTAATATCATTTTTTAATGATAAAACTATGAAATATGAAGGAGAACTAACACTTATTCAACAAAACCTGAAAAACAAATGAAGTAGTTAATAACCAAATAACAAGTAATGATGCAATGTTATTAACAAAAAAATGATAATTTGAACATATATGATGTCATTAAAATTAATATGATTCTTTAATAAGTCAATTAAATTATTTAAATTATTATATAGGAGTTTCAGAAACATACTAAGGATATCATACCTAAGGTAAGGGATAATTTTGTAGTGTCATTATTATCCAAGATTGTTTATACGTAACTATTTACTAGGGTATATTTATCATCCATGTCCATGTTTCCTAAATATTTATTCCAAAATATTATTTCCATCCTTCTATAGTGGTTTAAATTTAATTTTACCCATTAGTGAATTTTTAGAAAAAAATTGTGAATGGGATCTTTTGTCATTTTCCAAACAAGGTACATTTTGACTTTCCGACAAAAGTACGAGAATAATGTTTTTCTAACTTATACGGAATGAATATATTTTTACGCTTTCATAATTACTTATTTATATGAGTCTTCACATACAATCTTTCAAGGTTATTTTAAAATAAATTGTTTTCTTTTAAAATTGTGTGTTATTTTCTGAAAAAGAAAATATTTTGAATAGGAAAGGATATTTTCCTCAAGAATTAATTTCACGTGTTTAATAAAAATTATTTTCTATGTATGATGACATGATTTAATAGTGTTATGTTTTAAGTATAATATCCAAATTTTTCTAATGATTCTTTGTGTGTTTATGATGGAATTATATTTATGAAATCTATTTGTTTTATTTGGATTATGTTATGATTCAATGATTTTTACAAAACTGATTTTATTCTTTGTGTTATGCTATAATAAATGATTTATTTTTTTGTGACACATTTAAGATTGATTTAATTATTTGATGTGTGAGAACTATATCTCCTTACAATTAATTGGGCAAATATTTAGATCTCATGTGATTGACATAGCAGAAATTGGAAATGATTCAGATTCAGTAGTACAGGGTTGGAATAAGGATATAACTCGGTTTAGTAATATAACTTGTCTATTATCATGGTCTTAAAAATGAGACTTGACTAATATGAATTTATTTTCTATTCTTATGTGTATACCACAAGATTTCATGACCTCTTTAATGACTTTTTGGATCATGATCATTGATTTTTATGAGCTTTTATGATTTATCCCGTTACACTATATCATGATATTTCATATGTAGCATAAGATTTTCAAAAGTTATGCTATTTTGTATTATGACTATGATATGATTGATATATCCATTGTTTACCCTTACTGGGAATTTGATATTACCCTTTCTTAGGTTTCTTTTTCCAATACCACGAAGAGGGTATTAAGTAAGATATTTCAAAATGAATTCTAGATATGAAGGAATAAGAGGGGGATAATGTAGATGTATTATGAACTAGTTATTTATGTTTTCAAATTTCTAAATACACTAAACCAATATGGTCCTATCATGGTTTTTTTTGTTTTGTGATGAATATTCTCTGAATTTTTAACTAATATCAATGTATGTAATGTATGGGTTGTTATAGGTAGTATGGAGGGGTTCCACCAGTCGATATAAAAAGATACCATGGATCGAATACATGTGGAACCTATTGATGTACTTGATGCAGTCATGGACCATTTTGTGATAGAAGTATCCCATCCTAAAAATATGGTGGGACTGCTTCAAACCTACCTGGTTAGTGCCACAAGACCCAGTATGAAATTACTGCATAACTTTAGTGATCTCATATCCTTGAATGCAGTGGATTCAAGTTCTCTCAAACCCAAATTTTTAGGGAGACTTCTCTTCTTTGGGACCACTCTAGTGGTTGGATTTTTTTGTGCACCAATGGATTCAGTCATGTGTGGACCTTTCTATAATAAAAACACCATGATAGAGATACATGATGAAATAAGTTTTCCAATTAGAGACTTATTCCATTGTATGGGGATATAGAGGTCCTAATTTGGAAGTACCAGAAGTCATGGATTTTACCTACTGTATACCATTTTCATCATCATGATTTATGGGGGTGATGACCCTTTCATACACCACATTAATGAATAGGTCAATCCGATCAGGCTCTAAAATAGATGTGTCTATGCTTTCCAGGGCATCATCTCGACCATTCTACGATCGATGAACATGAGTCACCTCTAGATGAGAAGGGAAATGTTCCATCAAATAGAAAGTGTGATCTAATAGAGGCATGATATATGGATTTTTGACGATGTAGTCACCCTTTATTTTCATAATGACTAATACAGAGTCTCATATCACATGAAAGAGGGGAACATCAATTCTATGGCCATCTCAAGACCATTAATGAAATCCTGGTACTCTACCCCAATGTTGGTGTAACCTTATTAAAGTAGGAATGGGTAGGGTAGAAAAACCTACATAGGGGGTGAAGAAGATGATACTCATGCCCAATCTATTGAGTGTGATATTTCTGATCCTTCTACCATTTGGACTATGTGAGACACCATTGAAATTAATCTTCTGGCATGAAAAAACCTGATCCACTAAGAGGATGGACTAATATGGGAAATAAAAATCTAGAGGTTTTTTATGGCCTAGATGGGTGGTGAGAAAGTATTCTGGTTCCTGACCCTTAATGGATTTCTATGGAATGAACCTAATGTCGAACTATTGAAGATTCACTTCCCAGCATGCAAAATGGTCTGTTGACATTGGGTGATTCAGTATATACTTTAGTTGATCCCCACATGACACTAGTTGTGTCTCATGATGTTGAAAATAATGTCACAACATCTGCACTACAAAAAACATCAGGAGGTATCTATTCTCGATTGGAGAGAATCTGGACTCTGTGCTAAGGAGAATGCAACCGAGATAGTACAATCTATTCTCTATCCCTTCATTGTTTTTTTGGGTGAGCAGGTCCCTGAGGGATTGCTCTAGGGAGTTGACATAAATAACCAGAGGCTTCCCTAATATGGGTGGCATAAAAAATTCCATTGAAAATACTGATTAATTTCTTCAAATGTGGTGTGAAATTATTCATCCCTTCGGTAGATGGTACCTTTATTCATGATCCTAGAGTATGGATTACACTTTCCAAAAAGATTCATGATGAATAAATGTATATAAGATAAGTGTAATTGGAGGCCATAGTGGTCCTGAAGGTTTCCCATAGGAGGTATATAGCTGATGGAAGTCATCTTCTCTGGGTCAATCTCAATTCCTCTATATCTAATTAAAATTCCAATAAACTTTCCAGAGGTATCCCCCAAGGAACACTTCAAGGTGTTCATATTTAGATACTGGGAGCATAGGTAAATTTTTTTCTAAAGATCTCTAATATGGTCTTGAAATTGGCTTTATTTGATAACAAAATCATCCATATACAATTCCACTAACATCTCTAGTATTAGTTATAAGATGTGTTACCGGGATCGGTGATAATTGGATCCTACATTTTTCAGAACAAATGGAATTACCTGATAGTATAATTTACCTTACAGTGCCTTGAATGTGGTATACTTCTAATCATAATTTTACAATCATATCTTGTTTTATCTTGAGTACCTATCCATGAAGGAGATATCCTAGAACCCAGTTATGGAATCGATCAATAGTTTTCCCACCAGATAGAGAAAATCACACTTTGAACAGTGGTGTTTGAGGTCACATAAGTCGATAGAGACTCTGATTTTACCATTCTTCATGATGATGGGAAGGATGTGGGATATCCACTTAGGCTACTAAACCTCTATGATGAAGTTTTATTTGATGATAAATACAACTTTGGCCTCATCCATGGATGTATGATAGGGGTGCATTTTTTGATGAGGATGATTGAACCTGCGATGATTTAATGGTAGAAAATGATGGTGGACATAATCTTTAGAATCTAGTCTTAGAATCTCTTCAAAACTCTCTGAAAATATATTACGATGATACTTTAGAAAAACAACGTACTGTTGTTGTTCCTATGGAGGCATAACAACACCAATTAGTGTCGACCTCAAATCTTCCTTGGAACTAAGGTTCACCTATACCAACTCATCAATAGTGGTATAAAATCCATATTAAAATACATATAGAGTGTCTTTAAAATATAATTCACTGAATGGGGTGGGGGAATCATTAGGAGGACATATTTTATCCATATCAA
Source organism: Viscum album (assembly GCA_963277665.1). Taxonomy (NCBI): domain Eukaryota; kingdom Viridiplantae; phylum Streptophyta; class Magnoliopsida; order Santalales; family Viscaceae; genus Viscum; species Viscum album. The sequence continues at coordinate 1,669,873,382 of OY728155.1, forward strand.
CTAATTCCGAGAGAACACTGGTGCTGTCTTGGGATGCAGATGTGGAATCCTTACTGAGGGACTCCTTCTCTATTGAAACTATAAGAATAGAATATTTCATTCCAATTTCATCATCCTTTCGATCTCAGGGTACATGGTTTATGTTAGAGTAATACAAGTGGGGTGGATTATATCGGTTCAACTTAACTTTGTGGAATGAATGAGTCAAATGAACAATTTTAGTCATGGGGTGAACATCTCAACACCTAATAGGGGTAGGGGGTTCTGGTATCACCTGATCCTAACCTATGTAAGAATATGAGGTATTCTTAAAATGTTCCTTGTATTTATGGACATGATTTCATTTCCTCCTAGAAATGAAAAAGTAATTTCCCAAATTTGGCATCATTGCCTCCAACCGTTTAATTGTGATGATAAAACCCTCACCCATGTCCATCCACGGGATGCCTACCATAATGTTGTGCTCAAACTCATTTGTATGAAAATTATTATCCTTACTCTGATAGTAGTTTACATCCAAATAGGAGGCTCCATAGGAGTTTAAGGAAGATGAATCACCTTGGAGCCTGCCTACTCATTCATTGAGGGAGTACTTTAGAAATTAGTGATACATGGAGGGATCTATGGTGTGTGGATGGATCCGGGGCATACTGGTCAATGCATTGTAGGTGGTATCATGGAAGGGAACCATGAATTCGATGTTTGATACCAATCCACAATACTAGGTCTTCAACCAGATTATTCCACGTGACCACAACTCGATCCTGTCATAACCTTGGATCTTAAGGTAAGAGGGACTCAAATATAATTCAGTCAATCCCATCAAAACAGCCATCCGAGTTAGGATGAGATTGATCTCGAAAACTATGTGGACGTCACATCAATAGACCTCCACACTGTTGAACTATCCAGAGATGTACATTACAAAAATATTCCTCAGTACGAGAGATCCCTCATCCTCTTTGTATAATGATATGATTCCTTGGAATTATACTTTATTAGAATTATTCTTGCTCGACCTCATCGGTATATAAGTTATTTGTGACCGCTACCTATGCTTTGAACAAGAGGGGGATCTCCAAGGCCTACTATAGTACCTCGTACAACTATTTTGATAGGTGGAGGTACTCAAGAATAAAAATATTTGTAGGAATACTAGTGAGGTGTTTTAGCACATCGTATATCCATGATAGAGACACATTTTACCTCTATTGAGGTTTATTTTTAATAAGAGATACCACAAGAACTATTGGTAGGACCACTATATTCTAGCTAGTGCTAGAATTTTAATGTTGTTCATCATGAAAATCATCAAAAAAACTACTATCAAACTATCTATTGTTTAAGGATTGGATTAATCTAGAAGTGGTTGATCGTGTTGTGGTTAAAACTATTATTCCTAATCAAGTAACACATTCATTTTTGGTGGAGAGTCTACTAGATTGGGCTGAGATGAATGTACCTAATGAACTCTATACCGAACATTATATATAGTTTTAGTGACATAAATTACTTTTCTTGGAGTACTTTTTCGGTTTTCATACCTTTAACCACTTCTTCGACAACATCATCTTGAGGCACTCCAAGAGATTTATTGATATTACTACCCATTGGGGACTATAGAAAGATTTACCAACTCAATGGTATTCATGGAGGCAAACAACTTATCATCATTATAGGAGTGTTCAAATGTTGTCTGGATATTGGGTGTGATTACCATTTCTAGAGGCATGAAGTCTCCGAGTGTTTGGAAAGGATTCAGCATTGGAGGGGGACTTTCCTTTACCTTATTCCATAAATGCCTACTCTTCGGAGATGTAGAAGGTTGTGAGGTCGGTGCAACAGCATTATCCAGTGAAGGTATGGAAGCTTCAGGAGGTTCTTCCATGCCTAAGTGGGCAATAATGATTCAATGGGCATGAGAAAATACACTATGAGTCAACAATTTTTCATACTTCTGACTCCCATTGTTGGAAACCTATGTCCATTCAACAAAACATTCATTATTATTGTGAGACTCGGTATAGATGTGTTCCATTGGTACTAGGAGCTCATCCAACATGACCACACCATTTCCACCTTATATTGGAGGCAATCCATGAACAAAAAACATTTCTTGATGGTATGTCCCATGATTCTGTGGTAGGGGCACTAGTCATGGTGATCAGTGAGCTCTGCCTCATGGGGCTTCCTGCACTCTGGTAGTTTGAGAATCATTTGTTCTAAGGTAGTATATAAATAACTGGGATCCTTGGATTACTGAAATGAGAAGGTATAATTTCTCCTATTTATGAATGGAGATATAGGGGCTCGTCCCTGAAGAAGTGATGTAGCCTGACGAGGGGTATATCCAAATGAGGGTTGAAGCCACATTATCTCATCTTGGTTGTAGTACATGGTGAGGAAGTGCCTTATGATTCTTCACTGGATATGGTGGAACCTGGTGAGTATGCTTTACACGACGAAGATATTCTTGGTGAGGTTTTGAGAGAAATATCTCTAGTGTCTATATGACCATTACATGTATTGCAGAAGTAGTATCTTCCTTGGAGGTTCTCCTTGTAGAGGCTGGAGGAGTCAATGGGAATGCCTTCCTAGATTACTGCACAACGTCCTCTAGGTGATAATACTTTTCATTGAGATCTAGGAATCCACATGGGATGGTCTTAGTGATGAGGGTAGGGGCCTATTTAGTCTTAAAATTTCCCACACACATCTTCAGTAGCCATTCGTGAGTCAGCGACATGTAAAGTTAATATTTGAGGCCCTTCCACTATGCAAAAAAGTATTTGACATGTTAATATAGTGGTTTCTTTCTTTTTAAGTTGTTGTAAACACTTGTATTACACATAGTGGATCTGGAATGGTATATAAAATCTCTTTTCAGGTCATATTAACCAGTAACGAAACCAATGGGAACTGACTTTTCTTGAAAAACATGGGACCTTCTAACATCATCAAAAAAACATTAGAGCTTGGCTACTTCCTACTACTATGGGGTTTCCAACAAGGTTCCACCCCTCTAGATGAAGTGAGATAGGTGAAAAAATAGGATACCCATCCCATTTAGCGGGAAAAAGGTTGGATTCCCAAAAATTTGGGGTTCTTTCCAATCATTCACCCATTCAGGGAATGAATTGTCATAATATGGGATCACTACCTATCATGTCTCAAGGGGTTCGAAGAGGGTGATGAGATAAGAAATCAAATTTCCCTCATGGGGATTCCTATATTGACAAGTATCTATAACCACCAATGCATTGACATTATCTTTAACTCTATAAGCAGGCACAACAGCTAACAGAGTGACATATAGAGTTTCTTACGGAACAGCCTATGGGATAGCATGATCTAGGTCCTGAGGGAGGTTATCACACTACATGGGAAAATTTAGAGGTGTTTACTGTTGCCACTAAACAATAAATATGTCCTCTAACCTTTAGGGATATGTGAGATTTATAGGAATAATCAGCGTTAGTTAGCCAAGAATGACTAGTGGTTCTCCCTGTTTCCCTGGTAGAGGAGGAACATGATCCTGCTGAGCAGCACCATAAGTTGGGTGATGCTCAGTGAGGAGATCATTGATGATCCTATTAGGATATTTTATTTTCTGTTGTATTGTGGCCATTTTAGTATTGACATTCACCTCTCATGCATCATCAAATGGGTTATATGGTATGGAGATCTTGACCTTCTCTTTACCCTTGTTTGTGTTTCTTCTAGCGGGCAGTGATTCATGAATGTCCTTAATGATGAGAATCTACCATTTCAGGTGAGTGAAGACACATGTACGAGGGTCCACCTAGTATTTATCTACATTATGGGGTATATTATCTCCCATGGTTACTATTCTGATTTCCTTGTCCTTGGTGATTATATTAGGGGCGACCATATTTATCGTGACGACATCTAGAGGAATATCGTCAATGTCACCGATTTGGGCTAGCTATCACAGGATAAGACTGAACTACAGAGAAGCATACAACCCTCATCCATTGATTTTCACATGTGGGGATGCCAACTAAATAATTCTATGGAGCACTATGAAGCTCTGAATGCATCTTTTTGAAAGGTATAGTGGTTGATGGGTGATGCATGATGTTGTTACACTGGGAGTGATTCTAACTAAACCTGACATCATTACTGATTTATGTAATCAAATTTCTATCAACTTCGTGGGTAGACCAACTGATGGTCTCAGAGGAAAAAATGCATCACCCAAATGCTCCGGTGGAATCAAATGACCTGGTACTTAGTGATGAACAATGGAATGTCAAAGTGAGGGATCGCATTTGGACATAACAAAAATAACAAATTAATTAAGGCTAGTATATCCAAAAAAATCTATTTTTAGAAGTGGGTATTAGATTTTGGTTACAAAAATATTCAGTTAATGACTGTTGGGAAGCTGGTGGTAGAATCAATGTGGACCGATGGGGCGGTAGTCTAGCCGATGGAGGAGCTGTTGCATCAGCTGACTATTCACTACATGTTATGTCATCTCTCAGAGGCGGTGTGGGATACATCATCACATACCTTTAGTACTGGGTCTTTTCCACTCCCTAGGGTGTGAGGGTAGTGACATTCATTGGTGGGTCTACAAGATGTTTGTCATCCACCATGCTCCAGAAAAAATCTTTGTGATCTTAGGTAGAGGTAGAGAATGAAATCAACTAAAAAAGAGACGATCACCCCATGAGACCCTATAAGGGAGAAACTAAATCTTCCACCACCTACATATACCTATGAAGGGTTTCAAAAATATTTTTAATCTATCCTTATGGGATGATGAATTTCACCTTCTAGGATCCCGAACTAGACTTTGATATAGATGACTGGGCTAAAGGATTCATCATTGAATAACTATCCTCTTTGGAATATGAGATGTGATTGGTATTTATAATGAAATAGATATTACAATAATTTTGTCTTTGGTGGAAACAGTTCGCCCTTCTGGCCTATGATGATTCTTCAGGGTAGGGAAGTGCTTCAACGTGGGGAAGACCTTCATGCTATTGGGTGATGGTTTAGGGAGTACTATCACTTTGAATTTTCAAAATATAAGAATATACTATATATTGGTTACTATTGAAGAGGGGATGACCCCCGATGGGTATTCTATAAGAGTGGAGAGTAACTCCACTTAGGATGTTTATGTAGGATGAATAACCTCTTCTTTGGTCATTAGGAATGTGTGGACGACCTCGATTAGAGACATGAGAGAAGGGAGGGCATCTGCTTTGGTGGGTTGATGGGTGAGGAGGGCCTTCACACTAATTAAACTGGATAGGTGGAGGACATCCATGTTGATAAATATGAGTATAGGGAGGTCCCCTATATCAGTTTCTAGATGCATGGGGAGGACATCCACTGTGTTTACTGTTGGGGTGGGGAGGACCACTGCATGAGCTGATGGAAACATTGGGAGGGCCTCGATATTTACTATTGAATGGTTAGAGAGGAACACCATTTTGGATAGATATTACATGAGGATGACCTCTGTATCGGTTGGTAGTGATAGAATAAGGAGGAACTTCATACTAATCATCAATAAAGTAGTGAGGGTCTCTTCATGGATCCGTGCTGAAGAAGAGAGGGAATCCTCTTGAGCTATAGATTTCCTGAGGCATACCTTAATATTGATTGGATGAGACATGGGGAGGAACTCCAAATTGAAACCATAATCATGGGGAGGACCTCTACACTAGATTCCAACATTGTGGGGAGGAACTATGCTTTGACTGATTATGGGAACATGGGGACAACCTCCATGATGATGGTGGGAGTCAAGAGGACCTCCACTCTAGGGTTGTGATCAAATTGATAGAACCTCCATGCTAAATTTCCTCATCACATACTAGCTCACAAGGGATCATGATGGCACCAATGGTTGACAAAGTTAATCAAACCTACCTCTAATATGACTAGGATCTCACTCCCAACTATGTGTTGATGGGTACCTTCTTTGAAGTGTCATGCATATGGTAGAGTGTAATGGTGGTGGTGGGAGACCATAGAGTTGTGGAAGATAATACCATCTTATGTGAATCCACCTGAGCTTTGGGCCGATGTTGGCATTAGGTTATTTAGACTGGGGCTTACAGAGCATAGAAACAGTCCACCAATTCCCTATCTTGAAGGAATTGTCACTATTTCTATTGACAAGGCCTGGTCGGAGCCCTCCTTGGAATATTTTAAGCTATAGTCACAACCGAGATGACTCAAGCACCCCGCACCTCCTCAGAGTAGGGGATAGAGTTGGAGGTTTTCTCTAGGGGGAGTCTCCTGAAGATGTTTTTTGTCAGTGTGGGGAGTAGTGTCTCTCGGTGTAGCCCTTGGGTGAGGTGGTGTCATTGAGATGTAGAAGCCTCTAGTCCTAGAGATCCATTTCCCATGTGGGAATGACTCCCGACTATTCATACCGATGTATGGGTGTGTCCATCACCCTCTTATAAATAATATCCCATGGAAAGTCGGGTTGTGGGTGACTATTAGTCATAGCCATGGCCAAATCTATGGGGAGGTGAAGTCTTGTGGGATTTCCATGTTGACACTTCTCCTACCCCCATATCTATTTCCATTAGGTAGTTGATTTCCTATAATTTGGGTCCTACAATGTAGGAAGATTCAACAGTTAGTATGAGTACAAGGATATTAGTTCCCAATTCCCTAGTGTCATCTAATCTTCCATGGTTGGAGAGATAGATCCTTGTTAACAATGTTTCATACCGAAATGACCAATATTTTAATACACTCATTTCTGGTGAGTTCCATGTCGGGCCCACCAATTTCATAGAGGGTATTGAACCTAGATAGTTGTATTCAGTTACTTTATTAACTATTTATGTCTTGAATTCTACTATTACCCATGTTGAGGAGAATAGTTTCACACTGGGCTAACCATTTCTATTTCTAATGCTTTCTCTGGGTCACACCAACTACATTAATTTGACATGATTCTAGCGACGCTCCTTGTTTTCCCACATTCCCACTTTCCAAATGTAGGATACATTCATCACTTTCAATGGCGATGTCTACTCCCTGATGAAAATGGTACGATGGTATCAGTTTCTCCTTATTTGGAATCCTCTATACAATTCATCACCTAGTTTGGGTCTCCCTAATAGATTTATGTTATGTTTGTGGAACTCCTTCATGGTTCCATATCTTTTTGGATGATGGTTTATTACACTTATTCACTCTAAATATTCCAAGGGGTCTTGATATGGCTTACACCTTCAGTCAAGAGAGTACTTATGTTGCACATCACTGGCATGTATGGACACTAGGAACATTGTTCACCTATATCTGCCTTATATGACGCTACTTCATGGGGGAATCTCTAGGCACAGAACCAAAATAATCCTATGGATATCATGTGTTATCTAATTCCAAAGGAATATATTATAATTATTTCACCTCAGGAATCCCATGCATAAAATGATGTGTCATTATAATATGGGTTATAGGTTTAACATCTTGCGGATAAGTAATGATATTTTTATAATCCCCTGTGGAGGCAGATCAAAGAGGATCATCCTTAGGAGGGGGCACATGGAAGGTTTTAATAGAAGGGTGGATTAGAACAAAATTGA